>VBSM01000361.1:22805899-22856847 GCA_008086735.1 Cheirogaleus medius
GTTTTTTTTTTTTTCTTTCCCCTTTGTGCAATATTTCTTGTGTCCTCATAGTACTCCCTAGACTTTGGGTTCTAGATCAGTGGTTCTCAAACTTTACCTGTATCAGAACCCTTGAAGGGCTTTCACAACACAGATTGCTGGACCACATCCCCAGAGTTTCTGATTTGGTAGGTCCTGGCAGGTCAGGGAATTTGCATTTCCAACAAGTTCCTAAGCGATTCTGATGCTACTGCTTTGAGGGACAGCAATTTGGGAACTGCTGTTCTAGAGATAAGAGAAACTAAAGGAGTTAAGTATTTTAGTTTGAGAGCCACTTATAATCCCTGCTTCATTACCTTTCTAGCTGGGTAGCCTCCCAGCTGATAAAGCTCCCTAAACTTTAGTTTCTTCACCTTTAAAATGAGTTTAACAAAACAATCCTTGTTGGATTGTTCAAAGGAAGAGATGAGATAAGGTTTATTAAGCATTTGAAAGAAAAGTGATTGTGGTGGGTATTTTTATTGTTATTCCTTTTTATTTCTTCCTTAGAACTCAATTTTTAGGACTTCTAATTGAATCATAAAGGATTCTTTAAGCACCCAGTGTGGTTAAGGAAAGTGTGTATCTGTTTAGAAAATAAGAAAATAAAATCCCTTTGTGAGGATCTTGACTAAATAGTGATTCTAAAATCCATCTGGACATGCAGAATAATAAACAAGAGAGTTTTGAAAGGAAGTTTTGAAAGGAGGTACCTCTTTTGGTGGGGATCTTACCCCAATCATGAAAACATATAGTCACAAGATATCAAAACATATTATAAAGTCACAATAATCAAAACAGCATGGTATTGGCTTAGGAAAAGGCCAATAGATTAAATGAGCACAATAAAATTTTTATATCACATGAAGGCACATACCAACATACTCATACATATAAATGTATACATATGAATATATTTTAAGTCAGTGAGAGAAATATAGACTGCTAAGTGATGTTGGGCAATTAGCTATTGATTTTAAAACAAATTAGCTATTGATATTTGCCTTATATGACACAAAAATAATTGCTGGGTGGTTTTTAAAAAGTATTGAAAGAAAATATAGCATGATATTTTTATTATCTTGGGGGATAAAAAGAAATAAAGATAAAAATTTCAGATTTAAAGGGACAGAAATTTGAAACTTCTATATGGAAAAGGTTTTTATTATGAATAAAATTGAAAGATAGGAAGAAAATTTGAATCAGATTATAGAAAAGGTTTATTATCTGGATAATAAAACCACCTTTTCAAAGCAATAAGAAAACAAAACATACAATGCAATGAAAAAAATACAGGCAAAGCATATCAACAGCCAATTCAAAACAAGAAGAAGAAATATAAATGCTGTATGAAGATTGATAAGATTTAGTATTGTTAAGGCTATGGAAATCCAGTCACTCATTTGATATTCATGGAAATGTAGATTTATCCAGCTTTTTGGTGAGCAAACTAAAAGTGCGCATACCCTTTGAAACAGCAAATCTACTTCTAGACATTTATGAAACAGAAATATTTTCATGTAGATAAAATAATATATTCACAAGAATGTTTGTGGCATTTTTAAATACTGAAATACTAAAAACAATCTAAATGTGCATCAAGAGGAAAATGGTTGATTATATCATGGTACATCCACACTATGGGATACACATATAAAAGATAGGACTTAAACTCTCAGCAAAATCAAAAATCAGATATCATGCAAAACGCTTTGCTGGATAAAATAGAACAAACATCCATTTAAAGCATAGTTGAACTTGCAAGAAAGTAAGAAGTATTTACAGGGGTCAAAAAGAAGAATTAGGAAGCAGAATGTTTAGCAAGCCCAAGAATGCTCTGAAGACATTTATCTAGAGTGGAAATTGGAAATAGGGGATAGGTGATGAGTTCTTGGGCCTGTGTGGGATGGGGGGGCTGGAACTGAGGCTTCAGGATGAAGACATTCCTTGTGGGTAGATCTTGCCTGAAAAAGAGTGTGCTAGAAATCTCCATCTGATAGCAAAAGGGAGAGGAAAAAGACACTTTGTCTCAAATTGAGCTCCGGGCAAAAAAAAAAAAATAAATTATGTGTGGGTGTGTGTAAACTCTTTCACATCAATCAGAAAAGGCCAAAATAGACCAACAGAAAAATGGGAAAAAATACATGCAATTTTCTGAAGAGGAATCATAAATAGTCAATAAATATACAAAAAAATGCTTAACTCCACTAGTGATTAGAAAATTGCAATGTGAAACCAAAATGAAATATCCATCAGATTGGCAAACAATTACAAGTCAAGATACTTGTTATTACAGTATCAGAACTTATGGTGGGAGAATAAAATGGAACAACTGTCTTGCACAATAATATGGCAATAACTAGAAATCCATTCCTACATTCATACCTTAGAGAAACTCCCACATAAGCATACAAGGCTATATTTACAAGAATGATAATAGCACTTGTAATGGCGAAAATTAGAAACAACCTAAGTGTTCAGCAAGAGAAGAATGTATAAATCAATTACGATATAATCAAATAGTAGAATGATACATTTCAGTGAAAATTAGAAAAGTAGAGCAATACATATCTACTCAGATAATTCTTATAACTTGATTTTGAGTGAAAAATGTAAGTTGTAGAGAAATATTACATTATGATACCATTCTGATAAAGTTTAAAAGCATGCAAAAGAGTATTAAATACTGCTTAGAAATATACACGTTTCTACATTTTAGGAAAAATAAAGAAATGGACAAGGATGACAGACACACATTTAGAATAATAGTTACCTTTGGTGGAGCTGTGAAGAGGTGAGGTTGTTGTGAGATATACAGCATGGGACAAAATTTAGTGTCTGGTGGTAGATAACACTGTAATAAATGTTAAGACATTTCAGAATATTTTCAATCTTCCAAAATGACAGTTACGTAGATTACATATCAACCTGCAGAAAGATTTTGATATGATTAATGAAAACACAATACAAATTAGAAGTACATACATCATGCTACACTAAAAACCACAGGAGCACGTGGACAAGGATTGAAAGGTAACGTGCAAGAATGGAAATCATTTTTCTGTTAAAGTGTTCTCACTATGAATAATTAAAAATGAATTGTCTTTAATATTGATATATCATATTCTCAACTTTCAATCAGTTTTTAGATTCACCTAAGAATCAAATCAAAAACCCCAATGCCTGTAAGTATTGATCTGATAATCAGAATCTTAATAAACTTATCTCAGAACTTTTACAACTCAGAGCCACTAAAGTATGCTAAAGCTTTGAAGCAGCTAACTTGATATAGCTTTTGTTATGGATAAAGTGTATATGGAAGATTGTATTATTTCAGAAACTTTTGTATAAATTTAAAATTATTTAAAAATAAAATGCTAAAATAGTCATGTGGAAAAAATAAATATGGACCAAAGATCCTAAAAAATGAGAGCAGTGAGAATTATTGAAATATATATAATGACCTAAAGCTTCTATCATTAAAGGAATATGATACTAGAGGCAAATAATCAGGCTTGGTGCCTGCTACTCAGTCAGGAGCAATGGAGCCAGGAGCAACACCTAACCCCGTGGTGAGACTATTCTAGTAAAAACACCATCATTGCCACAGCTCACCCCTTGGCATTGACAAGGCTACAGAAGCTCTGCCACAGCTCCCAAAGAACTTGACATCTCCACCACTGTGCTCGCCCCAAGACCAATTTATCTGTTTGTGGACATTGGTTCATGGCGCCCCTTCCACATCCAGTTCTTATTTGGATGCATCTAGTTGGTATAATCTAGGCCACATGCCTGCTCACTAGGAGCAAGGAAGTGTGAGAAATTTAATAGTTTGGAAATCTGTGGGAGGATTGACACACATTATATGAAACTGTCAAGATATTGAGGAGATGTTCAATGGCCATCTAATTCCTGACTTAGGAAATGGTCGTTCCTGGAAAGGACATCCACAGAGGGACAGCAAGACAGGGACCAGAAGACAGCCTAGAATTGAATGATGAGAGAAGTCAAGATAAACTAGACTAGTTGGTCTTAAAGTTGAATGTGCATTGGAATCACATGGAGGGTTTGTTAAAGCACAGACTGTTTGGTCCCAGCTATGGTTTCTAATGCAGGAGGCCTGGTGTGGGACAGGAGATTCTACAGGTCTAACAAACTTTCAGGAGCTCTTGATAAGATGAGCCCAGGCCCTGGGCTCCTGAGAACCCCTAGACTTCTTAGACCATAAATATTTTCTCTAGTAATAGCTGGTTGGTTTTCACAAATTCAGTCTTGATGTTGAA
The DNA here is from genome assembly GCA_008086735.1 of Cheirogaleus medius. Taxonomy (NCBI): domain Eukaryota; kingdom Metazoa; phylum Chordata; class Mammalia; order Primates; family Cheirogaleidae; genus Cheirogaleus; species Cheirogaleus medius. The sequence continues at coordinate 22,810,201 of VBSM01000361.1, forward strand.
TTGAAAGTTGGTAGCAAAAGCACAATATATGTTACTAGTAATTTTATGTATCTTTTGAGTAAATTTATTTAAATTTAAATAAAAAGAATATACTGGCACATGAATAGATAGGCCATTGTAAAGAATAGAAGGCTCAGAAACAGACACAAGTATATTCAGAAATTAGACCCAAGTAAATATAGAAAATAAGTATATGATAAATTTGTACATTAAATTGCTGTGGGCAAGGTGGAATTTTAAATAAACGGTGTTGGAACAACCTGGTAATTTTGGAAAAAGGAAAAATAGAATCTATATTTATAGCATGCATAATAATAAATTCCAAATAGATCATCTATAGTAATGAACTGATTATTTTAATAGACTCTCTTTTCTACCTCTGTCCGTGGAAAGGGCCAAGACACTTTGACACCTTGCAAGCAAGATTATATTACTTTCTAAATATCATTTCCATGAAAAGGAACCAGGAATCCCTGGAGTACTGGATGTTTCCCGGCCTTGCATGAGATATACATGGAACACTTTGTGCCAGAAAGCAAAGAGTAATGGAAACATTAAAAAAAAAAATCACAGGAACAACCACTCGATTGGCTAAATCTGAGACAATATAAATATAAAAAAAATTACAATAGATTATAGTACATGGAATAATGACAAAGACACTGAGACTAATACAGATCGTAGGACATTTGCTAAGACTATTGATCTGAACTCGTCAAAATATGTCAGTGTCATGAAAAACCTAAATGGACAAAAATCAGGATTCTGTATAAGTTAAAGAGGACTAAAGAAAAAACTAATGGAATGTGTAATCATCGACTAGATCTTGTATTTAAAAAACAGCTAGAAAGGACATTTTTTTAATAAACAATCAGGGACATTTGAGTATGGGCTTTGTATTAGACAATATTGTATCAATGTTAAGTTTCTTGGGTATAATAATGGTGATGTGCTTTTATGTAAGAGAATGTCCTTGCTCTTAAGATATGTATGAAATGTAGTTAGTGGTGAGGTATCATGATATTATCTTTAACTTACTTTCGAGTGGTTTTGTCATAAAGTGCACATGTCTGTGTGTGAGAGAGAAGGACATACAGAGATAAAGCAAGTGTGAGAAGACATTAACAACTCATGGATCTTGGGGAAGAAAGTAGACTGTTCATTGACCTATTCTTTCAATTTTCTATGGCTTTGAAATTTTTCAAAATAGAAAGTAGAGGAATAAAAGATAAAAAATACTGTCAAATAATTTAATCATTTAGATATGTAAAGAATATTTATAGGTCATGTAATTATGTCAAATTCTTTATAAATTAAGGCAAATGTAAGAAATAAATACACAAGTACATAAAGGAATAAATGATGTAAGTAGAAACCATCTGTCTCTTTACTTGATAGATGAAGACATAGATCCATGAATAAATTAACTCCCCTAAGGTCACACTCTAATGTGTATAAGATTCCACATCTGTGAGCTTTATATGACAACTGAGTGTCAAATATGGTCCTTAGAATACTTGCAATTTTCTTCCCAGGCTGTGGGTTTGAGGAAGATCACTGTATTACACTTTATCTGAAAGAACAGACCTTTCAAGATTTGGCTTTCTTTTTATATCTGCCATTTTTCTTTCACATTTCAGTAGCGATTGAGATATCAGTAGGGATACTTTCTATTTCTTAACCCAGTTCTTCATAACTGGTGAAACAGTTGGGAGTCTATTAGGTCTGTTGAATTAGGTAACAGAGATGCTGAAATGAATGCTAAAGCAAGAAGGTTAAAACAGATTCCAGCCAAGACTTAATATTTTGAAAATGTACACAATCCTCTGTTTTTCTGTGTTAAGCGAGGATCCACTTTCCAACCGTAGGTCATCGTGATCATGATGTCACACGTCACTGTCAGTAGGGCCTGCCTGGACAAAGGAGACTGTGTGGCACCACTGCTTGTTCCTGTAGGGGAGCCGGAGCGCTGGGTTTGTACCTGCTCTGCCCCCTTATTGGCTGTGTGACTTTGAGCAAATTACTTAGCTTCTCTAGCTTCAGTTTCTTCAGGTGTAAAACAGGAATAATGACAGTGTCTAATCCATAGATTAGTTGAGAAGATTAAATGAGAATGTTCATAGCACAAGGCCTTGTATATAGTAAACATGTAGTTATTTTGTATTAAGCTTTATATTATCAATTAGATATTTCTCAAATGACTGGAAAAATTTTTGAATGGTTTCTATTTTACAGATCTCTCTGAGCTCTCTATTTTTACATTTACATATTATGATGACTTGACCCGAAATTGTTACCCATAAAAACTAGACTATTTTTGACTTGAAAATACATTTAACGAAATAATCTGTGTTTGCTGTTCTTCCAATAGTTTTTTTTTTTATTTTTTTGAGGCAGAGTCTCACTCTGTTGCCGCAGGTAGAGTGCAGTGGTGTCATCACAGCTCACTGCAACCTCAGGCTTCTGGGCTCAAGCTATCCTCCTGCCTCAGCCTCCTGGGTAGCTGGGACTACTGGCATGCACCATGATGCCTGGATAATTTTTCTATTTTTAGCAGTCTTCCAGAATTTTTAATCTGATCATATGCAATCATTTAATATATATCTTATGTATATTATATATGTAAGATATAATTCATAGCCTATATATGTTATCAGGAAACATTACCCTGATATATATAAGCCAAAGTTGGCTTTTTTCCATACATGTTAGATTGAAACTGGTTCTTCAGTGATGCTTTTATTTTCATATTTTTTTTTCTGTGGAGTAATTTCACATATGATTGGCTTTTACAATGGGATTAAGGATTTGGAATTATGCGTGGACATTCAGTAATGAGGGTTCAACAGGAATCTCAGTTGATCTGACTCAGCTCAGATCTCTGTTCTGACCCCTTCCCAGTTCTGTACTTCATGTAAAATCAAACTGCACATTGGCTCATTTGTTCATTCTTCTACAAGTATTTATCAAGTGCCTGCTATGGTCGACGTTAAGGAAATAATAGTACCTGAATAGAATAGTACCTGTTCTCTACAAAGAACCAATATAATGAGAAATATAAATCATACACATAGACATGTATATGAGAATGAATGATAATATATAAATGGCCAGAATGAGTGGTGTAGGTAGGTGAAGGTCAGTATAACCAGGACTGGTCAGAAAGACTCCCCAGTTTATGTTCAATGAGTCGCTCTTTAAAGAATAGGCAGTAATTGTCTGGAAAAGAAGAGAGAGGCATTTCATGTGAGAGATCAAAACTTGAAATGGAGACTGAGCTTAATGTGTTGTCAAAAGAATGAAATAATGAGGAATTTAGAGTGTAAGGTAGGTTTTGAGGAAAAGGCAAAAGTAAGTAGTATAGAGAGAGATTATAGAGCACCTTAGGTAGAAATACTGTGTACTTTGCCCTGAAGGAAATGGGGAGCTGTAGAGGATGTTGAGCAGTCGGATAACTTGATGAAAGGATATTTTACAGAAATTGAGAAGGTACAGGTGTAATCAAAAGGACCGCTTATGTGTCGAGTTCCCTTGGAGGTGCCCAACAAATAAAAATAACCTCTAAGGTATTATTTTCTAATGAATATGAAATTTTGCCATAAACAACCTATCTCAGTGGAAATACTGGCCTTGTTGAGAGAGAACCTAAGGAGAATTTATATGTTGGTGTGAAAGTCAGAATGATTTTTCCTATGGTAGTTTGTTTCCTGGCCTGAGAAAATATTTGCATATAAATATGTAAGGGAAATTACAGGAATGGAGCTAAAATTTATTTTCTCTGAGCATGTGTTAATATACAACTACTGAAATGCAAAGATCTGGTTGACTGAATACATTATTAAAGTGTTCCTAGAAACCTCCATCTCAAGATCAAGCAATATTTATTAAAATACATCTTTACTAAAGAGGAGAGAAGAAAAACAAGTATCAATGGAATGGCCTCATAATTGTTTCCAAGTATGTGCATATACGTGTTCTCTGGAGATGCTCTTCCCCCTTAAGAAAAAATATTATACTTACTCCTCAGAGGCTTGTTCCAAGGGAATGATGAAAGCAAATGGAAACATTTGTGTGTGGTTCAAGTTATTAATTTTGTTAAATATTTGCATCTCTGCCTATGGGTTCCACAAGGAAACAGAATGGGCATTTTTAAAGAAATGAATAAATTAGAATTGATGAATTTAGACGACTTGATTTAATTAAAAATTCAGAAATACAAGATAAATTTGTAAGCAGAACATGGATAATTTAATTTTTGTTGTCTACAATGGAAGAATATTTCATTCCCTGATCTTATTGTCTTAGAAGGGTGCTAAATGTAGTGTGGAGCTTTTGGGAAGCAGGTACAAACCTGGATATCCCACTTACTTGCCAATATTTTATGACCAAACAGATGTGTACGCAAATCACACCTGTTCTAATTCTAGAAGCTCCGCTTCAGTCAATCACTTTAAAATAACTTCTGTCTCTAAGACATAAAATGTACTAAAGAATCTTGAAGGCTGGACAATGAAGGTGTCAGCAGCTCCCCGACCAAGGGCACGGCTGAAACATATGGTCACATTTTCCACGATTTCATGGTACTCCAGGGAGCACTCAATGACAAATCAATGAAAACTTCTCATGGATGGAAAAGTGAGAAGCCCAGAGAATGTGTTGGGGGAACAATAAGGCACATCTTGCTTTGTGGATGCTTTTCTTTTGCTGCTCTGTTCAGAAACATCTTGAAAGTAGTAATGGCCTTGTGTGATACAGTAACAGCACATAAATCTTATTTTGGAGTCAAACTTGTCCTCTGAGAAGGTGAAAGGTAGAGTACTTGGAATTAACTGTTTTGATTACTCAAAATATTTTTGTGTTTTTCTGGCACAAAGCAGGTATCCTAACCCAGAAGAGCAGACAGATACTTTTTATTTTCTATAATGATATGCTATTAAGGTAAACATCCATCTCCTGCTTCTATAACCCACATCCCCAAGTACTGCTGTTTCAGTTGAATCCGGAGTGTTAAAAAATTCTGAAGAGTTTTTTTCACAGAAAAATAAATTGATTTTGAATTGTCGATGGGCATTCATTGTGTAAGCTGGGTTCTGACAGGTCCCTGTACTTTTCTTCTCTGCACGTGGCCTCATGTTATTTCTGCTTGCTAAAAGCAGGCTGTTTGGTATATGGTCAGAATTTACTGTGCTCTATTTGAAAACAGCACAGTTATTTTTCGTTGCATTCCTTGCAGATGCTGAACAGTTAATTGTTGGTGAGAGGAAGTGTCTCTGTTGCATCTGGCTTTTTAAATCCATAGCAGTCCCATTAGTCGTGGTAGTCCCTTCAGTTACCCAGCTGATTATCCCACCAGTGGCCACAGTTCTTTGTCATTAAGAGTTTCATATCCTTTATATTCTCAATTGCCCTTTCCTGTATCACCACTATAAATTCTTTGGTGTAAAGGGAACATGCTTAGATCTTTTTAAAAATAATTTTTATTTTATTTTATTTTTTGCTTTTTATTGACATATGACACACATAAAGAAAAGCGAACATATTGTAAGTGTGAATACTCTTTGTAAAAATTCATGTGACTACATCTAGGTACCCATGACCCAGATAGAAAAATGGAACATTACCAGGACCACCTTCCAGATTCTATCCCCAACTTCCATAGATAACCCCAGTCCTGATTTCTAAAAGTCTGACTTAGGTTTGCATGTTTCTGAACTTCATTTAAATGTTTGTACATACAATCATTTTGCTTATATGTAGGTTAGCCTGTTTATTCTCATTGCCATATAATGTTACATTGTGTAAATATGCCACAATTTTTTCGCCCACTTTAGAGTGGGGCATTATGTAGTCCATAATTTTTAGAATAGAGCTGTTATGCACATTCTAGTATATGCCATTTGGTGGACATAAGTATGCATTCTGTTGGGTGTACCCCTAGGAGTAGAGTTGCTAGATTATAGTATATGCTTGATTGTAGAATTTCAGGAAAGTAACCGATCAAATTAGGCTTTCAGAAAGATCTTTCTCACAGCATTGGAAAGAACAGATTAAAGAATGGTGAGAATAATTTAGAAGAGAAATGAAAGAGTTTGAACTAATACATGTCAGTGAGGTAGAAAGTGATGGATATGAGAACTATTTACATAGAAAAATAATTGGACTTGATGGCCTAATTAGACATAGGGGTGAGGTCAGGATGACTTCCAGGTTTCTAGCTGAGTGGATATTGGTGCCATTTATGAAGACAAGGGCTATAGGAATATCATTAAATGAGTTTGAATATGCTTCCAAGAAGGTGTTATTATTTATTTTGGAGATTAAGAATTAAAGACTGATAAAATAATAGTTAATAAGTGGTTTATTTCCTCCAAGATGTTATACTAATTCTTTAAATAGCCAGAATAGTGTCTGGATTCAATGCATTCTAATTAATTATATCCATTTATACTTACAGAGGGCTGAAAGACAGAGACCTGATTTAATCTACCTCTGTCACTTAGAAGTTATATGGACTTGGGCTGGTTATTTAACATTTAAGAGGCAGTTGTTTTTCACATGTAATACAATGATAATAATACACATCTTGCATAATTCAATGAGACCAAGTATACAAAGCATCTAATTAGTGCCTGGCACATATGAATTTTAAATGATAGCTATTATTAGTGTTACATTTAGTTATTACATCTTACTACTTTTTTTTTATCCGCTTGTATTCTCAAAGAAAAGATACTGCCTTTCTCTTCTCCACATGCTCTAAACAATGTACCCTAAAATCTGAGCATTTGGGTGTTAAGTAAAAACTGCCATTGTATTTAGCAGCCTTAAACCAGACTTAACCATTCCCCCTCCCCTAGGTAGTCTCTGATTTAAAATAAAGATATGACCATACTTAGATCTTATTACAAATATATTCTAATGTTATCCAATAAACGTATTCTGATCTTTTACTGTAAGTATCCTACAATTGCTTCTTAGAATCTCAAAGTTTGCACTCAAGATGAATCTCCATCCATAAGATTCTACTATTTGTTTCTGAGTTTTAAGGTATAAAACTCCACTTGCTTTGGAAACAAATTTGTACAGGATGCAGTCTGAAAAAAGCTACAACTTCAGTTTTATAGCATGGGGATTATTGTTATTCACCATGTGTATCTACATCTGTACAGGAAACAAAAAGATGCAACACAGTAACAGCTTCCAAATCCTGAAACATTTTGTGGGACTCTGTAGAAGCAATGATACTCTTGCAATCCAGCTAGATCTGTTTTCCGTGCTGTCATTTCCAGGAGCAATGAGCAAAACCAGGGGCCCCCTTGTCTTCGGTCGCTCATGTTTAGATCTGCTGACTGTAATGGAGGCTGGGAAGGAATTTTGAGGATGAAAATTTTGAACATAATGTTGATTTCATCAATGAAACGATCAGGATTGCAGAGGATACTTCCAGAAAGCCTTTTAAATCTTCAGCTATTTTCTTCTAGGCAATCCACTCCCCCATCACTGTTAGTTTTTGTCTCCTCCCCTCCCTTCACACACAAATCTCATACTGTTTTATATTTATGTACTGATAACAATAAAATAAAAATATTGTAGCAGTTTCAGCTAATTATTATTATGAAGTAATGTTAATTATCTGTACAAGTTGACTGCCATACATGCTGTTCATGATTCATTGATTTTCCTGACATCGGAAAAGGGCTCGGGATTAGATCTGTACTAGAATACATCACTCACTTGGAGACACTCTCTGCTTACCAAGCTATAGAAAATAGTATTATAAAGATATACGTTGAGCTCTGAAAAACAGATAGAAAGGACACTATTTTTAAAATATTTCAGCCTGGCCGAGCGCGGTGACTCACGCCTGTAATCCTAGCACTCTGGGAGGCCGAGGCAGGAGGATTGCTTGAGCTTAGGAGTTCGAGACCAGCCTGAGCAAGACCAGCCTGAGCAAGAGCAATACCCCGTCTCTACTAAAAATAGAAGCAAATCATCTGGACAACTAAAAATATATATAGAAAAAATTAGCCTGACATGATGGTACATGCATGTAGTCCCAGCTACTCGGGAGGCTGAGGCAGAAGCGTTGCTTGAGCCCAGGAGTTTGAGGTTGCTGTGAGCTAGGCTGATGCCATGGCACTTTAGCCCGAGGAACAAAGCCAGACTCTTTCTCAAAAAATAAAATGAAATAAAATATCTCAGACTGATTTTGATGGTTTGTTTTAGTGGGGTTTGAGATAACTGAAGGAAGGTGAGAATGGTTTAAGAAGTTGAGAGGACCCGTACCAATGACACTTCTGTTGATTACGGAGAATGCCACATGCAAGGTGGCTACTGTGTATGTCTCATTATACTGATTTGAAGACTCAGTAGGAATGTTTTGTTTGCTAAAACACCAGGAAAGATGAACATACACGTAACAGTGGTAAAGGCAGAAAGTTCTGAGGTTGCTTCCAAACACTTGTGTCCTGAGTCCAAACTTAATATAGCCCTTAGCATCACAAGGAATGACTTAGGGGACAGTGCTACCCCAAACTGCAATAGCAGACTTGGGGAAATTGATCCCCTCACTACCACCCCAGCCTCAATGTCTTTCATACATTTTATAATTCTTTACCTGAGACATGAATATGATTAAGTAAAATGAATAGCGTCTTAGAAATTCTGTTTACCACAGCTGTTCAACGTAGAATCTCTTCAGGCTGGATTTATTGGCGGCAGGGAAGGGTGAGTCAGGTCCTGGTACAGGGTACTGGGGAGTGGAGTGGTTCTCTGCGTGGTTGATGATATTGACTGGGGACTAGGATTACAGCCCTTAGGATGCGGTGTGTCTGATCAATAAGGATAAGTCCACAGGAGCAAGCTTTATCCGTTAAATATTGGCAATTAGTCCTATAGCTAAAGCTATCTTCTGTTGTGTTGCTCGTCTGTCTACAGCAAATTCATGGTTTCCCTATAAAATTCATATTTCAAAAAATCAAGGAAAAGACAGAGAAAGGGAATGTATTGAGTTTATTTTAGCATTGGTTTTCATGAGGACCCTGAGTTCAGTGTTGGTGTGTTTGTTTTGATTTGTTGTGCTGGTTTTTGGCTTGAATTTGTTTTCAGTTTAAGCCTTTGTTTTATGACCATTCATCATTAAAATGTGGAAAGGGGAAATACATAAAATTCCTCTTCTTGTGAGACAGTGGTAATATGAATTCTTAAAAATTTGACAAGTTACTATGGATCTGTGACATTCAATCCCTTTTAGTGACATAGATGATGATGTGTTATTTGAATTGCTCTTTCCAAATGTGCAATTTTTTTTTTCCTGTTAAGGTCCTGTCTTTATCAGAAAGTCTAGAAATGTTTTTAGTATAATACATGTGACATGTACTTGTACATAAATTTCCCCAGGTATTTTTGGTTGTAGAGGATTATCATCTGGGATTTCCAAAACTCCCAGAAATATTTTAAACAGGATAGATGTTTTCACCTCAGTCATATTAGGCATTTATGTAACATAAAACATGCCATATGGTGCTTTGTATATGAAATGGAGACTGTGTGCATGATGTACAGAATTTGAAAGGCACAAAGAGGATTCAGTGAAAAGTAAGTCTTTCCTCAGTATCCCCAGCCACCAGTACTCTTCCATTACCACGTTAACATTTTCTTATCTGTGTTTACACATATGCATACATAATACATATATTACATACTATAATCATGTAGGAATGTGTGTATATATATAATATATATGATTTATTTAATCAAGCCTCTATTGGTAATATTTAGATTGTTTTCAATCTTGTATCTATGATGCTGTGATGGCATGTATTTAGAACACTCTTTCCATAGGTATGTACACAGTTTCCTTATTGCCTCCAGGTTTCTGTTTAAATGTCACTTCCTTACCTACTTTACATAAAATAGCACCTCTCCCTCATTACCTGTGCTCTTCTTAATCTATTCTATTTTTCTTCATAGCACTTGCCACCAATAGAAATAGTATGTACTCCTTTGTTTTTAGGCTCTTTCCCCCAACAAATATAAGCCTCATGAGACTCTCTACTGTGTTTGCTGCTCTATCCTCAGTGCCTAGAACAGTAGCTGGTGTGTGGTCGGTCACTGCTCACTAAGTACTTATTAAATGAATAGGTCATTTTGCACATTTGAGAGTAGATTTGTAGGAAAAATTACTAGAAGTGGAATTGCTGTGTTAAAGGGTGTGGACATTTGTGATTGTGACACATATTGACAAATTTCTTTCCCTAAAAGTTGTAGAAATTCATACTTCTGTCAGCAATGTACCCACACCATCACTGGCATCCAATTTTCTAGTATTTTCCAGGTTGATATAACCTATCGTATCTAATTTTAGTTATAATGTGCATTTCCTTATTATGAGTGATGTGCATACTGCCAAGAGTCTTTAGCTGTTTGTGATGACTGAACATGGATGAAGTGTTTTCACTCAATCTTTCTCAAAGACCCAAAGGTCTTCCTGACACTCATGCTCTGATACCAAAAGTTGCTTAATATCTGCCCTCCTGGACTCTGTAGGGACATAGTGGTTCCTTACTGCCACAGTTATGTCTTTGCTCATTTACTTGGAAATCCATAACTTACATGTATTGGAGACTGGCTGATTTAATTTACTTCCTTAATTGTAGTCCCCAAGTTTTCTCCTTACGAAAATGTCTTTTCAAGATACTTCCTGTTCCAGCCTTTAACTGCCAGGCCACACAAAAGTTTCCAGCATCCAGAGAAAGCTTCTTCTAGCCACATAATCCTTAGTATCTTTTCCCTATAAAATGTCCCACACACCACTGCTGGTTGACCAACCTGATCAACAAGCTCATATGTAAATTTTGGTGGTTGCTTTTGATTTCTAGATTTCTCATGCAATAAAATTTATCTAATTTTCTTTTACCTTATGCCATTTAATGCTCTCCTACTTCCAGGTCATATTTGGGACCTCAGTCTATCACCTGTAATACCAACATCAAGCAGTACATCTTACCATAACAAAGTTAAAAATACCAGGGCTTCGATATATGATTTTAAAACCTGTATCAAGCCATTGTATTTTTTCTTAGTTAATCATGTTTCAGTTCTTTGGACTCTCCCTTTAAAAATGTTTACATAGGCTAAACTTATGTTTGAACCACCTGATTTTGCTGGAAAGTAAAATTGGAGTTTCCTGTTGGAATTCATTCTTTGGCTTGTTAGATGAAATCTACATGCACAAAATAGATTCCTCATAGAAAGAATAAAATAATGTCACTAAGATGATCTTCAACACTGGAAGCTCTCGGAACTGCAACCTGAACCATACCAACATTTTTATAGCCCCTCCCGAAGAGAAATAAGTTATGGATTATTTACCTTTTACAAACTGTATCAAAGCTTTGAAAAATGCTACTATTATAAGAACACTGAGGGAAAGACATCAATTTTCAGGGCTCCTGAAAACTTATGTTGTCTTATTTCTAACAAGAAATCAAATGCATTACAGCATGTGATTTTCTATTTTTGAGTGTTAACCTAGGGTTATCTGAATTTTAATGTGGTTTGTGCTTATAACTTGTAAGATATTTGTTTGATAATATCTTCATTCCTTTCTTTCTCATTAGGTGGGGTATTATAAAGAGTCATTGTTTAATACATATAAGTATAAATGATACTAATACGCAATGTTTAAACCAGTTTAGTCATATATTGATCAATATACAACTGAAAGATCAGAGAAACTTATTTTATAAAATTTTTTTCTGAAGTTTTCAAATCAGTAAATCCTATATTTGGAAAATTTAATGAGCTGGAAACAGATCATGTGTATACATACACTGGTCAAGGAAAGATGAGGTAACAAAGCATTTTTGCAAGAGAAATTTGTACTAATATTAATGTTGGATATAATCTTGATGAGAAAATTTTTATAAGCAGCAGCCATAATGAAAGGGGCCAATGATTATGAAAAACTGCAGTGGTTAAGGGAAGATAACCTTGACACCATGAAATAAAATCCCTGAAGTGTTATGGATGACTATGTTGTATAAATGTAACTTGGAAACATCTTCATGCTGAGATTTAATACTGAGGGGTCAATGCAGTGGTAAAGTTTAAAAAAAATAAACATATCAACTAAACAACCTTCATTATTGTGTCCACTAGGGAGTCTCCGTAGGAAACCTTTTCACATCAAGAATAATTTTAACACTGAGTCAAAAGCCTAAAGCATGCAGGGGATAAACCGAGCAATGACAAAATTCTCAAAAAGAAACATGAACTCCTGAACTCTTGCATGAAAGTTTTATAGATAGTGTACTTAAGCATATGTTATTTAAAGGTAAATTTTTCAAGTATATCAAGATACATTTTTTTTATCATTTACTTATTTTCCAAAAGATAGTTGAGTTAATCAATAAGATAAAAATGTGTTAGAATCATTACCACATAAAATACTCATGAAGTTAAAGTATTAAAATAAGTTAAACAAAAAACTCATTTTTTATTTTTATAATAAAAAATTAACAGCTTTTTGGAGGTATAATTGACCTATAATCACCTGCACATATTTCTAGTGAACATTTTGGTAAGTTTTGACATACATGTGCACCATAGAAGTATCAACACAATTAAAATGATGAACATTTCCATTACCCCCCAAAGTTTCCTTATGTCCCTTTGAAATTTCCATTCCTGCCCCACCCTGTCCTAATCTCCAGACAACCACTATTCTATTTTTCCACACTGTAGATAAGTTGTCATTTTCTAGAGTTTATATAAATAAAATCACATAGTATGTAATCTTTTTATCCTCTTTCCCTTAGCATAATTATTTTAAAAATTATCCTTGTTGTTGCATTTATAAATTAGTTTCCTTTTTATTGCTGAATAGGATGCCATTGTATAGACCACAGTGTGTTTACCCATTTGCCTATTGAGGGACACTGGGCTGTTTCCAGTTATTGGCTATTACAAATAAACATCTGTGTACAAGTCTTGTATGGACATTATGCTACCCTTTCTCTTGAGAAAATACCTAAAATGGCTGAGCTATATGGTGCATGTATTTTTAATAAAGTGCAAAACTGTTTCAAAAATGATGGTTCCATTATATATTACCACCAGCAGTGTGGTTAAAGAGAATTCCAGTTCTTCTGTATGCTTGCCAGCACTTGGTATGGTCAGTATTTTTAAATTTTAGACATTCTATTAGGTGGGTGGTGATATACAATTGTCGTTTTCATTTGTTGAGTTTTGAGAAGTTTTTTTTTAAAATATATATATATGTGTATATATATATATATACATAATGTGGATACAAGTCCTCTATCAAAGGTATTATTTGCAAATAATTTCTCCTCATTGGTGGTTTGTATTTTCATTCTCTTATGTCCTTATGAGAAGAGAACTCTACCATTTTCCTTATTTTTGTTCCCCTACAGGAAATGTTTATTTTTCTTTTAGCTGTTAAGATTTCCTCTTTATCCTTGGTTTTAAGCAATTTGATTATGATGTGCCTTATTGTAGTTTTCTTCATGTTTCTTGCGCTTGAAATTTGTTGAGGTCTTGAATCTGTGGGTTTATAGTTTTCATCAAATTTGGAAAATTTTCAAACATTATTTCTTCAAATATATTTTCTATTTTCCTTTCCCTATTCTGTTCTTTGGGGACTCCAATTACATATATATTAAGCTATTTGAAGCCATCTCAAGTTCACTGATTCCCTTTTTACTTTTTAAAAATCCTTTTTTCTATGTTTCATTTTGTAACATTTCTATTGGTATATCTTCATGTTCACCAATCTTTTCTTCTGTAATATTGAATCTGCTTTTAATCCTATTCATTGTATTTTTCAACTTCAGCATTGTAGTTTTCATCCCCAGGAGTTTGATTTGGGTCTTATTTTATATCTTCAATGTCTCTATTTTAACTTTTGGGAAATATGGAATATAGTTATAATAACTATTTTAGTGTCTAATAATTCTAACATCTGTATCAATTCTGGCCAATTGATTCTCATCATTATGTAGTTTCTTGCTTCTTTGCATGACTGGTAATCTTGAATTAGATGCCAGACATTGTGAATTTTATCTTGTTGGGTATTGAATATTTTTGTGTTTCTCTAAATTTTCTTGAGCTTTATTCTGAGATGCAGTTAATTTACTTAGAAAGGCTTTGATCCTTTCAAGACTTATTTTTAAGATTTGTTAGTTGGGTCTGGGTTAATGTTCAGTCTAGGACTAATTATTTCCTACTGACTGAGGCAAGACTCTTCTAAATATTCTACTCAATACCCATGAATTATGAGGTTTTGGGTCCCTGGCTTTGTGAGCAGGGACTATTCTCAGTCCTGTGTGAGCACCTGACACTGTTCCTTCTAATCATTTTAGATGGCTGTTTCCCCAGCCTTGAATAGTCTCCTCACTCACAAGTTCTGATCAATACTTAACTGAATACTCCAAGAGACCATCTGCAGATGTCTGAGTTTCTCTTTCATGTCTGGTATTCTATTTTTGAACTCTAGCCTCTTTGGTTTCCTGGGACTCTCAACTATGTCTCTTCAACTCAGAGAGTTCATGAGGCTCAGCCTGGGTTCCCCTCCCTGTACGGAGGCCTGAGAATGCTTTCAAGCAGTAAGCTGGGGGCAATTATAGGGCATACTTCATTCTTTTCCTGTCTCTCAGGAATCACTGTCCTTTGTTCCCTCACATCCAGTATCTTGAAATCTTGTTTCATTGATTTCATTTGATTTTTCTTTTTTTGGTTGTTTCAAGCCAGGCATTACTTCATATTGTGAAGTGGAGGTCTCATGAAAACTAACCTTCTAAACATTTGCACTGTATTTTTGGAGAAGAATAAATAATATTTTAAAGATGGGAATAAGAAGAAAGGTGAATGCAGCATTTATATTTACATAGAGAACTAAGGTACAATGTTAATAGTTTGAGCTTTCATTTAATTTGTTCTGATAATAAAAGTCTTATTATTATTATTTAATATAGTTAAGCCTTCTGAATATGGACACCATAGCTAAATTCCTGTCTTAAGGAACTTGAAATCTAATGGCATACAAGATATATAATATTGGAATTCAAATAGAGAATTAAAATATAAATAAATATACAGGAATAGCTAATGTGGAAATGTACTGGGCTGGAGCTTTAATCTTCCCTTTTTGAAACATTCTTTAAATGAGGAATCAAGCTACAAAGTAATAATGAAAGGAATGATTATTGTGAGTTATGAGAAGAGATACATTATATGAATTCCCACAATAGGAACACTATAGAATGATCATACAGAAATAGAAAAGATGACGTGCACCATATAAAAACCTCCTGAGGTAGTTGTGCAGGTATTATTTCAGTGTTAAAGATGAACATACTGAAGTCTTGGGAGAAAAATAATAGATTCTTCAAAGATACATGTTCACTGACTGCTCAAGTGAAGCTGATCATACCCTCCCTCATGCCCCCTTAATTGTTCTTTCCTCGTACAGCTCTGAGACCACACTGAACCTAAACCAATAGCTCACACGGTTATCTCCTTTACTACAATGTATATGGATTTGTTACATGGAAAAACATATATGTTTGGAGCGGCACAATTTGACCTGGAGATATCTCAGTGAGGTAGCACTCAAGAGTTTGTATATTATGGTGCTCAAATGGTGGTGGTGTTCACCAGGGATTCGGGGATGGTGGGGGGGGAGGAACCCACATCTTAGGGATGTGGTGAGCATTGTGGAGGGGAAGGGCATACCTCTAACCCTTCCTAGGGAGAGGCAAAGATATAAAATGTAACCAAAATATAAATAAATAAATAAAAAACATTTATCGGGTGTCAGGCAGGTGGGAGGGGGGAGGAGGGGATGGGTGTATACTTACATAATGAGTGCGATGAACACTACCTGGAGGATGGACATGCTTGAAGCTCTGATTGGGGAGGGAGGGGTGGCAAGGGCAATATATGTAACCTTAACAACATTCATACCCCCATAATATGATGAAATAAAAAAAAAAGAGTTTATATATGTCTATACTTTTGAGCTGTGTAACAATTTTATGGTTTTGTACTGGCACTCTGTTTGCAGGACTGTACTGTATCTTATCCATCTTTGGATTTCTACTACTCAGCATAGTATCCTACATACGGTAAGTGGCCAGTAAATAATTGTTGAATAAATGAATAAAAGGATACTCTGAATTTTAGAAGAATAGGAGCTAAAGTATACTAACGTTAAAGTTAAAACAGCACTATTTTTCTCAATTGCGACTTCATATTTCTATAAGCGGGGGAGAGGCAAAACATGTGTAAAGAAAGGCAGGAATCAGAATCTCCTAATGTGGTATCTCCAGTGTTAAAAGAGTAATAATGGATTTATCATTGTACACCCTTTCTTTCATATCTATTGTTCCTTTTCTTCACATCCACACCCAAATCACAAACCCACCACATCCATCACCGCCCTCCTACTTGGAGCCATTTTGCCCCTACCTGCACCCTGGCAAACCGCGTCCCTGCTTCTGCTCTGGTCCTTCTACCTGTTCTCTGCATAGCAGCTAGAGTGATTTTTAAGTGTAGCTTATCACTCCCCTAGTTAAACATGTTTTAATGGGTTCCCAGAAAACTGAAAATAAACGCTAAACTCTAGCTCATCAGGCCACACAGGTGTGCTGACACCAGACCTCCTTCTTTTACCAATCTCCCCCCACTCACTCTGCTTATATTGGCCTTGGTGTTCTTTAAGCAACACGTGTGTTGCACTTGCCCTCCCTTCTACTCGGAATGCCCTGCCTCCTTTGATCCCAAAGTGATCTGAAAAACGGTTTCTCTACTAGAACAAACATATAAAGCTCCCAATGGACTCCTCTGAAAAGCAACACACATTTGGAAGTAGAACTTGTAGGTTTGTTAAAGAACCAGTCACAGTGACTTCTAGTGACACAGTGTTTGGAAATGAAGATGGTTTACGCTCGTTCTGCAATAGGGACGGTTTGTTGTCAAGGGAAAGCCTTTCCATGTCTCATGACTGTCTTGGGAAGCTGGTGTTCCTGTCTGAACCACCCAGCATCTGTACTGGTAAAGCCAGCAGCTGCCATTCCTTCTGTCTCGCTTAGTGTGTTGTCACCTCTCCAATTGGCTTTTTCCAGCTTGAATGAGCGTCCTTAGGGATGTAACACCTACCCTTCCTTCCAAGGTCAATTGCAGTTCAGTTGACAGGGACAGAGCTATTGTAGCTATGTTATACAATTTGTTTTTTATGCTGATCTATTTTGTACCATTAATATGGGTATTGCTGTTTTGCTAGAAAAAGGAGGCTATGTTCAGGGAGAAGCACATGAAAAATGACCTGGGGAGAAATGGGATCTTTCTAACAAAGAGATACATCAATGTAAGAACTTATTAAAAACATACCATTTATAATGCACAAATTGCAGTCATTGCAATGGCCATCATTGTTATTCTGAACTGCTCTTCCAGACTTTCAAAGGAGACCAGTGTCCTCAGACAGTCTCTTTTGTCAACGATGGATTTTTCTTTTTATGTTGCAGTACTATAGGATTTGTTCCTCTGCTTAGTTCAAAGGGCTGCACTTCTGTTCATCCCTGTTTTCACCAATTTCCCTTCCATCTTGTCTCTTCTAAGCTGGTTACAGGAGTTAAGATTTTTTTTTTTCCTTTCTAAAAATAAACCAAACAGAAATTACCTTTTTGCTTTAGGGAATTTAAAACTTCCATAAACATATTAATAAAAATGTGATCCCTGTAGAATCTCTGTAACAATCAATTTTGTTTCCTGTAAGAATATTTTGACACCGTGTGTTTTAATGGCTAAGACTACTGTGCATTTGTGTGGTACTCGGGAAGATGATGCAGTCTACCTCAGGTGGACTTTTTAAATATACCTACATGTAGAGTTTTTGCAAACATTTGGCTTCTCTTTTTCAGGGTAGAAATAGCCACTGAGGTATCGTTTAAACCAGTTCAACCAACAGGCTGATAATTGTGAACAAACAGCAGTAGATAGAGTACGCTGATCTCAGGAATCAGAAATGGTGTTGTTTAATTTGAAGGAAATATCCGTGCGAGTAGCAGTGTGGCACCTGGCAAACATCAGCAGATGGAGGGAAGACAATATGTGGTAGAAAAGGAACTCTGGATAATGCTTCAATCTCTTACTATACACCCATTAACTGAGGAAGTAATGTAACCAGTGGCAGTACTTTTCAGTGAAGAATATGTGATTCACAGAGCTCACATCAGGCAAACTATAAGATGTTATTGGCAGATTGGGGAGTATTATGGACTGAATATTTGTGTCCCCTCAAAATTCATACGTTGAAATCCTAAACCCCAAGGTGATGGTATTAGGGTGTGGGATATTTGGGAGGTAATTAGGGTTGAATGAGGTCATGAGAGTGGGCCCTTTGTTATGGGATCAGTGGCCTTATAAGGGGAGATGCACCAGAGTTTGTTCTCTCCTTCTCTTTCTGTCTCTCTCTCTCCCCCTGCCATGCCCCACGCCCAAGAAGAAGAGGTCATGTGAGCACACAGTGAGATGGTGGCTGCCTACAAGCCAAGAGAAGAGACCTCAGAATGAAACTACTTTGCTGGCACCTTGACTTTGGACTTCCCAGCCTCCAGAACTGTGAAAACTAAATTTCAGTTGTTTAAGCCACCCAGTCTGTGGTATATTGTTATGGCAGCCCAAACAGACTAAGACAGGAGCTATGTGAGAATATGTTTCATTTAGCATGGCAAGGGGAGAATCTAGTACAATAGTTTTTACATTAAAACTTTTACAGTCTCTCTCATGTTCTGCTGCTTGGATATTGAGGTTAACCCATCTTGATTTCCCACCATATGATGAGTTACAATGCAAAGAGGAGCACATTGTAAATCCTACTCTCTCCCAATCAATGCCTACTATTTATCTTGTCTTAGATCTTTTTACAAAGCCAGATTTTATATTTGTATTTTTTACAGAGCCAGGTTTTATATTTTTATTTTTTACAGAGCCAGATTTTATATTTTTATTTTTTAAGTAATGGGGCTCAGAAGATGAAGAACAACTCATTGTTTTCTTTTTCTTTTCTTTTTTTTTTGAGACAGGGTCTCACTCTGCAGTGGTGTCACCAGTGTCACCATAGCTCACAGCAACCTCAAACTCCTGGGCTCAAGCGATCCTCCTGCCTCAGCCTCCTGAGTAGCTGGGATTATAGCTGTGCGCCGCCATACCGAGCTAATTTTTCTATTTTTTGTAGAGATGGGATCTCACTCTTGTTCAGGCTGGTCTTAACACCTTTCGTACCGCATAGAAATCTCTAAGACATACGCCAGGGACTGCACATTTTTGGGCAAACTGCAAGTTATTTAAATCATCTTAACTACAGTGAAAAACGAGAAAACTCGTGAGCGGTCCTTAAGGTGTTAAACTCCTGACCTCAGGCAATCCTACCACCTCAGCCTCCCAAAGTGCTAGGATTACAGGCATGAACTACCACACCTGGCCCATCATTTTCACATACTGGCAACTTTGACAAATATTTTGGGACTGAAGTTTGGAAATGAAATTCAGTAAGAACTGGGGAGTCTTACATCCCCAGATATGATCAGAAATTAGATAGCAGGCCCAAGGAAACTTGTTTTCCCTTCCACAATGTGAGGATATAGCTAGAAGGTGCTACCTAAGGACACATGAACCAGCCCTCACCTGATACCAAATCTGTTGGAGTTCTGATCTTGAACTTCCCAGCCTCCAGAACTGTGAGAAACCAATTTCTGTTGCTTATAAGCCACCCAGTTTAAGGTATTTTGTTTGGGCAGCCCAAACAGACTAAGTCAATATGTATTTGAATTAACCAAAGGCATTCTTTCAGTAAATAGTAACCAAAGACCATACCTTATGGAGTCCCTTCACCACCTCTTACCTATCATAAATCAATTGTAATTTGACCTACATACATTTAAAGGAAGAAATATAAATTGCTAAAAATGCCTTCCAAGGAATCACAGGAGTAAAACATATTTTCCAAATTCCAGTTTAAAAATATTCTCTTTTAATTCTGAAAACTCATTACTTGGGATTTCATGAATTTCTGAAGGCTGCAGATTCTCTTTGAGTCACAAAAATAAAAGCTTTATGACATCTTTCTCTTAGTCTTAATTAAAACAATGCAAAGTTTTATTTTGCTAGTGTTTTAAGGCTCAGACATTCCCTTCTGGAATAGCATTTTATTCCTTGCCAAGTGGTTTCTTTCATAGGTCTTTATAAAAGAAAAGCATGAAAAACAAAATAGTTTAACATTGGTCTAGTGATATTCTAAAAAGCCATGCATTTTATTGCTTAATAAAATTTCCACAATAGTTAAATACCCAGGCACATAGACTTCTAGTTCATTCCCTATTTCTTTTTTTTCTATTTCTGTCTTTTAAAAAATTCATTTATTATTCATTCTTTAAATATTTATTGAGCATTTACTCTGTGCCAAGGCAATGTTAGGTGTTGTCTTGCTGTCTTTCTATGTTTGCCCTTTCTTCCTGTGTTATCCTCACTTCCATTTTGTCAGGTATGATAATAGAGCTGAAGAGAAAAGAAGAATAAAGCATGATTTTTGTTCTGAAGAAGTTCATAGATTATACATTTATATACATGCATATGTAGTTATATACCCTTATGATTTCTTTGTGGTCATGAGTAGCATATTAAATTTTAAAATTAAAATAATCATTTAATGCATTTGCAAAAAGAGATATTGGATATAAGATTATGTGAAATTTTGTCTCATTTAAATTGGCATAATCACATTCTCTCTTTGTTTAGTAGTTCTCAAAGAAAGAAAATTAATTTTCTCAGTTATAAATGAATTTCAAAATTATGAAATTTATTTAAGTTAAAAGTTTTCTTTGAATGTGTATTTTTGCATTCAAAATAATGCCAGAAATTTAGTCTTAAATTTAGTCCTCTTGAAATACTCAAGAGGGAAAGGAACTATTTTACCAAAGATCTTTGCATGTCGTAGAGCACAGTGAAATAATGAGTAAATGGTACTTGCATTTATGATCACCAAATATTTTTTCAACTAGTCATTTAAATTCATTCTTTGAGAGCCTATGTGCTTATGCTCTAGACAGTTTTTTAGGCACTGGGACATATTTCTTAATAATGAGATGCTTACAGTTTAGAAAACAAGACCTCAAAAAATAGAGGTTATATAGAGACATGTAGAAGTTAATCTTAATGTGAAATTCACATTACCGGTGTTTAAATATACAAATACTGGGAGACAAAGATTTATCTTTCACTTTAAAGTAAAAATCAGTGTGTTTATCCTTTTATGAAATATTTAAAAATATTCTAATTTACCTTATAAAGAAAATAATGTTGATAATGAGTGAGATGTGCAACGTATGGGGGATGGTCATGCTTGAGGCTCTGCCTCGAGGGGGGAGGGGGGTATGGGCAATATACATAACCGTAATATTTGTACCCCCATAATATGCTGAAATAATAATAAAAAAAAGAATCCTCATGAAAACTCAAAAAAAAAATAACAAAGGACATTATTGGAACAATTGACAAAACTTGAATAAAACCTGTACATTAGACAGTAAAAAAAAAAAAAATAAAAAAAATAAAAACTAAGAGCTGAATGCTAAAAAAAAAAGAAAATAATGTTGAGAAAAATATTATTTTAAATGTTATTTTTGTTTGTTTTCAACTGTTCCATTTTTACTCTGAGTATTAATATTGTTATTGTAGACTGTTACAGCAACTTTTACAATTTTGGATCAGACTGATATAGCACGACTGAAATGCTAATTCTATGTCCTTAGTGATCATAGTACCAGAGAGACTATTTTATGTCTAGTTAAACTGATCAATTTTAAATCATTTTACATAGACAAAATGTTGGGATTTTTCCTGGAGTCAATCAATCACCGTAATGTACAATGCTATATACTAAGAAATATAAATATCTATATGAAATATAAAATTTTCTAAGAAAATATGTTGCCAAAACTGAAATTATAAGAGCTGATAACTCTTATTAGAAATTTATCTTGATAGTAATATTGACAAGGTAGTCAGAAATTTATTCATATAAAACATATCTGGCCCAGAAGAATTTAAAAGCAATTTCTTAAGTAGGAAAACAGATAATTTATAGCATATGAACTATTTTAGAACATAGAAAAAGATGGAAAGCTTTTCAATTCTGTAGGATTCGCCTATTAATAACAACAAAATTGAGTGAGAATAACATAAAAAGAGAAAATTATAGATCCATTTTATTTCTGAACATAAGTACATATAGCTTCAATAATAGCAAATCAAGCCCATCAAATATACTTATCAGAAATTATCACTATTAACATTGTACAGGTTATCTTAGGCAATGAATAGAACAAGATAATCAATGAATATATTAAAGATACAAAGAAACAAAGTATGAGTATTACAAAGAAACAATTATGGATACTTTCAGACATGATTTTCTATCAAAATTTTCAACCAAAGTCACTAGGTATTCTATAATAATTAAGGAAGGTGGCTTGTTTTTATGGACTCAATATTTATGTCCCCCCAAAATACATATGTTGAAATGCTAACCCCAATGTGAGAGTATATAGAAGTAGGGCCTTTGGGAAATGATTAAGTCATGATGGTGAAATGGGATTTATGCCTTCATGAATGGGATTAGTGTCCTTATAAGAGAGACCTAGAGAGCTCTCGTGCCCCTTCTGCCATGTGAGGACATAGTGAGAAGACAGACATCTATGAACAAGGAAGTGGTTTCTCACCAGACACGGAATCTATCAACACTTTGATCTTAAACTTCCTAGTCTCCAGAACTGTAAGAAATAAATTTTTGTTGTTTACAAGCCTCCAAGCTTATGGTATTCTGTAACAGCAGCCCAAATGGATGGCAACACTTGTCATTCAATCAACATATAGAAACCAATATATTTCAAAGAAATCATCATTTAGAAATGTAATTGATGAAAAAAATGTCCTTTTAAATAGCCAAAAAGCTTAGAATATCTAGAAATAAATCTAACAAAAAATGTGCAAGATATTTGTATTAGTTTTCTATTGCTGCTGTAACAAATTAGAGCAAACTTAGTATCTTAAGGCAACAAAAATTTATTGTCTCATAGCTCTGGAGGTCAGAAGTCCAAAATGGATCCATTTCTGGGAGGCTCCAGGGGAAAATGCTTTTCATTGCCCCTTCCAGCTTCTAGATGCTGCCTACATTCATTGGCTCATGGCCCTTTCTTCTGTCTTTAAAGATAGCAATCACTTCAACCTCTGTTTCTTTTCAGACTCTTATACTTTCCTCATCTACTTTTTGAGGATCGTGATTACGTTGGACCCACTCGGATAATCCAAGATAATAGCCCATATAAAGGTATTTAATTTAATCACATCTGCAAAGTCCCTTTTGACATATAAGGTAATATATTCACAGGTTACAGGGATTAGGAAATGAAAATCTTGGGGAGCCCATTATTCAACCAACCACAATCTATATGAAGAAAATGAGTGTATTATAATGCAGTGGTTAAAGGTGTTAGCTCCGATGTCACACTACCCAAGGAAGAACCCCAATTCTGTCACTTAGATTTACTTGCTTTTTGATCTTAAGAAATTAACATAATCTTGCTAAATTTATTTTTCTTATCTGTACATAATGATAATTATTATCTTTCATTCCTCAGAAAGTGCTTGCAAGAAATAATAGGAAAATCCTTATAAAGAGTTTGGAAAAATTTGATAATTTAAAAAAAAACATTGAATCCATAAACAAGAACAGTATGCAATGAAAAAGACACCAAAGAATGCTTGGGAAATAAAGTTACACTTACCAATATAAATTTCAATAGAAGAATTAAAAAATAAAGTTAAAAAATAGCACAAAGTAAAATAAAAAGACAATAAAGGAAAAATATGAGCTAAAGGCCAGAGAAAGAGAATAATTTCAGAAATTCTAACATATGACAATAGGCTTTCCAGAAAAAACTCAATTGATGAAGTTATAAAAGGAGTAAAAGCATGTAGTTTCTCATAGCTAAAGCATAGCATGTTTTTTCAAATGGAAGAGGACGATTAGATGCTAAGTTAAATAAATGTATTAGTCTTTTCAGTAGACGCTGGAGAGCAGTGGAGCATAATGTTAAAAAATTTGACAGAAAATGAACTGCAACCTAGCAAAATTGTCATTCAACATGAAAAGAAAATACATTTTCAGACATGCAAGAACATAGAAGGCTTACCTTCCATGTACCCTTTTTTAATGAAGTAAAATGAGGGAATAAACTAAAGAGAAGGACCTGAGATCCAGGCACTGAAGAAATCAACTAAGGAGATAAATGCAAGTGATCTCAAAATGACAGCTAGGGTCAGCAACCCTTGGTGTCACATCTGGGGATATGCTATATCATGCCCTATATTGTATTACTGGAAGCTGTGGTCTCTTGAACGATATAAAGAGACACTGATCTAAGAGCTCCTTTGGGTAAAGAGCTTTTAGAATGGGGGTGGGCGTGGGGAGTAGGAGTGACTCCCAAGTCCTCTGGGATATAAAAGTGAAGCCTTTTCCCACCTCTTATCTCTAGACATGAAAGTGCTGTGCATTCATGACTCAGGTGATAATTGTTTCTCGGGTCTATTCATCTGCTTTGTATGTAGAGGCAAATTGTTTTTAAAACTGGGAAATTCCTTCACTGATATTGTTTATTTAAATTTTGTCACAACAATGCATATCTTTTTCTGTTTTCATGGGGTTTTTTTGATTAGAAGGCAGAGGAAAGTGAATCAGATCCCCAGCCTACTTGAGGCTGCCAAAATTCCAAATTGACCTAGGGCCAGTCTTTGGGCTATTAAGGGAACAACTATTAAGATAACAAGAGTGGAACAATGGCTACTTTACATTCTCAGCAGGTCTGAACAGACAATTTGACATCAAGGAGGGGGAAAAATCTAAAAAAGGAAAGAAAAAATGACTCATGACTCTTTAGCATGTACTTTCTCAGAGAATTAATGCTTGTTTTATGAAAAGGTCTGTGTATGTTTGTGATTGTATATGTATATACAATATGTATATACAATGGGAAAATAAAAAGCTGTGGTTGAAACTCACCTGGTGGAGAAAATTTGAAGGGCACCAGGTTTGAAGTGTCCTCTCTGTCCTGGAGGACTTTGGAGTATTAAGGTTATTCTTCATTCCTGAAGTCTTTTCTTCAGAAATAGAATGTCAGACATCGCCACTTATTGTACATCTGAAGCCCTCCAAGACTTCATTCTAGGTTGGGCAAGGTGGCTCACACCTGTAACCCTAGCACTCTGGGAGGCTGAGGCGGGAGGATCGACTAAGGTCAGGAGTTCAAGACCAGCCTGAGCAAGAGTGAGACCCTGTCTCTACTAAAAATAGAAAAAATTAGCTGGACAACTAAAAAAAAAAAAAAAATATATATATATATATATAAATTAGCCGGGCATGGTGGCACATGCCTGTAGTCCCAGCTACTCGAGAGGCTGAGGCAGGAGGATTGCTTGAGCCCAGGAGTTTAAGGTTGCTGTGAGCTGGGCTGACACCATGGCAATCTAGCCCAGGTAACACAGCAAGACTGTGTCTCCAAAAAAAAAACCTTCATTCTAGACTAAATTAATGTGATTTAGATTAATATACTGTTTGGGAGAATTAGATGCATCTGGTTTGAAAACAGTGCCTGTGTGCTTATAGTGAAGGACATACTACCTTCCTTCCAGGTAGGTCCCCAGCCGTGTGTGGAGTTGGGGGTGGAATGGAAAGGAGGAGGGAGGAGAGTGCAAAGTCAGCAGAGAAAGGTCATGAGTGGGATGTGACTGTGTCAGGAGTCCTGGGAAGGTTTGCTTCCTTGGATTCCTTTCCTTTGGATTATGGGAAATTCGTGTTTACTACACAGTTTCAGTTTTCCCCTATGCATAATTCTCTTTAATTTCTTCAGCCCTTGAGAAAGCTGAATTTTCCTGTACAGCTGTGTGTGATAGTGTTGTTAAGAATAACATGAGAGTAAAGGGAAATGTGACTTACCCCTCATTGGTTCTCCAGAGACATAACAAAGGAATTACTTTAATCTCAGGGGCCTGAGGGGCGTTGGTTCTTTCTGGTGCTCTAAGTGTTAGAGATACCCCCTCCCCTGCTCTTGCCAGTTGGAAGAGGAGACTTTCCAGAAAGCAGCACAGAAAGGACACACAGAAAACCCACTTCTTCTCTTCCCATATAGCAGTGGGAGGTAACCCTTGCAAGGGGGAGGGTGACGATGGGGGCATACTTTGATAGAAGGTGTTTATTTGTGTGTTTTCTTAATTTTCATTATTTTATGACCAGTTTCCTAGTAAGATTAAAAAATCATAAATGGCTTCTTCTGAGAATCACTACCACAAAACCTTGTGTAGGTAAAATATTACTTTTCTTTATGTATGCTCTATACAAAAACAAACAACAACAACAACAACAACAACAACAAAACACTTCAAAGAGATTTCCTAAGGACATTGGTACACAGAGTAAGTTTTCATATCATCTTTAACAAGTTCAATTCTGGTTAAAAAACCAATATGCTTGGATTAGCATTTATACTGCAATTCAAAGATAATGATGTGTACATAACATACCATACCTACTGAAAACCAGGCCTGGAGAGAGTTTGTAAATAATTTAATAGTTTTCAGTAGTATAGGCTGTGGAGCATCTGAAATTGCTTCCTTCTTTTTTGGATTGCAAAATTGCAGATTTGTTTTGCCATCTTTCCTGTTTTTTGTTTTGTTTTGTTTTGCCAAAACCACCCAGTAAGAGACAACTTAAAATCGGGATGTGCTTTTCCTCCTGACTGCTTTGGTTCACCCTTCCAACTTCCCTGGCGTCAGATTACAGAAGGAAGTTTATTCCCATCATCAAGACACACTGGTCCTATAGAGAACTCATTCTCATGGATAATCTCTCAGTGGTGCCCCGCTGTCAGAAGAGTTACTCGGTGCCATTGAAAGTGACCTTGTGCTTTTCCTTGTGATAGTTGCTGCACAGGAGTGAGATAATGAAAGTCTTAAGAGTCATTTTATGTTTTACTTTTCCATGTTACACAAGTTAAACAATCTCTGGGTCTTGATTAAACTGTTCTCTCCTCTATCCATAAGATCCAAATTACAGTTTTAATGTGTATATCAGCTGATGTGAATAACAATTTTGGAATTCCTGCTTTGTTGAAGGAGAACAGGTGTTCTTCTGACTAGGGAAATCCATATGCACAGTAGCAAAGGTCTTGTCCTCATCTATCATATCTGAGCCTTGTGTGGGAAGGTATTGGATTGTAGCCATCAACATCTTTCCCATGTGGCCTTTCCAGGTCAACAGCTCTTTTGAGAAATGTGGTATGAAGTGTTCCTGTTCAAAGCTATTCACTTCCACAGTCTTGTTCAATGTATGGGAACTATGAATCCACACTGACAACTAGAGAGTTTGATAGTCACTTGCTCTCTTAGTCCTATCCTAAACCAGCAGAGTTCTTGGCCTTTGCAGGGATAGAGAACACACATATGACTGTATGTTTTCTAGAGCCACTTGCTGGTTTGGATCCTGTGTAGCTAAAGGTAATGGGAGTATGTGTACTGTCATAGGCATTGATAAGGAAGATATTTTCAGAATGATTGTATTATAATGAGGTGTATTTCCAGTTTGCAGGTAAATTAGGAATCAGAATGATTCACCAAGGGCACACAGAATTATTCATATGGCTTTTGAGTCTTCTGAGGAAAGTGATGTTAGCTGCTGCAATAGACAATCCTACATTCTCTGTGACATTGCACAATAAAATATCATTTTCACTAATATAAAGTTCAGAGGAGGTAGGAGAAGCTTTGTTCCACTGTTGCGGCAAGTGTTAACAGCTCCTGATAGTGTTAAACAGCTCTTAGGCGTTGACGCTGGAAATAACTGGGCAGCACGCGGAGAGTCGGAGAACTGTCTTTAATCCATCTGCACTCCAGCCATCTTCTGTTCTTCTGACCCCCCTTCCCCGTTCTCCTCCTGCTTTTATACCCTTAGCAGGACTCAAAAAGCGTCCAATCAGCAACAAGCTATAACATCCAATCAGGAACAGCTATAACATCCAATCAGGAACAAGCTATAACATCCAATCAGGAACAGTAGGATTCAAAAAGTAACCAATCAGGATCATGCAAGCAGCGTGGCCGGAGGACAGGAGCAGGCTGCAGAGCATAGAGCTCGGGCCTGGACCGGCCGGTGCGGTCCGTCTAGGAGGCCCGGCTCCAGCAGTGCGCACCCACACACCTGCCGCCGCTGCCTCCAGCCTGCTCCGCACAGCACCGGCCTGCGGGGATGCGGAGCGGCGGGGAGGCGGCGAGCGGCCGCGTCCAGTGGCAGGGAGGCGGTGAGCGGCCGCGTCCCAACCCCAATGGTCTTCCTCATCACCACACTGTTATTCAAGAATTCAGGCTTCTTTCATATTAGCCACCATCTTTAAATATGGCCTCCAAGGTTATTGCATAATGGAGGGAGGGAGGGAGGGGGGGAGAGAGAGAGAGAGAGACACTAGAGCAGGGGTTGCTAAACATTTTCCGTAAAGGGCCAGATGGTAACTATTTTTGATTTTGGAAGTCACATGGTTTTGTTGCAATTACTCAAATTTGCCATTGTAATGGAAAAGCAGCTATAGCTGTAGCTTTGTTCTAATAAAACTTTATTTTCAAAAAATCATGGTAGGCTAGGTTAAGCTGCCAGCTATAATTTTCTGACCCCTGGACTAGTCTTGTGTGGGATAAATTCATGATTCAGACAAAAAAGTACCATATATTACTTCCACTCATTCTGTTGGCCAGAAACCATTCATATGGTCTTAGCCTAACTGCAAGAGAGCTGAAAGTATAATTTAATTGGTTGCCCAGAAGAAAAGCAAAGGATATCATGGGTCCCCTGAGTCTCCGCTATACTCTTCAACAGCTTAAAATGTGAATTGGCTCTTGCAGGCAAACCAGAAGCTTCTGATAATTCAGCTTTGTGGTTAGGATGCTAGATCATTTAAAGTGATATTATTTTCTACTATAGTTTTTGTTTAAAAAACCACCACAATGACAAAGCTCCAAAAAAGAGTCATTCTACAAGGTACCTTGAGAACTTCACTGCTTTCACGGTCTTGGTCCTGATGTTTTACAGAACCGGAGGAAAGTTTCCTCTAGTTAAAGAGACGTAGAAGGATGTTGCCTCAATCCTTCCTAGTTGGAGGTAGAGCAGGGGAGCTTCCACCTTTAACAGACACTCAACATAAGAAGGTGTAGGGGAAGGGGATTGTGAACTGCAAATGGGTTTGAAGATCCCTGTTCATATTATTTTTATTCTATATAATAGATAAGCTCCCAAAGACAAAAGAGTATATTTTATTTCTCTGAAAAGAACTTTCCCTTCTTCTGATCTTTCTTTTAGCCACATCATTCCCTACCAAGTGGCTAGTAATGAATGTATAAGCTAATAATAATGAATTTAATAAGCTAATAATAATGTAAGACAGTAAAGAGGTAGAATATAAGACCAATGATTTTCAAATGCAATCTGAATTTGTCTTGAGCCATTGATGGGATATTTTATATTTTATTAATATGCTTTTTTCTGTTACCTTTCTGAGGACTAGATCTTCTCCCAAGTTAGAAGGCCAAGTTGTCTATGTGAAGAGTGTAGTGTTTGCTACAGAAAGAAGGGAAAGAGAAGAAATAAGTTAATGGTTAACTTTTAAACATGTAAAATGGCATTTTTTAGAAGTCTTAAGATCCAGAAAGAAACTATTTATAAAAAATTTTATCTCTTGTTACAAAATATATAATAACCAAATATGAAAGACCTATACATAGAATTCTCAGTTTAACACTTGTCACAACTGAAAATATTTTATTTTAACAATGTCACAGTTTAACATTTTCACCAATGATAAGAAAACCTATAAGCCTTGCTGCTTGATGGTGGGAGAGTGAGGCTGGGGAAAATTTTTTAAAAGCAAAACTTAGAGAGATTTGTAGAAGAGAAAGGCGAAAGAAACATGAGAGTTATCAGGTACATACTTCAATTCCCTGCTTTGGGTTTTTCTGATTGGACTCTGGAGATTTCAATTTCTCAAACTTAGATTTCCCAATTTACTCTTGGTTTTTCTATGGCACAGCTGGCTACAGAAGTAACTGAGAATCTAGGGGAGAAACATGCGAGGGCAAGGAGGGCTTGCTGCTCTATAGTGTGGATCACCTGAGTAGAGGCCAAATGGGAGGTCCACCTTGGACCTCAAAGAAGTCTACATCACCAGTGCCAACCAGTGTGAGGCTGAATCACCCAGGAAATACTATCAGGCCTTGACCTAGTCAAGAGAAAACAAACTATAACTTAAACTTATCACAGACTTCAGCCTTAAATGACAGAAAGGTCAACGATTTCCAGACAGGGAAGGTATACAGTCCTTGACACAGGAAGGGGCCCGATTGTGGTGTGATAAAAGACTCAGTGTGGATCCAAGGACCACATCTAGCTCCAAAGCCAAGACATTCCATGTTCCCCTTCACTCCCAAACAGCTAGAGACAAACTCAAGGAGAGAACCAGAGGGAGGGAAAGCCTCTGAAAACCACTTTTATCCAAAAGAAACTGAGTAATACTTCAAGGTACTATTCAAACCATAGGATCAGATGTCAAACAAACAGATTGGACATTTAAGTAATTTTTTTCTTGCTAACCATCTCGGGAGGAAGGCTGATTAGTTATAGACAAATCAAGAAATTACATTTTCTCTGCACATCTGAATTAATTTCTAAGTTGAATATTTGATATCCTGCTACATTGGTTAATGAATCAAAATGGAAAGAAAATTTTAAAAGAAAACCAGGTAAAAATTTGATTACATTTGAAACTCTCAGCTAATTGGAAAATATTTGTGTTAGGTAGATAGTGAGGGATTCTGGGTCTCCTAGGGATGAAAGTGGGTGCTGTTGCCCCCATCTTGGTCCTGTCCCATCCTAATTCTCCATACCTGGGGGAGGAGGGAATACCCTACGAATCTGCCAATCAGAACTTGGCGTGCCGACAGCAAAAGAATGCAGAGGACTCTCTAGCCCACAGGCCAAGCAGCTTAGGCACCACACAGCTCAGAAATTGACCTAGAACAACTTGCATGCATAGTTGAGACTCAGGTCATGTGACTCCCAACTGTCCAATCAAAGTGGTTCCTTGGTGACCTCTGAACCACGAGGGAGGTTCCTATCCAGGCACTATAAAATAAGACACAGACCATAGCCAGTCTCTCTCTGCGCCCTTCCTTTGGTTTTCACTTTGCTGCAACAGTGGGTCTGTTTGTCATCTGTGGTGTAAGGACCATGCTCTGTAAACCTATATCTTGCTCTAGCTCTAAAATCCTATCTTTCTCTCCTTAATAAACCTCATTTTTGTGCTTGCCTAACTTTGGCGTGTCTGATCATTCTTTGGCCGTGAGCGTGCCAAGAACTGACATTTCAGACTGAAACCTGACATTTATATTATCTAAACATATATATATATATATATTTACATGTAATAAAAAAGTACATTCTCTTAACATTTGGCAGAGATGAAGATTGGATGTTCTCTAAGCTTTACAATAATATACTTCAAAAAAATTTTTTAAAATAATATATTTCATAAGCTGATATTATATACACACCGTAGTTTAAATTACCTCAAACATACAAATGTCTTTTAAAAAATATATCATATGGGAAAGTTGCTTTCCTTCTTATGCAATTGATAGGGTCACAGAAAAAGGCAAATCATTACACACTTGCTTGTCATTAACATTGACTGAGATCACATGCCATTTTCCACCCTTAAGCTTTCTGCCTATTCTACATGTTATTACTTTGTGCCCAAGATGGAAATTTATCAGAAATAAATCCAATAAATATTAAACAGGGGAATATTCTCATTGGGGGCAGTGGGGAGACTTTTTGTTTTCACTTGTTTATAAGGGAATATTTTATTCATCTCTTACTCTCTGTCTCCAGGGTAGCATGCAAGCAGTCATTCCACTGTTTGTCGCAGTCCCACTCTGTCCCTCTGTCTCCACGCGTATGTTTGACTTAGATGAGTCTCTCTGGGGCATTTGGGAACGCATGAAGAAAGCTAAGCCTCCTTGATGAGGGTCGCCATTTCGGAGACCAAGCCCTTCCCTGGCCGGTTGCTGTGGCTGCTGCCAAAGGCTGGAGAGCTGCTGGGATACCGCACAGGCTCCCGGCAGCCGCACTATCAGCCGGCCAGCCTGGCACTCCCTTCCTCCCCACCGACTCCTACTGCAGTAGATTGTAATTCAATAGAATTCAAATCTTTAGCTGCCTGGAGCAGCCAGGCAGCCAGCCCAGAGGCCCTTTCAAATCAGGGTTTTTACAGTTATTTTAATCCACAGGAGATGCCAGCATTTCTCTGCCTCACAAAGACAAGCAAAACTGTACGAACACAGAGGCTGGTAAGATACTAACTCTTGAGGAGGAAGTTGAGCCAGATTCCCTTATGGGAAAAAAAAATGAGAGCAAATCCATGTGTATTGTTCATTGTGCTAATCTGCTGTCTATTTTCACTTCTCAGGGACAGATTCAGATAGGAAATGATACAATAAATAAATGGTGGAAGAAAGTATATGCACACACAAACCATTTGTGCAAGGAGGCTGTAGCAGGCACACTGAAGATCATACAGCTCTCTTATTCCACTGAGTAAATATTATTAGAGTCACTTGTTCTTCTTGTCGGATTAGGTTGGACACTAAATCATTGATGGCTACAGTGATTTCACTCTGCCAGGGCATCCAGATTCAGCTTAGCACTAGTTATACAATCTGAGGAGCAATACAGGCCACATAGCTTAGGAAGAGCAGTACAGCTTGGTGGTGACATGAGCACATCCCCTGGGATCAGGCTGCCTGGGCTCAAAACCTGCTCTGCCATTTACCAACGATAAGAATTTGGGCATATCCATAACCTCTCTGTTCCCTCTGAGATGAGAAAGATGATGGTAACTATAATGAGGATTAAAAGAGTAAATTTATGCAAAGAACATAAAGCAGTATCTGGCACATAGGAGGTGCTAGGCAAAGTGTGGTCTGTAGACCCACAGCATCACCATCACCCTGGAGCTTATTAGAAATGCAGATTCCTGGCCTCCCCTCTCCCCAACTACATCAGAATCTGAATTTCAAGAAAATATCTATTGATATGAAACATTTGAGAAGCATTGCTATGTAAATGTTGGTGTTGGTATTTTAGACTAGCTTTAACTGGCTTAAGCAGTCAGGTTGAGAGAAGCATCCTTGCTGATTTGCTTTTTCCTTCCAGGCTCTGAGCCCCGAAGAAGAGATTGCCCTTTCTGACACTGGTCTCTGATTATCCTGACTTCCTGGTGGCCAATGAACTGTGCTCTTGTGAACCTATGTTCTGCATCATCCTCAATCTGCATCCCAAACTTGAATGTTTACTTTGTATCCAGATCCTGATGTTTCTGATTCCAGCTGGCTAATTTAACCCCAAGTCTCCATTAGCTTCTTTGCTAGTCAGCTTTATTAGACATCCTAAATTATACACTGCATCCTGATGCCTTTGCAGTTCAGCAGGAAAGCTCTATGGCCAATTGCCCTTCCTGAACCCACCAAGGAGAATATTAGGAACATTTTAGGATAAATAAAAGAATTGGGATTATTTAACACTTCCCTCCTAGGCTCCACACTGCACAGAAACACTTGATTTTATAGTTGTCTCCAAGAGGCAATTTTCTAACAGAGATTTTATAGCAGAGAAGAGAGCTCAGCCTTTAAAGAATGCAAAGGTCAACAAAGCAAAATTTGCTCTATTTATGGTATGGGTGTGACATTTGGACCTCTTAGCAGCCAATGTTCTATTGGCTTTAGGAAAGAGTTCATTGCCACACCTGCTTGCTTTATTTCACATCAAATGGTCTTTAGTAAAGAGGTTTGGAAACAGAGGTTTTTCCATAGGCATTCATGCCAAGCTTATCACAATTCCACAATGCTTGGCCAATAATGCAATGAGAATGGATGACACCAGGATGCCAGGGCCCTTGGTGTGTGGCAAATTGAAGGGACGTAATTGTATGTGAAATGGACAGAAGAAATGCTTCAAGGGCACACTGGCACCTAACTTAAAGTAGCAGAGCAGCCCTGTAGAGAGGCAGAAATTGACAGCAATGAGCTTTGTATCCTGCCACGGATCAAATTGGAAAAGGGGAAAGGTTAGTTATGTGTAGACTGTGAGATTAATATGACTCACAAACCATTTCAATCGTAGATGTCCGAGCTTCTTGGAAGGACTGCTCAGCTATCCACAATTATTGATTGCCTCTTCTGTGTATGGCACTATGAAAACAGCCAAGGGACAAAATGGAGAAGTATAAAACCAAGGTCCTTCCCTTCAGAGGACTTATAACATACATATATGTAGGTGAAATGAAAATAAAATTTAGCAGGAGGTAAGTTGGAGGCTCTAAACAAATAACAGAGGAGAAGAAATTACTTCTGTCTAGTCTGGAGGGGCCAAGATGGCATTAGTGAGATCATACGGCTCTCTTATTCCACTGAGTAAAAGTGCTGCATGCATTTTTTAATACTTTACCACTGAGTTCGATAAAATTAGCTGCCTTGTCACTGGCACAACTGGACAACCACAGGCCACTCCACAGAGACAGCGACTTACTGCATGGTAGACAGCAAAATAAAATGCAGCCTGTCTGCAGGCAGGCGTCTAGGAAAGAGAACTCAGAAAGTGCTGGACTATGCTGGCTTAGCACTTTCTTCAAAGTTCACCAGTCAGAAAAGCCATTCCTCCTCCCTAGAAATACATCCTCTCCCTGTCTACCGACCTGATATCATTCCCCAGAGTTTATGCTATTTTTAAATAGACTCTGTAAGTTTATATCTATGCAAGACATCAAATAAACAAACACCACCACCACCATCATTTATCTTTCTTTAAATCTGTATATTTTTGTGATGTCAGTGTGTCTACGTATTTAATGTATATATAGTTTTTTCTTCTTGTTAAACTAGTTTTTTTCCATATTTGACGCAGTGTTATAACTATAAAAATAAAGCTTTAGAATAAAGATTGTATTCCTTAAAAATAATGACCTTTTCCCCTGATTAATAAATATATTACTAATACATCCTTATATTTCATTGTGGTTATTGTCTTGAGGGTCTTAATGTAAATGATCACTGGAAAGCTCCTTTCCCATTAGCCTGCTGAGACCTGTTAAAGAACTCTGGATGATAAGGCAAGAGAAGACTCTGGGGAAACAAAAAAGCTGCGGTGTTTGGACTGTTAGGTGGAAGGCAGGTAAGATTTACTCTGCATGGCCTCCTTGCGTGTAACTAAGGGCCAATATTAGAAGTCCTATGGAGATATTTTACTTACATACAAGGGAAATTTTTCCAACAATGTGAACCACTTAAATATTAAAGAGGGCTGTCTTGGGAAATTGTGAATTTCCCAGGCCTAGAAATTTACAAACCAAATGACAGGGATTTTTTTTTTTGAATTTATTTTAAATATCAGATGGGTGGTTGGTTAGATCAGAAGCTCCTGAAAGCCTGTTCTAAAACTAGTGGACTCACTGGCTGTGTTAAATTAACTCAGGGAATGTGTAAAGTATAAAGATTACTGAATAGATGTTTTGATTCAGTGAGCTTTGAGAAAGCCCCATAATGTAAACCAGAAGATTCCAAGGGGGATAATGTAGAGTGCCATGAATGGGCTTGTTGGGGGTGATGGGGTTCAGGATACTGTACCCCAAAATAGGGTACCTTGGCATTGGAGAAAAGAGCAAAAGCAGAAAGGTCTCTCTGACCTCCTGCCACTCCTCCATGAAGCAGGCCATAAAACTTAGGAAGGTCATTCTCCAACCTTGTCCCTCCCTTCTCTCCTAATGACCCTTCTGTGACAGGTATCCTGCCTTATACCTGGAGGAAAGGCACAAAGACACAGAGATGCCGACAAGAATCTGAACAAATGGGCCTTGTTAAATTCCTCCCAGTTTATTACCATTAAATCACACCCTCTTTTGTCCAACCATAATCTTACACAAC
Organism: Cheirogaleus medius; assembly: GCA_008086735.1. Taxonomy (NCBI): domain Eukaryota; kingdom Metazoa; phylum Chordata; class Mammalia; order Primates; family Cheirogaleidae; genus Cheirogaleus; species Cheirogaleus medius. Next base: position 22,846,354 of record VBSM01000361.1, read on the forward strand.
TGTCCACTCTTCTTCAAACCCGTGCATAAAAATACAGTTTTCCCTGAATGCTCTTGTGTCATGTAAAACTTATACTAAATAAATTTATATGCTTTTATCTTGTCAACCTATCTTTTATTATATGTACCACCAACGTGAACCTCGTGATGGGTGAGGTAAAGATATCACTTCCTCTCTCCTACAGGTGTCCCCAGGACCACTCTCGGGCTCTGTGATTCACTAGAAGGACTCACAGGACTTAAGAAAGCTGTCATACTCATGGTTACAGTTTATTGTGAAAGGATACAAATTAACATCAGCAAAGTAAAAAGGTGCACAGGGCAAAGTCCAGGAGAAACCAGATGCAAGCTTCCAAGTGTCTCCTCTCAGTTGGAGTTGCATGGGAATGCATTTAATTCTTCCAACTACAATGTGTGACAATATGTGCAAAGTATTGCCAACCAGATAAACTCGCCCAAGCCTTGATGTCTAGGGTTTTTATTGGGGGTCAATCACTCAGGCACTCAGTGCTTGAGTCACCCTTAGCTATTTAGTCTGCAGCCCCCAAAGATCAAACTGATACAACATGGCCCAGGGCTGGGGCATACAGAAATACTCCTATCAGGCAGGATATTCCAAGGGTTCAGAGGTTATCACCCTGGAGCCAGTCAAAGGCCAGTTCCTTTTTTTTTTTTTTTGGAAAGTACAGTGTTTGAGCAACCTGGCCTGCTAAATTAACCCTTCACTGGACAGAGCTACAGGTGTGGCTTGGGATATTGATCCCTTCAGTCCTCAGGAGGCCAGTGCCCCCAGGCCAGGTACCTTAGCCAGGAGCACCCTTCTGGGGGGCTCCTTAGGATCTAATGCAGGAAGGGTAGGAGAAAGTTGGGAAGCACCAATTGATACTTAAATAACTCTCCAGATGATTCTGATAAACAGTGAGGCTTGGGACCTTTGGGACTAGAAGATTTTTAGGGATTTTCAAAGTTGTTTTTATGACTCTTGAAGCTAGAGTTCCTTGCAGATGCCTGCTAAGTGTCTTTTATTTTCTCTAGATACTTATTTGATTGAGTTTAGTTTCTGGCCAAAGATACTGCCTTTGGAAGAAGTATTTCCAACCAATGCTATGGCCCCCTTGGGGATGAGAAATACAGGTGAGCAGAAAGCATCCCAAGTGCATTCTCAGAGGAGGAGGTATTGGGAAATTCTCAAGTTAGGTGTACTTACATTAACAGGGAGAAGGGGTGGAGGTAGTGTTCTGATACCCTTTACAAAGACCTTAGGACAAAAGACTCTTGTCATTGAAAAGTGATGTAATGAAAAGATATGTAACAAATCGTTGAACAGTGGTGTTTCCAATTTTGTGAGATTTCTATTTTGCGGGAACTGTGGCACATCACGTGTCTGTCCAGGTCCCATTATCTCATTAGCTAATTGGGATTAAATGAAACTGTCTCTGCATGACTATAGTGCTAAATATGAAAAAAAAAATTCTTGAGAAATTTGCAAATGTAAATGTTAAATAATTACCAGATTAAAATTTTGTAGTCCCTAAAGTTAGTTTATAGCACATGATATGCCCACTTAGGTTATATGTTCCAGAAATGAATTAATTTGCATTTTGGTGTAGGCTTTCTTCTTTGTAATTTGCTACCAGCACATACATCGGATCTATTATTTTCTTCCCTACACATAACTGTGCTCTCTAAGCTTTGAAGATGTCTCTCTTTCCCAGATCTCTCCCTCTTGCTATTTTCTCATTCTCCTTTTTTGGAAACTCTGCTCATTGCTGTCCCTTAAATATAGTTGTGCCCCAATTTTATTTATAAGATCCTATTCTTAGTGCCTTATCTTTTCCTTTTATTCTTATTCCTACAGAAAAATAATGAAACAGCAAATGTTTGCTGAGTGTCTACCCTACGGTAGACAGTGTGTAAGGCACGGAGGATAGGGAGGTGAAAGCCAAAGACAGACCCTGGCCTCAAAGACTCAAAGACTTTAGCCTCTCACAAATCTGATCATTGCTTATATTCAGTTCCTCTGCTCTGCAGTCCCAACCCCAAATCACACACTAAACCCCTTAGCTTGGAAGTCTCGTCTGCTGTGTGTACCCAACATAGGAAAATACTGAAGTTGTTATCTTTCCCTGTAAACCTTCCCTTTTATTCTGTGTTCCCTGTCTCTATTAAATGGCATTATCCCAGGTGTCCATATTAGTAAATTGGTCATCTCTCCATATTTATTCAGTTGCCAATTTCTGTTTATTTTGTCTGTAATATGTGTCTCAGGTCCATTTCCTTTTCTGCATTTCCACTGCCTTAGTGCAGGCTCTCACTGACACAGGTACAGCAGCCTCTTCGCTTGTCCAGGTTCCACGTTATCACATGGCTCAGCGTTGTCTTTCTACTCACACTTTTCTGCATCTTGTTTCCTGCTTACTTCAGTACAGCACATAACCCTTCCCAACATGGTCCTAACTATTCTCTCATCTTCCACCATTTGCACTTGGGCCCTAGCAACACAGAACTGTACAGAATTCCCTGCCTGCTCTCATGTCTTTCCATGCTCCGGTGCCTCTGGCCTGGGATGCCCTTTCTCTTCATCTTTGTTTGGTGAACTTCATCCGTCAAGGCTTAATTCAAATTCTTCTCCTGTAGAGCTGTCTCCACATTTCCCAGGGAGCTGTCTCCACAACTCCCAGTTTTTTGGTCATATTTCTCTTATAACACATTTCACACAGTATTTCATATTCCTAGGATCTTGTTCAATGTCCGACACAGAACAGCTAATCAATTCTTTTTTCTTTTCTCCCTCTCTCTCTTTCTTTCTTCTTTATTTTTCCTTCCTTCCTTCCTTCCTTCCTTCTCTTCTGATGGCTACTGAATAAGCAAAATAAAATTTGTCATACATTTATATCTAAGGTTCTGTCTCTATGTAATCCTTAGCAACTTATTTTAGCCTTAGCAAAAGACTGGATCATTGAATAGTGGATATATTTAATTGATGCAAATGCAATGGTGAGATGGAAGCTTTGACTTGCTGAGTTTACATTTAGCTGGGAATCGCACCTTAGTACAAAAAGAGAATTCATTTTTTAAAAAATATTTCTAGGTTTTTCTTTCTTAAAATATATTCTGATAGAAGAATTGCACCTGAAAAATTGAGATAATCTGGTTTGCCTAATGTATTTTCAGTAGATAAATTGAAGAAACTGAAAGCATTCTGAGATTTTGCAAAGCATAATTGCTTTAAATTCTATGCCTACATTGTTCTTAATATTGTACTTTCCACTTTAATGAAGCAAGTACTGAATACTGATATGATTTCCTTTTCTTCCTTCATGGGTTAGTGGCAATATAAATGATAGGAAGGCATATAATTAATTCTATTTATTCTATTTATATATTCATTCATAAGCTAGTTACAGACCTATTATCATCATTTTTCATGGTAGGATTATTGATTCCAGTTATTATGTGAATCTTTGGGTTTTCCTTTAAATTCTAGGTATTCTAGGGTGATATGTGAGTAAGTTTATTATTGCTGCAGTGTGCTCCAGGAGTACATTTCTACTAATCTGATTGTCTCCACAGGATGGATTTTGCAGATACATTTAACTCATTTACAGCTCAGGATGACAGGGGAGCTGGGGGACAATAAAGATTTAGTAATGCTATTGGTGTGTTTGGCTGTGTGTGGGCATTTTTCCAGATTCTTCCTGGAATTAATATTATTTCCAAGGGATTTTTCTTTTCAGTGAGTTTAAGATTGTTAAGATGCATAGAAAAAGAAGGCAAGCTTCTCTGTGACTAAACATTTAACTCCAACACCACTCAGAATACAGTAAAAAATGTCAATAAAAATTGGGGAAAGTGTTAAACTCACTCCAAATGTTAACTGTTTTCAGTGGATTGGGTGGTGCAGGGGTATAGAGGACCAATCAAAAATGGTTTAATATTATTAAAACAGAAATCAATTTTAAATATCTTTTTTTCCCAATTATGTGTGTGCTATGTTATAACACTTCAGCTATTACTCATTAATTATGGTATAATTTGTGAGGCAAAGCAAACTTAGATCTATAGTCATCAGATAGATGATCCACCCTTTAGCAGCATGTAGTTCCCTGAACATACTAGGTGTTTTTATTCCAGTTTTGTCCTTTTTGTTAATTTCAGAATATTACAGGGGTACAAATGTTTAAGGTTACATATATTGCCTTTGCCCCACCTAAGTCAGAGGTCAGAGCTACAAGGGTGCCCATCCCCCAGACACTGTGCACTGCACCCATTAGGTGTGAATATACCCATTCCCCCTCCCCTCTCCCATCTGCCCGACACTGATGAATGTTACTACTATATGTGCACATAGTGTTGATCAGTTAATATCAATTTAATGGTGAGTATATGTGGTGCTTGTGTTTCCATTCTTGTGATACTTCACTTAGTAGAATGGGCTCCAGCTCCATCCAGGATAATATAAGAGGTGCTAGATCACCACTGTTTTTTGTGGCTGAGTAGTAGGTGTACATAAACCACATTTTATTAATCCACTTATATATTGATGGGCACTTGGGTCGTTTCCATATCTTTGCAATTGTGAATTGTGCTGCTGCAAACATTCTAACGCAGTCTTTTTTATAGAATGTCTTTTTTTCCTTTGAGTAGATGCCCAGTAATGGGATTGCTGGATGAAATGGTAGTTCTACGAAAACATACACTGGGGAAAAGAATCCTTATTTAATAAATGGGGCTGGGAAAATCGGATAGCCACGTGTAGAAGACTGAAACAGGATCCGCACCTCTCACCTCTCACAAAAATCCTTTTTTGTCTTTACTGATTTAGTTCCATCTGCTGGAGCCTACCTAACTTCTGCTCAGTTGTTAAGCCTCATAGCAGGTGTCCCTGACACCAGGATGTTTTCCCAGTACCCTCAGGCTGGGATTAGGTGCCTCTCTGTCTCTACTGCTGTATTTTTCCATCCTATTTTAATACTTATCTGTTCATGTGTCAATTTCCACTATTATTAGACTATGAGCTTCTTGAGATCAGAGGCTGTTCCTTATTCACCTGTGCCTCACACTGCATCTTCAGTCTAATAGTAAATGCTGTACAAGTGTTTGTAGAATGAATAAATGAAGCCAACTCTCAGGGATTAGAATTCTCATTGCTATCCAGCACCATTGAAAGTTCTTATTTTGAAAAGCTGGATTAAACATAGTATCACCTAAATCTTATGGACACATCTGAGTCACTTCATTAAACTACTATGTTTAATTTAGTTCTAAAATAAAAGCAATATCTTTTGTCCTCTGATTATTTAAAGGGTGTATTTTTAAAACAGAAAGTGGAGGTGAATTAAAAAGCGTAGTGAAAGTCGTCAGTATAAATTGCTTCCCAAATAATCTCTTGAGTTCACATTTAATAAAGATAAGTTACTCAATCAACAGTTGGTCCATGTGTGAGGGTATTTGTACATAAATCACTTAGTTTAGCTTGGATCTAACATTGATAGGACATAATTGATCTTTAAAAGTTTTATGAAGAATCACAGACTGTGAAATTAAAGGCGGTTGAATTGTCTAACTTTGCCTTTCCATCAAGAAGACACCTGTTTTCTTGATAGTGGTAACCTTGTTTTATATGTGTTATTGACCAGTCCATTAATTACTTCTGTCTCACAATAATTAACATCATGTTACTTTCTAGTTTGTATCGGGAAAACCTACCAGAGTTTTCTAATCTGATAAACTGCCAAGTAGGGTTTTTGTCCCACTCCCCCAAAATGTTTAAAGAAGTCATTAAAGAGGTATATTATGTTTTCTGGCTCATGATTTGGTAAACTAGTCTGTCATTTAACCTTACATATTGGACAGAGTTGTCATGTGTGATAAGAGGTGTTGAAAAGTCAGTTTTACTCTATTTCTCTCAAACAAGCTGTCCTTTGAAATTTACTTTCTGATTATTCATAAATATTGTCACTATTCTTGGAAAAGAGATTAGTTGTGGTTAAATGAAAGTACATGATAGTCAAATTTGTAGTTGAAATCTTTGGAAAGTATTGTATGGGTTTTTTTTTGTATTTGTCTCACCCACAAATTTCATGATCCTTGAAGGCATCTATATTATTAATAGTTTCCTATTGCTGCTATAAAAAATTACCACAAAATTAGTTGCTTATTCTTTTTTTTTTTTTTTTTTTGAGACAGAGTCTCACTCTGTTGCTGGGCTAGAGTGCCATGGCATCAGCTTAGCTCACAGCAACCTCAAACTCCTGGGCTCAAGTGATCCTCCTGCCACAGCCTCCCGAGTAGCTGGGACTACAGGCATGTACCACCATGCCCGGCTAATTTTTTCTATGTATATGTTTAGTTGTCCAGCTAATTTCTTTCTACTTTTTAGTACAGATGGATTCCCACTCTTGCTCAGGCTGATCTCGAACTCCTGAGCTCAAATGATCCACCCGCCTCGGCCTCCCAGAGTGCTAGGATTATAGGCGTGAGCCACTGCGCCCGGCCTAAAATTAGTGGCTTAAAAACAACACAAATTTACTAGATTACTTCTGGGGGTCAGAAGTCCAAAATGGGTTTCATTAACCTAATATCAGTGTGTCCACAGGATTCCTTCTGGGAGCTAAGCGAATAATCCATTTCCTTACCTTTTCCCGCTTCTAGAGGCAACCTGCATTCCTTGGCTCATGGCATATTTCTCCATCTTCAAAATCAGCAGTCACATCATTCCGACTTTTGCTTGTGTTACATTTGGCCCACCCAGATAATCCAAGATAATCTCCCCATTTCGTCTCTTAACTTAATCGCATCTGCAAATTCCCTTTTGCTATGTGTCTTGGGAGTCCCCAAGACCAGCAGTCTCCAACCTTTTTGGCACCATGGACCAGTTTCATGGAAGACAATTTTTCCACGAACTGCGGGCAAGGGGTGGATGGTTTCTGAATGATTCAAGTACATTACATTTATTGTGCACTTTATTTCTAATTATTATTACATTGTAATATATAATGAAATAACTGTACAACTCACCATAATGCAGAATCTAATGCCACCACTGATCTGACCGGAGATGGAGCTCAGGCAGTGATGGGAGCGATGGGGAGCAGCTGTCAATACAGATGAAGCTTGGCTCCCTCGCCCACCACTCACCTGCTGTGCAGCCCAGTTCCTAACAGGCCATGGACCAGTACTGGTCCACAGCCTGGGGGTTGGGGACCACAGCCCAAGACCACTCTTCAGTTTAATTCTTTGTTAGGAGGACTAACAGGATTCAGCATATAGTCAATCTCATAGCTATAATTTATTATAGCAAAAAAAAAAAATACAAAGCAAAGTCAACCAAGAGGAAAGGCACATGGGCAAAGTCTGGAAGAAATCAAGCACAAGGTTTCAAGTGTCCTCTCTCAGCTGAGTCTCCCAGCATGTGCTTAATTCCCCCAGTAAGGAGCTGTGACAACACATGCAAAATGTTATTAACCAGAGCAACTCATTAGAGACTTTGTGCCTGGTGTTTTTATCGGGACTGGTCATATATGCATTCTCTGCCTAGCATGTATCGAAATTCCAGACTCCCAGAAGCAAAACAGGTTTTCAACATATACTGTATTGTTTGCATAATTATTTTAGGTGCAGTGAGCTACTCTTATCAGTTAAAGGTGAGAATCCTCCAAACTCTAAATTTCTAGATACCATCCAAGGACCAAACCTGTAAGTGGGCCTTTTCCAGGAAGGCAATTTAAGACTGCTATGTTATCTCTTTTCTTCACACCATGTAAGGTAACTTATTTGCAGGTTTCAGGGATTAGAATGCAGACATGATTTGAGGAAGGATGTTATTCTGCCCATAGCATCCTTATTTTATATTCACACTTCTAACCCAATGTCTTGCATTAGTGAGTGCACAGGAAACACTTCTCTGGACCATCATTTGTCATATTTCCTGTGGCCTGGTAAATGACATGAGCATCTACCCCATACCTGAACAGAAAATCTACTTTGATCCCTACCTTTTTCTTGTTCTCCACATGCAGTCAGTCACCAAATCCTATTAATTCTCTCTCTGAGCATTTCTCGATTCCCTTCAGATTCACCACTGTACTACCATTATAGTCTGGGCCGCCATAACTTCTTGACTATCTTTGTCTATAAACTCTGGGCTGGTTTCAAGCTTCTAGTTTTGCTTCCTTGTGATCCATTCCTTAGATACAAAGAAGCGTATTCTTTTAGAATACAAATCAAATAGTGTTACTACTTTATTACAAACCCTTCATTGGTCCCTGTCTATGTCTCAAGACTTAATTTTTGCCCTCATTTTTTTAAGAGATAGGGTCTTGCTATGTTGCCCAGCCTGGACTCGAACTCCTTCTGGGCTCAAACAACCCCCCCACCTCAGCCTCCCAAGTAGCTGGGACTCCAGGCATGTGCTGCTGCACTGGGCTTATTTTTTGCCCTCTTTCACCTTGCATTTTGCACAATTTCCAGTCACACTGAATTTCTCTTGGTCCCTCAACAGAACATGCTCCTTTTTACTTCCAGGCTATTACATGAGTTTGTTCCTTTGTACCACACTTTCCTTTTTGTCAAGTTAATTCTGATTATCCCTTTACTTGGGTCTCAGTGCAAATATTTCTTTCTCAGGGAGATCTTACCAGACGTCGAAATAGTTTAGGTCCCTTTACCTACTCCTATGTACCTGTACTTTCCCTAACATTGAACTCATCCCCAAAGTTATGATTTTGTTTGTCTTCTCTGCTAGACTATACACTTCATTATAGTAGAGACTCTGCTTGTTTTGTTTGCTGTTATATAAGTAATATCTGGCACACAGAATTGGACATACTAGGTTTTCAACAAATATTTCCTAAATGAATGAATGAATTAGTGCTTATAGCTTTTAAGAGTGATTGTATGGCTGCTTTGGGAAACAGTCTGGCAGTTCCTTAAAAAGTTAAACACAGAGTTACCAAAACACCAAGCACTTCCACTCCTAGGTATATAGCCAAGAGAAAGAAAAACATATTACATACAAAAACTTGTATGCAAAAGTGTACAGAAGCACTATTAATAATAGCGCCCAAATGAAAATAATCCAAATGTCTACCAACTCGTAAATGGATAAACAAAATGTGACACATCCATACAATGGAATATTTTTTGGTAATAAAAAGGAATGGAGTACTGATACATGCAATATGGATAAACCTCAAAAAACATGCTAATTGCAAGATGCCGATCACAAAAGACCACTTATTATATGATTACATTTATATGAAGTGTCTAGAATAGACAAATCTATAGAGAAAAAAAGTAGATTAGTGATTTCCTAGTGCTCAGGAAGCTGGGAAGAAATGGGGAATAATTGCTTATGAGTATGGGGTTTTCTTTTTAAGACAATCACAATGTTGTAAAATCGATTGTGATGATGGTTGCGAAATTTTGTGAATATATTAAAAACTATTGAATTGTGCAGAATTTGTGAATTGTACAGTGATATGTGAACTCTGGGTCAATAAATCTGTTGTTAAAAAAAGAATGATTGAAAACCAGCCAAGGTATCATTCAACTTTGAAAGAGAGCTGATGTCTAATCTAGACTAAAAACATTAAGCTCAAGAAATATTAGTTGAATGAGTGAAGGGCCTATTATCTTCCTCAGACTGATGCATTGTGTATTGACTGCAATGTCTGGTCAGCTATTTCATTTCACAACTCAAACAATCACATAGCTGCTTTGCCATGAGATGACTATTGCACTTTGGTTTGGAGCAGAAGGGCTCTATGTATATTTTGTCACATGAAATATTTAAAAATGAAATATATATAAGGGTTGAGATTTAATAAGATTAACATTAATAATTTTTTACTGATTCACCAGAGACAGCCTTAAGTAAAATTGGTCCCTCCTCCCCTGCCCCCAGCACTGCTAGTATGTGGGACAGGAGAATGCAGTGACTGATTCAGGCTAAGGTGCTGGAAGTTTTACTCAGTATATCTTCTGCACTGTAAGTGCAATATCAACCCAGTGAAGAAGCCAAATAGCTTCTTCTTATAATGAAATTAGTTTTGACATGTTGATTCCCCTGAAAGGATCTTGAGGACTCCTAACAGGTCTGTAGACCACAGTGCGAGAACTGCTGTCTTAAGTGATTTAAAATCATAGGAGCCTTAATAACAAGGATCCAGAATGTGTTTAAAGATCTCCTTGGTGTTAGGTTATGCACAAGTGGTCCTTACTGCTCGGGTTGATAATCATCTCAATCAAGTTGGAAATTATTTAGTCAAGTTTTTACTTAATGTGGTATACTTCTAATTAAGGGGACAGCATCACTAATTGTTAAATAATCAGCATTTCCTTACTTTTCACTGTCAGCGGATATATTAACAGCAATTGCTTCAACTTTATGTTATCTCAGATCTTCATATTTTCTTCTCCCTTATCAAGAATAGTGAAATAATTACTATAGCCTTGTAGTATAGTTTGAATTCTGGTAAATTGATGCCTCCTA
>VBSM01000361.1:22856947-22915171 GCA_008086735.1 Cheirogaleus medius
ACATAACCGTAATATTTGTACCCCCATAATATGCTGAAATAATAATAAAAAAAAAGAATAGTGAAATAATGTAGCTGAGGAGGTAGAGGGGAGCAGGGACTCTGTAATTAACCTTCCATAGTCTAAGAAGTTTACAAAACTTTTCTCTGGGTATCTTTTCTTAGAGGTTTTCTGGGTGATTTACAGTAAGATATTGGAGATGGATTGAAACATATTCTGGCTGCCCTACCTCTGGGAACTGACAGGTCAGCCACCAAATTCTTGATTTGAGTTTAAAAGATGACATCCAGAGTTTAGTTGCAGGCGTAGTTAGCCTCAGCACATGAATAATTCTCTCAACAACGATGTAAGGGAGGAACTGCCAAACTATTCTATAATTTCTGTTTAGGTTTTTAGATATAGCTACCATAATTTGTGACAACGCTGAAGGAAAATGTACCAGTGATGGATTAGAGTTTTGCAAGGTGTTAACATTGTCTTTGCTTGGCTTTTTACTGCACTTTTTTGGGGGGAACACTGAAATATTTCTTTGTGTTGCAGGAGATGTCTCAGCATGGCCAGGTGGCACTTAAAGAGCCTAATGAGAAAGATGACTTGGCTCCAAGTGGCAATGTCAAAAGACACATCGCAGCTGCCCTGTCTCAGAGGGTCTGGAATGAAACCGACATTCTCAATTATCGCCCAGTGCTGTGGCGTCATTACTGCCGTCTCAGCATCCACCTTCTTCGAGCCGTATTCATGTCCTCTCTTCATCTGTTCAAGTGGGTGCTTTGGCATGAAGGAGGCTACGCTTTATCTCTCTAATGCATCTTGCTGTCTTTGGCACATTGGTTGTTTGTTGTCGCGGGTGCCAGGACTCAGCTGTTACATGACAGGCTTTGATAGAGTGAATCAATTGTTATTGTTTTTTCTTTTTGAAATATCCATCAGACTTTGTGCTTCTCCTTTAAAAATGAAGACTGTTTCATAATAGTAACTATCAGGAATAAGAATAATATGTCGCAGAAATTTATAAATTTCACCTTTGATCAGGTTGGATGAATTGTCAGAAGACAAATAAGGCTTGATTTTTCACAATGTTCATTTAGATGGGAACAAATTCTAGATTTCTCAGAAATCTCACCTTTTGGAAGTATAGTATTATGCATATGCTGATTTGGCTTTAGCTTTTTAAATTCCTTAGAAAGACAGATACACACACACAGGGAGAGAGAGAGACAGAGAGACAGAGAGAGAGAGAGTGAGAGAGGAGAGAGAGACTTCATTATCTCCAGCTTTCCTCTGTCCAGGAGGGCAGGAGCCCTCAAGCCCTCAAAGAAGTACTTTGTGGGAATCCAGGAGATTGCTTTTCACTTGAGTGTTATTTGAAATTTCCTGTGGACTGTGGACCTGAAACTTTGCGGTCAGGGTGAGAATTTGTGATCTAAAGATTTTTGACCCTGACTTCTACAAAACTGAAAATTAATATTGGTAGAACTCATCACCACAGGATAGCTACCCAGCTGCCCTGCATCCAGGTAAAATTGATTCTTAAATTCAGAAAAATTCCTTATTTTTGAATAATCAAGTTAAACCTTTTATGCCTGACACCGTTATTTAAAATTGAAACCGATTCTAAGTTAAAAAACTATCATAAGAAAACTACAACTCTGTAAAGGTTTATAGAATGGTATTTAAAATATGGCTGAACCTAATTTCTGATTTAAAAAAGGGGAAAAACAGAACGTATTCATGTCCTACTTTTGTACATAGTTCACATTCTGTGAAAAAACTTCCACAGTATCGTGCTAATAGGGGGATGTTGAAAAACAGAAGCTTCTTGAGATTAGTGGCTCCGCTTGTCTTTACTAAGGATACAAACTAGCAATCAGCTAGCTTTGCCAGTTATGTGACCTTGGAAAAAGTCACCTTTCCATGCCTCAGTTTCCTCAACTGTGAAATGAGAATAATAATAGTGCTCTCTCATAGGGTTATATAAGGATTACATGAATAAATATAATAATGTGCTAGGTCAGTGCCTGATGTTAATACATAATAAACACCACACAATAGTTAGTTGTAATTGAGATGATACTAGATGTCCAAGAAAAAAGATAAGTAGAGAGGAGGTGACAAAGAAGGACAGAAGGAAAGAGAGAAAGAGAGAGAGAGAGAGAGGGAGAGAGAATCTTGTCCCTGACAGGAAGAGGAGAGAAGTTGGTGGGACACAGCTGGTTTGATCCCTGGCACTCCTTTTTAGAAACTAACTCTCTTAAGTGGATGGAGAGTTCTTGAAAAAGACTGCATGGTTCATGAAGACTGGCTTCCCTTTGGGCACGGGGCTTCCCAGCCTCACCAAAGACTCCCGTGTCCCTGGAATCTGCAGAGCCCTGGACATGAGGAATACTCTCAGCCAGGATTATGAGAATTTTAGCATTGATTCAGTGAAAACCAATGAACCAGGATTGGGGGGTGGGGTGTGGTGGGTTTAGGAGATTCCTCCTTATTCTTGGTGTTCTAACACACACAGTCTCAGTGCATTCTTAAGGGAGGAAAAACTTAATAGGGTGGGTAATTGGAGTTGGATTTAGGTTTATTTAAAGGAAATAAAGAAATTCATTGCTTTCTGTGCACCTGGATTGTGAACTGAGACTTATACCCACTGCATTAATTGGTTCTTGTAATTATATTGTTTATAGATGTATTCTTAGATGTTTCACATATATATGTCCTGTTTTCCAAAATGTATCCTACCTTTGATGGCAGGGCCATTTGAAAATATCTGGCATAATCCTCCACTGTGCAGAGATGTAACCATATCCCTTCACCAAGTTATATGACACAACACTTTTATCAAAGTGTAACAGTTTTGTCTTTGCTCCAGCTGAATTTTCTGTCACTCAAAACTCTGTGAGATGTGATGGAGAGTGAATGGATTGTGTGATGCAGCTTTGTTAATATAAAACTGGCATGAAATAAAGAACATATGCTTATTGGAACACGTGGGAACTTTTGTACCATGAGAATGTAAGTGGTTAAGGTCAGGGCAGGAGTCAGCTCTATTCAAACAGCTACCCAGTGCAGAAAGGTTGTAAGGGAATGAATGAAGCCAAAACTAGGGAGGCTTTTATGGAAACCATGAGATGTTATGGTGTAATAATGATTTCCATGTTATTGTTACCGATTTCAATGATGATTTTGGTATTTAATCTCTTCAAGCATGCTGCCAAAAATCTAGAATTTAAAAGGGTGTAAAAAATACTGAAAGGTTGAGAATTACTGCATTAGGATAATTATATCTTTAAAAAAAAATAGTGTGAGGCACTTGAATGATACATTGTTGATTCTTTCAACATCATGTTGTTGGGTCAAAAGGAGGCATCTCAGCTGGATTACCTAAATGCCTCCGCCTATCGTCAAGTGGTCAAAGAGACTGTAAGTAAGCAGGAATGACTACAAGAGCTGTTGGTTTGACTTCTAACACTTCCACTCTTCCACAGATTTCTTTGGTAAGGAGAGAGCAAGCCAAAATGTACTTACACTATTTATACATAAGCTTAATAGCTGCATCAATTTCACTTGCCCCACAAGTCCCAGGGAGGTGGGCCCAGGTGGATATCGTGCACACGGGGTACGTGTCACTGTTGAGGAATCCTGCATTTAGAAAACCCTCATCCTCATAAAGGGCTGCTGCTGCAAACCTGTCCAATCTTTGTTCCCAAGGGAGACATTATCCTTATTACTTTGGAATATAAGAAAATCACCCCTGGAGAAGGCAGAGAGACTTTATTATCTTGGAGTGACTAAATAAATCTGCTCTCTGACCAGAAGAGCGACACTCTCTTTAGCTTCTGTGGCTGTCTGTTATGCAAATATCCTTGAGAAAAATTGTTATTGAGCAATCGTCTATGTGTAGTGCCCTGGGTTTAGCACTGTGGAAGAAATGATAGAGACCATCAGATGTGGATTGGAACATGAGTTCTGCTGTGTACTAATTGGGTCAACGTGGGTGAGTGATTTAACCTCCCTGTAAAATGAGGAAGAATATTTCCCTCTTTGTAGAGCTATTGAAATAATTAAATGAGAGAGTACATTTCAAGCACATGGCACTATACCTAACACAAATAATAACATGTTGTAAAAGTTAGGATTGCTTTAGGCTGTGAGGAATAGAAAAGTTGATCAGCAGTAGCTTAAAATATAGGATTTTTTTTTCCTTGCATAACAACAAGGCCAGAAATAGACATCCCAGAACTGGTCTGGCTCCTCGCTAATGCTGCCGAGGATAGGTTTGCTCTGCCTTCCTTAGCATGTGGCTCTTGTCATTTGTGGTGGCAAATGGTGGCTGTTCCCCTAGGCCTAAATCTGCGTTACAGGAAGGAAGAGTTGTGGAGGGACCCAAAAGCCTTCTACATGCAAGCTTTGTATTTTTATTCTGGAGGGAACGCCCTTCTCAGGGAGTTCCTCCATGCAACAATTGGCAGATTCTGATTTCCTGGCTACTCTCAGCTGGGAGATTGAATATTTTTATAGTTAGGTACACAGTTGGCCCAAACAAAATTGAAATTCAGTAAAAAGGAAGAAGGTAGGATAGATACTGGCTAGTAGACTAGCAATGTCTGCCATAGACATGATCCGTTTTCAAGCTGTTCATTTTCTAATATGGCACTTCAGTGAGCAATAAAAACTTTCTGTCCTGGCAGTCGCAGATTGTTGATGTACACTTTTTATTAGGCATTTATATTTAAACTTAAAAAGGCTAATTCTATTTGATCCAGCGGTCAAAGGACAGGTATATTCCCAGCTTCAAGATTTCAGACATTGTGAATAGCATATTTGGAGAACTCTAAAATGGAACAGAATGAACATATCATGGATAATAGGCCTAGTGGAAAGCCTTATTACCCCTAACATAGGTAGCCTAATTACAGTACATTTTAATTTCCTCTTCTTCATTAACAGGTACTATGGGGCATCTTCAATGAATTGGCTCTCAGCCTTTTGGCTTTAAGCTTCTGTTTCCATCTTTATATTATCAAGAATTGGTCAGTTGGGTATCAAGTTGTTCTGGGTAGCCTAGTTTCTTGGATGTAAATTAACCTGTAAATTTAGGAATATTTATTTCAGCCATTTCCTATGGCATAAATGCTACTAAAATGTATTTCTCACTCCTCAATGAGAGGAAACTGAAAATAATTTATCCTAATTTTGGTGATTCAGAATCACCTGTTAAACATCAGTCATTATGAAATTTTATAGTTGTAAATATTGATATTGATATAAAACTCCTAGAGTCAACTTACTCACTGCTTATTTGCTTCTTTCTCATAAACTAAAGCTTATTTGTGAGACTCCTTGAGCTAGTGCAGTCGGCTACCCTCAAGAGTCTTTATCATCCTTAAAGAAGTTGTCAGTGCATTCACTGTTGCTGCTCTTGCCCCTGACTTTTCATCCTCATTTAAATAATTATTTTTGATACCTGTAACATCTACAGCTGGACCACAAGCACCAACCTATGAACTTGCACCCACTCTCCCTTCTCATTTGTACTCATTTCATTAACAAAGAATAATAGAAGGGGAATCTCCCTCACTCTTTCAAAGAATTTTGAATATATTTTGAGTGGGCTTACTCCAAAGCAGAACTCAGCAAACATTTTCTGTAAACGGCAGACAGCAAATATTTCAGTCTTTGTGGGCCACATACAGTCTCTGTCACATATTCTTTTTTTTTTTTTTTTCTTGGAAGGCCATACATGGTCAGATTTGGCCTGCAGCTGAAGTTTTCTGACTCTTGATCCAAAACACACAATTGTTTATCATTAGAGTAGTGGTCTCCAGAATTTTTTAAAAGTGGACCCTTATTCTTAAAAGAATTTCAGAATATACTCACAGCATAGGTATTTATTTTTATATATAAAATATTTACATGTTTTTATCAAACTAATAAATTATGTACATCATAAAACATGTGTAAAAATGGAAATTTAAAAAGCATGAGATAAAATGTAGGTATAAATAGAAGCTCTAGACGTTCTTTTTGCATCCCAGGAGATCATCTTGTCCACTTTTGGGGAATCTGAATTTCATCTTGGAGCTCTCTATTAGAGGAAAAAGATGCACTTCTTACATGACACTGGCCTATAATTGTCTAGAAGATCTTAATATCAGCTTTGCCTTGAGTCTACTTAAGCCCAAGGGAACTTGATTCATTGGGACCTGCCAAAACAAAGGTTGAAAGACATTACAAGAATAGACTTAAAAAAAATTTGATTCTCTAAAACTATTTAGAGAATAGACTATGATCAAAAATAAGTTCCTCAAGACCATGAAATTTCTCTTTAGGATCATGGTTTATTAACCATTTTTTACTGGTGAATATACAGTCTTTTAATGTGATATCTCACTTGAAATGTTAAGGCCACCTCTCAGAAAACAGCACACAACCTAGATAAACCCATTTACTTGTGAAACTGGACTATTTAGTAGCCAATACCTGGAACCCAGGGCACTTTCAAATTCTTTTCTAAGAACCATTTTTGAACATGTCCTGCATCAGGCCCCAGGATTCTTAAGTTTGGGTTCATGGAGTCCATAAGTGGTTGTAGGTGAATTTTAGTGTATCAATGACCACATTAAATTTTTATGTAGAGTGTGTGTATGTAATATGTGCAAATTTCTGGGAATATGGCCATAACTATCCATTTAGGAGACAGAAATCACGCCAACTATTTTGCCAGAAAGAATTTGATATAAAGAATTGTTAACTAAGTTTAAAATTGTTAACAAGGTAACTGAAAAGACAAAAAGAGGATTCTAAATGATCATAGAGGTAGCAATGGTAGGAAGCTACTGCTATGCTTAGAGTTGAAAAACAAAGGAAAGTGGCTTCATTAACATTTAGAATAATTAACATTTAGAAATTTGGAGATAGGGCCCACACACCTGAAACTCAGATCTCTGAGGAGCTGCTGCTTATTGGGTACCGGAGCATCTTAGGACGAACACCAATCAGCTGGTTGTGGGGTCTCTCAAGGTGTGTGCTGGGGCTGGTTCTGAGAGTGTTGGAATCGCCTCACACAGAACTCAACTGAAGCTTCTAAAACAAATTGGCATTGCTCAAGGAAAATGCACTGCTTGGGTGGTGTTCACAGGAACTGCAAGCCAACAGACAGGAAGCCAACAAGACGAACCAGGACCCTTCTTCTTCCTCTAGTCTTGCAGTCTCCCTGAAGTGCCCCCCTTTGATGGGCGCTGACAGGTGACAGCTTGCAAAGCAGAAATGTGCTTTTCAGCATTGCAAAGCTGGTGGGTTTAAAGTTCAGAGATGATAGTTTAATCAGTGGCCCATAAACTACTCTGACTCTTCAAATTCTGAGAGGACTAGGACCCCAAAGGTTAAAACCTCTACTCCACATTTCTTAATAATTTGGGAAAGAGAACTGTTTCATGTATGGAGGTACTGCTTCACAAATAAAGATAAATCAGAATCTGAACAATCTGAACTGTTTGATTTTCTGGGTTCTGGTATCACATAGAACAGACAGACCCATAATTAATCTATCATGAATATTCTGGAAGTAAACTTATGAAGTTAGGTGGTGAGGTCCCATTTCTTTTCCTTTAAAGTTCTGCTTCTTCCCTTTGGCTTTGTCTGGAAAGCGATTTCGTTTCTTAGGATGGTGTAGTGCATACCATCTGCGGTGGACTCCAGGACCAGGATCCCCCAGAGATATATCTGTGCTGCTCCCTGGCCCTCCGGGCCATGACTGATACAAAAGTTAGAGACAGTCAGGTTGGCACACTATGGCCACTGAAGTGATCCAGGTTCAGGAAGACGGCATCTCTCTCAGGTAGGGAATTTGGAAGACACGAGCTAGCAGCTGTTGGCAGCTCTTTTCCCCACTATGAGGAAGAAACAACTTTGGAGTAAGAGGGGATCGAGCCAGCCCACATAGTGAGAAAAGTAGAGAGGAGTGGCAGAGTCCTACAACTTTCCAGCTCTGCTTCCAGTTGCCCCCAAACAGCCGCACCACCACCCTGTGTGAACACAATTTGCTTACAGGAATCAAACTTACTTTCTTTTCCCCATATGCTTATTCAAGTTGATTTTCTATCATTGGTTCTCAAAAGAGGGCTGCCTAAAGCAGCTCTGTTGTGCTTCTTTTTAATAAACTATTTAGACAATTAACCTAAAAGGGTGATGGTACTTATCTCTGAAGATTGCTTGAGGAGTAAATGAGAAAATGTACGTAAAGCACTTAGCGTGGTGCCTGGCATATACTACACATTAGAAAAAAAATTGTTGTGAACACAGTATTGTATTATCAAAAGCCTAGCTTGTCATTAGGCTGTGCTATATATAGCGATTTCTCCCCGTACTTCTTTTGCTACTCTACCACACCATTTGGTTTGCCCTTTTCCTGACACCTGGATACTGTCAAGGACCAATAAGGCACAGGGAGGTAGCTATGAACCCACAATGGCAGTGCATCATTTCTTCAGACATTACCTAAGTTTAGTGCAAGTGTCTTTGGGGGCAGGTGTCCAGTTAAAGGTTAAGGGTATTTAATTTTCTTTTTATCTTCTGCTCTACATCCTGCTGTTCTCTACTATCTCTATCAGTTGTTGAACCTCTGTTGTTGTTTCTAATTGGTGATGTTGAAGCTCCACATCTGAGTCTATTGTCTCTCAAGCTTTTCCTTTTGTTGTGTTTCTTTCAAATCTTATTATATCTCTTGTGTCTTGACTTCTCATGTGAAAAGTCTGGCTATTTATTTATTGTATTTCAGAAGATCAATGTAATAATTTTCAATGAGAATTATAACTCTCATACAGACCAATGTATTCTTTTGAGGCATGAGATAGGAAGTCGAATTATAATCAGAAGGTTTCTTGGTGATCTAAGAATCAGTACGAGAGACATAAGATGACACCCTCCCCCCCCAGCTGCTTGATTTAGCCATCAGTGTTGCAGGCTTGAAAAGATAAAAGTACTTAGTTATTCAGAAATTATTTTCAATTATTATCAAACCAGACGGCTAATGATTATCCAATTGCTGCTATTTAAAATGAACAATTGAAAAATAAAAATAGAATAAAATTGTTTTATGTGTCTGAACAACTATCTCTGCCTCATAAACACGAAGAAATGGGAATGTACTCAAGTCCTAAAAACAAAAGAGAACAAAACAAAAAGCAATAAAGCAAGTGAGAACAAGTAATGTTTAGAAAAATGTTCTACAATAATCAATAAACAAGTTATTATTAAGGAGGTAAATGGCTTCATATAAGCTCTACTCAGCTTGGTCAAGTGTAGCATTATCAATTTGATACTTTCAGCCACATAGGCTTCTAATTTAAATGAGTTTATCCAAACTGACCTTCTTAGATGACAGAAATAACTACTGATCATTCAGCTATTTTGATCACACATGCACCATTTGAAACAAATTTCAAGCTGCATTAGTGCAGGGAGAGAGTATGGTATAATTATAACATACCCACAGTTCTATCTTGTGCCCCCAGCTTCTCTTGCCTTCTAGGTTCGTACATCCAACTGCCCACTGGACAGTCCACATAAATGACCAACCTTAACACATCCAAAACAGAATTTTCAACTTTTTCCTGCAAAACTAGCTCCTCTCTTTCCCTGTCCTGTTGGACCAAGTGATACTCATCATTCACTCATTTCTCAGGCCAAAATCACAAGTTATTCTTGACTTCTGTCTCTTGCTCACATCCCACATCCACTTCATCAACTAACTACACCTTCAAAGGACACCCAAGTTCCAGACATCACATCTTAGCATCTATAGTGTTCCTACCTGGTCTGAGCCTCCTTCACCTCTCTTCTGTTCTGCAGTAACCCCCTAACTCTCTGCCTCCCAGGCTTTTCAATTATTCTCCACACAGCAGCCACAAGGATAGTTTAAAAACATAAATTACCTCATATCTTTCACATACTCAAAATGCTCAACGAATATCCAGTACAATCAAAATACTGTGTTTCCCAAAAATAAGACAGGGTCTTATATTTAGTTTTCCTCAAGAAGACACCCTAGGGCTTATTTTTAGGGGATGTGTTATTTTTTTTAAGTACGGTACAGCAATCTACATTTATTCAAACATAGTTAAGTTATCTTCTTCTGGAACATCATCATACTAAAATGGCAGCCACAGCTTTCCTTCTTCCCCCTGGGGACACACAATACCTAAACTGGAGCCTCCCGCTCCTCACTTCACTGAGGAGACTTTTCCCTCAAAGCCTCAGCTTGCAGCACGCACAGGATGGCCCGGACCTGACAAGGGGAGCCGACCTTGTTTTTGGGGCTGCCCGCACCTTTCTGGTCACCTCTGGTATAGTAGCTGTCACGATAGGGCAGATGAGAAGGGCTGCTTGTCTTCTTTACTGCTCCTTGACAAAATGCATGGGTTGTGCAGATATGCTGCGAAGCCACGGCCATCACTAGGTCTTATTTTCAGGGTAGGGCTTATATTGCACAAATGCTTGGAAATCCTGCTAGGGCTTATTTTATGGGTAGGTCTTATTTTTGGGGAAACATGGTAGCACTCAGATGATTTTTCTTTTTCTTATTTGCATTGTCTGTAATTACTATGTATAACTTTTATAATGTGAAAGACAATTTTTTTACATTTCTGCTTTTATAAAGGATGTAACATTTTAAATACAAATTAAAGAAAGTATTTTAGTACAGCTTTGCTTTCTTTAATCACGTGATTTGATGCATATACTCTGCTGCTAATTTCAGAGGCTTTCTTTTGTTTTGACTATTTGTATTGCCAGTTAGAGAAAAGATAATACTCAGTGAGACTGAGAGACAGCATATTATAGTGGGAAAGGCACAGATTGTAAATACAAGACCTGCAATCTATTATAGTTTATTTGTCAACAGATTTGCCAAATGGTTGTAGCCAGTTGACTTAAACTTTGTGTCCTCATCTCAAAAACATGAGACTAATAGCATCTGGCTTACCTACCACACAGGATTTTTGTGAAGATCAAATAGATATTTGAGAGCATTTGATGAAGTATCAAACACTCAATGAATGCTAATTAAAAACAACAGAATTACACAATAGTCAAATGGTGAGTTGTAAAATCTACAGATGGAGTGATGAATTACCTTAAAACACTTACCAAAGTAAATTAAGGATTCAAATCAATATTATACTTGTTATATGCTATAATAACTCCATATGCATAGACAGTGGTTAGATTAGTAGATGTCAGATGCTAACTAAATAAAAAATAAAATGGCGGATGTAGAGCTGGAGTAGCCCTGCTTATCAGAGGAGACAGTTGTACAGAGCTCAGAGAAAAACTCTGGCTTGTTAAGTTGTTGGGTCTTCTTATATATCACAAGGGAGCAATTTAGAGCATAGAATAGGCCATGAGTGGAACTAGGGCTCTGATCTGAGTGGGGAGAGAGGTTGTACCCATTGGTCTTCTGGGGGAAGCCATAGGCTGACCTTGAGAAAAGGGATCCTTTTGTCAGGAGGTTCTAGTAGAAACTTTATTTTGCCAGTCCCAAAAGTGCCACCGGTAGTGGAGATGAGGCCTATGAAATAAAAGCTCTCTGCCCACTGGGAAAATTTAGAGTTGGAGCCTGAGAACAAGGAATAAGAAAAGTTTTGATATGCTTATTCAGTTGAAAGCAACCCAACATTTACTGAATATCAGACATATTGCTAGATCTGTTTATATATTATCATATTTGATCCTTAGCATGCATTTTTAGGTAGGTATCATTATCACTTTACAGATGGGAAAACTCTAGACTCAGAGAAATGAGAGAAGTTTATGTTCAAAGTTACCCAACTAGTAAATGACCAATCTGGGATTAAAATCCAGTTCCATTGCTTCTTTACACTATATCCTTTTGAATGCCAATGAACTTCTGTAGTTTCTACTTGGATCTGTTCATACTAAAGATTTTCAGAGAGATAGATGTGAATTTTTTCAGGGATGTTGGCAGAATCTTTGATAATAGGGGGCATAATGCTATTAGAAGCAACAGATTCCAGCGATGTGTGAAGCTGCTTTCTTTAACAAAGAAGAAAAATTAGATTTGTGTCTCTCTGAAAGATTATCATGATTTTTTTCAGTCAGATATTTTCTTGGCAAAGAAATATTTTGCTATTTTAAATATAGCTTTTATAACATTGAAAAGAACCTCACCAAATCAGTGTGTATTATGTAAGAAACCAAGGATTTTGCTGCACTGAAAGCTCGGGATGGTTTCATTCAGGTGTAGGCAAATGGCGAGGCTGCCTATAATTCATGACCTGCTTCGTGAAGTCAGGAACATTATTTGACAAGGACGCTGTTTCATTAACATTTTTCTGTTCCAACTCACAAAACAGAGCACATGATTTCAATGAGATCTTTTTGGCCATGTGGGGCTTCTTTTCAAATGCTTCAAGGCAAGATTTTTGTATTGGGGCAAATCCAAGATTTAGTAAAATCCAAGCCTTTTTAAATTCAATTTCTTTTCACAAAGATTCACATTTTCTAATGTATCGCAGACATACATAAGGTGCTCCTTTGAATTCATTGGCTTCATATTTTTATTGGAAAAAAAATCTTTTAACACCAAAAGAACTGAGACTTTTGTCTCCAATTTATGTTCAATCATGAAGTAAAATCTAAGAATATAGAAATTATATCACACTTTATTTTCCTTGGCATTTTACAGCTACGCTCTGTAACAAAAATTTGTAAAAAATCATCATGTGTCCATAAATATAATGACAGTCTAGGTTCTCTAGTTATCTTTCGACAAAAGTTATTCTAGATATGTTGGCATGGAAACAATGATAGACTATATATTAAATGACCATGTATAGTACAAATAGTGTACTGTTATTCTATATTTCTGGAGTCAACAATACTTTAGTATCTTAATTTCTTATAAATGTAAGATTCATATCAAAACCATGTTTTAAACTATCCAGAAAAAAGTAAAGACAAAAAAATTTGGCATCTGTTTCACATGGTCCTGAAGGTAATCCATGAACCTCAAGTCACAGTTTAAGAAATGATGTTTTAGAGGAAAACCATAATTAGTGAGACATGGTATAAGAATAGATAATTTCCATGATCTGTAAGATTCACTCTTTCTATTGTAAGAATTCTTGTATGATTCAAAATCAAAGATAGCAGATCTCCTACTATATGACAGAATCAAAATGTCCTTTATTTTAGAAACACTTGATAGTTTGCAGAGTTGTCAGGTAAAGTATTTTATATGTGATAGGATTGTGTTTCAGTTACCTATTTTATGTTAAAAAACTATTACCCCGCCGGGCGCGGTGGCTCACGCCTGTAATCCTAGCACTCTGGGAGGCTGAGGCGGGTGGATAGCTCAAGGTTAGGAGTTCGAAACCAGCCTGACCAAGAGCGAGACCCCGTCTCTACTAAAAAAAAAAAAAAAAATACAAAGAAATTAATTGGCCAACTAAAAATATATGGAAAAATATTAGCCGGGCATGGTGGCACATGCCTGTGTCGCAGCTGACTGGGGGCTTTAAACAACATTGATTTTTTTCTTGTGTTTCTGCAGTGATTGTTTTGCTGCACATGGTGTTGGCTGGGGTCACCCATGGAGCTGTATTCAGCTGGGAGCTTGGCTGGGACACCTTGGTTCATCACAGAGTCTCTTTCTCCAGCAGGATAGCTGGGATTCCTTACAGATGGCAGCTAGGACCTTCAGAGGAATTGAGCCAACGTGTAAACCTCTGCTTGTGTCATGCTTGCTTATATTCCATTGATCATGGCAAATCATGTGGCCAAGCCCACATGGGAGGGAACTGTACATTGGTACCAACATTGGGGGGCATGATTCATTAGAGGCTACCAATGTGTCTCCTACAGGCTACTATTTCTCTGTTAATATCCACGTCTCTGCCATTGTTCTTTAGTAATAAAAAGTCCTTAATTTTAACAAGATGCATGGCCACCTAGAGTAAAGACTACTTTTCCTATTCTAACACTCATCAAAATTGTGTCTGGGAAGTTACATCTGTGGGCAATGGGATTCAATCAGAAATGTATGTGACTTCTGGATAGTGTCTTCACTAGGTGTCTCTTGCTGTCTGACAAGTTATCACCAAACATAGCAGCTTAAAATAACAAACCTTTATTTTTGCCACACAGTTTCTTCTGGGAGTCAGATTTGGGAGCCGCTAACCTGAGTTTCTTTGGTTCAGAGTCTTTTACGTGATTGCAGTCAAGATACCGAGAAGAGTTGTAGCAGCCTGGGGAAGAGAATCGGTTCCATGATGGCTCACTCTCACGGCTGTTGGCTGGACATCTCAATTCCTCACTGGCTGTTGGCAGGAGGCCTCAGCCCCTTACCATGTAGACCTCTCTATAAGGCTGCATGAGAAGCAGCCAGCCTCATGCCATGGCAGCTAGCTTCCCCCAGGCTGAGTGAGCTGAGAGAGAGAAAGTGAGAAAGGAAACAAAATGTTTTATAACCTAGCCTTTGCAGTCACAGATTTTAACTTCTGTATTCATTTGGTCACACAGATCAGCCCTGAGGGATGTTAAGACAATTTCATGTGTGTGTGTGTATAAATACCAGGTGGCAGGCATCACTGGGGACCATCTTGGAGACTGCCTACCACAGTGTCCATAAAGGTAAGGTGTAGGTGTTTCTTCTTAGTTTGAGCTTCTAGTATTTTTCAATATTCTAAGCAGTTATGTGAGACAAAGCTGAGCAAATCAGCGTCTATATAAAAAGGTTCTCCACAGTGTAGTTACGTTCCAATTTATTTGTATTTTTTATTCTCATTGGGGGAAATACATTTAAAAAATAATTTCTTAAAAGTAAAAACAATTATGATGGTATTAACTGAGAATCCTGTTCTCTAACCTACTAAGAGTATTTTTGGATTGTTTGAAAACAATTTAGAGAACATGGGCTGAAACAGAAACATTGCTGTCTTATTCATATTCATTGCAGAAATAATTATAGATTATTGTTGGCAAGCTCATCTTTTTTTCAAAAAAACAAACTATAAATGAGGCAGTGTAAACTGTGTGTGGTACGAAAATGAATTTTAGTATTGACCAGTTCTGCTCTTGCTTTCCTGCTGTACTCATGGTGGAGCTGTTGGTTAAATCCTGTCTTTCACATGTCTAAGAAAATACTCATACTGTTTACATAATTATTAAATAGAAAGTCACATCTTATATAACTGTCCCAGTGAAAAATTTTGATGATCTGATTCTAGCAGTGGATAAAAGCATAGACTTCAAGTCAGAGATTCATGGTTTCGGATTCCAGTTTGTCCTGTACCTAGTCATGCCACGTGTCGTTAGTACTCTAAGAGGCAGTTCCCTTATCTATAAAATGGGGGTAATATCTAATTTATAGGATGTTGTTGTGTATAAGATACATAAGACTCATAGGAAGCACTTGATAAATGAAAATATTATTAGCTAAATGTTCTTGAAATCTTTATTAAGATTTAGTATCTTTGATGAATGCTTAATATATTTCCTAACATAACAAGACTTTCCTGTTAAGACAATTTCTTGTGTGTGTGTGTGTGTGTGTTTAAAAAGAAGAGAGTAAGGCACTAGATGAGCTTGAATAAAGAAATTATGTTTCCTTTTTGAGACAGAGTCTCACTCTTTGCCCAGGGTAGAGTGCCGTGGCGTCAGCCTAGCTCACAGCAACCTCAAACTCCTGGGCTCAAGCAATCTTTCTGCCTCAGCCTCTCGAGTAGCTGGGACTACAGGCATGTGCCACCATGCCCGGCTCATTTTTTCTATATATTTTTAGTTGGCCAATTAATTTCTTTCTATTTATAGTGTAGACGGGGTCTTGCTCTTGCTCAGGCTGGTTTTGAACTCCTGACCTTGAGCGATCCTCCCGTCTCGGCCTCCCAGAGTGCTAGGATTACAGGGGTGAGCCACCACGCCCAGCCTAAATGTCTCTTCTATTGAAAAATTTCTTTCAACAATTTGAGTTGTGTTGATATAGACAAATAACTAGAAACCATCCATCTATCCATTTATGCAGCCAGTCAATTATTTACCCAACGTTTATGAAGTGTCCCTTATGCGGTGACCAATAAAACTGCAAAGAATAAGATATTATGCCTGCCCTCAAGGGTTTCACAGTCTCATGAAGATTTCTATCAAAGAGAAATATGAGCACAATTAAAGCAATGTGTCTGTTGCTATATTTATAGTGTATCTGTTATTAGCTGATGATGGCACTAGCTGCTTGTGCAAGAACAAGCACTTAACTGCCCAGGAGAGGATTCCTGAGGGACTGATGCTTCATGGTTTCTCAGATGTCTAAGGAAATGACTGGCGGTGTCATGGGAAAGATGGGGCTTTCTGCACAGAGGCTGTAGCCTGAGAGAAGGCAAAAAGGAATGGAAGAACGTGGTATATTCTGAGGAACCTCCATAGTTTAGAATGTCAGGACTGTGGGGTGCTCAAGGGTGGCAGTCGGGGCAAGGCTGGAAAGGTAGGAAGGGCTAGATCATGAAGGAGTTGTGTGTCACAATAAAGAATGTGGACATCACCTTGTAGGTGTTGGTGAATGATTACAGGATTTTTAAGAGAGAGAAGATCAGATTAGCACTGCCACTCTGGCTGTGGTGTGGAGTAGAGACTGGGGGGATCGAGAAGAGGAGGCTGAGAGACCTGATTGGAGTCTACTGCAAGCATCCAGAGAGGCACGACAAGAAGCTGAACTGAGACAGTGGTGGCGGATGAAGAGGAAAGGACATATGTCTGACTGCACGATGTGTGGGGTGAGAGGTGGAGAGGGTAATAGTGGTGAGGGAAATGCAGGAAGAATTCTAGAAAGACTCTGGGTTTTGGTATGGGTGATGGAGGGGATGGCAATGCCAGTCCCCGAGATGGTAACATAGGGGGAGGATTAGGTATGAGGGGGAAGAAAGGATGATGTGTGTCATTTTGGATGTGATAAGTCTCATGTGCCAGGAGTAATCCAAGTGAAGATGTCCTGTACCAGTTGGATAAATGTAACCCAGGAATGGAGAGGTCTGGAGAGACTCTGAGTTTAATCACTTTTCAGCAAACAGCAACATATACACAGCATCGAACTAGGCTCTCTGAGTGGCACCTGCTCTAGGCAGAACTCTGAAGTAGGTGAGGCCTGTCTTTGATGTCTTCCACCACCTCTTGACCTTTTAGTATACATTATTGGTGGCTACTTTTGTCTGACCCATGTCTACCCTTTTGGCCCCACCTTCTACTATTTTTTCATATTCATCTTTTATGCTGGTTACACCAAACAACGTGCAGATGTATGGCCGGTTCATGAATCCATCATGCTGTTTCAAATTCAGTGTGTTCACATCTGTCTTCTGTTTTGAATTATTTTCCCACTTTTTACATCTCATTGAAATTTCACTTGATCACTACTTCTTTCAGGAAGCCTACCTGGATTCCATGTCTTTTTTAGATTTCTTATACTCAGTACTTAAGGGAAGGGCATGTTGGACTTTATATCATTTCAGGACAGTATTTATCAATATTATATATTATAGATTTAATATTTTACATAAATGAAATTGTTGACTACTTACAATATGCCATGTAAATGATTTACCTGATTTATCCATAAATATTAATGGGAGTATAATATACTCATTTTTTAGGCCTACTTTCTTCAACAAATGATGTATCATAAACATTTTCTATGTCAGTAAATACATAGCTTCACTATCCTTTATAACTACACTGTATTTTTTAATTGCATGCATTTATTGTATTCAATGATTTTTTTGAATAATACTATTTCCCTGTCAATTTTTAAATTTATTTCTCTGTCTTCTCCTGCAGATTTTAAGTAGGGGCTAAGTTTTGTTGGAAGGCAATTCTCCACGGGTTGCTTGTTTCCTGCACATATTGAGAGCAGAGACACTAAGAGCCTTTGTTCCGGACTATGTTTTTAAGGATGTTTGTATAGCAAATAGCCCTGGAAGGCATAGTGTCTCCCTCTGAAACAGAGGACAGGCCTGATTACTGCCTGGTATAATAAGGATAATGTTTCCCCCCCTCCAGAGCAAAGTTTGGGCAAGTTTGCTTGCAGTTGTTGTAGAAGATTTGAGTTTCCTGGGCTCACAGTACCTTAACTGTGACTGAAACCTTATAGGACTTGGGGGATGAGTGGAACTTGCTCATGCTACTTGCTGTGCTGCAAGAAAACCCATTGTCTCTGACTCTGGAGTCTAGTGTCTTCTGCCAGCATCCATGAAACTGTGGCAAGCTCCCCTGTCAGCTTGCAAGTAGGGTTAAATCTCAGACCTTTCACAGTTTCTCTCTCAGCACTTACTGTGATTATTACTATTACTACTGTTTTAAAAAGCTAACATTTACTAAGTGCTTACTAGGGGCTAATCTTACATGAATTTTTTTCTTTAATTGTCACACAATCATGAGTGGAATGTTATCTTCCCATTATATCAATAAGCAAACTTCATGGAGCTGTGAATAAGTTGCCAAGATCATGTCATCAGGAAGTGATGGAGTTGAGAGTCAAACCCAGGTCTTGAAGTCCCAAACCGTTACCTTGCATTATCACTACAGAATAGCTTAATGTACAAATTATCGCAGGGACTATTAGTACTACAACTGGGCCAATTTCTTAACCCAAACTAATGAATTCTTCGGTTTAAAGAAAATAAACATAGGGGAGGGGAGATATTTTTGGGTAAGGAGGCCTTCCCCACACTCCTGAGATAAGATGACAGAAGACAAACACTCTATGTGTATACTCAGCCTGGCTAAAGGGAATAGAATATACATGTCGGACATAATCCTTGCTGTCAAGGATCTTGTAGTCTTGTTTGGGAGGTAAAATTTACATATAGGAAGCAATAGAAGAAGATAAGACAGTATTTAATTAAACTCCAGATTAAATGGCTCAAATAAGTGAATTACCAGTTGAGAGACAGAGAGAGACATGATCATGAGGACTGTATCCATAAAATTTGGGAGGAGGCAGGGCTTGAGTAAAGCCTGGAGGAAGGGAAAGTCAGCTCCAGGTGGAGTCAAAAGGCTAAGAAAAAAATTCCAGGGGAAAGTAATACACTTGCTATCTCTTCCAGGAAAATATACTCTCTGTGTCTGCTTTTCTCCATATATGAAAAGAACAGTTTTGCAGTTTTGTGTCTTTTAAAAAACCACAATGTCTAACGATACCCCCACCCACCCACCCACCCACACACACAAATCCAAAACATACTCACACAAAGAAACAAAACCCACCATGCTATTTTCTCATTTGCACTTAACTCAGAGGTTGCGAGCCTTTTTTCCTGGTGTGGATGTTGCCAAAGGCTCCTGACATTCTTAACTTGATTGGATTCCTGCAGTGCAGTCTACTTCAGACTACCTTTTTTAGACCACTTGAAAGTTTTTCGATTTATTCAGCAGAATATATCAGCCTGTCAGCTTTGGAAAGCTGGTGCCTGCAGAAGATATATCTTTCCTCTGCAGGTGGCACTGGCTGCCAATTTTTCTTTGGGGTGAGCTCTTCTTGTTCCGAAGCAGCCTTCTGTGGTTTGAGTACCAGTCACATTAGAGTCGATCTGCTTTTCTGTCTACAGCTCTATCTGGATAATGGCTATACCTGCTGTGTGTGAGTGGAGAGAAGAGGCTATTGTATTGTCTCTTTGCTTTGTGATTAGCAAATTACATTTTGCTTAAACTGGGTCATCACATCTCTTTTTTTCTTGCCTGAACAATTGATCTGCCTCTATCATCTCGTAGATGTTAATATCAATGTCCTTTCTTTCAGATGGTGTCCCTTGAGTCCTTGAGGTTCCTGCTACCTGTCTTCTCTTTGATTATTCTCCATCCATTCTGCAGAATGGCTTCACTCTCCTCCTGCTGCCCATCCTCATCACATAAACAATCTGCTTCAGCTGAACTGCCATGAGCCTTCCCCACTGGGCTTCAGAGAGGAAGCAGAAAGATTTCCCCTGGGATTGTCAGAGACCTCTAGAAGGTGCCTCCATTTACTCCTGATAGCACAAGACAGTGCCTGAAGGCAAAACATACCCACTGCTGTCAGTTTTACTAAGTGGACTTTGTGAAGTGACACTCACATCAAAAGTAATAATGGAAGAGGGAAAAGACTTCTCTTTTGTTTCTGAGATTTTCTTCTTCCACTCTTTTCCCACTCTTTCTCAATGTCCTTTTTTCCTTCTGCACAGCAAGTTACCGGATTAGTTCACTAAAAAAAATTTTTTTCAACCAAATGAAGTCTAATTCCAGGCTGAGTCTTGAGGCATACTAAGTTCTAGTAATGGAAAAGTCCAGAAGAGGCCACTGAGCTCCTTTTTCCTCATTCTAGGAGAGAGGACCCTTGAGCATCCCAGACAGATGGGTTTTGAGGCTATTTATAGGTGGCTTGTGAAACAGTCTGTGGGAGGAGAATCTGGCTTATGGTGGATGAGTCTGTTTTTAACAAGTAAGAGTAGTAATGAGGATTGTACACTATTAATAAAATAGCTAAGAAAAGGACTGGAGAATTATGGTAGCTAATGGTCTGAAGAACACTTACTATAAACCTGATTTTATGACACATTTTAGAAGAGCAGTTTGACCATAAATATTCACTCTCTCGTGACATGTTGCACATAAAGTTTGATCCCAGGAACATCTTTAAAATACCTTCTAAAATTATGGAAGACAAGAAAAGATAGCTTTCATATGCTAGGAAAGTTCTCTGAGGCTTTTGCCAACCTTGAAGTAGGAACCTTCAATCAAATTATTTCTTCTAAAGATTTACCCTTAGGGAAACTCATAGTAAAGTAAAAAGGTCAACTCACTGAGAATATTTAAACTTCTATAAAAGAATGAGACACTCAATCAGGTGGTAAGTGGTTCACAGGTGTCTTGTTTGGAGATTTTATTATAATAGCAGGGTTTTTTCTTGCTATTTCTAGAGTTATAGTGTTTGATCTTTTAGTCATATCATCTTTAACTTAAACATGAGAAAAGATCTGTCTTCTCTTCTTCTCACAGGTGTTGGCAGCCATCAGGTAAAGCTTCCTTGGATGTGCTAATATCAGTGAAAACTCCTTTACTCAACCCCAGGTACTGTGGGCAGGGCTGTACTTTCAAGCACGGCTAGTAAAACCAGTATAGAGATATTTTCCTCCCAATACTTCCTTAGTTCCTCAGGGAATATTTTAATCTGGGATTAAATAGCCCTGGCTTCCCTTAAACTAGAAACAGACGGGAGAACCTCACTGTATTACAACTCAATTTGCTGTTTTTCTTAGATCTCAGGAGCTATGCCTTATTCAGTCTGAATTGGGCAATGCAGAAATATGAAGAAGTGTGTTGAAAAAGGAAAGCTAAAATGGATATTTAGAACTTCTTTTAAGTTCTCTGTAAGTCAAATCTTCAATGTGGGATTTTATTATTATTTTTTTGCTTTGTGTGTATTCCCTAAAAATAAAATATACTTGTATTCAGAATAAAAGCAAGAAAACACATCCCAACAGTGTATATATACTTTATTTGTGAGTTACTTGATGGTTTCCATATCTCTTCTTTCTGCCAGTTTTTAGCTGAATGATCTATAAACTATTTTATTAATGCATAAGTTGGTAAAATACTTTTAGCATGCACTCCCCAAATATCTTTATATTTGTTTATATACTAAATACATTTACCATTATGTTAATATGTACATTAAACAAATACACACAGTAAATTTGTTTGATAATTTAGAAATCAGCTAAAAATAAAGAATTTATTTAAATGTTTTGCCAATCATTTAGTATCATTTATTAATAGTTTATGACACTTCAAAGAGTTGAGACTAGAGTAATCGTTAACTATAGTAAATGTAAATTCATATTTTATTTATTTTTTCCTATTTTTTAAAATTTTATTTTTTAAATTGATAAATAATTGTACATATTCATGGGGTACATAGTGATGTTTTGATACATATATACATGTATGTATAGTGATCAGATCAGCGTAATTAGTGTATCCTTCATCTCAATCATTTATTATTTGTTTGTGTTGGGAACATTCAATACCCTCCTTCTAGCTATTTGAAACTATATATGATTGTTAACTATAGTCATCCTACAGTGCTATAGTACACTGGAAATTACTCCTTCTAATTAGCTATAACTTGGTATCTTTTAACAAATCTCTCTCTATCTCCCCCTTCCCCCTCCCTTCTCTGCCCTATTATCCTCTGTTCTATTTTTTACTTCTGAGATCAATTTTTTAAGCTTGTGCATATAAGTGAGAACATGTAGTGTTTAACTTTCTATTCCTTGCTTATTTCCCTTAACATAATGTCCTCCAGCTCCATGCATGTTGCTGCAAATGACAGTATTTCCTTATTTTTTATGATGAATGGGTATTCTATTGTGTAAATATACCACATCTTTTTTATCCATTCATCTGTGTTCGGTACCTCGGTTGATTCCATATCTTGGCTATTGTGAGTAGAGCTGCAGTAAACATAGGGGTGCAGATATCTATTTAATATACTGATTCTCTTTCCTTTGGATAAATGCCCAGTAGTAGGATTGCTGAATCATATGGTAGTTCTATTTTTAGATTTTTGAGATACCTCCATACTGTTAATATTCTCCATAGTGGCTGTATTAGTTTACATACCCACCAACAGTGTATAAGAAGAGTTCTCTTTTCTCTCCATCCTCACCAGCATTTGTTATGTTATGTTACTTATTTATTTATGAGACAGAGTCTTGCTCTGTGGCCAGGCTAGAGTGCAGTGACATAGCTCACTGTGACCTCCAACTTCAGGGCTCAAGACATTATTATGCCTTGGCCTCCCAAAGTGCTTGAATTACAGGCATGAGCCACCATGTCTGCCACTTGTTATTTTTTGTCTTTTTAATAATAGCCATCCTAACTGGGGTAAGATGATATCTCATTGAGAGAGTCTCACTCTGTTGCCTAGCCTAGAGTGCAGTGGCGTCATCATAGCTCACAGCAACCTCCAACTCCTGGGCTCAAGCAGTCCTTCTGCCTTAGCCTCCCAGGCTACAGGCACAAGCCACCATACATAGCTATTTTTTCCTATTTTTTTTTTTTATATAGGTGGGGTCTCTATATTTTGCTCAGGCTGGTCTCCAACTCCTGACTTCAAGAGATTCTCCCCAAGTGCTAGGATTATAGGTGTGAGCCATTGCACCTGGCCTCATTGTGGTTTTGATTTGTTTTCCTGATGATGAGTGATGTTGAGTATTTTTTCATATATTTGTTTGCCATTTATATTCTTCTTTTGAAAAACATCTGTTCAGATCATTTCCTCATTTTTTAAATTGGATTGTTTGATTTTTTTTTTTTTGCTGTTGAGATGTTTGAGTTCCTTATATATTCTGGATATTAATCATCTGTCAGATGAATAGTTTGCAAATATTTTCTACCATTCTGTAGGTTATCTTTTCACTCTTTTCATTGTTTCCTTTGCTATGCAGAAGCTTTTTAGTTTTATATAATCCTACTTGTTTGTTTTTGCTTTTTTGCCTGTGCTTTTGAGGTCTTATTCATAAAATCTTTTCCAAGACCAACACCCTGAAGTGTTTCCCCTATGTTTTCCTCTAGTAGTTTTATGGCTTTTGGTCTAATATTTAGGTTTTTAACCATTTTGAGTTGATTTTTATATAGGGTCAGAAGTGGGGGTCCAGTTTCATTCTTCTGCATATGGATATCCAGTTTTCCTAGCACCGTTCATTGAAGAGACTATCCTTTCCCCAGTGAATGTTCTTGGCACCTCTGTCAAAAATCATTGGCTTTAGACATGTGGATTATTTTCTGGGTTCTCTTTTTTGTTCTACTGTGTCTATTTTTATGCTAGTACCATGCTGTCTTCGTTACTATAGCTTTGTATATATTTTAAAGTCTGGTAGTGTGACGCCTCCAGCTTTGTTCTTTTTGCTCAGGATTGCTTTGGCTATTTGGGATCTTTTGTGGTTCCATAAAAATTTTACGATCTTTTTCTATTTCTGTGAAAAATGTCATTGGTATTTTGACAGAGATTGCCTTGAATCTGTGGAATGCTTTGGGTAGTATGTTCATTTTAACAATTAAATTTATATTTTAAATAATCTTAATAAACTCAATTTCTTTTTGGCAGCAGATTATTATTGTTTTCACCTTACGAGGAAAATTTCATATAAAGAGAAGTGTCCACTTTGCCATTTATTGTTCACTCATTTTTATATTATTAGTATCATATTCAATCTGTGGTCTTTGTGAGACTATTTGAAAGTTTCTTGTATAGCTTAGGAGAGTTTTTTAGCTAAAACTAGAAAACAATCCATGAATCTAAATAGCCAGTCACACTTCAAGTCCAATATGTCTACTACACTATAAGCAAACAAACAGGTGAGGCATGACTTTTCACCCTTCCACATTGTGGAGAAACTTTTTCCCTCAACATACCCCATCTCTTATATGTGATGGTGAACGTATGATATGTGGATGGACAAGGGTGTGAGTGTTCATCTGAAGGTTAAAAGCCAGAAAATTGGTAAAGCATCATTTCTTTTTCTGAAGATAAAATGAATAGAAATGTTAATATTTTCTTCTCAACACATATGGATTGTCTTGTGTACCCCCTGAGAAGAACGCAGCATCTTGGAGACCACTCTTTTTGATAATGTAAGAGTTGATACTTAAAAAAAACTGTTTATCTACTTAAGGTGAGTTTTATTTTATTTTAGGGTAATAGATGTATAGATAAAGAGTCATAGACAAGAAATTCCAGTAGGTCCTCAATTAAATAAGGTGTCCATGACTCCCATTGACAGTTCACAATCACCTCATTTAACTCTGCTACTCTGTATGAATTCCATTAAGGACAACTTCTTAGGGAGCAGAAGTCCAGCAATCAAGTTCTAATTAAGCTGTTTAAAGTACAGATTAACTCAAATATGTAGTTACTGAGTTATGTTATTAAATCCACTAGGTAATATCTATGAGAAATACTGTCAGTATCTTGTGGATCTAACTGATTCAGATAAAATGTAATACCCTAGAACTTTAGCTTATGAGCTGCAAGATGGTTCTAATGAAGATACAGCTACAAATGCTCTGAGGGTGTTGGAGAATAGAAACGTTTATTAATGTAATTGATCTTAGAAAACTGGTTGAAGGAAAATGGGCATAAAAGAGATTAAGGGTGTTACTTTGGAGAATGAGAACATCTAAAACAAAACACTTCTCCTTGATTTTAGATTGCTAGAAAGATTTGTTTCTTACATAAATTTGGAAATCACTATTCTACATAGTTATGGGATTAGAATTAATTTCTTTGTAACTACTTTCTTAAAACCTTAGGGTACAATATATTTAACTCTGGGAAAGATAGTAATGGCTTCCTACAATCCAGGAGTACATATGAAACAACTTGTTTTCTCTGTCTTTTCCTCTAAATATTTTGTACTTGCCTTCTAACTTTTGAAGCATAAGCCATGGTAGAAGCAGTAGCTATATGTTATAGAGACACCAAAGGGCCCCCCCTGATATTATTTGTAGGAACAATTGATGGTAACACCATCTTCAGGTTATGATTTAGGGATTTTTAAAATGTGTCTGAACTATTCAAGTTTATCTGTACAAAAGAGGCTAGCATCTGTAGGTGCAACTTCTTAAGACAGAAGTCTGTTAAAATTTTTATCCTAAGTCTCTTTTGTGTCATTGTGTAAAATCAGCCAGTATATTTGGGAATAGGTATAATAAAGACTCTTTCTCATCCTCAAAAGCTTCTTAATAATAACATTTTCTTCTTTCCAACTTGTGTTGTGAGGCTTAGACATTAAAAATGTTGGATGTATTCCATTCACATATTACATATCCTTTGGACATCAAGCAGATTTTGAATTCTCTTATAGTGTGAAATCACATCTTTTTTTGTCAAAGTGCTATCCAGCTTTTGTTCCTTTAGCATTTAAAAAATTGTATCAAAATCTATTAATGCTTTTTTATGACCTTCTTACAGATGAAGGTAAGGCAAAACAATTTTCCTAAAAAATCAATTCAAATTATTATTATGAAAGTACTGAGTGAACTACTGTGCAATAGGAGCATATGTTTGACTTTTCTAAAATTAAGGCTTAATTAATAGGCTTATATCAACTATTGATGAGTAGCAAAACTTTAGAGATGGCCACGAATCCTCATATTCTGGAAATTTCTGGAAATATGAAGGAAATTAAAATTAAAAGTCTTACAGAAGATTCTTATTGTCTATACCTAGTATTTATCTGTATTTGTAGAATAGTTGGTAGTCTTTGTAGACACTTGTCAATTTTAATGGTAAAAACTGGTGGTTACCAAACATAATTGACCATCAAATCATAGTAGGTAGGGAACAAGATTCCCAGCTCCACCCTCAGAAACTCTGATTCAATGACCTGGAGGCAAGAGGTGGGGGTGGGGGAGGGGATGTACAGGAGTCAGTATTTTAGAAACCTTCCCATGTGATTCTGGAAATAAACCAGATTTGGGTTTAAGTATGGAGGTGGTTAGATTTCTTACTACAGAAATTAGAAAGGAAAAAAAAAATCTTGTGTTTTTTAGAAGGGCATAATTTCAGGCAATCACAGTATCGATACATGTAATAGAGGACATTTGTTTCAATAACCCTCCTCCTTGTTACAGTATTCTTAGCAGAAGCAATGTGACTTTGTTCCCAGGTCACACAGACTGGCATACTTAATGAGAGGGTATACTGAGAAGGCAGTCACAACCTCTGAGGAAGAGGACTAGAGGAAAACCATCCTCTATGATCCTGGTGGATTGTGGGCAGGAAAACAGAGGGAGATGGGAAAGTCAATCAACAGTATGTTCAATTCCCTTCCTCCCATTAAACTCTGACGTGAAAGAGAGTTACTTTGGTTCAAGCAAATAGCCGTGGGAAGCAGCCTAGAGATATTTGCCAAGCTTCCCTGGGCTTATAAGGAAACGATTGCAGACAATTAAGAGAAAACCAGCCTTCAGCTCAGTGCCACAGTTTAGCATAACACAAATGGGAGGACATAAGTCATACAGAAGGACAGTTAGATATATAAAAAGAAGGAAAATTCAAATTTTGTGACTCACACCAGTAAAATATTACATTATATGTGAAATTTCAAAACGAGGCGCTAGTTTACCATGTACAGAATTCACAAAAGAAATGGAAAATACCAAATTTCGCACCTCATGGGCCCTTCACATAGGGGGTCCCTCATTCACATCAAGACTATGAAAAGGTAGAGAAAGTGGACATGGGAAGATCGCTGAGAAGAGAGAGGGATATGTGTATGTGTGTGTGTGTGGATGGTGAGTGGGGCTGTTTCTGTCCTTTTCACTTCAAGCTCAGATTGGGAGGAGGCTTCAGTGAGACCACTCAGAGAGTACAAAATGCATTCTCTGCACTTGGGAGCCACAGAGAACTCTGCCTGCTTTGTGTCTGCAACAGCAGGGTAGAGGTGGCAGTGTGAGAACTGGCTAACACTTCTACAGCTTGTTGGGACAAAGGATGTGTGATTGTTTCCCATGTTGGGCCATGAGGGAGGAAGATCTTGCTTAGAGTTGGGAAGATGAGGGGTTTTTTGATAGTGAGATTAAAAATAGAGTGAGCCACTATAAAAGGGCGGTTGTCTGCATGTCACAGGGAGAAATGGAGGTTTCCATTGAGGGCAATCTCCAAGGAGCCCACAAAAGCCCCTGTGAGGAAGAGTCAGTGTCAAACACCCTCCTCAGAAGGCCCCCTCACCAGACAATAGTGGCACCTGCTCCTGTCCATGTTCTTTCCTTAATTCTCTCTCCCTGTGCGCCCAGTCCTGGAAAGTTCTATATCTAGCTTATCAAGCTGGTGGAAGAAAAGGAGTAGAGTCAACCCCAGAAAGAGCGAAGGAGGACCCTGCCCTGCCTCTCCTACTGTAAGTGGCCAGGGTAGGCCCCAGCAAGGGGGATGGGAGGGGATTCTAATTATAGCCATGCTTTGAGTTTTGATCATCATATGACATACCTTAATTTACCAAATCAGAATGCTTTTCTGTTGCACTGACTAAAGGATTGGTGTGAAAGTCTTACATCATCTGGGGA
Organism: Cheirogaleus medius; assembly: GCA_008086735.1. Classification (NCBI taxonomy): domain Eukaryota; kingdom Metazoa; phylum Chordata; class Mammalia; order Primates; family Cheirogaleidae; genus Cheirogaleus; species Cheirogaleus medius. The sequence goes on from VBSM01000361.1 coordinate 22,885,046, forward strand.
TGGGGGAGGAGATTTTATTAATCTAAAAAATGTTTAAAGGAAGGGGAATAAAAAGAAAAATTGTGTTTTGATCACATTGGGTTTGTTTACTATACCGGTTTCAGATTGACTAGTTAGCAAAGGGATCTGGAAATGTCTGTGTGTCCTGGGCAGAGATGTGCAGGGCAGAGAGGGCTGCGGGGGAGTGGTGGAGTCACAGGCAGCAGTATTCTGGTACTATAAGACTGGGGGCAAGTGGGTGAGTTCAAGGACTTCAGTTTGAGAACCAGCAAGACAATGAGGAAGAAGATAAATCAGGCAGCTGCTGTGGTACAAGCTCAAAGCTATTTCTTTTGCTGATTTCAGGATTAGGGATCTTACATTACTGTGTTTCTTGGGCTAGAGGAGAAATAATCTGGTGTATGGGAGAAGAAAGACCGCACTGGATGAGAGTGGAGGAGAAGCCACACAATGGCTTACACTTTTACACTAAACAGTCAAAAATAGCCAATGATTCCTTCAAATTATTTCTGTGTTGACTAGGCTGAGGGCCAAATGTGTTTGTCTTTTGCCATCACATATTTCACTTATTTTCTCAGAGAGAGAGAAAAGGGGAGAGATAGATAGATAGATAGATAGATATTATTGTAAGGGAAATAGTTTTTCTTGATTTTATTTCCACAATGGAGGTAACAGTACTGAAGATATGCACAGCTATGTGGTACCGTTAAATTATTCTTATTTAACATTTCCATTTTCACCGCTTTATTTATTTATTTATTAGGAAAAAAAAAAGGACTGAGAAAATTTACTCTACAAGAAAACATGAGACTACTGAACTTCCTGGATTTTGTAAGCAAACCACAAGGATTCGAGCACTCCAAATGACCTTAGAAGTACAAGCTACCTTGCAGATGGCTGCAGGATGGCAGAATGTCTATGAAAGTCATGGATATGGATTCTTTTAAGAAATCAATCACTTTGGGTGATCAGACTGTATTACAACAGACAAGGCATGACCTTTCTCCTGGTTAACGTATTTATTTTTTTCCTATTGTGTTTATTAAAGAGTCTATTTTCAAGGCGGTGAGGGTATTAGAGGCCTGTTATTTAGACCTAACAAATGTTTGATAACCTGGCTCTTTTTCTAGAACATTTTGGTGAAATGTTTTTTGGTTTGTTTATTTAAACTTTGAGGGTATTATATTAAAAAAGAAGAAAGAAAAAGAAAAGGGAAAAAATTACTTTATGAGCTCATGGGGACATCATGATCTTGCCTCAATATGTATTTAAAAAACCATTAAGCATCCTGATTAGTTTGGGAGATGGTGCAAAGATAGTTATATTACTGGCTACAGCAACCGAATACTGGATGCACTATTTGTCACGGTAAAATGCATTGATCAGAAAATATGACAGAATTATTATACATTGCAATGGTTGATTCAGCCTAGATATTGGACATACTGAGATTTCTTTTAAAGAGAAGTATGCAAAAGGACAGATACTATAGAAGGTATAGCAGCTCATCTGTGATGGATGTGACCACAAAGTATGGGATTTTTTAGGCTGTACATAGAGATCATTTTCCTTATTGAATGGTCATACTTTGCATATGCTAATGACTTTCCCTTCATATCTTTAGGTTGTGAGAGAATCTCTAATGATTTATTAAAAGAAAAACTCCAAAAACCCAAAAAACTTTTCCTCAGCATACTAATTGACATGGTATATATTTTTAGAGGCTACTTTAATTGGGAGGTTTATATTAGTATTAGGTTATTAAGTATGAAATGCCTGATTTCCTTAAGTACTAAGTTTGACAGTTGATATCTCTGATATTTCACTTTGAAACTTCTCATTTCATTTTTATTATGAAGGGACATCCTCAGTGTTTTAAATACACAATTTGGCTTGTGATTATTTTTCAAAACTTTTTAGAGCGATTTTTGTGAAACCATGGGTAAGTCAAAAAATCATGTTATTTTTGAATTTGAGTTCTGTGGTGGAACCAATGAAGCTCAGACAGCTCAAAATATCAACAAAGTGTTTGGGAAGGATGTGGCTAATGAATGCACAGCATGTCGGTGGTTTGAGCAGTTCCATTCTAGTGATTTTAATCTTGAAAATGAACCATGTGGTGACCATGTGGGTGAAAATGAACCATGTGGGTGAAACAAAGGTGGATAATGATGATCTGAAAGCTGTAGTGGAAGCGAATCCATCTCAAACTATGCATGAATTAGCAGCAAGGCTTAACGCTACTATTCCAACAATATCGGACCATTGGAAACAAATGGGCAAGGTAAAGAAGCTGGATAGATGGGATCCCCATGAATTAAACAAGCATCAGAAGAGAAATCGTCTTGAAGCTTGCCTTTCTTTGCTGTCATGACATAAAGCCGAACCATTTCTATACTGTCTTGTTACGTGTGATGAAAAATGGATACTTTTTGACAATCAGAAGCATTTGGCACTATGGTTAGATAAAGATGAAGTGTGAAATACAGTCCCAAACTGAATATTCATCAAAAAAAGCTAATGATGTCTGTTTGGTAGTTCAGGGCTGGTATTATCTCCTATGGCTTCATGAAACCTGTTCAATCGATTACAGCAGATGTCTACTGCAACCAATCGGATGAAATAATGAGGATGTTTGCAATTAAGCAGCTGAGATTGGTCAATAGAGCTAGGCCATTCCTCCTGCAAGAAAATGCCTAATCACATGTTGCACATACAGCACTGCTCAACCTACAGCAGCTGGACTTGGACACTCTCTGTCATCCACTGTATTCAACAGACCTTGCACCAACTGACTACCACTTCTTCCAGGCTTTGGACCACTTCTTGCAGGAAAAAATATTCAATTCTCAACAAGCTGTGGAAAATGCCTTTCACGATTACATCGCCACTAGCTCTTCAGGCTTCTTTGCTGCTGGCATAAACAAGCTACCACTAAGATGGCAAAACTGTGTCAATAGTTTAGGTGCATACTTTGATTAATTGTACTGTTTCTTGTTTGAGATATAATAAACTACACTTTTGATTCAAAATCGGACATTTCATATTGAATGACTTAATAATAACACTTATAATAACAAATTCATTATGCTCTGAAATAAGGATAACATTATGTCACTTGAGTCAAGAATGCACATATGTGACTTCAGATCTTACTAAAAAGAGCCACAGTGGGTTTTCATTGCAAACCCTGCTTTTTCTGGAGAGGGACCCTGTACAACATGTTCTGTTATGCAACAGCTGCTTATTCAGCCTGATTTTTCTACTTGCATATTTTTCTCCACAGCATCCTTAGGAAGCCTGTTGAGAAGATTTCTGGCAAAGAATGGCTCAGAGACCCAGCTATCAAAACATGTATGATCTAACCATGCTCTGGGGGCAGCAGAGGTTGTTGGGAGGCACGCCTGGAAAAGACAACGACGGTTCCCAGAATGCACTCACAGACTCTGCTAACTCTCCCAGGAGACTTGTTTTTTTAACCCAGCAGAATTAAGTAGCCTGGGAGGACAGAAGCTAGTACTATTTGGGGAGTTATAACGTGGCTCAGCTACTCTGAATGGATTGTGAGAGTTGCTGTGTTTTTCTATTTGAGATTTTCTTTCATAGTTTTGAGAGTAGAGGAAGTCCAGGATTACCTTGAGTTCTGCATAGCTAAAATCATGAACCATGTGTTAGGAACTCTTTAAATTTAAAAGGGGGCTCTTTTCAAAAGGCTCTTTTATCTGAGCAAAGGGCAGATGGGCATCAATCTTTTCGGATAATAACATATTGTGGCAATATGTTTGTTATGTGTAGAATATATTTGACTTAGCATACAGATATCTTAATACCTTAAACATAATTATATGACATTTTTATAAAGAACATATAAAATTATTTTATAAAGAAGATGATTAAAAGCTTCTAAATTCTTATCTCAACTTACATCATATAAGAAGTGTGCCAAGTATATCAAGAATGAGCACACACTGTGATCTTGATATTTGAACTATGATATAGTTCTAAAAGAATGGACTAACCATACAAGAATGCCTTGGTGGAATTTCAGTTATAGCGTTGGGAAATATAAACTTGAAGGTGGAGTGAGGTGTGCTCTGGGCATGGAGATTAGGGAACTTAAATAATGGAGCCAATGAATCCAAGGAAATATTTGTCCATTTAATCATCATTTGTTGCACTTTTTAAAAAAAATGACTTCTTTAAAAGTTTTTTTAATCTAAAAAATTAGAAAAATTTTAAGTACACAAAAAGTTATATATTTCTTCCCCTGTCTTCCTCTCACCCAATCTCACACTCTGTGTACACCGCCCCCTCTGGTAATCACTGTTATCCAGTTCTTCTGTATTCTCGCTGTGGCAGATTGTGTTTCCAAAGATGGCCACAACATCTCCCATCCCACCTGCTCTTTTGCAATGTGACTTTGCCACTTCCCCCATTAAGAGATAGAATCTATTTCCCCTCCTCTTAAATCTGGGCTACTTCGTGTTCTGAGCTCTTTATAGGAATTAACTCATTTAATCCCTACAAGAGCCATATGAGGAGGTTCCATTATATCCCCATTTTATAAATGAGGAGACAATCAAGGAAATAAGCCAAAAGGTTACTTAAGAGCAACAGTCATAAAGTAGAAATGATAGTATATGCAGGAATAAATAGAAATTTTATTTATTTTATTTTATTTTTTGAGACAGGGTGTCGCTCTGTTGCTTGGGCTGGAGTGTGGTGGCATCAACATAGCTCACTGTTACCTCCAAGTCCAGGGCTCTAGCAACCCTCCTGCCTCTGCTTCCCAAAGTGCTGGGATTACAGGCACGAGACACCATACAAGGCAGAAATAGAAACTTTAGTTCATCCTGCAGAAAGCACTCAAGAAATGTTGGTTATTATTAGTAGTATTTCAAATATTTTATTTCTGGTTTATTTTGTATTTCTCTTTTGTATTTTACTTTTTTCCCTAATTTTCAAACCTACTATTTTCATTGTTTCTAAAAATCTTCCATTCCCCTCTTATCTATAGTTTTACTATTATTTACTTTTCAAGTCCTTAATTCTGTTTCTAAACCTTAATGCCACATAATTTTCTATTTTCCATTTTTAAGCTCACATGTAAAACAAAATTATTGTATCTTCTGTGTTCTTTTTTCTAGTTTTTAAAGTTCTATTGGCATGGATACTTCTCAACTCAAATCTCATCTCTAACTTCATTGTTTTTAACTGTTCCTATTTAGATATTATTGGGATTTTAGGGTTTTTTTCTTACTTTTTAAAAATCCCGATTACCTTTATTCTTATTGTATCTTATTCTTAATATGTTTTTAATCTAGTAAATTTCTTGTAGTCTCCATGGTGAGGGTTCTTCATAATTTTCCTAATTTGTCTCTCTCACTGTTAACATCATCTGCAGGGGTCCTCAAACTTTTTAAATAGGGGGCCAGTTCACTGTCCCTCATACCGTTGGAGGACCAGACTATAGTTTAAAAAAAAACTATGAACAAATTCCTATGCACACTGCACATATCTTATTTTGAAATAAAAAAACAAATGGGCAAAAACACCCGAATGTGGCCCGTGGGCCGTAGTTTGAGGACGCCTGATCTAATGTATAAGAATTGTCCCTGAAACCCTGTAATCTTCTACCTTGAACTGGATAAGTTTAGCTGTTAAGGTCTGGGACAAGTTCTGCATGTGGAGCAGTGAATTTGATGGATTTTATGCTACCTTCAGTTGTACCTTTTGAGATCCATTATCTTCCTTATATTACGGGATGCAGCTAGTTGGGGTCAATAAAGAATGGAAACTGATATAGTGGCTTTACTTGGGTTTTTATATCATACACTTGTAAGAGAAGTTAAAGTATTTACTTCTCCACAGTCACTGTTTTAGAGTTTTTTCTTGTTCCTGCTGAGAGGTTTAAAAGTTTGGCTGAGATTAGGATTGGGCTTGCTGTTGAGTCCCTTGGATCACATGACTGAGATTTTTCTTAACATTTAACCGCTATAGTCAAAATTCGCTCTGTATTCTAGACACGTGCTGGTTCTCTTTTTGATGATAATTTAGTTTCCATTTATTCTACACACCCTGTGATTGAGTTCATCATCATTGGTCACTGATTACCAGAACTGATGTCAACCTCAAGGACTCAGTTCCTGGAGTGATTGCAGTAGGTTTTGTGGACCTTGTCCCTTAGAGGCAGATACAGGTGGAGACATTTCCTTCCCAGGGAACAGCAATATAGACTATTTAATATTAAGCCTTCTCTGCTTATATCACCTCAAGTGGATGCTTTGGATTAATTACTAAAAGAAAGTATCCCTTATTTTCATCTTCGGAAAAAAGTGTACCAGAGCCAATATTATCCATGGTTAGAATAATGATATTAGAGGATTAGAGGACAGAGAAGACTATGATGAACACAAGGCCTTTAAGATATATTGGTTACCTGTTGTTATCTCAACTCATGATGATAGTTTAAAAAGAGATTTCTCCTCTTATTTCCCGTCAACAGTTTTGATAACTTAAATATAAGGTAACCTAGAAAATGTGAAGATCACCTTCTAATGTTTGCTTTGACAAAGACCTCTAGGTAGCAAATAAAACAATATAAACTGAAAGAAAATTAAACAACAAAAACAGATAGTGTTTGACATATGAAACAAAAGTCAAAAATTTCCATTGGTGATTTTATCAAATTTAAACCCTAAAACTCTTATCAGTGTTAAAAAAATCTGGTAGCATAAAATTATATGGAACACTCCAATAAACTGAATAATAAGGATAGATTTTGAAATACAATTACTTGAGATAGGATTTTGGGAAGTGAGGCAAAAGATTGGTGGCATGTTTATATTTCCTAACTTTACAAAGAAAGATCATCTGCCCTGAATTTTCTACTGAACTGCTTCCTTACGCCTCCTTGTATTCCATAGTTGATTTAAAAGTTTAAGATATTTGCGGAAGGTTCTATGCCTCTTGAATTGTTCAAAGACTTTACATGGTGTGTTACAATCTTTGTTGATTTCTTTGTTTATTAATGCCAGGTTTTACCTAAAATACAGTCCTTTTCTTTTTTAAAGGAAAAATGACAGACCTATTATTAATAGTGTGTAATTTAATAAATGCCATGTCCTTCTTGGTGAATTGCAAATGTGATTTCTTATGTTAAGGCCTCTCCTAAGAAACAAACAAGATTTAAGCACAGCTATTCTATTATTGACTTATCATACTCTTTATTACCTTGTAGAAACCGGTCTTCACAACAGTGTCAACTTATTTGCAGTTTTGACAATGCATACAATAATTAATTGACCTTAATTTGTGGGCATACTTGATTATGGGAAAAACTAAATTGATATACCCCAGTTATTCATACTTATACTAAATTGTGCCTTAATTGTTATGGTAAGAGCTGGGGTTATTTGTAATAATCTTTTGATTAATCAGATAACAATTGATTTCGTGCAGGAAAGAGAGACGGAGTTCTGATTCTCCTTCTTTATCATTTATAACATATCTTGATAGCTATTTTTGATTAGCTAGAAGGATACCCCCACATAAGATAACACCTATATTCTTATAGGTGATGATGTGGACATGATTTTTTTTCGGCACTTAGAATACTTTTATTGAAGGAAATTAATGACATCATACCTTTGTAGTCTCTTAACAAATTACCACCTAATCTAGTGTAGTAACAATTTTTCAAACACAACACTGTAACAATAATAACATGGTAAGTTAGCATTTATTGAACACTTCACATGTGCCAGGCATTTTTCCTAAGCCATGGCATGTATTATCTCATTTAATTCTCACAACCACTCTTTAAGGTAAATACTATGATTTTTATTTGCATTTTTAAAATGAGGAAACACAGGTAGAGACAGATTAACTTCCCAAATGTCACACAGTAAGTGGCAGTGTTAGAATTTAAAACCCAGTTTGACACCAGAAAGCAAATATATACAATATGATAGAAAGTTAAAAATTTGCTAATGATTTGCCAGATCAGTGGAAAATTAATTTACTTTAAATAAAAATCTGTGATAACATCATTATGAAATTTCCCCTTATTTAGGTCCTCATTAGTAACAGATGCTTCCCTTAGCTAGAGGTGGTTGATATACTATCAATTTTTTTTATAGGACGAGTGGAAATAGCCTGGCTCTTTCATTGCTGTCTCATCAAAACACTGAAATCCTAATTTGTTTCAAAGTGGTATTTTAGATTCAAAGTACACATTTTAGATTTGTTGTCTTTTTGCACTCACCTTCCTCTGATGCTCCCTTCATCGGCAACACATCTGCTATTGGCTTCTTTGAAAGTAATTTTCACAGAAAAATTAGAAACACTATTCTTTATACTAATGTTAGTATTAACAATACTTTCAAATACCATATTTGCCAGATGATAAAGGCCAGTTGGAGAAGTTAAAATAATATACTGCTTTCCCAGAATTGTTAACCTATTTATTCCTTTGCAATTATTCTGAACTCATTCATTTGCAGGCTTATTTTCAGCCTTTAATAAACTGCTGGTACCATCTGCAGAAACACTATTGGTAATTTTCAGACATTATACCATTCACATTTAGTTAGGCCAGAGGTATTTAAAGAATTAATAATTCTTTAAATTTGCAGGATCATTTTTTTTGGGTTCTTCTAGCTGTATCTTGATAAAATCTAAATAAACAATTATAGGCTCTATTAATAGCCAGAAGAGTTTTCCTACTAGTATACTTAGTATACTTTAAAATGACATCTTGAAAGGAACTGCTAGCAGCTTAAAGATACAAGTCAACTAGAATTTCTTGAGAAATCACTTTATCACATGCTAGAAATGTGTTGGTAATAGAATTATCAAACTGATCATTTCATTCTTGCTTTCCTTGGTAATGTAACTGTCTTTAACTCTGAATCTGCAGGAATGCTTCTTAGTTCAGACTCGACTCTGCAGGTATTTTGATTTAGTGCTATTTCTACTTTTCCAGACAATGAAGCTAGAGAAAACTATGCTGAATCACTGCTTCAGGAGATATGCTTTCTTCTCTGTTAGTCCTGTTGTTGTCTCCTCATTGTAGTAATAGTAGTCATCCTCGTCATCATGATCATCATCATCATCATCTCCACCACCACCACCACCACCACCAGACAAGCTGATTGCATCATTTAAATCCAACAGGCTTTTGAAACAGGAGACAAAGGAGTAGATTTTATGTATACTACAGTGACATTTTTTTGTTATACCTTCCTTTTATTAATAATTCCAGACTCCAGTTTGTGATTCGGACTTTTGTTTTCTTCATTATACATCAAACTCCTTGGGGTCAACTTAAAGGATTAATTTCAATTGTTTAGACATGAGATGGTTAGTCTTTCCTTTGGGCTGCTGTTTTAAATATTCTCATCTGTTCATTAGCAAGATGAAAACATCTACGAATGTTACAGAAAGAAATGATGCATTTTGTGTATTTTCACTTAGTTTCTGATTGTGGCTCAACATGTTCAGTCCAACTTCATGGCCTTCAAAAGTTTTAAAACTTCTAGTCCTGTGTCGTCTTACACATCTTCAAGATGAAATCATTGGAACCATTAACGACAATTCTGCATGGGCAATTTAACTTCCAGAGACGTAAACCCCCCAGCGCCTCTCTTGAGCTTGCTGGCCGCCATCTTCCTCCTCCCACGCCGCCGCGGTGCACGCCGGGACGCTGGGCCTGAGGAGTGCAGTCGCCGCTGGGTTGCCGGCCTCAGGCTTGGCGGTGAGGCGAGCGGCATTTGCGCGCATCTAGACTGGCCTGCACCAAAGCAGGCTTGGAGCTCTGCGGCCTGTGCACGGCTGGCGGAAGACTAGGCCTCAGGCCGCTCCGTGGTTGTGAGCGACGACGACCGCCACAGCGCTTCAGGACCAGTTCCTTTCGGTCTGAGACTCCCCTTTCACCGCCCAGTCAGGCCGCGGGCTCCGGGAAGGTCGGGTCATGGAGCAGACGCCAACACCCATCCTCACACTGGAAGTAAGGTGGCCGCACCCGCCACGCGGAACGGCGAGGTCACTCTGATAGTCAGGGCCCCCTTGCCCCTGCATCCTGCACCTCTATGGCGTCCGCCCACCCCGGAGGCCTCTGCGACAGTCCAGGTGGGCAGTCCAGGTGGGTCTCCTCTACCAGGCTCCTCCTGCAAGGCCTCTAGACATGCCACTCGGCTCCGGATATTGGCCGTTTTGTCACAAACTAGCAATATCGTTAATATAAAACTGAATCTGCCGTTTAATAATTAACAAAAAGAAGTGCTGCAGGTCTATTATTCTAAGCTAAGGCTGTCATTTTGTGATAGTTGTTCCTCAACATGTAACCGGCTTATATTTAACACAACTGTCTGTATAGCAACTTAGTCCATTAAAACCACTTGGGTACCAGTGTAGACTATAGTCCACAGCCACAGATGAACGCCAGCGTGGAATTTAGTCAACAGCCAAAAGCTTTTACTTTTATCTCTGCAGTTGCAGTGTGTACGTTCAGCTAATAAGTTACTATGAATCTGTGACCTTTTAACAAGTCCTTAGTAGGAGTTATAGTTATTTTCCTAAAGCTGCCTATAAAGTAAAACAAGCTTTCAGTGCTTTAAAGCTTTCCTCATCACACAAGAGCAAAACGGATTCATGGTCAATGCACAGCACAAACTATCGTGGGGACTGTGAGTGCCGGCTGTGGGCAAGGTTTTGCGGCCAGTGAGCGCAGTAGGGAAGTGGTTAAATAACTGAAGCATGCATTTAGCAATTGCTTTATCTTGGGTGGAACAACACTTCCAAACAACAAATCCTTGTGTTACTCAACAAGGTGACTCTTAGACCTAGACCTGAGGGGTGTCTGGCATGAGCCCTGTGCATGAGAGGACCCCTATCACAAACTCATGAAAAATAAATTGATAAGAACGTGTTCGGGCATCCACTTTTCTGACAGGTTCCAAAGAAGGCTTCTCTGTGGCTCTTGTCCGCTCTCTTTTATTGAAAGGCAGTTAAATCAGAACGTCATAAAGGTTTGTGGATTGTGCTTTGTTCAAGATAGGAGATACACAGGGCTTTGGAGTACAGGGAAGATTTGTATGGCAGAAGCATTTAAGATAAATTAATTAGTTTGTCTAAACCACCATCATCATTTCTTGTCTAAAGTAATCTCATACACCTGTTCCTTTTTTGCCTCTCTTTAATTCATCCTCCAAATCTTTACAGGTATAAATCTAATTCCATCATTTCCCTAATTAAAACACTTCAATGGCTTCAGGTTCTTCTTAACACTCTTGGCCCATGTCAGTTTGTCTGTAGTATGTCCACTTCCCCATGAATATCATGTCAGTCATGTTCCCACAGATTGGCCTTCTCTTGGTTCCTAGGTAGTCCCAAACTACTTCCTGCCTTAGGGCCTTGTATATGCACACTCACATACTGTTTCTTTTTTCCTGAAGTGCTTTCCACTCAACTCCTCCTTTTCACCCAGCTAATTTCTTCCTATCTTCTGCTCCCTGGGGAAAGCCACTCTGATATCCTGGTCCAGATTGGGTTTCTATTTAATACACTTTCATATTCTCTTAAACACTCTTAAGACCTTTTCTTTTATAGGATATATTACCAGTTTTAATTTATAACAATTGAGACAGGTGTCTCGCCTGTTCTTAGATCAACACCTGGCACAAAGAATTCACTTGGTTTTTTTTTTGGATAGAATAGAAATTGTTTTGCTTAGTAATGCCACCCTTAGATCCAGGCCAGCAGGCCTAGAGAAATGAATGAATGAATAATGCCACTAACCAGTTGTGTGATCTCTGCCATGTCTAGGGCTCAACTGTTTTATTTAAAAAAAAATTTTTAGTTACTTTATATTTTAATTTACACACACATACACTGAATAAAGATATAATGATTAATGATAAATGTTTATATCTGTGCTGTCAAATATATAGGGATAACTGTAGTTTGGAATAAGCAGATTAATCAGTTAGGGTGAAGTTTCAGTAAACTGGACTCAAGTGGATTTAAACAGTACCAGGATTATTACCTCTCTTAGAAGTGCAGTGATCAGGCAAGTTGGCAAGCTCCAGGTGCATGCAGATTGACTTAGATTCTACCTCTTTGTCATTTGCTGCTTCACCCTCCTTTGTGGGTAAACCTTGTTCTCAGACTCACAGCATGAAGGCTATAGCATTTCTGGGCATAGTATCCACATACAACAACATCCAGAGAAAGAAGAGAACATCTATTTCTGTAAAAAGTATGTGTGGTGGGGAGACTTTCCTAGATGCCTCCCAGTCCAGGGGCTTTCTTTTTTGGTTAGAACTGCATCACATTCCTGGTTTATACCAACCCCAGGTAGGGGAATAGGACTGTCAAGTTTAGTTTCTACCAAACAGGCTTCAACCCTTTGCTTTGTGGTGGCCCCAGCCTCCCCTGAATCACATGGACCCATGGAGAAGGGTGGATAATGGAACACTGTAATTATTTTCAGAAGGAGAAAGGAGGAGCGAGGGCATGGCATGGGTGTCGGGTAGCCAACCAACAGTGTCTGTTGTATTATATGTCAAATATATATATATATATACATATTTAAATCATTTTTCCCATTCATAGAAGGTCTAGGTCACATAGGTATGTGGGTAGATGAAATATTATAGTATCACATAGTGCTATAGGGTACAGAATGTTATAATTATTAGCAAATGATCTCACTAGCAAGGTAGCCCATGCTGGGTGTGCAAAAATGAAGAAAGTTTTTCTGTGTAGGTAAAACATATGCCTGATTATAAGGCAGAGGGAAATATCCAATAACAAAAGGCTCCATGAGCAGTGACAGCTATTAAGAATGATGTGCATATTCTCTACTCCTTCCCATGGTTATTGTAGACATAGCTAATTGCTCACAGCATGCCTCCTTGCTGAAGGTGTTCATGGTTTGGAGTCCTTTTCAAGATAGCCCCTGACCATCAGTTGGAGTTGATCCTCCAAACAAACCCTGTCTGCCACCTATGACATAGGCATGTTGTTATAGGGCCAATATTTTATTTAAAGAGCAGAATATATATATATATATATATATATATATATATAGCAGCTTGAAAAAGTTTAAATGTAATTTCAAATTAAAATAGGTAAAGATATGGCTCAAAATCAGAGGAAGTAGAAATATAACATAGTTTTATACAACTATGGCTTTTCGTATAAGTGCCCTTTGAGTCAGGCCCTGCAGGATACAGAGATTATATGGATCAGGAGAAGAAAAAACAGAGGAATGGAGGAGACAGTTTAGGGCACGAGCAAAGACAGGTAGGCAATAGGATCAATGCTATTGAAATATTAAGGGATGAAAATGTACATGTCTTCAACCTTCTTTTGTCTCTGCCCTCTTTCCGTGAGAATGCCCTATTCCTTCATCCCTTGACAGTTTATCCTCATTCTTGTTACCCTCAACTAAATCCCACTATCAGCAAAAGATCTGATAAACTCGTTCATACTAAATGGCACATGATTGATAAATCTCAATTAGAAATCTTTCCTTGAGCTATTTTGAATATTTGTTAGAAGCAAACGCTTAAGTGGAAGGTGTGAAATTAACAGAAGATATAATTTTATAAGCTGGTAAAACAGAAGCAGGGCAAGGGCAGGAGATATTTCAGGGACACAGAGGACTTCCCCAAGTATATGAAATCATATCAGGGAAGTAAATACTGAATAATGACAAAAAGATAAATACTTTGGGTGAAAGCAGTTTATTCTGCCTACAGTTGCCCGATACTTTTATTGAAACGGCTTCATTGGGATATAATTCACATAACATACAATTCAACCATTTAAAGTGTACAGCTGAATATTTTTTAATATAGTCACAGAGTTCTGCAACCATTACCACTATCTAATTTTAGAACATTTCATCACCTCTCCAAAAACCCTAAACCCGTTAGCAGCCATTCCCTATTCCTCCTCTGTGCAGTTTCTGGCAACCACTATCTACCTTGCCTCTATAGATTTGTCTATTCTGACCATTTATATAAATGGAATTATACAATATGTGGTCTTTTGTGACTGGCTTCTTTCACAGCATGTTTTCAAGGTTCATCCATGTTGTAGCGTGCATTAGTACTTCATTCCTTTTTGTTGTTGAATGATATTCCATTGTTTGGATAGACTACATTTTGTTTATCCATTCCTTGTTAGTGGACATATGGGTTGTTTCCACTTTTTGGCTAGTGTGAATAATGCTGCTGTGAACATTTGTGTACAAGTTTTTGTGTGGGCATGTTTTCATTTCTCTTGGGTATATACCTAGGAGTGCAGTTGGGTCCTATGGTAACACTGTATTTTAATCTTTTGAGAAACTGCCTGTTTTCCAAAAGGGTTATACCATTTTAAATTTCTACCAGCAGTGTGTGAGGGTTCTAGTTTCTCCACATCTACACCAACATCGGTTTATATGTCTGTTTGAATCTAACCATCCTAATGGATGTGAAGTGATATTTCATTGTAGTTTTGATTTGCATTTCCCTGATGTCTTGCCCAATACTTTTTTCACTCCCCTCGTGCAGCCACAAGATAGTCATATTCCATTGATTTTGTCAAGTGAAATGTCTTCCTATTTTTCCAGCAAATCAGCAACAGAGATTAACAGAATGGTTGACAGCTTCCCTTTCAGTGTTAGAGATCCTGTTTCTGACTAAAAGGTACATCCAGATCAACAACAAGAGTACTGACCAAAACTGAAAATATAATTTTATGTGTGAGAGGAGATACCAATGAATAGAAACTAAAAATCTCAGTTCTGCTCCACAAGTAACTTCTACTTTAGCATTAATGTATTGCTAGATGGCCCACCCCTGTAATTTGAAAGTGTAGAGAGTGGTGACTCTCCTAAAACTCTTATAGGAATTGAGAAACATGAATAGTCTACTCTCTTTCCTTACATTGCAAAACATTAGCAGCATTTCAGTATTGAAGAAAATATTCATATTGCTCTGATTTCCATTTATCTACTGACAGAGGGTACTGACTGCAAAATGATACCAGAAAATCCCTGGGGCAGGATAGTTGCTATTTCTTGAAGTTTGCTTGGCTTACTTCACTGTGTCATTATGTCTGAAGTGTTTGCAGAGGCCAACTACCCTTTAGGAGTTTGGGCAAATCTTTATCCTATCAATTAATTTTGAAGAATCTAATTTTCATTAATTTTTATATTATGTGTATTACATTTATTAATTATAATCTTAATAGCTATCTAGCAAGTATGTAAGCTATAGGAAGGAATTGTTGTCTATTTTATTCATTAATATAGAACAGTATCTAGAACAGTGCCTGGTATATAGTATATACTCATTAAATATTATTTGTTGAATGGATAAATAAATGAGTTGAGTGCTACATATATCTGACACATAATAAATACTCAGTAAATAATAGCTGTTATTTTAAAATGCCTAGTTCTAGGTTAAGCACTTTACAAGGAAGGAATAACTCACTTAATTCTCCCATCAACTGGGAAAAATGAGTATAGTCAGCCTTCCATATCAAGAGTTCTGCATCCATAGATTCAACCAACTATGGGTTGAAAATATTCAGAAAATAACAATAACAATAAAAACACTACAACAATAAAAGTCCAAATGTAAATTAAATACAAATAAAAATACAGTGTAACAGCTATTTACATTGTTTTAGATATAAGTAATCTAGAGATGATTTCAAGTATGCTTATGGGAGAATGTGTGTAAGTTATATTCAGTAGTATGCCATTTTTAATAAGGGACTTGAGCATCCAAAGATTTTGGTATCTGTGGTGGTGGTTGGGGATGTCCTGGAACCAATTCCCTGAGGATACTGAGGGACCACTGCATATTCATTTTACAAACAAGGAAAGGAGGAATTTGGAAGTTAAAAAATTTGCTCAAGGTCACACACAAGACTAGTAAGTCATAGGGCTGTGGCTGGAACCCAGCCATGCTCATTTCCTTAGCTTGTGCCATTGTTCACAATTTTACTCTGCCTTCGCTATTGAAGAATAAACAATCAAAGCCCTATGCCCTTTTATCATTGCCTGGCAGCCCCAAAACTGCTGAATGTTACGATTTAAACAGAAGAGGAGTGCTGTTGTGTATGAGCCACCTCTCCTTGCTCTGTAGCAGAGAGTCCTTTGAAGTGGAGAGAACAGATATTCAGGGAATAGAAAAAGGAAACTTCAGGCTGCTTGAATTTTATATGAAAAGTTGTCAGTTAGTGTTATTGATTCACCCCACATGTAGCAGCTGGTAAAAGGTTTGTTTTAACTTTTTTTTTTCTCTTGATGCCTAGAAGTTTTGCCACACTATAGTCACCAAATTGAGAGACTGCTTAAACTCAACCCAGTCCTTTTGATGTGTTACTTTAAGAATTTATACTGATGCTCCCTTTTAATGATAATAGCTATCCTTAGGGGTGAAAAGAGGAAACCTAATGTGGTGGCTTATTCTAGGAGGAAAAAACAAACACTTTTCCTGAGAGTCAAGAAAAACAGGTAATAAAACCAAAAATCCATGCTGACTTGTAGTTTAGAGTTTCTTGGAGCTACTGTTATGCTAATAAGTCTTGGTGACTAATTATAGCTAAGAAAAATATGTGATATGTACGGATTTGAAAGAAATTAGGCCATACATTTAAAAAATATATGAACCTACTGACAAATGATATTTTTAATAAAAATTGAGAACAGTTTCTGCCACAAATGCTGATCTGTCTAGAAGCATGATTGGAAATTTGAGGGTTAGTATGAAACTTTTTTCTAAAGCTGAGATTTTTTAAGCACTCTCTAGTATTCTTTAGGTAATAGTAGATTTCTCAGTATCTGTGCTTCTCAGTGTCCCAGACACCTGGGGTAAAGTTATAGTGAGTGCTACATGGCCAAAGAAAAGCAGAGTATTTAGTAATTACTGAGATATAAGAAACAAACCTGGCGTGATGTTCCCCTAAGTAGTTCATTTCTTTATCTTAGTTCATTTCCTATATGGCTTTGCAAAAGGGAAATCTGACAGTGGATTCTTGTGGGTTTGTCAGGCCTCCATTCTTCTTCTTCTTTTTTTTAATGGCATCTGGTTGGTGCTGAGCTTGGCTTATAGCCTGAGCCAATCAATACAGCTTACCTTCTGGCTGTAGGCATTGATTTAGGGATAGGCATGTGACCCAATTTGGACCAATGGAATCAAGGTTCCAGAACTTTTGTTCAACCTACAGGGAGAAAGAAGCTCTTCTTTTAGAATACAAGAATGTAATTCTGAGGCTGCTGGTGGTCGTTTTATTCTCTCTTCTGTCACTATGGTAGGAGTAGCTTCCTGAGGGTAGAACCAACACAGAGGGAAACTGATCTGGTGAGATAACTTTAAATTTAATTGAGTCCTACTGACTTCCCAGCCAAAGATTCACACTTACAGATACTCACTAAGGCAGTTTACAATGTAGCACCATTTTGGCCATATTTAAAGTGTATATCTTTTATTGTTAGATTTCCAATTAGACATATTGTTACATCCGAGTATTTGGGAGGTGGGTCTCTTGTATGGAAAAGAGACAAAGTGTCTTGGTAATAGTATCTTGAATACATCTTTATTCTGTACAGGTTTTCATTTAGTGGTAAATTGAGTAACAGTACAGTCTTTATTTTTGGGTCTCAGGAAAAAAACAGATGTTCTTATAGCCTATCTTAGGGCCTATTATAGCTTATGGCTAGAAAGCAATCCATAAATATATGAATAATTATTCATTTGCTTCTGTTAATTAAAATGACTTATTTTCTTTTCTGTTTGGAAATAAGAATATTGTTACTGACAGAAAATTTAATTTCAGCATTGTCAGATTATCTTTTTTCTATTCGTGCTTTGGTCTGAACAAAGTATAGGATGACTTACTTTCCTTAGCATTTCCTTATTCTTTAGGTCAAAAGATTGTTTATTAAGATTTATACATTGTATTCTTTGTCTTTGAAAATATATTTAATTGAAAGTATTTTGATAAATTTGTATGTTATTCAAAAAGTTATACTTGCTGCATTAGTCAGGTTCAATAATAGAACCACTATGAGTTATGGGATAAAGGATTTACTATAGGAATTAGAATTTACACAACTGTGGAAGGAGCTAGAAAACAGAAGGAAGAAAACAAAAAGGAAGTCGAAGGGACAGAGACAGAATCATCAATCAGTTAATATGAAAAGTTCTCAAAGTTAATATGAAAAGTTCACAAAGGATGCTGGGCTGCCAAAATGAGACTGAAGGGAAAGTTCGTGGAGAGGTCTGTGGGGAGCTTGATTCTGGGTAGCTAATGCCTCTGTGTATCCACTGCCAAGTGTCTGGGGGTGGACCTGGGACTGCTGTTGAGAAGAGGTGGATGGGGAGTGGAGGAGAGCCAGGACTGACTGAAACCTGCTGCCAACTCCATGTCAGTCTATCCCTACATCTGACACAATGACCTTCAGAGAGTCATGGTTGGTCCTTCACCTCTACTTTCTAATTCTCAGGAAATTTCTTTATCAATTCCCAACTGGAAACATACAGGGAAGGAGATTTTGGGAAGAGTAGTTCTAACTTTACCACCATATTTGCTCTTCACATTTTAATTATGATAAATTTAAATTGAAAGTTATTGGAGTATTGTGCAAAAGGTAGTCACAATGAGGACAAGTTGTTACAAATAATTTGATATTCCAATATAAATATCTACTGAGATACTACTAATTGTATAGCACAGTATAACGGTTAAGGAGAGGGGTTTAGAGTCAAATGAAAATGAGTCTAAGTCCTGGTTTCACTGTTTTCTAGTTGGACAGTTTTTTGGGGGGTTTTCTGTGTGTGCATGTGGGTTTTTTTGTTGTTGTTGTTTTGACAGGGTCTTGCCCTGTTGCCCAGGCTGGAATGCAGTGGCAGGATTCATAGCTCACTGTAGCCTCAAACTCCTGGACTCCTGGGTTCAAGTGATTCTCCTGCTTTACCCTCCTGAGTTAGGTGGGACTACAGGTTATGCACTACCATGCCTAGCTAATATTTTTTATTTTTTGTAGAGATGTGATCTTGGTTTGTTGCCTAGGCTGGTCTCAAACTCCTGGCTTCAAGCCATCCTCCTGCCTTGGCCTCCCAAAATACTGGTATTATAGGCATGAGCCACTGTGCCTGACCTAGTTGGACACGTTTTTTAAAGAGAAAAATTTCTTTAAGCCTTCGTTATTTCATCTGTGAAATGGAGATGCTAATAATATCTATCATATGGAATTGGCGAAAGAATTAAACAGGTATGTTAGACGTAACAGTGAATAGCACATCACAACCAAGCATGGCTTATTGTGCACTGATTTTATTTTATTTTATTTATTTTATTTTATTATATTTTATTATCTACATAAATAATGTCAAGTCTCATTGAGGAGATGAAGAAGGAGAGAGCTTTAAATGACAGCGGTCAGTGTGGATGTGGATTCTTCCTGAGCACAGTCCCACTTTTCTGCATTCTTAATATTCTGGTGATTATTCTTATTGATTTTAGATTTCACAAAAACACAGTGTATGTGTGCTCACCTCACCATAAGCCATGATCTTTTATGTTCGCTAAATAAGTCTTTGTTCATTTTTGTCTTATAAATACTCATTAATTCTTCTCTAAAATATGATAGTTTAATATTTTAATCAGTTTCAACCAGTTTGGGTAACTTTCCTCCTTTCTGCCCCCAACACACACACAAGCATCCTATAGTCTTTCATTACTATAATCTTTCTGATTGGCCTGTTCCATGAAATATAATTGTCTTGGCCACAATCAGTAACAGTGGCTTGTATGATAAGAACGTGTCTGCCTAATAACACAGTGATATTTTGGTTATATTGGATTCTCTGCTAAGCTGCTATTTTTTTGTTTTCTTCTTATGATAACTAGCTAATATGTTTGTGCAAATCAACTCCTAGTTAAATATACTAAACTAAGCGATCAACATTTCTACAGTGGGGATAACATCTGTTTAGTTCATCTGGTTGCTATTTCAAATTATTAAAATTAAATTTAAAAGAGGTGGTTAACAATGGCTTTGTTTCATATTGTAATGAGTTGATATTTTATTCATCAGAGACTTTCCCTATGTGTTTTATTTTAAAACTCATTTTCTTGATAATGAAATATTAATAGAAATAAGTTGAAGAGAGAAAGTTTGGAAACTACAGAAAAATACAAAGAACAAAATACTTGTAATCTCACTACTCAAAGAAAATGACTGCTACTATTTTGTTGTTTTTGATTCATTTCAGATTTTGTGTTTTTACATATAAGAGTTGATCATTGTATGTATACACATAGGTACACAAATACAGTTACTCTTATTTGGTTTGGCATCCTACTTTATATCATGTGATTTTTCCATGTTAGTAAATATTGTTAATTCCCTATTATTTTTATTATTCATGCCATTGTTGTATATAAAGATTTGTAAACATTTTGTCATAATGCCTGGGGCATAGTAAGTCTCAAATGGTAACTTTGTTAATATCTGTGTACATAAACTATTGGAATAAACAGCAATAAAAAGGAATGAATTATTGATACGTGCAACAACATAGATAGCCCTCATAGTACACATTCTATAATTCTATTTGCATAAATTTCTTGAAAATGCTAATTAATCTATTAATATAATGACAGAAAGAAGATGATCAGTGCTTGCTTAAGGATGAGGCAAAGAGAGAGGTGTGGGAGAAAGGTTATAAAGAGGCACGAAGAAACTCTGGGGAGTGATGGATATGTTCATTGTGTTAATGTCTAGTGATAGTTTCAAAGGTGCGTATTTATGTCAAAATTTACCAAATTGAATACTTTATATATTTTATTGCATGTATATTATATATCAATAAAGCTCTAAAATAATAGATAAATACAGTTAAAGAAATAAAATAGCCATAAATCTGATATATCAGATGTTCAGTATCATTGATCATTAGGTAAATGCAAATCAAAACCACGATGAGACACCACTTCAATCCCACATAGTATGGCTATTATCAAAAAAACAGAAAACAAGAAATATCAGTGAGGATGTGGAAAAATTGGACCCCTTGTGAATTGCTCGTGGGAATATAAAATGTTACACCTGTTATGGAAAACATTATGGTGGTTCCTCAACAAATTAAATATAAAAGTACCATATTATCTAGCAATTTCACTTGTGGGTATATGCACAAAAGAATTGAAAGCAGGGACTTGAACAGATATTTGCACACTAGCGTTTATGGTAGCATTATTTACAATAGCCAAAATGTGGAAACAAATGTCCATTGAAGAATGAATGGATAAACAAAATGTAGTGTGCACATACAGTGGAATGTTATTCATCCTTAAAAAAGGAACGGACACATGCAACAACATGAATGAACCTTGAGGACGTTATGCTAAGTGAAATAAGCCAGACACAAAAGACAAATACTGTATGATTCCACTTACATTTGGTACCTAGAATAGTCAAATTCACAGAGAAAGAAAGTAGTATAAGGGGAAGAGAAACCTTCCCTCTGCACTCTTAGGTTTGCTATCAGGAGTATGCTAATTAAACTGACAAAAGACAGGTTAACAAGAGAAAGGCATACGAATGTTAATATTTGTGTATGCACAGGGGCTTCGCAGAAAAGTGAAAACTCAAAAAAGCTGTTTGACTTAGGGGTTTATATACCATTTTAACAAAGGGGGATAAGTTGTGGAGAAGTGACTAGAAAAGGAAAAGGGGGTTTGGATTCCTAGGGATGGTGAATTGTAGTAAGGTAACTAAGAAACGTGATAGATAGGGGCTGTTTAGTAAGGTTTATTATGTATTCTTATCTCGGTGCTGATTGGTCTTGCTGGTAGCTGACAGGTGAACACCTTTCCAAATGGAAACTTATGTCACTTTTACAAAGGGAAATTTATGCCCTGCCTTTAGGCAGAAAGGGAAAGGGCAGAATGCCCTTCTTGTATCTTTTGTTTCTCAGTTACCTTCAGCTCAAATTAATCCTTATGCCAGGCCGGTGTGGCAGCTCGTGTCTGTAATCCCAGCGCTTTGGGTGGCTGAGGCAAAAGGATCACTTGGGCCCAGGAGTTCAAGGGTACAGTGAACCATGATTGTACCACTGCACTCCAGCCTGAGTGACAGAGTGAGACCCTGTCTCAATAAATAAATAAAGAAATAAACAAAACAAAAAATCATTATGCCAAAGTGGCATATTTTGGAGTAGCATTATTTGATCCACCTCAGGCCCTTCAGTAGAATGGTGGTTATCAGGAGTTTGGGGAAGGAGAATGGGGAGTTATTATTTAATGGGTACAGAGTTCCATTTTGGGAAGATTGGTAAAAGTTCTGGAGATTGATAGTGGTGATATTTGCACAGCTATGTGAATGTACTTGATGCCACTCAATTGTATACCTGAAAATCCTTAAAATGATAGATTTTATGTTATGTGTGTTTTACCACAATAAAATATTGAAAACGTATTCTGATATGTCAGATAGGATCCCTAAAGGGCAAATTTTTGTGTCTAAACTACAGGAATTTTATAATAATAAGGTATATTCCTTTGGGAAAGGAATTTTCTGAAAGGCTGTGTTATAGGCTGACCATAGTTGAAGAGGTGGGCACAGACCACTTTAGATATCATCTCAAGCTAGAGATATGTGTATTAATTGTTAAAGAGTGGAGAGGGAGGTTCCTGTTGAAAAGGAGGCTCACCAGCAGTTCACCCTGCCAGCCTGGGGCATGTCTTAAGGCCTCTCCTGTTCTGGCCTGGTGCATAGCTGAGTTCCTGATCCCTTGACCTTCAAATAGTTTCATTCACCTCTTCTTCTGGAGCCTTGGTTTCTATATTTGTCATGCTATGATGACAGTATCTGCTCTCTTACAACTTTATAGTGTCATTTGAAAATGGGGGCCGGGCGTGGTGGCTCACGCCTGTAATCCTAGCACTCTGGGAGGCCGAGGCGGGAGGATCGCTCAAGGTCAGGAGTTCGAAACCAGCCTGAGCAAGAGCGAGACCCCATCTCTACTAAAAATAGAAAGAAATTAATTGGCCAACTAAAAATATATAGAAAAAATTAGCCGGGCATGGTGGCGCATGCCTGTAGTCCCAGCTACTCGGGAGGCTGAGGCAGGAGGATTGCTTGAGCCCAGGAGTTTGAGGTTGCTGTGAGCTAGGCTAACGCCACGGCACTCACTCTAGCCTGGGCAACAGAGTGAGACTCTGTCTCAAAAAAAAAAAAGAAAATGGGCTAAAATTAAATAAGCCTGGAAATTGCCTTTAGTTCCTGAGACTAAGTGGTGTTATTTCTGTCAGCTGCTCAGTCCACGTGAGTGCAGCGTCACTCTTCAGAGTCCTGCTGCCTTTTACTACACAGTGTGTCACCAGAACAGTGACAGATGAGTCGGATGAAATTTATCAGGGGTTAGGACTAAAGCTTTCTTATTTAGAGTAGTCCCCATCTCTATAATTTTTTTTTTTAAAGGAGCAACTAAAAGCAACTCACATACTGGAAGGAAATACAGTAAAGTTGCCATAGCTAAGACAATCTTAAAACTGTTCATGATTTCCCTCTGTTCCTTACATCATTTCCTTAATATGAAAGAAAGAAATAAATCAGTTTTCTGGAGCATTTTGCAGGTTTTTGTTGAAGGATAAAACATGATTATATTTGTGATTAATATAAGAAAGGTAATGTATTTTCTTCTTTCTAGGTTACTTTTTCTTATATTTTTTAACAAAGACTAACTTTGGATTACTCATAATTAGAGAAATATCTATTCTCAACATCCCACAGAGCTGCATGTTCTTTGCTTGTTTATTGGGCTCCTGCTGTGCAATTTAGATCCTTCTTTGTCATCATTTCCTTAAGGGTCTTCCAATTTCTCCCTTTGAATACGTTAGAGCAATGCACACTTATGCCCTGCGGCTCCTTGGGTGGTAGGCAGCTTTGCTACCTCATGTCGCTAGTTGTTTTCATGGAGGTGGCAGAGATAATTCACAGAGCAGTAAACAGGAAATGCTATAAATTTAGAGTTTGGGAATGTTGCTCCTGCTGGTGGTCTTCTGGGAAGGCTGGACTTTTCTTCTTTCTTAAACATAGGATTTCTGGGGAGAGAATTTTTTCATCCTGCAATAAATGAGAATTGGCAAGATACGCTTAGTCAAGTCAGTGGTCAACGAGAGTGGAATCTATGGCCTGAAACTTCATTGCTGGGAAGATGGCTCTGGAATATGTGAACTTGATTCAGGGGGTAGCTTAAAGTCAGTGATAACCCAGCAAAAAGCAGGCTGGGTACTGTGGCTCGCACCTGTAATCCAAGCACTTTGAGAGGCTAAGGTGAGAGGATTGCTTGAGCCCAAGGAGTTTGAGGTTACAGTGAACTATGATTGCATACTGCATTCCAGACTGAGGTGACAGAGTGAGACCCTGTCTCTAAAAAAAAAAAAAAATTTTTTTCAATTTAAAAAAAAACAAGAAACAATGATAGCATAGGAAAACAGCAGCCAGAAAGCAAAATTCAGGGAGTGTGCAAGTCATAGGAGAGAGGTGTCACAGATTATAATAGAGAGTTTATCGGAAAAAGGAAAGCAAGTCACAGGGAATTATGGTTGGGAAAGCAAAGGCCCTATATTATACATATAAAAAAAATGAACATTGCACATTGTGCTTATAAACTGTCTATAATAGAAAAGAAGGGACAGAAAAGGAGGAAAAATAGGGTTATTTGACAAAGAGGGGGGATTGAACAAGTGACTTTGTGACACCCAATTACGAACTTATCCTTCCCTTTATTTGAGAAGGGATTGGGAGGTCAAAGGTAAATTCAAATTGTGTAATATATTTGCTACTAGTGTGAAGTTCCTTGAACCATTTAATAATCTCATTCAGTCATCCATGAAACTGTTATTCTCCTGCAAATGATTATTCATGTTGTGAGTTGATGTTTAAGGCTCCTAAAAAAGCATTGCTTATGTAAACATGTCCTTAACCCTATAGCCCTTGTCACCCATTTGGCCCATGCTCTGATGGTCTGTTTGTATATGAATTACCAGATTGATGATCCATGGAAGAATATAGGAATGTACTTTTATCTTGTTTTTAAGGAAAATACCATGATGATTTCTTTCTTTAAAAAACTTTATTTTGATATCTCCTTTCTACCAAGTAAGCAAATTTGAAAGTTGTCTCTCGTGGGAAGGAGACATAGGCACTGGGATTGAGATTCATGCTGACTGTAAGTTTGCCTGTCCTTGAAGATCTTGTAGATCTACTTTATACCATATGGTCTCTGAAAATATGATGATATGTAGTGCATGTGAAGGATATTTCCAAACTGATTTGGTTCATAAAACTGTCAGTTGATTTCATACATCTAATTGAAATGTTTTCCATTTAAAATAGGGCAATTTACAGAATTGTCTCTCTGGTTTATTTACATTGCATTTTCCCATAAAGCAGCAGGTTTGCAATAAAGCATTTGACACCCCCATGGTATTTTGAAAAAACAATACACAATCTGGCACAAGTTAGTGCTAGAGTGAAATGGCAGACTGGGGGGATATCTTAAACAGCAGCAACTTTCAAACTAAATGAAGTGTCATCTTAAGGAGTCTGCTGCTAATGCAATTTAAATTACTCACCTGAAATTAATATTCTGCTGAGGGAAATAAAGCAATTTAAAAGACCACATAATTTCCGATCACATTAATGACATTATGTGGTCATGGACTGTTCCCTTATCTAATATAGTAACACTCCGGTTTCTTTTAACGCTAAACACATTTTTCCATTTTAATTACTTGGCTTCTGAACAAAAAGATCCACTCATTCCCTGTAGATGGTTAACAATTTGAGATTTATGATTTGCTTCATTAGAATTAGGTAAACATGACCTTGACATACTTATTATCGTACCTAATATTCATTCCTATAGAGGAAGGTGGAAATCAAAGAACTGTGACCTGTCATGTGAATTTTTTGAGGCCAATTTTATTTGTCTTCCCCTTTTTAGCTAGAGGCAGTTTGATAACTTGCACCATTTAACTTCTTCCCATTTTGGCATATGAAAATGCTAAAGGAGGAAGCAGTTTTTATAATGGCCTAGCTATCTTGAATGAAGAAAACATATTTTTGAGATTTATCTATGGCATATATAGAGCTAGTTTTTAATTGTTGTATGTATCTATGGAGACCTACTCGGAACCCTAGAGTTATATGAAGAGTTTTAAACTGAAGACATTTGAGAATCAAACCAATATGAAAGAATCCTTCCAGAAGCTCTCTTAATTGACTAAAGCAGAAACTTCTGGGACATGAGGCTGCCGTATATTCCTTCTTCAGGTCTAGTCTCAAGAAAAATGCAGAGTAAACCTACCATAAATGCCCTCTTTTGGTGAGTTTCATTGTCAAGAAGCAGCCAGAAAGACCACTTTCACCTGCATAAATAAACATTATCACAAACTTTTTTATATTCCATTTGCTCTCTTACAAACACCCTAAAGAAACCTACTTGTTCTTCCCATAGAAGCTTTTTCTCCCCCTTCTTTTTTGCCCTACTCAGGGAGGTATGTATGTCTGTAACTTTGCCCGTTTAATGAGCTAATTCCTTCTTTTGTTAGCTCCAGTTTGCATATGAATAACCTTTTTCTCCTATTAATCTGCCTTTTGTCTGTTTAATTAACAGGCCACCAGACACTCATCCCAAGAGAGCAGAAGAAAAGTTTTTCCTCCTGGTCATATTTATTCTATAAATGGCAATTCGGGAAAGCAGTGGATCAATCCATGTAATATTATGTCGAGGGAGGTATACCGTTCACTGTGAGTCAGAAAGAGGCAAGGGGCTTTTTGTAATGTCAAACTTGTAACAAGGAAGATAGCATATTTATTAGATTATTCCAAGATGTTCCCTGATGGTATATATGGGAGACCCTATTAGGACAATAACCACTTTTAACCAAATGTCCATACTGTAATAGCAGGCAATAGATGAATAGTGTGGTGTATATATTTAAATATACTAAGACATATTGTAAAAGTTATTGCATACATTACTGTCTTCTATGACCATGACCATGTTTAGAGTGTTTAATGCCAGAGTTAATTCAATATTAGTGTTGACTACTAGAAGTTTTGTGGTTAGATTCAAAGGTGCCACAAGCACAAATAATTTAGCATCACCGAGTGCTTGGTTTCATTGGTTAGGATACATAAATGAGATAAAAATCTCAGTAAAACGTTTTAATAGTTGCATTTTAGTACAATTAGGATTTCTATTCAATAATACCTTTCTTTTCAGTTTAAATAAAATAATACTAGAGTATTAAATGTTACTGAATTTCAATCAGTGCCCAGTTTTACTATATGTCAATTATGTACGTAGATTATCTGATTGCTTATTTTATCATACACATATGTAGCACAGATAGAATTGAATTTATTTTTGCTATAACAAAATTTTAATTTATATATTCTATGAAATGACTCCTTTTTTGGATTTGGGATTTTTAATAGCTTATTCTTATTCATGAATCATTGATATACAAAAACATTATTAACCTTATATGTTTAGGTCTTTGAAATCTTAGAATATGAGAATAATTTTCATATGTTGTTGCAACAGTAACCATTTAAAGTAAAAACTCAAATTCTTTTCAAGAACAATTTATACAGATGTGCTTTTTTTCTGAGAAAAAGTTACATCCCTTTAGGAAAGAACAGGGTCAAATATCTATTCCGTAGCAGAACTCTTTTGGAGTGCCAAATCTGAGAACACAACTGATTGCATGCTTCGTGCCATTTTTGTCTTTATTTTTGTATTATGGTGAGTTCTAACTTTTATGAATTAATTTACTCTAAAGAATGAAATGTGCCATTTAAAAAATTTTTATGTGAAAATGAGAAAGTTTCTTTCCTGCCATTCAATAGGTAAGAGAGTAAAAACAAGACTAAACTGATAACATTTGAACTCTATCCTTATATATACTGATCATATGCAATTATGCATTTAAAAAAGCCATCAAGCTGATAATGGCCAGTTCATAATCTTAAAAGTTAGTCTAATAATTCAGTGATGTTACATAAGAAATAAATGATGTTACTTCATTCACATGATATCATAACAAGGGCTAATGTGCACATGTTTTTATATACTATTAAAAAGGAATGTAATTGCTCAATTTGTTATATGCTCATTTCTTATTTCCAAATTGTATTTTCTTCCTTTTAAAAAATGATTGCTGATATCTTCCTCACTAGTAATTATTCCTTGCTCAGTTTCACTATTGAGTAGAGTAAAATAAACCATTGACTTGATATCCAAAGGAAAAGTTTGGTTGACTTTCTTCAAGTTTTATGTGGCTATGTATTAATACACACATACATACACACACACACATATATGCTCACTAGGTAATTTAAGATTTAATAAGGGTACCATACATACTTAATGCATTAAAAGGAATTTCTAAGAGCAAAGAGGATAGGCACATATTAGACAAAGACTAATTGTTTACTAAATTTTCACTCTTCTAAATTTAGGAATTTAAAAATACTAAAATATCATTCTGGATCATTTTTGACTTTTCAGGGCTAATCAGCAATGACTACAAATAAATTCCAGTTTTTCACTCAATTTTATTCTGACATTCAGTGTTTCCAGCTAGATCTTCATCCCACTTTTACTTTAAAAATATTATTTTGAATTTTCTTACATTTTGATTTTGTTGTGAACTCTTTATGTTCACTAAGAAGTATCTGCTAACATCTCTGTGTTAATTTCCTAGGGCTGATGTAGCAAAGTACCACAAACTGTGTGGCTTAGAACAATGGAAATTTGTTGTCTCAGTTTTAGAGGGCAGGAGTCCAAAATTAAGTTGTTGGTAGGGCCATGTTCCCTCTGAAATCTGAAACTAGGTTGTCGGGTCCATAGTTTAACTTTCCTGTTTACTCTTGGTAATGTGGGGTTTTGTAATTTTTCTGCTTTATGTTATCTCTGGACTGGCTATAGGTCAATAATATTGACCTAAAGATAAATCATAAAATGAAACATACAAAATAAAACATTTTTTCAAGTACACATTGACCACATATTAGCTCTTAATAATTAGTCTCAACAAATTTCAAAAAATAGACATCATATGGAGCATTTTCCCATATCTTAAAACAATTTAATTAGAAATTAATAAAAGGAAAATAGAATAAAAATAGTGTTCGAAAACTGAAAACTCATTCTTAAATAGTGAGTTGCAAACTTTTTAGAACTGAACAATAATAAAAATACATATCAAAACTTGTGGGATACAGATAAAGTGCTATTTAGAAAAAATCTACAATTTTAAGTTTATTGAGAAATAATATTTTATAGGTCTCATGTTGGCTCTTTTCTCCTTACTCATTTTTGAAAGAGGTGCTATCTACCCAAACTCTTTTTCAATAGGCAAGATGTTGGATTGTTATTTTTCAGTCTCTTTGTCCATTTGAATCATGACTGAATCCACTTTTCAGATTTATGCGTGGAGCACAGGTTGAGGAAAAAAAATATACTTAGGCATTCCGTTTCCACTGAATTAATCTCTCCTGTGCCTTGTGGAGATTCTTTTGAGAGGTTAGCTTTAAGTTGTTTATCAATCTTAATTTCAGGTGGTGGTGTGTTTTCATCTTTTCCTATGTTTGTGTAAGTACATTAGTGAAAAGATAGGAGAGGCAACATTAAGGAATGTTAATGAATGCCATTTTAAGTAAGAAATCCTGCTAGTTCTTCCTTTGCTTTTGAAGGATGAAGATGTAAGGTATATTAGTAACTTACCTATGCTATACTTTGATCAAATTCAGGCAGATGTCAAGTTAGTTCAAGTCCATAATCACTGCTTTGCTTGCCTCTGTGCTGGTTTTGTAATTTGCTTACAGAAAGAGCCTCTTTATTCTTTGTGTGCCTGAGTGATTTGTACTCCAACAGTATAATTTCCCACTCCCATTTTACCTTAAACAAATGTCCTTTATCTGCTTCCACTTCTAAGTTTGCAGATTTGTTAACGAGTTTTTTTCATTAAAAGCTCCAGTATTTAGAACTCAGGAAAATCAGCAAGGAAAAATCAAACAACCTTATCAAAAAA
>VBSM01000361.1:22915271-22950877 GCA_008086735.1 Cheirogaleus medius
GATCCTCCCACCTCGGCCTCCCAGAGTGCTAGGATTACAGGCGTGAGCCACCATCAAGCCCGGCCTGGCTTGATTTCTTAAACACAGATCACTGTGGTGTAACTGAAACAATTTAGGGGTTCAGCAGAGCTTAGTGTAAATCTTGCTCTGTCGCTTGTTAGACTTGTGGCTGGGGCGAGTCACATACTCTTAGCCTCCATTTTCTCATTTGGAAAATGGAGATAATATCTTCTATGACAATGGATTTGTTTAACAGGTTACCATCTTGTTTAGGAGTTCTGGATGGAAGCTCACTGCTGAAAATAATAAGTGACAAGATCCCAAATGTTCTATCTAAATGGAATGACTTGCTAAGAAGTAGCCAAGGCTACATGCAACATAATGGTCACAAGTCAGAGAGAATATGTGGGTTAAACTGATTCGAAGAGGCTTTATTTGAAGAGATTTATTAGCTTAGAAGGCATGGCCCCGACTTCCTGTTTCAGTACATCCATGTACAGCTTCTCCCTGATGCTGTGGTCTCGCTCCTGCAGGCAGCCCTTGAAGGACGGGGTCCTATTAAGATGCTTTTGCCTATAGCTCCTACATGTCAGCCCTGTTCATTAGGAAACACTCTTGTTCCACTGTTCATGAAATAAGAGCCTGCCCCCACTCTGCAACCTACCAAAGGAAAGAGAGATATAATAGAACAGACTAGAAAGATAGCAGTAAGAGGAAAAAGAAGTATATTTAGGTTGTACCCTACTGAGTAAGCTAATTTCATATGCTAGTTATATATTTAACCTATATGATCCATTCTACTGGCTTTGGGTACACTTATGATCATATCTTACCTAAGTACCCTTTTGCCCCATTAGCCAAAATCTACCTTCTTTTTCTTGAGGCTTCCCCACCTAGAACTGGCAAAGAATTCTGGGATCTTATTTAGAGCAAAGTGGGAGATGGAAGGAGTCAGTCTTATACATGCTGGGATTTGGAGTCTGACATCCCCTGCTGTCCTTGTTTCTTGCTGTTAGAGTGCTGCTGGCACTGGGTTGGCACCAAGGTTGTAGATCTTTTTTTTAAACTTTGCACCTTGTGCTTAGCCATTGTTTTCCAAAGCCCAATGTCTTCTAATGCATGCAAAGTATATGGATTATTGTATAGTGTTTGATGTACAATGATCAGTCAATAACTGAACCATATTTATTGGGCTATGATGTACATAGAGCTGTAAATTTATCTGTTAATAACACAATTTTAGGGTTTACACTTTACCATTTAATAGGGGCTCTCATTCTTCTCATCTATTGGTTGACTATACTTGGCATGGCTCACTAATGTTAGGTTTTTTGGAATTAGTTAGATAGAAGTGGCCCTTTTTCCACAGACCTCTAATGTTGGAGTTACCAAGGCTCCATCTTAGTTTGCTTTTTCCCTTCCCTCCCTCCTTCCTTCCTTCCCTGCACACTCTCTTTTGGTAATCTCATGCATTCCCATGGCTTCCAGTAGCACTTTTAGGTAAACAACTCAAATTCTTATCTCCAGCTCAGGCTGGAGTTCCTTCTTTTGATACCTATATTACACTGCCTATCTTTTTCATATTTCTCACAAGCATCTCAAATATAATGTGTCTGAGACCAAACTTTTGAATTCCAACCCTCAAACTTGCTCTTCCTATATTATTTCCATTTAGTAATTTATGTAATCTCTCTACCCAATTTCTCACACAAGAAAACACGGTTATACAAACTACCATCATCCCTTGCCTAGCATATTCATCTTATTTCCTTTCTTGACTACCTCCATTCATTTTCCATGTAGTGACCAGAGTGATTTTTAAAAAAGAAAAGGATTAACCATCCTGGCTTAAAACCTCTTAGTAACTCCCATGGCACTTAAAGCTGAAAAGCTTGATAATGACCATAAGGTGCTTCATGATTTGATCTATGAGTATTTACTCAATATCATCTCTCTTCATTCTTCCCCTTGTTCATTTTCTCCAACTACTCGATCTCTCAGACACTAAGGCATTAAGCTTCTTGTTTCTACCTCAGGGCCTTTGCACTTGCTTTACATTGTGCCTATAGTTCTCTTCCCTAACCACTCTGAGCTACTTCCTCTCTATGTCTACCTAGTTCACTATAATCTGATAAATCTGTTTAAAGGCCACTTTTTCATAGAGGCCTTCTCTTATACCTTTTCACATTATTCTCTTTTATTAATATCATACCCACTTATGACTTTTAGAATTTATTGCACTTTTGAAATTTTGTATGTTTGCTTGTTTAATGCTTATCTCCCGTACTAGATAGTGAGTTCCATAATGATAGTGAGTATGTCTGTTTTGTTCATTGTTGAATGAGCAGAACATGAGACAGTGCCTGGCATAACCTGCTAAATTAATGAATTAATGAAGAGAACATGCATGGAAGTTGGATCAGGAGATGTAAAGTTTTTTGTTGTTGTTGTTTGAGCTTGCAAAGGTGAAGAGACTGATCTATGAGATAGTAGTTTGCCTCTACTCTTAAGTTTATGGATCAGTCTTCTCTCCCTTCTCCTTGTTGCTAACTTTCTTTTTTTGCATGAAAGTCCGTAATTTGCTGTTCCCGTTTCTGGTAGCTATCTCCACCATCACCACCACCGCCATCATTTCTGCTGCTTGTCTTCCTATTCCCCTTCTTTTAAATTGCATAAGGTATTTTTGCCGAAACCATAGAAATAAAAAGTATAAATGAGTTAATGTAATATTGTTTTATGCTGATGAAATGGGAAAAGAGATAATGGTAAAGCAATTAAAGCATAGGGCAGTGATTCTGAAACTTGAATTATCTAAGTGTTCATGGGGAGCTTGTTAAAAGAAATAGCTATTCCTGGACTCAATCTCCAAAAAGTTTGATTCGGTAGGTATGCTTTGGGGGAAGTGTAACAAGATACTCTGAAAAGGGTATGTTATAGTGGGATTTGGTAGGAGACAAAAGTGGAAATCCTTAGTTTTATTTTCTTTAGTGAGGAAAGTTGTCTGTGTGTCACAGTAAGTTTGAGAGCCTGAAATTCTGCTGGAATCATGGAACATTGTCGTCTTTAAGATGATGGGTGGAGGACACCTTGCATTCATTAGACCTGGAGTGAAATGTGGCTTACCTGGCAAGTTAGAGGAAGTGAGATTTTGTAGCCCCAAAGTGGCAAGTACTAGAAGATATATAGACCAAGGGCTATGGGTGCCGGCTTGCACTCCTGAGGATGTCAGGGCAGGAATGGTAAAATGAAAGGCTAACACTGGAGATTTAACACTTTGTGCTTTAGTCTGGTAGGGTGAGAGGGATCCATTTCTGAGCATGACACTGTGCGTGTGTGTGCCTTTGCCTCAAGTGCTGCTGATGGGCTCTGTCCTAGCATCCACAATGGCTCCAGAGCAGGGGACACAGCCTCCACCATTGTACGCTGGGCCCCACCTTCAGGGACATTGCCTCTATGGAGCCTGTGTCTTTCATGGCAGCCATGATAGCTGCCACCTGGTACCTGTTAGATGACAAAATTGAATGAACTGTAACAGAAGGGGTTTGGGCAGCTACTCTCAAAGATTTACCACTATGAGGATGGCCAAAATCTCAGCACCTTTACCTGCATAGTGAGCTAAGGATTTTGCCCAGATTCTGTGCTTCAGACAGGATAGGCTCCTTTCTAACAGCCCATTCAATCAGAAAGGAACTGAAGCTGGGAGTCCTGACTCCTATCCCCTCGCTAAGATATTTATGAATGATAAGGGGCCACTGGGCTATAATAAAGAGGTGGTGGGAGCCTTGGAGGGGGATAGACTGGGCTTCTAGACCTCCTGCTTATTACCAGAAGATGGGCCACTCCCTGGGGATGAGTGGGTTGCACTTTGTGCTATGTTGGGGCACCCTAGTTACACGCTGGCAGGCTTAGCAGGTACCTACTTTTATGACTTGAGGTAAAATAAGAATGTGTCTCTGTAAAACAATATGTTTTTCAGGGATATCTGATGTATCATCATTGTTAACGCATAGAGATACAGAATTTTAGAGTTGTAGGAACCTTAGAAATCTTACAGAACAACTTATGGACCAATAAGACTCTCTCTATTATACCCCTTCTATTACGTCTCTCAGTTGAACACTTCCAATTGAGAATCCATTAGTTTATTTCATTAATTTGCTCTTAATCTTATATTTTAACATCTGGCAGTTAACATTTTTTTCTCATTATTTTTGTGTTCAAATTGTTCCTGCTATTTTTTTCTGGGTCATTTAATCTTTCTGATAAGCTTCAAAATTGCTTTGTTAAGTTCTAAGTTTATCCATTAATTTAGGAAGCTTTGAAATTTTTGCAATGTTTACATTTTCATTAGAGAACATGGGTATATCTGTCCATTTGCTTAAGTCTTACCTATTTCTCTCAATAAAGTTTTGTAGTTTTCTTTTTATTGGTCCTGGAGATTTCCTGTTAGTTTTCTCTTCCATTTTCTGTTACTGGGATCTTTTTCTATTTTCTTTTCTAATTGGTAATTGCAAGAATATATGAAAGCTATTGGATTTTGTTTATTGGAATTAAATAATTTACTCTGAATTCCAATGATTTTTTTTCAGTTAATCTCATATATTTATTTTCCAGGTGGAACACCAAAATATTTTAAAATAATGATCATTTTATCTTATTTAGAAGTAAGAGTTTCTAGCCTTGTTGCATTGGCTAGATGTAGCAGACTTGCCATATAATTGTGCAGCTTAAGAATTAATCTTAGGAGAAGGAATACGTGCCCAGCCCAGAGCGGCATAAGAGTCATACGTTCTGGCTTAGGTTTACCTAACAAACAGCGTTGCTGCTTGAAGGCATAACAAAGAGTTTGATCTTCTGCAGGTAAGCAAATGTTGCCCAGCCCCACAGCCCTGGGGGTCTGGAGGCCACTTGATAAACACCTTGCCCTTATGGGTACCGCCTGAGCTCATGGGATGGCTGTTTAGCCCACGACGGGTAAGGTCCTTCATGCAGGGGACAACCTAAGACAGGCACAGCCGCAGGGGGCCAGGCTGAAAGGGATGGGAACAAAGTTCCCCTTTGTGGCTGCATTGCTTATCTGTGCTTATCTCAAACTCTGGCTTATGGCCATAGGCTTAAGCAACCCATTAAGACCCTGAGTCATGGGACATCTGTGTCCTTAGGCTACGTGTTCCAGAATCTATGGCCATTGTTGCAATGCCTGGGTGGTCACGTATAAGGAAGTAACTTTGATTTTTTGACTATAAGAATAAAGTGACTGGGGTGTTCGGCGCTGCAGTCTTGTACCGTCTTTATGTGTGTCAGTGTCTTTCTTTGTCTGTCTCTTTGTGTTATATGTCCATCCCCCGTCTTGCAAATGGACCATGTCAGCTAGAACTTCTGAAACAATTAAAATAAGGATTTACCTTTCAATAATTACACCATGAATTACTGTGTCCCACATTGGTGCATTGGTTAAAACATTCTCAGACTATACTGCATTAAATTTTATCTATCTTATTTTGAGGTAGAAGAATTTTGAGACTCTTTTTAACCATGCTGTTGAGGCCTCTACCTATTATATCTCTCCTCATTGTCCAAAATTGCATGAATTATTATTATTGTTATTCCTCTTCACAAAATGATAAGATCAGAGCATATCAAATTTGGAAAAGTGAACAAACTACAATTCCATTACTTTTTATTATTATTTATTATTATTAGAGCTGGG
Source organism: Cheirogaleus medius (assembly GCA_008086735.1). Classification (NCBI taxonomy): domain Eukaryota; kingdom Metazoa; phylum Chordata; class Mammalia; order Primates; family Cheirogaleidae; genus Cheirogaleus; species Cheirogaleus medius. The sequence continues at coordinate 22,920,982 of VBSM01000361.1, forward strand.
GGATACTTCTTTTCTATTTTACATTAAGTGTATGCCAATTTTAATTTTATATATTATATTATTGAAATCCTAATGGTATTAACATTATAATTACAAAAATAGCTTCCAATTACAAAACTTCTTGTGTCAGACAGGAGTATCTAATTTCAGAAACTGTAGTTCATTTAGGGTACACAAAAATGATAATATAGTGATATTAATTTTTATCTAAAAATTAAGTGACATATGGTTGTGGATAGTAACACCTAAGTTGTATTTAATAAAATCACATTGCTACTTGAAAGTAGTTGTGTTTCTTGGGTTTCTTTTAAAAACTGCTTTTCATAAATTTTATATTCTGTAATTATTCTCATAAAAGGATCACAATTCATAATTTATAGTAGAGAAATAAATATATTTGTAACTTTTTTATGATGTACCTGTGCAGATTGCCCTTTTCATTGTTATTTATAAAAATTGTGTGTGTTTGTATGTCATCAGCTCACGTCAGAGGCTGTATGCTGGTCTAAGTGTTTAGTCTGTAAGCATACACATTACAAGATAATACAGTATGTACAATCATGATGTCTCAAACACAGACAAATGAAGAAATCCACTTATTTTAAGGCTCAGGAGATAGGGAGAAACTGGGATTTTTCTTTCTTTCTTGACAGACACATCCATCCAGTCTGACATTCCCTGAATTCCCTCAGTGTCTCCACGCTAACAGTACAGTATGTACAGACTTCAACCTTGGATGGGAGAACACAGATTATATCAGTTTTGATGTAATGGCATGAGCTCGTGAAAGAGGAAGATAAGGGATTTTTTTTTGTGGTACTGGAAGACCATTATCTGCTTATTTTAACCACATATATCTATTTCAAGATATTTTTCCTTGATGGGTCTTCAATTTCCCCATATAATTTCTGCTTAGTCTTCATTTTCATTTGTCTTGTCTGTGAAATTTAGATAAATCTGTCAAGGTGGTAGCTGATTTTATGTTTCATGTTACGCCTGATGTATGCTTACTTTTGTGATCACTGTGATTGTTATTATTGCTACCATATAATTTTAATGCTAGATCTTCCTTGCTCTGTAAAACTAATTATTTTTATACCATTTCTGCTTTAAGAAGTTGGATTACAACCCACAGAACACACATGAATAATAGAATTGCAGTCTTACCCTTAGAAAATAGTTCATGTATAGTGAAGAGAAAGTTGTAGCACACAGAAAAAGCATGAGTTTTAAGGGTGTTCAGGTGTTCATGGAAAGTAGGGAAGTTTACCCCACTCTGTCCTCTCCTGAGCTCTGGTTGATATCTTACAAAAATTCTTATTATGGAAACTTCACCTCTTTGGCTTAGGGTGATAATGTATGTAAATATCAATTCCTGTGCAATTCTATGACTGAGATATATTTATCTCAGCAGATCAGTTCTGTTAAAATAATATTGATTGGTCACCTCTATGTGGCATGAACCAGAGGTACTGTACTACACCCTGGAAATAACCCAATAAATGAGCTGGCATTCATGCCCTTAAGAAACTCTAGAATGGTGTTTTCAAATACTGGACACTAACAATTCTCATTTGTAATGTAACAATTACATATGAGAGAAAGGAGTCTAAAATAACAGTATAAGGTTTAATATAACAAGTAGATGCTCAGTAAATATTTATTGTAGCATTGGCCGTCTTTATCTTTGGACTTGATGAACTAGTTTTCATTAAAGAGGGACATAATTACTTCATTTCTAATATATTTAATGCTTTAAAGTAGCCACAATTTATTGATCTCTTACTCTAGGCCAAGTGCTTCATGTAAAATCTTTGCATTTCTTTCCTATTGCTTGAAGTGTGATGGTAAATTTTGTGTGTCAACTTGACTGGGCAAAGGGATGCTCAGATGGCTAGTAAAATATTATTTCTGGGTGTGCTTGTGGGGGTGTTTCTAGAAGAGATGAGCATTTAAATCAGTAGACTGAGTAAAATCTGCCTTCACCAATGTGCCTGGGCATCATCCAATCCATAGAGGGCCCAAATAGAACAAAAATATGCAGGAAGGGTGAATTTTCTTCCTTTCTTTTTTAGCTGAGACATCTATCTTTTCCTGCCCTTGGACATTAGAGCTCCTGGTTCTCTGGCTTTTGGACTCTGGGACTTATACGAGTACTGCCACTGTTCTCAGGCCTCCTGACTTGAATTGAATTACACCACTCGTTTCTCGGGTTCTCCAGCTTGCACTTGGCAGATGCTGGGACTTCTTAGCCTCCATAATGACATGAGCCAATTCCCGTAATAAATGTTCATCTATATCTATATCTATATATTGCCTGTTGAGATAGATATATATAAAAATATACACACACATATATATCTTATATGTGAGGAGATTATATATTCTCCCTCTCTCTCCACACACACACACATATATAAACACACACATATCCTATTGGTTCTGTTTCTCTGAAGAACCTTGACTAATGCCATCAGTTAATGCATACTTAGTATAATAATTTTGGAAATTTCATGAAAGTATACTGAAGAAAATAAAAATCTCCAATAACTCCATCACTCAAAGATAGTCATGATAAATATTTTGGCATAGATCTTTCAGTTACTTTTTGTATGTATATTCTACACATATATTGGCAACTTAAATGAAAATAGTAACCTGGTATACTGTATTTTATTTTTTCCTATTGAATCAATTCCAGACATTGATTTATTCATTTATTAAATATTTACTAAAATCTTCATGGGCTTGAATATCTTTCTATTGTGTTTTTGTGGCTAAATGGTATTACATATTCTGGAAGCGTGGAGATCTGTTCAAACAGTCAAGTACCATTGTTCTCTTCCGACTATCATACTTTAGGCCACTATAAACAATACTGGATGATTTTATGGAATTGGAATTGTTCTGTTTAGGCTTGTATATATTGCCATAGAGCTCTCTAGGAAAGTTTCATATTCTGTGAAACAATATATGAAAGTGTCCATTTTTTAGGACTAGTCAGCATTATCAATTAAAAAATAATTGCTACTAGTCTTAATTTACATTTCTTTGCTTAAAAGCAAGGTTAATCTTTTATTTTTTATTTTAGTTTATTGAACTTTTAATTTTTTTTTTTAGTTGCTTACTTGATCATAGTTTTGAATGGGGTTATTCATCACACTACTGTGTAAATTCTCCTAATATGTTAAGGATAACAGCCCTCTCTATGTCTTATACATTGGCCTAAGTTTTCCAGTTTGTTCACTTTTGGCTTTCCTATATAGTCAAACAAGGAAGGTCAGATCATTTTTTTATGGTTGGTTTTTACACAGAAAGGTAGAGGGAAAGTTAGAGTAATTTTAGGTTTCATGGCTGGCTTTAGGGAAAGGGGATGCTGGTTTCTATGACCCACTTTGGGGAAGCAGGGTTCTAGTTTCTATGGCTACCCCCAGGAGAGAATGGGACTGAGAGGCAGGAGGGCAAGAGGAGGTCAGAGAAAAAACTTTGCTTCTGAAGCTGTTTCTGAGGCCCTCATTTTGGGGTACTTTTTTCTGAGCCACAACAGCAGCAACCCTGTGTTGAGCAAGACTGTCAGTGCCATTTGTCCAACAGCATGTGCTCACTTTGTGTCTCTGTGTCATATTTTGGTAATTCTCGAAAGAATTCAAACTTTTTGGTATCATTATTATCTGTTACGATGTCAGTGATCCTTGTTGTTATTATTGTAGTTGCAGATGTGGTGGAAACATCAAGGAAACTAAAATTAGAAGTGGTGCCTAAAGATGTGACTGAATTGCTGCAATCTCATGATAGAACTTAAATGGATGAGCAGTTGCTTCTTATGGATGAACTAAGAAAGTGGTTTCTTGAGAGGGAATTTATTCCTGGTGAAGATGCCGTGAATGTTGAAATGACAACAAAGGATTTAGAATATTACATAAACTTAGATGATAAAACTGTGGCAGGGTTTGAGAGGATTGACTCCAATTTTGAAAGAAGTTCTACAGTGGGTAAAATGCTATTGAACAGTCACATGCTACAGATAAATCTTTTGTGAAAGGAAGAGTCAATCAATATAGCAAACTTTATTGTTGTCTTACTATATTTTAAGAAATTACCACAGCTACCTATCCCAACCTTCAGCAACTACACCCCTGATCATTTAGCAGGTATCAACATTAAAAGATCCTCTACCAGCAAAAAGATTATGACTCATTGAAAGCTCAGATAAACATTTGCATTTTTAGCAATAAACTGTTTTTTAATTAAGGTATGTCTTTTTTTTTCAAATGTATGCTTTGCTTAATAGACAATAGTATGCACTGGGAAACCAAAAAATTCATGTGACTTGCTTTATTATGAAATTATTTGTCTTATTGCGGTGATCTGGGCTTGAACCTATGATATCGCTGAGGAATGCCTATACGTATTTTACTAAAAAAATTATTTTTTTACCATCTTAATTCCTATATTTTATTTTGTTCTCTCTGCTCCGCGCCTGAGTGTCAGAGCAGTAACTATTCCCTGAAAAAGGGAACAGGCATCTTCCAAAGGCATTTCTATGGCACCTCCATAAATCAGCAAGGAAAGGCACCTAAGAGAGCAGTAAATCAGCACCTAGGGCTCTGTCTTCCTCTCATTATACCTTCCTTCCTGAGCACGATGAGGCTATATTTATTCCTTAAAACAGGTCTTCCATGTGAATGTTTGAAAAGTATATATATTTTTTGGCTTTTTGGAAACTTTAGAAGCAGGTTTTACTTTTTATACATAAAAATCGATTTCTGTATGCATATTTTGACTATTCGGTGCATAACTACATGTTATCTGTGAGTATCAGCCTCTTTTTTCCCCTCTTACTGTTATCCTTCCACTTCCTGATATGTGTTTAATTTCAATTCAGTATACATCCACTGAGTAACCTGCTACATCATGAACATTGTAGGTGTTGGGGATATAGAAATAAACATAGTGTGGTACCTGTGTGCATATATAATTTGTTTGTAAACACTCGTAGGAGCAAAGTTGATTTTTCCCTTTCCCTCTGAAGGTTCAAGTCTGCTGAAATAAACCGAGAAAAGATTAACAGGAGAAAAGGCATACAAATTTATTAACGTTCAAGTGTGCATGAGGGCCATACAAAATATGAGACTCAAAGAAGGGGCCAGATGGTTGAAGGTTAAACAGCATAAAGGAATAGGGGCTTGAGGCTTTTGGAGGAGGTGACTATAAGTTATGGGAGGGAAAGAGGAGGAATTACATGGTGAACAAAGGTTGTCTTATTATGCAGTAGTAAAAGTTTCTTAGGGAGCAGCCTTCAGAGGAATAGACTGAGTGCAGCCATGACTTTTAATCTCCTCTCTGGTGAATAGTCTTTTCTGGTGGTTTGATAAGATTCCTTGGGAGGGAGTTCAAGACAATTGCATTCCTTTTGGAAGAACTTCCCTCAGCCAGATAGGGGAACTTCAGAGGAAGCCCCTCCCTGTTTAAGGAAGGGAAAGGAGAGGGGATAGGAGAAGGTCAGAGAGAAAGACCTTGGTTCTGAGGCTCATTTCTGAGGCTTTTCAATCTTCTTGGTTCAAAGCACTTAGCATGCCAAAGTGCCATATTTTAGGGTATTTGAACCACAACAACACATAGCATATAATTCTAGTTAAAATATTTAGTATGCTTATCAGGTCATAATATTTTTAGGTCACAAAAAACAAGTAAAGCTTTAATTTTCATTAAGCCTTTAGAGAGATGGCATGAGTTTACAATTGGACGATGTGAAATAAATTACACAGAACTATAGAGAGGTGGGGAAAATAGGCATTATTCCCTTTCATCTTTATCCTTTTATCCTGACCCAGCCACAAAAGTCAGTTGTCTATTTCCCTGGCAAGTTAAAAAAAATATCCTAAGGCCCTAGGAATATTTATTAGCCCTTTTCTTATTTCATAAAATGATATCTAACTTTAAAAAGCATTTTTTTTTTGCCTAATGGAAAGCATATTATGGTGGGAAACATGTATAATAATTTGAGATCTTGGCCTATTAAACCCAGTAATTGCTCCAAATTTACTTACTTTGATGATTTAATTTAGGTCACATCTGAAACTTTAATGCAATGGAATAGAAAATTTGTTTTTATAAATTAATTTAATCTCATGAAAACTTTTAAGAAATCTATCATCTTTTGTAAGCCAGTTTTGTAGAAACTGCTGTGTAAGCTGTATAACCCAGTTGCAATTACCTAAAAAGATACAAAGGGACAGGGGCAGTATTTAAGTCTAGCATGTATGAGTTTTGCATATTTATAGCAAAAGCTAAGTTTTAGAATCATAAACATGTAATATATTTCTAAATATAAACTGATCTGAAGGATTTGCCTATAATCTGAAAAAAATATGTAATCGAAGTTAAATAATTTTAGGGATAGAATAATTTATTTAGTCTTTGTTAGAAAGTAACATTATTCAGCCTTGATTGAGCAAAATAGATAAATGACCCAAAAGGAAACAATATTTAGAAATGGAATTTTTAAAGAGAATATTAATAGCTTATAAGCTAAAGTAAATATTTTCAAAGTTTCTTATGTTGCCAAAGTGATAAAATAAAGAAAGCTGGAGACCTTGCTCTTTAGATCTACACAAGACAATGGACATATCTATAAACCTTTCATTATATAAATATGTAGGAATGTATTGGGGAGCCTATTTTGGGTGTAGATCTGTGCTGATAAGAGATGGTTATTTAGGTAGATAGCAAGGGATTCTGGGTCTCCTAGGGACAAAAGTGGGTGCTGTTGCTTTGGTACAATTGCCCCACCTGGGAAGAAGAACAAGAGTGGGCCCCAGGCCCCCATCGTGGTCCTGCCCCACCCTGATCCTCTCCCAAGCAACTTCTATACCTGGCGGAAGAGGGAAACCCTACACATCTGCTAGTCATAACTTAGCATGCCAGCTGCAAAAGAATGCAGAGAACTCTCTAGCCTACAGGCCAAGCAGCATAGGTAGAGTCTGGAAGTTGACCTAGAACAATCCACATGTGTAGTTAAGACTCAGGTCATGCAACTCCCAACTGTCCAATCAAAGTGGTTCCATGGTAATGTCTGAGCCACTAGAGAGGTCCCAATCCGGGCACTAGGAAACAAGATGCAGAGTTTAACCAGGCTCTCTTTTTTTAGCACCCTCTCTTTTGTTCTCCCTTTGCTGCGACAGTGGGTCTGGTCGTCATCTGTGGCATATGTATCATGCTCTGATATATCTTGCTATATAAACCTATATCTTGCTCTTGCTCTATAATCCTATCTTTCCTCAATAAACTCATTTTCGTGCTTGCCTTACTTTGGTGTGTCTGGTCATTCGTCAGCCATGAGCGTACTGAAAACTGACATTTCATACTAAAACCTGACAGTTAGGCTGGGCCAGACTCACGAGAGAGACCCTGGCCATTTGGGGGCTTATATCTAACTAAGACACCTGATCATAAAACCTGAGATTCTTCATTCTAGTGTGAAAAGCTCATAGCTGGAGAGGTAGGATGTGTGCCTGAGGCTTTTACAGGGTCAAAACCACATGGCTGTGTGTGTGTGTGTGTTTGTGAGTGTTCACGTGAGTGTGTGCGTGTGTTTAGGAGAGGATGTCTCAAATTAAGAATTGTTATTAGGTACCTTTTATGGCATGTTTCTTATGGTCCTGGATGTGCAGCAGTAGTGAAACAGTGTAGGGGAAAAGGGAAAACTTCCCCTTTGCCCCCAGAAAGTTCACTGAAAGTTCAACTCACAATAAGGCAGATTAATAAGAGAAAGATTACAAATTTATTTACTATGCACACAGGAAAAATCATAGAGTGATTATGTAATATCCCAGTGGGGTCCAGAAATTTATATACCCTCATTTTAGAGGGGTGAGAGAAATGAGGAATATAGGTAATTCTGTTGAGGGGCAATAGATGATTACTAGGGAGAATGAATAGATACTTGGGAGAATGAATGGATGGGGGGAAACAGATTGACTTATAACTGGTTCTCTTTGGAAATTAAATTAACCTGAGGACAGGTATTATTTTTAAAATGGGTTGAGCCAAGTGTGGTTGCATTCTTGATCTTCCTTCCTGCAACAGACAGGGTAAGGAAAGACAGTTGTTTTCTTAGGTGGGTGTGGATCTCAGGCAGATAAAGAAACTTCAAAGATTTTGGGAGAGCTGATAGTGGGTCAGGGAAGGCCAGAAAGACTTTAAAGCTTTTTCAGTCAATCAAATATGTCAAAATGCCATATTTTGGGGTAAAAATATTTCTGGTTTCCTTCAACAGGAAGTGAGCATGTCATTCCCGAGTACTTTCAGACATCAGTCAACCTAGAGGTTGAACCTCATCACCCAGAGTAGAAGGTGACTTGAATTCCTAATGAGGCAACTGGTTCGTTGAGGCTAAAGATGAAACAGTTTGCTTCAGTCAGTACATTTGCATTTAAGACAACTGATTGGACTGGAAATGGACTGTCAGGCCACTTGCAAAACATTTTACTTTCAGAAATTATCTAAAAAAAAAAAAATTTATTTTAAATTTAATCAGTATGTTTTTTTTTTCAGGCTCATGTATATATTAGCATAATTGCAGCCAAACTTGCTTCAGATTTGTGAAAAAGACTTGAAGTTTGTTAAATAAGAAAAAAGAAATATACAATAATGTATATTGTTAAAGCTTTAAAAGAAACCTCACACACTATCCATAATAAAAAATTTTCAGGATTTGGGCACTAAGCTATCTACCTGAAATTGTCCTTCATAAATAAATTATGTTTTGGCTTAAGGAATGAGATAATTTTTTTTTTTACCTTAAAGCCAAATAACTGGGTTATATTTGACTTAAATCAAGAGTTTGACTAGTATAATAATCCTCCATTAATTAAATGTGGGCAATTCTATATTGTTTGTGTTACCTTGGACTCTAGGGTGATTCAAATATTTGATTAGAAAAGCATAATTTTTTTTCTGTTAATTTGATAAGTATGTCATCCAAGTACTCATCTCTGCCTTTTTACTTTCTTTTCCTTTTTTTTTTCCTTCCCTGCTTCTTTGTGTAATGAACCAAATCATAGCTTCCTCTTAGAGATCCAGAGAACTGTTTGTCTTTGAACAAGAACATACAGAAAAGACATCAAGCATTTCTTCTTTCACATTTTAAAATAAAGAGCCGCAACATTTCCAGAGTGAATTTTAAGGTTTATGGCTCTGAAAATTGCAAGTTAAAAAGCACATTAGCAATTATTTCTGAGTTGCACTAGAAATTATGGACCAGTTCAAAACAGATTGTTGATGTTCTAATGTCACCATAGGTGCAACAAAAATATTTTGCAGTGGAGATTTTTGTTTATGACCATATCCTTGCCCTGTATCCTTTTTCTGCGACATCAATGCATTTTCCTTTAAAAGAAGTGATTAAAAATAATTCCTAAGGATATAGTGTGGCCTACTGCTTAGAAGAGGATAACAAAAATGGAAAATTCCAGGTTCTATTTCTGAGCTTTACCCATAGCAATTTAGTAGAAAGTTCAGTATCTGGGTCTCCTTATAACAAAAAACAGAAGTTTAATTACTATTTATCCTCCAAGATACTTAATTATCAGTAGGAAAGACTTGACACTATTTATTGATTCTTAAATCAAAGTAATTTAAACATGCATCATTTTAACAATATAAAAGTGCAAAAACTAAGAAATTATCTTTAGTGTGAGGTTCTCCCTCCTATGATTTTTTTCTCAGACTGCATGAGTAACCTAGATACTGAAGCTGACATACACACAGAGCATCCATTAAAGAGAGAGGAAGTTATTTCCTTTGCCTTTTGTCTTGTTTTCTGCATAAAAGGAATTGCAGATATTTTTGCAGATGAAAGGTTTTATTTATCCAGGGATTCCTTTGAACTCATAATCTTTTTTTTGGCCCAAATCATTTATTAATAGAAGACTGTGTACAGGGAATAAAAACAATAGTCACTTTGTAAGAGGACAGTAGCGTCATTGTTAACAGCATTTAATGGACAAGACATAGGACTTAAAGTGGAAATAAAGTGCTTGCTTTGATGCATAGTTATCACTGGCCTAATTGGATATTTCATCATATGCTGTGATGGGCTGTTAGTTATTTATCCTGTTTGTGTATTCTTCTGCCTGTCTGAGTCTTCATGCAAATGAAAGACTCTTCTTGAGTGTTTTCTAAAGGGGAAATTGTGTTGGTCTTTGAACACTATAATAAATTGGTTAGCCATAAATATATGAAAATACAGGTACCGTAAATAATGCTTTTACCTCTTATTTTTGATCTCTCACTTTCTTTCATTCTCAGCCCTTCAAAGCTGGAGCACTCCACGTGATTGCTTCTGCTTTCCAACATCTCACAGTCATTCTGCTCTAACTTTTTCTATTAGTGATTATATTAGCTCAACAGTATTTAACTACAGTTTTCACGGTCAATTATTAATGAATGTTTCATTTTATCTATAGTATTACTTTGCCCAACAAAACTGCTGTGAAGTTAATTACCTGGCAGTTTTTTAAAGGATAAAATTGAAAGAAATGGCTTTTGCTGTTAGATTGTCATGCAGACCCACTTTTGTCATTACAGGATAACAACAGATCCCTTTGATAACTAAGCCAAGCAGGTCAGTTGCTCCCTATTGTTCAAATGGTTGATAAAATATTCACAAAACTGAAATCTGGTGGGGCCTGGAACCTATGGCGTTGCAATTTGGACAGCATTTGATTATGTCCTTTGTGGATTGTTCATGTTCTTTGAACCTGGTTGAAAAAATATTTATATTTCAACCTGCTGAGCTCCTAACATTTAAAAGAGAATAAATGGCTCCCACAAATCAAGGCACCCTAGGCAGAAAAGGTTTGCCTCACAAACAATGGCTGAGAGAGACACCTGGCCTCAGGCACATCAAGAGCTTGCTTTGTTAGGTCTATGCATTGTGGAGATTGGATGTTCAGGAAAAAGCAATTCCTAAAAGGTTACTGTATTTACAGGCTTAAGATTCCTGTCTGTCTTGACTCATTTAAGAAATTCTTCTCCACAAAAATAACTAAGGCAATAGCTTTAAGATTTTTAATTAGAAATTTCTGTGTGCTGTTAGGGAAAGCACAAGCATAATCTCCACCTTAGGGTGGACAGATTTAGCAAAGAGAAGTACCCAGCACCCAGTAAAATTTGAATTTCAAAACACACGTATGTGTCACGTTTCCCATATTTTTATCTTGAATCCCTACATTTGAGTTCTAATTATTTTTATTCCACATTAAATTGGTACCTATTTTATTATCAAATATAGTGAATAAGGGGAGAATTCATGAACAGAACACAAATGAAATATGATCATGTTATTATGTCAACGCTCTGTGTAATTTAGTTTGAGGCAGTCTTGAGAGTTTTTCTAAATATCTCAAAGCATTGGTTTCCAAACATGGTTACCTATCAGATTCTTATCTGGAGAACTATCAAACTCATGGAGGTATGATCAAGATGGCCTTGATCCCTTCAGCTTGATTAGACTGTAGAGAGGTTTATTCCTTATTATATGCCCCTGTCCTTCCTTTTCTTAGAACATTTATTTTAGAAAATTTACAGCTGTAAATTCTTCTATCCCTTTGAGATGTAAATCATCTTCTAGCGTCCTGCCAATTTTACAGCCCATTAATGTCTTTCTCAAGCATCTGGGACCCATTCTTTTGAGATATAACCAAGCAAGACAGTGCCACTGTTTCCCAGGCTCTGTTGGAGGGTAGAATCTTACTTCAATAAGAGACCATTAGCAAACACAGATGACCTAATCACATTGACATTATCCCCCCTAAGAGATTCCAGCACTCTCCCACTAGCTCACCCCAATGCTTAAAAATTCTCCTGCCTTTTGTTTCAGTGGATTTGAGTTCAGCCCTGTTGACCTAAAGTTAAAAAACAAACACTAGACAACACCCCCTCCTCACTCCCTCTGGCTTTTGCTTGAAATCCTCCAAAGGACAACTTTGAGGATCAAATAATATAGGCAAAGGATATGATAAAGATAGGTCCTACTTATTAGGATTATAGGATGGATGGATCAAATCAAATCAGAGTTCTAAACTGCCCTTGTTCTGGTCTTCACTCCTATGAAAGGCTCCTAAATGCTCTCTTTTTTTTTCTCAGCATGTGAGAGATGTCCCCATCCCATGCTAATGTCGTCTCCTCTAGCTAAGATTATTTGCATTTAGTACTCATTTTTTCCCCCTTCGGTAGCCATTTTCCAATGTGGTACCATATCACAGGCAAGGGGACTTAAGGAGTTAGGCAAAAGAACATCGAATTGGATGTTCCTCCCACCCTCCTTTTAACAGCCTTGAGAACTTTGGGCTAGGAGTTATTAAAGCAGGAAATCTATCTCAACCAGTCAGGATTAAGAAAAAAAATATATTGGGCAAGTGGGCAGTGTAGAGATCAAAGGCCTTTAGCCCCCAAAAGCTTCACCAAACTCTATGGAGCAAAGACTCCTGTTCCCATAAAGGTTTGCTGAAATATCATTGACATGAAGCTGATCAATTAATAGGAGGAAAAGGATACAAATTTATTTAACATGTATACAAAGGAATGATACTGAAAGCTCAGAACTTGTCTCCAAGGCCACATCAGAAGAATGAGGAATAGTAGTTTTAGAAAAAGAAAAGAGAAGTTTATTAATTTGCAGGCAAATTGGGAGGTTGGCTGACTCCTGTCTTAAAGTACTATCTTTTGTCCCCCCTCAATAATTTTTCTTTGAATCCATTGTTATACCAAATAGCAGTGTGATTTAAATCAAATGTTGTCTTAATGTAAGTGAGGCATGAGAGGATCACAGTCTTATTTATGTTTCCTTCCCAAGAAAAATTTCCTTTCCCATATATTATACATTATTTTGAGCAGTAGTAGAGACTAAAGGCCATATTTCCTTAATTTAGGATTCCAAACATTTTGTAGACAATACCATTTCTCTTGAATCTGTTTATGATTCAAAACAGAAATGAGGTTCCTAGTGTTATTGTGTGGTATGGCACATTGGCTACCCACGGGAAGAATGTGGGTATTGTTAAATATAATTTCTATTTCGACTAGTTGTGCTATATCACAGGTCTGATTATCATATATACAAGGAGCTAAAGCTGTAAGAGTATAGTGAATTAGACTACATGGCCTGGTAGTGAATTTCTAGGAGGATAGAGCATTCATAGGTTTTTCTCTAAGTGCAAATCTTGTGCTTTTGTATCTCAGAGAATTAACCATGTTTTAGAGGCCACTTTTGTTTCCATTTGAATTTAACATAGTTAATAACCCTTGTTAAGTTTGGACACATGTTCTTTCCCACTGTTGGTCCTTGGCATTTTCTCTTATTAATTGGGCAGTTTGATTTACTCATTTTGCAATCATGTCATCATCTTTCCATGCTGCTTCCCAACCTTTATTTTTGGCAAAGTACTGCTTCTAACTTATTCAGGTCAGTAAGTATTGATTTTTCCTGAGAGTGTCTTTTTTTCACTATATGTACCCTCTGCTTGTCCTAACACTTCCAATCCTGTACCTATCACCTCCCAAGGATCTCTATAGTTGGCCAGTTTTGCCATATCCTCAAACGCATTGTGTCATGGAGAATTTATGGTAAAAGTACAGTTTGGGTATAAGTTACGGACCTTAAAATGTTAGGTGCTCCAAGTCAAGATGAAGTGAGTGGTAGTTATTCCTAGATAGAGCTTAGTGTGAGTATGCAACAGGGCTTTCCACATTTTTCCTGGGTGGGTGCCTACATTATTTTCTAGTGGGATACTAATCCACCAAGTGATTTCCATTGTGTCATTCCAAGTTCTATTATACTGTTTCATAGATTTCTAACCACAAAAACAAAGTTTCTATCCTCTTGGGGAAGAGAGATGATGATAGGGCACACAGGCTGCTACTAACTATCTTTTGTCATGCCCAGGGATCTTGGACAATAATGGATTATCTATATTTACAGAAATACAAAGATCCATTTGTTGAGTATTAAAAATAGACTGACCAGACATAGAATTGGGAAAGATTTCCTGGATGTTTTTCCTTAAGTAGGGACCTCAGTAGTATATTATGCCTGAAAAGAAATTGTGATAAGCTATGGGCATGTTAGATTGGTTCTAAGGGGTTGACATTAGCATTTCAATGTCCTCTGGATATTAGAAAATAAGGGTCTGTTGCATTTTCTTATCAATAAAATTCCAATTTCCCAATATGAAGTGAAAGGATCAAATGGAGATGGAGTGAAAGGAGGAGATGTCATTAAACACTCAGACAGTATAAGAGCAGAGTATGAGAGTAGAAGGCATATATAGAAGAAATTTACTGTACAGGCCCGGTCTGGTATCATGGGATATGCTATTTACCCTGTCATCATTGTCTTCTTTCCTTAGAGGAGTCAGGGGACTTTGAAATCTTTAAACAATGGTTTCTAGAAGTACATTTAGGAGTTAGGGCTTTCTTTAAATGAGAAATGTGAATACAAGGGTCAAATCCTTTGAGTTTAGCTGCATAATCATTAGTCAATGATAATGATATAGTACCTGATAAGGTCCCTTTTAGTGAGGGCAAGAGAATCCTTTAGCTGATGTCTTTTCCAATAAATGTAGTCACCTGGTTGAAGGTCATGATGTTTGAGGTCTTCATATCCCAGGACTATGCTATGAAGGGAATCTTTTATCAACTTAGTCTTTTGAGAGAGAAGTTAAGTCATGACAGTAATAAAGTATATCTCCTTTTAACAAGGTTGGTTCATATATTCCATGATCTAATTGCATAGGTTTCCCTGTAATTATATCATAAGGAGTTAGTTGATGTTTTCCAAATGGGGTTGCTTGTAGGTTTAGCAATACCAATGGAAGAACTTTGGGCCAAGTAATATGAAAAGCTTCTGTAAATTTTTCCAGCTGACTTTTTATTATTACATTTGTGTGTTCCACCAAACCAGAAGATTATGTGCAATGGAAGTGTTGAAGGGCCAGATTTTACAAATTGAATGTATCATCTCTCCAATAAAATGAATTCCTTTATCACTATGCAATTCAGAAGGAATTTTCTAGGAGGGAATTATTTGTTCCAATAGACATTTTCCTATGGTTTGCACTGTAGCTGTTCTGCATGGGATGTTTTAACTCAATGGAAAAACATGTAAATCATAACTAACATGTATTTATATCCTTGAACAGGAGTTAATTAGATAAAATCCCTTTGCCAAATATCAAAGGGTCCAGCAGGGAGAAGAAAGTACCCCTCTGATCCATGAAGGGCTTTCCTTGATTATGTTTGGGAAAAATTACACATTTGGCATAAACCTTATAAACTATTGTGGTTGAAAGATTCTAGTAGTATTGTTTTCCTCAAGTAATCATTTTTTCAGTTCCCCAATGTGTACGCTTACTGATGTGTTGTAATATAGATAATTGAAATACCATAGACAAAATAGGTTTGTCTTTGAGTCCATACCAGAGATTACAAGAAGGTGAAAAATGCTACCTCTTCCCCCCTTTGTTAATTTTAATCTTCTGAGGCTCTTTCTTGAGCATCTTAGAGTTCTTCTTCAATTGGGCTCAATTTAAGCATGGCTACTCTTATAGTTTGATCTGATACTGGTGATAAGGTAGCTTTTCTTGCTGCCACATCAGCAAAATGGTTTCCCTTACTCTCCAGAGTCAGTTTTGGAATGTCTAGGAATCTTAATAATGGCCATTTTTTTTGGTAATTGAATGAACTCTAAAAGATCTGAGACCTGAGATCCATGCTTAATAGGGTGTCCAAAGGAGTTTAAATAATATCCCAAAGTTGTGAGCCACACCAAAGGTATAGGAACTGTCAGGGTACATATTTGCTGTCTGATTTTTGGCCAATTGACAAGCTCTAGTGAGTACTATTAATTCAGTCAGCTGAGCTAATCTTACCCTAGGTAACGGGTTACTTTCTATAGCATCCACAAGCGACACAACAGCATAGCTGATCTAATATTTCTCAGATTCATCCTTTCGGTATGAACCATCCGTGGATCAAATAACATCAGCATTCCCCAGTGGTGTTTCTTGTAGATCTTGCCTTGGCATCAAGAGCTGTTCTGTTAGTTATATGTGATCGTGGGGTATCTCACCAGTCACTTTAGGCCACAAGATAGTGGAATTAAGAGTATTAAAATGATATTTCCCCCAAAATGGCTGACTAGGGACACTGGTCACCAGATAATCTCAGAAAGAAAGAACAGTTTTAGATGAAAAAAGACATAACTCAGGTGTAATTCTGAGGGAGAAGTGCCAGAATCTACCAGAGATTCCATGGGAAGAAGTAGCAGAGCAGAAGAAGAAGCAGCAAGATACAGGCAGAGATCAACCCCTGAGGAACTTGGAGTCCCCTGGAAAGCGTAGGTGGGGGTTTTGTTTCTTTTCCCTCATACCTATGGTATCCAGCAGGTTCCTCAGCTGCTGGAAAGGTTCTTTACCCTCACAAACCTAAAAGCTGCTGCCTCCAGTGAACTGGGAGCTTCTTGAAAACAAAGCACTGGGCTGCCAGCCCCCTTGGATTACTCCCCATCACCACAGACCTGAGCCAAGGTAGTGGGTGCCATACTGCTTCTCCACCCATAGTGTGCCTTTGTCCTACCCAGGGAGCTTCAGTTCTTTAGTTTTCCTGTCACTTGTTCCCACACAAGCATTTCCCAACTTCTTCTCACAATGCAATGGCCATAGGGGCCAGTGGGTCCAGGGGTGACTGTGATCCCAGAGCTTGGACATTCCAGGCAGGCTACCATCCAGGGAGAGGGACAAAGATGACCATAGTGCCAGCTCTCCTCCATTAAGACTCTTTTCCTCCCCCTCTTCTCCCCTGCCGACTGATGATGAGTGGCATAGGTGCCCCAAAGGATGATTGAGCTTGGGTTCTCAGGAGTGGCTGCTTCCCCTCTGTTGGCACATCCACCACAGCAAGGCTTCCACAGAGAGTGAGACTCACACCTTTCATCATAGAGACCTGCAGAGGACCAAGGAGGGCTCAGATTCTGAGCTCCTGGTACCGCTCACCTGGCTCCTCCAGCAGAGCAGGGCATACCGCAAAAGCAGAGGGACATTAAACCTGCTTGAACACTCCATAGGCAACTCTGAACCAGCATGCTTCCCCTGGCATGGTCAAGGATTGAATGTGGAGGACCATGGGACAGGCCCAAAGGCCAGCTCCCATACCCTCCCAGGACTTGATTGTGTTGCTTGGGGGCACAGAGGGGAGATTTGTGAACTAATCTCGGGAGGCAAGGGAGCCCATGTGGGAAGAATTGAAAGGAGAGTGCAGTGTGGGTCTGAGTCACAGAGTACTCGTGGAGCACCCCTCCCCCCACAGGAAAGCCATGCTTTCAGTCCAGGGTGGGACCCTGGGCAGTGAGGCTTCTAGCTGTGGCACCATTGCTGGTGAGCTTAGCTAGTTTGGGCTTCTGCTTATATCCAAACACTAGAAGGAGACCTCAGGACAGAGGAGGAGGGAGGAGAGTGAAACCCACTCCCTTCAGCTAGTCTGTGAATCCCAGATGGCCCCTCCCCTATGAGCAGCATTTCTGGCTTGGTGGGGCTGCTTCAGCCCCTTCCTGGTGGCTTTCCCTAGCCGCCTGGGAGCTGTCCCTTGACCCACACTGAAACAGCTCTTGTGCCTACCTTTGTGGAGCCTAAAGGTGGGCTCACTCAACCCATCCCCTCCCAGCTTCACTCCTCTACCCAAGTCTGCTATGGTGGAGAATAAAGAGTCCCCATGGGAGCTCCAGGGCCCTACCCACTGCCTAAGGCATTTCAGTGCTTCTCCTAATGGACTAGAGTTGGTCACAGGTCCCAGAAAACAACACTGCTGCTGGGTCTTCCCTGCAAGCACCATCTACTGACAGGAAGGACAACTTGTACAGCCCATTACAGCATTTACTGACTCATTCATAAAGGGTGTGGTTGACTCTTACCCACAAGCAACATCTACTGTCTCATAGATTAAACTGGGCATCTCAACATAATTCACCTTGTTAAAAAGACCACAGGGCTGGGGAAAGAGAAAGGACTTCAAAGACCTCCATCTTCCCGCATCAACTAGAGACAGGAATCTGCACATACTAGAAGTACCCGACCACTACAGCCTACAAATAACTAGCAGTTGAGACAACTACCACATTAAGGTTATCCATAACCAAGGTATAAATCCTGAACTTAGACTCCCATCAAAGTACCCACAAGCAAAGCCAAAGGTCCTTACCCAATATATGCTACAGACACACCCTTAAGAGTGAGGGGGGAAACATCCTCATGTAAACAGTAGAAAATCCCAAAACAAGAAGTGACAGCTGCTGCAGATGAGAAGGAATCAGCAGAACTCTGGAAGTATGAAAAGTCAGAGTAAAAGGACACCTCCAAATGAGCACACCAGCTCTCTAGCAATGGATCCCAACCAAAATGAAAATACTGAAATGATAGATAAAGAATTCCAAATATGAATTTGTTAGGAAGCTCAATGAAATCCAAGAGAAAATGGAAAACCAACTCAAAGAATCCAGAAAAACAATTCAGGAACTGAATGAAAAATGTACTAAAGAGATGGATATATTTTTTAAAAAACCAGATAGAACTTTTGGGAATGAAAAATTCATTTAAGAAAATACAAAACACAGTGGAAGGTTTTAAGAATAGACTAGATGAAGAAGAAGAAAGAATTTCAGAGCTTAAAGACAACTCTTTCAAATTAACCGAGTCAGTCAAAAACAACAAAGAATCAAGAGAAGTGAACAAAGTCTATGAGAAATATGAGATTATGTAAAATGTCCAAATGTAAGAATTATAGGCAAACCTAAGGGCAAAGAAGAAAAAGCAGAAGGCCTGGAAAACCTATTTGAGGGTATAATTGAGGAAAACTTCCTTGGTCTTGCTAGAGATTTAGACATCAGATACAAGAAGCTCATCTTTTTAAAAGATGTCCTGGCTTTTTACAATGATAACAGATACCTTTAGATGTTTCTGGAGCCCACTTTCAAAAGGAAGGCCTCTGTTCTTGCAACTTGGCCAGTAAGTTGCTGGAGTTGTAAATTCTTAATTTTAGTGCCCTTGTTATCCTTTTTCTGTTGCATAACCCCAGCCAACTTATCAGTGAGGTTTATAAGTTCAGAAGTATGCACTGAGTTCCAGTTTATTTCATGCAATTTGACTACTTTGGCCAATTATTTGTCTAACCCATTGAGGAAAATTGAATGTACTAAGATATTATTCTGATAATCCATAGACTGTCCTCATTCATTCCCAAGTATTGTCTAAACACCGTTTCAAATCTTTCAAAGTAGTCCAATACAGTTTCATTTGGTCTTCACTTACACTGTTGTAACTTAGACCAATCAGTGGTTTGGGGAAATATTTGGGGAATTAATTGTGTTATACTATTTGTTAGTTTTGGAGCATCTCTTCCATCCTGTGCAATTTGTTTATGGAAATCACTTAATGGATCTTTGCAATTTACCTTTGATAGCTATTCTCTGGCTTTCCTTTCAGATACCAATGTGTGAACAAGCTGATATAAATCTGAATATCCTGGCTCATAAGTCCTTACCACCTAAGTAAATTCCTTAGTAAAACCTATAGGATCTTGAGTAGGATCAGGAAATTTCTTAGTAACATCCCAGAGTTCTGTTTTGATCCAGGAGGTTTAAGCCACTGAAGGGTTCACCCTTGGATTTTGTTTTTCCCTGAAAGGTGCTGATAAAGCTTTGGTAGATGGTGGAGGAGGAAGTGAAGGAAGGTCTGAGAGCAAAGGATAGTAAGGTTCAGAGGGAGTGAGGGAGGAGGCATAGTAGGAGAAAAGAATGTAACAGTAGACACTTTTAGTAGTCTTTTCCAATCAAGAAACAGCTTCCAGGATCTTGTGATTCACCTCCTGCATGGAAGCAATTTTATCATTTCCTCTTTTAGATGCTTCTAGATGGCATTGAAAGTAGCTTTCCCATTCTTTTTGTTTAATCTTTGAGTTGTCTGTCTCTGATGTGTACGTAGGCATAGTAACTTCAGGATTTTGAATGAACCTCATTTTGGTCAAGTTCAACTTATTTTTAGTGATGTTAATCTAGTGAGTCTAAAATTTACAAGATGAAGTACCATAATTTTTAGTCATAAATTCAGCTGGTGATTCAGATGGTGGTGACCCCCATTCAGTGGTTTCCATTTTATTTTATTGATTTATTTTGGTAGATACGGGGGTCTCTCTGTGTTGCCCAGGCTGAACTCCAATTCCTGGCCTCAAGCATGTGGTCCTCTCTCCTTGGACTCCCAAAGTTTTGGGATTACAAGCATGAGCCACCATTCCCGGCTAGTAGTTTCAATTTTAGACATCTTGTTTCCCATGTTTCTTTCCTTCCCCTGTCTACCTGCACCAAGCTAAGGATGTGTTTAGGGTAAAAAATGTGCTGCTTATGAGCTTCACTCCTTGTGCTCTCACTCCTGGTCCATCAGCTCTCTTACCTGTCTCAGGAAAACTTGCCTGCCCAAACAGTGAGCTGTTCTGACCGTTAGGTGTCCAACCTTCACCAATGTTCCCAGGAGGGGCTAGGATTTTAAATGTCCTTGAGTTTACTGTGGAGCCCCGTGGGACTGCTGTGCCTCATGAGGGGTTCCCTCTGACACCTCCATGAGATTCTTAGTCACCTAAGAATACCTGAAGTTCAGGCTGGAGAAAGCGTATGTCCCTTGTCTTTGGAACAATTTTATCTCAACTGTTGTCATATGAAAGGAAAAAGGTTAGTACAGAAGAAGGTTTTGAAAAGAGAAACA
Source organism: Cheirogaleus medius (assembly GCA_008086735.1). NCBI lineage: Eukaryota > Metazoa > Chordata > Mammalia > Primates > Cheirogaleidae > Cheirogaleus > Cheirogaleus medius. The sequence goes on from VBSM01000361.1 coordinate 22,941,789, forward strand.
TTCAGCTGAGGCAAAAGATCCACCACTTAAACCGCAGCCATGTTTGATCTACCTAACTAACCTCCTGTCCTTCCTTCCAAGCAATTCAGAACAAGCAATAACGACCCTAGGAAGAGTTTAGCAAATCTGAGATTTACTGCTGTTTCTTAGTGGCCCGTAAAACAGCTCAGAATTAAATAAATCTAGACCACTACCAAGAGTGCGGGGTGCAGATTCCAGGCACTCACCATGTACACCCAGCGGCTGGGTTGGAGGCAGTATCAAGTGCCTAGTCCCAGAGAATGAGTCCTGGTGTCCGGGGGGATTTTGTTGGACACCAGCAGACTATGCCATCTGTCGACCAAAAGTTGAATAACAAGCACTAGAATTTAGACAAGTCATTAGAATTTAGAGAAATCATGGGTAGGTTTATTTTGAGTCAAGTTTGAGGACTAAGCCCAGGAACACAAACCCAGTACAGAACGAGAATGTCGTCCAAAGTAGGGTACATGAGGCATTGTGTGTGTCACACACACACACATATATATGTATATGTGTGTGTGTGTGTGTGTGTGTATATATATATATTTTTTTTTTTTCCCCTGATAGGGAAACACATGTTGCAAGGAAGGTGGGAAAAATAGAGAGTGAAGCAACAGTTACATTCTTGTGATTTGATTGGTGCTCTGTGACACTTTATGCAAGATAAGGTAAATAAGTGCTTGCATGTGTAGGGAGAAAGGTTAACATTGTGTAGGTGTATTAAGGTCTGGTGGAAGATGGTTGATTTCATTGTATCTTTGCTCTACATCTGATAAACAGGATTACAATCAGTACCTGTGAGTGAAATACTTTTTTTAGAACTCCAGTTCTACAAGCAAGAGGTCAACTTTAGCTTATAGGCCTCGGTTTTTATTATCCATGTACCAAACTGTTGCCATCTTAGGCCACTGTTAAAAAGTTTGTTTTGTATTTTCCTTTCTCTGCCATTCCTCTACTGGTCTTTCTCCCCTACTGCAGTAGCCTGAATAAAATTGTCTTATGGTTTTTAACAAGTGCCCAGTGAATTTTTACTTTGACAGATAAGACAAAGCCTGGACCTTGGTACTTTACCAAGTACTTTGGGTGATTGTGATACTGACCCAAGTTTGATAACCCCTTTAGCTTTTGCAGTATTTTGCAATCCACCACAGTAGTAAGTCCTGAAATGATAAGACAAAGTTTTAGTGCTCTGAGAATTAATATTCCCTTACTTCAGTGGCATCTTTTTAAATTAAAAACAAAACCAACAAACCCAGTCATTGCTCACTTTGTCTTATTCTTCAATTCAATCCAGTAATGATTCTTGACCTTTTAACCAAACTGACATGGTTCCTGAGGAATATGGCGTAGGTCCCTCAGTGAGGGTGGTGTAACATGACAGTCACTGTAAGGAGGCAGAGAAATGGAGTGTGGTGAAGATGAGGGATGAGGAGTGCGTTAAAGCCTGGTGGTTCTGCTTTTTCAATATACCACCTCATTGAGAAAACCTGCTGTGGCATTCTTGGTTTATCTCGGTCAGTTGCTCAGCAAGGAGAGTTGTCTTGCTGATTTTTTGTTTTCTTACTTTCTAACACAGTGCCTGGCAATAAATAAAAGCTTAATATAATATTTTTTCCCCAGACCTTTACAGGATTTTCCTCACCTTCTCTGTGTGTATCCTAATCCATCCCTTTTTTCTTTGCCTGGCATGGCATAAAGTTAATTTAATTTTGCATGTGAAATTTTTCTGTGGGACTTCATTTGTTGATGGGCAAGGAGAGTATTCCAATTTAGAATAGGAAGGAGATTAGTAACTTTGTCTTTTATTTCTCTAGCAAAAGAATTACCAATTCTAAATTATTTAACGCATTTTAAAAATGTAATTCATCAAATCTAACTACATATTTTCAGTTGAGGAAACAAAGGCAAAATACCTCAATTGCTCCAAGTCATATAGCCAGTGGTGCTTAAGTTAGAACTCAACTTCTGTCTTCTCATCATTCAGTCCTAATTTATCTATTCAATAAACAGTTACTGAGAACCTACTATGTACCATGTGCCATATTAGGTACTGGGGATACAAAAATATATCTTATATGGTTCCTATACATTATGGTTTAAATGAGGAGAAAGAAAAGAAAACAAACTAGTGTAATATTATTTGATAAATACTTTAACTAAGATATGAGTAAATATTTCTTTCTACTATACTTTTAATAACTGTTTTCTCCCAGAAAATTTTTATTAATATTTTGCTTTTCAAAAAAAAATTTTAGTAAAAACTTTTCAGTAACTTCTACTTGAACTCAGTGTTTTAAAAAGAATTTCATTATACCTTGAGTAAGAGCCTCATAGCAAGTTGTGTCTGCCAGTTACCAATGGTCAGCCTCTTGGCAGCTCATGGTCTCTGTGAACGCCCTTTGCACAGATCTACCTAGACAGTCATCTGGCCTGATGTAGATGGCCAGAAGTATGAGTACTGGCAGCGCTTGCTTTGCATGGTAGTGTGGGACCATAGTAATGACCATGCAAGCTGAAATAGTGCAAAGAGATCATATTAAATCATGTAGACTGTAACATTTGGAATGAAGACTACTGAATGGATTTGGAGTAGAGAATGGGAAAATGGGGAAGTAAAAGGGAAAGAATATTCACAAATTAGCATACATTCTTCATTGTACTAGAGCAGGTTTCTCAGACTCAAACTTTGGGCTGGATAATTCTTTGCCGTAGGGGGCTGCCCCTACAACAACTGCAGGATGTTTAGCAGTATCCCTGACTAGATGCCAGTAGTACCCGCGAGATGCCAGTAGCAGTTCTCAGGTTTAACAAATAAAAGTATCCCCAGACACAGCTAAATTTCACCTGGGGTCAAAATCATCCCATGTTGAGAACCACTGTTCTAGAAGAAATATTTAGATGGGTCTCACTGAGGTGTAATCATACAGAATCATGAAATTTAGAAACATTAATTAGATTTATTAGAATATTTTATATTTTTTAATGGAGAAGGAAAGAGAGATTTATTAATTTGCCGGCAAATGAGGAGGATGGAGACTCCTGTCTAAAGTGCCATCATCCGGCCGGGCGCGGTGGATCACGCCTGTAATCCTAGCACTCGGGGAGGCCCAGGCAGGTGGATTGTTTGAGCTCAGGAGTTCGAGACCAGCCTGAGCAAGAGTGAGACCCTGTCTCTACCCAAAATAGAAAAAACTAGCCGGCATGCTGGCACATGCCTGTAGTCCCAGCTACTTGGGAGGCTGAGGCAGAAGGATCGCTTGAGCCCAGGAGTTTGAGGTTGCTGTGAGCTAGGCTGACACCACGGCACTCTAGCCAGGGCAACAGAGTGAGACTCTGTCTCAAGAAATAAATAAATAAATAGATAATAAAATGCCATCATCCTCTGGAATATTCTACATATTAAGGATTATAAATTTATATAACCAATAAATAGCGACCTATGCATCCAAGAAAAAAAGCAAGTATACTGACAATCGTAAAGAATATCATCCACTCATTAAACAATTCACAAGGGTACATCTGTGTTTATTTAGTCACTATGAAATTTATGGATGGGTTATGTGGCAGCAATTTTTGTCTTTCTCAACCTCAATTTGTCATCACACCTTCATCTGTGTCTGTATATATAGCCCCTCACTCCTCCCCAATCCCTAGATGACAGGCTTATAAAGATTAAGACATGATTAAAAAGTCGTGTGTGTGTTTGTGTGTGTAAGTATGGTGATATACTTTGATTAACAAATTCTTTTAAAAATAATCTTCTTTATACTAAATTCTGTATTCAAAAATAGCAACAACTCTTTATAAATCATTCAAATAGAGGTGCATGCATCTTCAGCTGAACATAACAGAAACGTCTTGACACAGCTTCTTTTTTCTCTAGAGACTCTAGATAGAGTTTCTTAGACTGAGTTATGAATCCTGCAATGATTGTTTGCTGTTCTCCAATAACTCATTTTCTGAATTCCTCCTCACTTTAGTAGAGACATTTCTTCCTTTCGGGTATGCACCATACTTAGGCTTTGTTGTGGCATAGTTTTCCCCTACTATGTACCCCATAAAAGTAGGTACAATTCTGCTTCCTGTGATAGATGCTAGTTGCCAGCCTGACTTTGAATCAGCTTCAGTAAACCAAGCACATGCACGTTAATTTTAGTCATCAAAAAAAGAATTCTATATCTCTTCCCCATCTTGATTTCAAACATCATCAACCATATAAGGAGATGAAGGAGATTCCATGCAATCAAATGTTGGTGATTTCTTTTGAGCACTCCTTTTACAATCCACTAGAGAAGTCTGATTCTGAGGTGAGAAATTTAATCTGCACAAACTCTTCATGAGGCTTTCTTACAAGGAAGGCACTCAAAGGAAGAGAACAGCTTTACCTCCCAGGCTGCTGCTCTGCATTACTCCCTCCATGTGCAGCAGGGGAGGGGAAATGGTGGAGGTAAAGAGACTTCCAGGTTTCCACAGTAGCTTTGGCCCAATAGGCAACAGTGGAAATCCCTGTGGTCTTGTCTGGGAAGAAGATGGTGTGGCATGGTGTGAGAATGGAGGGCATGAAGTGGAGAGGAATGAGGTGGCGAGCATATCTTGGAGATGTTGGAGAGTTAGGAGCTCAGAGAGGGAAAAGGGGAGTAACAGAAAGCCAGTGCTGTCCATTGGAAGTGTCTGAATGGGGCGCTGATGGTGAGAAGATTGTTAAATATATTTGAATATGCATTAGGAAAGTTTATCATCCTTTGGCCTTTTCTTAAGAGACTGAGTAGAGACTGATATACTTTTAATTAATTGTTGTTTGTTGGACATACCTTAGTTTTTCCATGTGGAATGGGAATAATTGTTCTTGCCCTATTCTAGAAGTTTTGGTCATCGAAAGACCCATGTCTATCTATCAACTCTGCATGGTGCAGCCCCACAATATGTCATCTCTCTTTAATTTTTAAATATTTTCTTAACCACAGACTTTGCTATTAATATATTATCTGCTATCTATTCTGATGCCTTAAACAGTGTATCTACTTCTAATTCCAATAACAAGGTCCCCAATAAACTGTTACATTGAAATACTGTCTTTTTATTTTCAGATACAGTGTTTTAATCAGTTTTTCTTAGTGGATGACCATGTAGGGACCAATGCTCTTGGCCCCCAAAAGGTTTGCTAAAAAAATCACTACTGACGTGAGGCAGATTGATTAATAGGAGAAAAGACATACAAATTTATTTAATATGTATACATGGGAGCCTCCAGAATGAAGACTCAAAGATATAGGGGAAATTGTCCATTTTTATGCTAAATTTAACAAAGTATAGACATCAGTGTAGATATATGATTGCACAAAAATAATATAATCTAATGCTAATAGACTGGAGAAATCTAGCAAGGCCTGTATAGATTCTTTTTTTGCCTCTTTGAGCATGCATTTTTTTCTTCTGTGTGTGGGTCAGGGCTCCCTCTGAAATGGGGGGGTCTTAAGACCTACAGTCAAACAAGCTAGGTCAGGTAATTTCTTTATGGTCAGTTCTTTTACAGAATAATTTTAGGTTTTGTGGCTGGCTTTTGGAAAAATGTGTTTTTGCTGTTATGAGAAGAGGGATTCTAGTTTCTATGGCTAGCCTGAGGAAAGAATGAGACTAAATGATAGGAGGACAGGAGAAGATCAGAGAAAAACTTTTGCTTCTGAGGCCTTCATTCTGGGGCACTGTTTTCTGAGCTCCATCAACCACAAGCTCCGTTTTCTTTTGGTTCTAGAATTTTGGACTTAGCATGCTATATTATTTTTTTCCACTTCCTTAAAACTCATCTCAAATAAAATAGGTCCACAGTTTACTTCTGTTATATGTTGAATATCCTGAATCTTATTAACATTTTTCCTTTTAAAATAACCTTCTCTTTTTTCCTAGAAGAATATTTAGTTGTTTTATAGATACTTTTTCTTCCAATTGTTTTCATTTGGAGGATAGATTATTAAACCTTTGTAGCAAATGTATATTTAAATACTTGAATGGATCTAATTAGTAAAAAATGCTACATATTTGAATTTATTGAGGTTGAACCTAATTAATCCAAATGAGGAAAAAAAAAAGACTAATTATCTTTAATTTTGATATTGGATGTAAACTCTACCATTGAAAAGCACACTCAAGAATATACCTAATCTATGTGCATGTGGAAAGAAGTTAATTCTTGTGCTCATAAGAACTTGCTATAGTTTAGATGTTTGTCCCCCCAAACTTCATATTGAAATTTGATCCCCAGTGTTGGAGGTGGGGCCTAATGGGAGGTGTTTGGGTCATGGGGATGGATCCCTTGTGAATGGCTTGGTGATGTCCTTACGATAATGACTGAGTTCTTGCTCCATTAATTTTCATGAGAACTGGTTGTTAAAAAGAGCCTGGCACTTCCCCCTTCATCTTGCTTCCTCTCTTGCCATGTGATCTCTGAGCATGCTAGCTCCCCTTCACCTTATACCATGAGTGGAGGCAGAATGAAGCCCTTACCAGAAGCAGATGCTGATGCCATGATTCTTGTACAGCCTGCAGTACTGTGGACCAAATAAACCTCTTTAATTTATAAATTACCCAGCCTCAGTTATTCCTTTTTAGCAACACAAATGGACTAAAACAGTACTGGAACCTAAACTTTGTCTCCAAAATATATGTACGAGTTTGATAAAATCAAGTAAGTATTAGAAAAAAAGATTCTTATTGTGTGTGCATGAATACACACCTATATGTATATATGTATACATTGTAGGAGCAAAGGCCCTTGGCCCCTTGAAGTTTCATTAAAAATCACTGACATGAGGCAGATTGATTAATAGGCGATAAGGCACACAAATTTATTTAACATGCATACACAGCTTCAGAATGAAGACTCAAATTCCCAATGGGATACAGAGGCTTATATACTATTTAATATCTTGAGGCTACAGAAAGAATGCATGCTCAGAACATGGCTAAAAACGGGTTATGGTGGTAGATCAGGTTTTAGTGGCAAGAAGTTACAGGATGGGAAGAAGAGGAGGAGTGGCTAGCAAAGGTGGTCTTGTTATGTAGATGAAACCTTACTGGTAGCAGCCCTCAGAAAGAATAGGTAGTAAATATTTCTTTCAGATCTTTAAAGGTGTCAGACTCTCAGTCTTTCATAGATCTGGACAAGGGAAGGCCTGGCTGTGTTAATGCAGATTCTCTGTAGATGCAAATTTCCCCCACAAAAGATGGCTTTCTTGGGCTACTTCTGTTTGCTTGCCCTCTGGTAGCCATTTCAAAATACATATGTGAAAGAAATATATTTTGGGGTAAAATATTTTTATTTCATTCAATATACATCTATCTATCTATCTTCTATCTATGCACACATAAACACATATATGTTTACCTATATATAGAAAGCTACCGAAATTTTTTGATAAATTTATACTTTAGGCATTTACTTGGTTGTTTCTATTAATGCATATATGCATATCTACACTGCAACTCACTTCAGCAATTTCACAATTTGCTTCATAGCAAAATACCTCTTTCTATTTTAGACAAATTACCTAGGTATTTTAAAAAAGGATATAAGGAAAATAATGAGTTTTTTTGTATTTTATACCCAAAGCACATCCAAAAGCTTTAGGATTCACACACAAAGTAGCAAGCATTTACTCAGAAAGTAAATCCAAAGAAAAGAGGATTTATATGAAACCAACTAACCAAGCAGGGAGTGAATTCCAAATTTTTTTAAAAAGGTTTTTTAAAATATGTCAGCTCATCAATTTTCAGACTATACTTTTGAAATAGCCAGTGGCCTTCCTTCAGGTGATTTCAGACAGCGATTCATTTTTCTTTCAGATAATAGGAATGGATAATTAGTGAAGGAAGTATTTCTGAATAATATTTAATCCCTTGATGCTGGCATGTGTCAGCATATTATATAACCATGCTTCTATTTATGGTTTATAGTTCAAGTATTATTTTGTTACATTTAAATTATAAAAATAATTTCAGTCCATGACCATTTAAAGTACATTCTAGCTAAGATCAAATTGAGAGTAAGCTTCTTACTGTTTGCTCAGCCAGTGTGCTGGTGACCTATAAGGACATCTATTAGCACACATTGCTATATATAAGAGATTTTGTTTTAGGTTAAAGCAGATTTTTTTTTTAATTGTAGGAATACCTGGCGGTGGGGTGGCAGAAATATGAACAATGGAGGGAATAGATGGCTATGGCCTATTTGGATTTTTTGAGCCCTAATGGAATGATGGAGGGGAAAAAGCTGAAGGAGCTGCTTCCATGAGAAATGCCATGATACTTCTGGGACAAGCTGGGCTGCTCCAAGGACAATGGCAGAGCACTGCACAAAGTATGTGAGAGAGACATATTTCCAACCTCAGACAGCAGTTGGCATAGCTCTGACTACTCCAAGACTAGCTACTTTGGAAACATGGAGGTGGCACCTTGACATGGGCATAAGAGTTTCACAGAGGTCATGGGAAGCTATGGCAGTGTCTGACAGTTTTCTTGCAGCAAGGCAACCCCCAGAAGGAGAAGTTGGGAGCAGATAACATAGCAGATTTATTATACCCCTTTCAGAAACTCTCAGAAATACCTGGGCAGGAGACCCTTCTGGGGTTTGGAGTCCTTCCTCCATGAGCCAGTCAGGACAACGAACCCATAAATTTTGGATGCCTACTGTTAATACAGCTCACTCTCTTCCCACAGGCTGGTAAGGTCTGGAGACATGCACATTATCTTTATCTATGGAGTTTCAAAATTACTGTGATTACCTTTTTTAAAGAAGGGTGCATGTAATTACAAACAAATAAATTGAAAGAAATACAAACAGTGCTCACCTCGGCAGCATATATACTAAAATTGGAACGATACGGAGAAGATTAGCATGGCCCCTGCGCAAGGATGACATGCAAATTCGTGAAGCATCCATATTTTTTGTATACAATGGAATATTACTCAATTATAAGAAACGACTGTGATCTAGCACCGCTTATATTTTCCTGGATAGCGCTTGAGCCCATTATCCAAAGTGAGGTATCACAAGATCGGAAGAATAGGCTCCA
>VBSM01000361.1:22954401-23055724 GCA_008086735.1 Cheirogaleus medius
GTTTTTTTTTTTTTTTTTCACAAGCATGGCAATTTCCTAGGTGACCAGGGCGACTGGGTCACATATCCACCCTCTAGAAGGCTAGCCCAGGCTTCTTCACAGGGTTCTAAAAACAACAGGTGAAGGCAAGCTCCAATGTGCAAACTTTCTTAATGTCTCTGCTTATCTCATGTTTGCTAGGGTCCTTTGGCTAAAGAAGTCACATGGATAAGCCCAGATTCAGGGGAAAGAAAAATAGATCTGTCTCTACATTGAAGGAGCTGTAAACTATTGTGATTTGTTTTTGTTTTCAATCTACCATAATGTCAGCATCAACTCATGGCCTTGATTTTTGTTCATGTAGTATAATTCCCATATGAAAACAGATTTCAAAAATATTAACATGTTCTATGTAGATTGAAGCAATAGATACAAAATGGCATGAGACTTGGAAATCCCCTTTGTTTGAATTTTTAGTTTAAAATAGTAATATTTTTTAATAAGTTAAAAAAATCAATTGATTGCCTTTTTATGAGAGTTTGTAAGGTAAGAGAATTACTAAAATTATTAAAATCTCTGTGCATTAATCATATGAGATAACCAAATGCCAAAAATCTTAACTTCAAGTCACTACCCAAAATAGCTTTGTCCTTTTAAATTTTAACTTCTATAGAATATCAGAAAAGGAAAAAAGGGAGTAAAAAAGCAAATGTAGAGTAAAATTATAGTCATAAATCTATTGAAGTTACCTAAGTTATTTGGAAGCTAATTATGACTGTGTGCAAAGCAAATGAAGTGAGAACTGAATTAATGAATACCAGTTACCTCCCACAAGCTAATGAGGCATGCTTTATACCAATAGTGCCTAAAATTGAAAAATTAAATCTCTTCATGGGGAGAAAAAGGAGCAGCCCAAGTTAAGAATAACACACAAGGCCAAAGAATTTCCTAAAGGAGTTCTCTAGGATTAACAGTATTTGCTTCCTTTCTATGATGTGGAATACAGAGTATATTATGGAATTCCTCTGATTCATACATTTTAGTTTTTTCTCCCCTGCCCTCTAAAAAATTCATACACAGTGGTTTGCTGTAGCCTCACAAAATCAATGCAGGTTAAAAGTACTAGTGTTCAAATGTGTTATGCTTAACTTCTGTGTAATGTTAGCCTTTCTTTTTGCTTTTCTTGGCATGATACATAGGAGATTTTCAACCAAGTTCTTTACATGTGCTCTCCCCATTAAACTCATATAAATATATGTGTATGTATATATGAGAGAAATATATATATGAGAAAATATGGAAGCAAAAAGTTCCAAAAGTTACTTTTGGAACTTTTTGCTTCCATATTTCCTTTCTTATTCTCTCTTTTACATTTATAAATCAAGATTCCCGTATTAGGGTTACTGCACTCAGTATATCTCTCTTTCACTGTACATCTCAAATCATATTTTCTCTCCTGTCTCTCTCTCCTATAATAACAAATTCTAATAGTAATAGTCGTTTTATAATTTTTTATTGACTTTTTTCATGCCTTCTAAGTACCTACCATCTCTCTTTTGCCATTTAATCTTGTATAGGCTGTTTTGCTATAACCTGATAATTATGTTTTTAGGAAAACTTGTGAAACCAAAAATGACATAATTAAAATAACACCGGGCAAGTATGTAGAGGATTGCAATTATGAACTAGTTTCAGATTTGCAAAACTATATTTCAATAACAAAGGTATAGCTATAAGTGAGCACATACATACCCTAAACACCACTCAATCAGTATTTGATTACATCCATGCCTTGATATTATTAACATAGCACTTAAACATTCTTATCTCCTTCTTATCTCATGTATCTCCTATGCTTAAGAGAAACAAAGCATGAAGTCACTCAAACAGAGCATTAGGCTTTCAGTGTTCGGTGCCAGTTCTGAATCTTGATCACTCATAACAGCTGGCAGAATGCAAATTATTTACCCTAAGTAATGGATCACCAATATCTCTACAAGGAATTCTGAAAACTCTTGCTGGGACCCAGTAGAAATGTGGATGTAGTATTCTTTGGAATTATCTACATTCTACTAGTTACTATGACTATGGTTTATCTTTAGGGAGTGTTGAGTGCACTCTAAAAGCTGAGCTAGCTATGATTTCATTAAATAGCAAGAAAAGAAGATGTGAAATGTTTCTGAGGGAAATCTATAGCTATCTCATATCTACCACAGTACCTGATATGGGTTAAGTGTGCAATAAGCAATGGTTATATGTGGCATGTATAGTTATTGTCTTCTGTTGTTTATCTACAGACAACTGGTATGATGTGACTAATTTATCAAGAACTTTACATGTGTCAGAAATGATTCTAAGCAATTTATTTGCTATAACAGCACTATGATGTAGGTATGCAAATTATCCCACTTATAAATAAGAAAACTGAGGTATAAATAAGCTAACTAGACCAAGGACACATAGTTAGTAAATAATACCATCTCATTCCAGAGCCCATATTTTTAACTGCTATGCCATGCTCCACCCCTGTATGTAAAATAGTCTGACTCATTTGGGAGATATGGATTTAATAAATATATAAGAGAAACATTAATATTAATATTAATATATCAGACCTAACTCAACCATAGAGATAAAATACTTTTTGGAATAGTTGAACACTAGTCTTAAAATGAAAAGATGTAAGCTTAGATCTTATATCATCTACTCCTACTTGTGTGAACTTGTTCAAAACACTTCGAATAAACATTTCAACTAATGCTGTGAGAATTGTATATAGTTAATTGCATAGTCTCCATAGAGAAATATTAAGATTTTATTACCATCTGTAAAACAGAGCATTGAACTATAAATTGGGAGCCAAGTCTAACTGTTATCTTGTACTAGCTGGTTATGATTACATAAATCACTTAAAATTCTTTTATTTCCTCATTTATAAAATAAGAACAATTTTAAAACTTATCCTCTAAAATTATCACAGGAATGTTGGAAATGAGAATGAGAAAGTAAATGAAAGTGCTTTGAAAAGGCATGCTATAAGTCCAAACTGATGGCATTGCTATAAATAGAACTCAGAAATATTAAGCTTTATGTGATGTTTAGGTCCTTTTTAAGGTCTTTCTTGTGCCCAAAGGGCTGTTGGCATTGAGAACAGTTGGTGGTTATGAAAATCATATTATATCTGTTTTGGGTAGGAAGCTATATGATATATCCTATATATTTCCTTCCTTTATGATTTTACATTAAATTTTCTGAGGCTTCCAACTATGAAGGAACCAACTATTAGTACAATAAAGTTTTTTACTAGTTTATATATATAATGTATATGTATATATACAGATATCTATATACCTATATACACACACACACATATAGATCTATTTTTTACCTTTAGAATGTCCTTATTAGAAAGGGAGGCATTTTTGGAAATGGAGTTTATTCAAACCCCACATTTTATAACTAACCATAATGTCTCACTGCTGTCATTAACCACTATTTCCAAGTTGAGAGTAAAACCAAGTCTCCTGCTGTATCCAGCAATATACAAGAGGTGCTATATCACCAGCAAATTGGCATTAACAGATCAACACCTAAGTGGACATATAGGAATAACATTTGTCCGGTGTTGGGCGGGTGGGAGGGGGAAGAGGGGATGGGTATATACAAACATAATGAGTGAGATGTGCAACATTTGGGGGATAGTCATGCTTGAGGCTCTGCCTTGGGGGGGAAGGGGGCATGGGAAATATACATAATCGTAATATTTGTACCCCCATAATATGCTGAAATAAAAAAAAATTTAAAAAAAAACCCCAAGTCTCCTGCAATAGAATCTAGGGAATTTTCCATTCTCTGTGGAAGTGGTTACATATTATACCAATATTCTGACATACTATTTTCTTTCTTTGATCTTATCATTTGCTTTTACTTCTTTCTATTTTGTTCATTCCTTCATTTTCATTTTCAAATTTCTTCTCTCCTCTACTTTCTTCTTATAACTTCCAGGTCAGAAATTTTAAAAATACAATCAAAATTGATCAAGGAAAATTAAAGAACTTCTATCCATTCATGTTTTTGGCAAAAGAGATACTTTTAATTTTACTGCATTTGTTTAAATATGTAGCTGCCACGAAGAGTTCAGGTTAGGCTCCTCATGTACCTAGGGACATGTATGACTCTGAGCCAAGTAATGCTTTTCTATGATCGATGTTGCAAGAGCTCTAGCTCAAATTTTTATTAAGAAGTTTATATAGTGTGTAGAATCTGCATACAAGCTCCCAAGTAGGTAGACTGCTTATGGACATAGATTTCTCAGAAAAACATGGTGTTCACAAAGCCCATATGCTTTCCCCATGACCAGAAAAATGAGCCCCTTTCTTCAGTTCAAATATCCAACTGTAGCTAAAGTTGTTTTTGTTCAGTCCCACATAGCTTCTAACTTTCTTTGAACTCAACTGGATGATCAGGTTTGATATCCTCTAACATCAGACCACTACTAGAGACAATGAATATACTATATTTCTCTTTGGTTTTAAAGGAAGTTTATATAGGAGGTACAGGAGGATAGATGATACACCTTCTTTGAATTATTTTCTTTACATTCTTTTAAAATAATTAGCATAGTGGCTTATAATGCAAGCAATATTCAATTTTAATCAATAGTTTATTTCTTGTAATTTACTTTAAAATATAACCATGATGGACAGGGATGAGTAGAGGTTATGATTAAGGAATTGGATGGATGAATATACTTATTTGCCAAATACCGTGTTAGTACTGTAGGTAGTCCTTGAAACTCTAATAAGAAAAATATAGCACCTTTTTTATAGAATTTCTTTTGTTCTTTTGGGTAGATGCCCAGTAATGGGATTGCTGAATCAAATGGAAGATCTACTTGTATCTCTTTGAGGTATCTCCATATTGTTTTCCACAGAGATTGCCCTTGTTTGCAGTCCCACCAGCAGCGAGAGTGTTCCTATCTCTCCGCATCCACGCCAACGTTTATTGTTTTGGGACTTTTTGATAAAGGCCATTCTCACTGGGGATAAGTGGTATCTCACTGTGGTTTTGATTTATATTTCTCTGATGATTAGGGATGTTGAGCATTTTTTCATATGTTTGTTGGCCATTATTCTGTCTTCTTTAGAAAAGTTTCTGTTCATGTCCTTTGCCCACTTTTTGATAGGGTTGTTTGATATTTTCTTGCTGATTTTCCTGAGTCCTAAATAGATTCTAGTTATCAGCCCTTTATTGGATGTGTAGCATGGGAATATTTTCTCCCATTCTGTAGGTTGTTTGCTCTCGTGATAGTTTCTTTGGCTGTGCAGAAGCTTTCTAATTTGATCAGGTCTCATTTATTTATTTTTGTTGTTGCTGTGATTGCCTTTGGGGTCTTCTTCATAAATTCTTTGCCTAGGCCAATGTCAAGAAGAGTATTTCCAACGTTTTCTTCTAGAATTCGTATAGTTTCACACCCTGGGTTTACGTCTGCTATCCAATGTGAGTTGTTTTTTGTGAGAGGTGAAAGGTGCAGATTCTGTTTCAGTCTTCCACATGTGGCTATCCAGTATCTGCACTTGAATGTTTATAGCAGCACAATTCACAATTGCAAAGATGTGGAAACAACCCAAGTACCCATCAATACATGAGTGGATTGATAAAATGTGGTATATGTGTACCATGGAGTACTATTCAGCTACAAGAAACAATGGTGGTCTAGCACCTCTTGTATTATCCTGGATAGAGCTGGAACCCATCCTACTAAGTGAAGTATCCCAAGAATGGAAAAATAAGCATCACATGTACTCACCATCAAATTGGTTGTAACTGATCAACACCTAAGTGCACATATAGGAATAACATTCATTGGGTGTTGGGCAGATGGGAGGGGGGAGGAAGGGATGGGTATATACATACATAACGAGTGCAATGAGTACCATCTGGGGGATGGCCATGCTTGAAGCTTTGACTGGGGGTGGGAGGGCCAAGGCAATATACGTAACCTAAACATTTGTACCCCCATAATATACTGAAATAAAAAAGAATAATATAGGACCAATAAAATTAAATAAAAAATTTACCCAGTGAGTAATTTATTGAGCTCATTCCTCTGGTGAGCATTTTTAGGACAGCCAGCCCAGACCTTCCTGAGTTACCCACCATTTGGCTCTGTTATTAATGACTGACTGTTAAACAGAATGGGTCAATGTCCTTACCTGGTGAAATCATTTTTCCATTACTTTTGAATTTAGGTTCATAAACAGTCCCAGCTTCAATGATGGACCCTGATAGAAAATCTACTTTTGAGTAAGACTGCTCAAGAAGAAAACTTTGCTTGTGGCTTAGGTGCACTTTGGAAAGGGATGTGACATCAGCAGTGCTCATAAGTTTCTTATGAAAATTTAATGGAACTCGTGCTATAAAATGAAATATTGGATGAACTTATGACAGGTTGTCTTTAATGACAGTTCAAGATACAAATATATTATTCCAGAGACCATTTACCTTAGGCTTTTAAATTAAATTTTCTAAGTACCTTGCATTTTCAACTACACTTAAAGCAAGCAGCATTCCACTTTAGGGAAATGAAACCACTTATGGTCATAAAATAATAGATTCAGATTGGCCTTTCAATAAAGGGATGAGTGTGCCAAAAATCTGAAGGGTATTACTGTAAATAAAATCTTTACTAAGAACTAAAGAGTGCAAATTGATTTTAAAGGTTGTTATCCTTGCTGGCACATGATAAAATATAATAATAATAATAATAATGATCAATATTAAAATGTTCCTAGGAAGGAGGATGTCTGAAGCAATATAGAGCTCTAGTCCTGCATGGCTCCATGCCATTGATGAGGATTGACGAATACATAAAAGTGATCAGTTATCTTGGTTGGAGAACTATGCAAATGAGACCCAGGCATGAAGGCCAAAAGTCAACAGTTCACCATAGGCTAATTTGTTCCTTAGTCACAAGCATTGCCCTTAACTCTAGCAAGGACTCTTTGTTCAGAAAAGGTTTTTACCCAAGGCAATCAATGTTTGTGGTCCACAGGGTGCTTTGGCAAACAGAGCTGGCTCTAAGGAAAACTATGTAAGTTAGTTAACAGTTGAAATAAGCATTTCTCTCTTGATAGTTTTCTATACCTTTTTCCTCCCTTTTGATCCACCTCTCTCCCACACTCCTGTATATACCTATAATAGAAATCTAAAACAAGCCTATGGAGTTGGTGACTCGAAGTGGCATCCATTCTTCCTTATCCATCCCAGGGATATTGGTCTTTTTGAAGAGAGGAGGCAATGTTTTCCTGTAAGGAGTCAAACAATAATAATAGTACCTTACTCATTTTGCATACTGGAAAGTTTAGGTTGAGGGTAGAATAAACCACTTATTCAAGCTCATATGGTTAGGAAGTTGCAGAACAAGAATTTGCACCCAGATCCAATTAACTCCCAGGTTCTTGAGCATTGAGCTCTGTTACCTCCCAGTCTCTAGTACACATGTTGCTGGAAAACCCTTATGTAGGAAGAAGAGGAAGAATTCCTGGGCTCCCACAAACCCATGTTATATTCCCACCTCTCCTCTGCTGGCACACAAAAGCAGACCCTCTGGCTCAGGCCTCCTTAAGAAGCTATCTTGGTTGCTAACTCATGGCTATTTATGTTGGCTTTTATTTCAGCCTTGGCCTTCCTTTGGATTTGCAGCAAGACTTCATTTTCTAATTTTAACTCCTCCACACTTCACATTTCTTTCTTTCTCCCCAGGTTTTCACTCTCCTGGGATGACCTAGGTATAGAATCTGCCCTTATGGTTTGACTCCACCCTCTCACCTGTCTCATGAGACCACTGTGAAGTTCTGAGATGCAACAAAAGATAGAAAGAGAGCACAGAAGATGCTTTTGAATTAGTTATTTATTCTTACTGATAATATTAACACTTCATGATTGTCTTGTCTGCTCAGGCTGCCATGATGAAATACCACAGATTGGGTAGCTTAAACAACAGAATTTATTTTCTCACGGTTCTGGAGGCTGAAAGTCCAAGATCAAGGTGCCAGCAGGATTGGTTTCTTCTGAGGCCTGTCTCCTGGGCTTGCAGATGGTGCCTTCTTGCTGTGTCCTCACATGGCCTTTTCTCTATACAAGAGAGAAAGAGAAAGAGAGAGATATATCTCTGTGTCTTTTCCTCCTCTTATAAAGACACCAGTCCTATTAGAGTCTCACCCTTATGACCTCATTTAACCTTAAGTACCGCTTTAAAGGCCCTATCCCCAAATACAGTCACATTGGGGGTTAGGGCTTCAGACTATGAATTTTAGGGGGACACAGTTCAGTCCATAATAATTATCCAGGTAGACAGTACGATTACATGAGTATGTAATAACTTGAGAATCTGACTTTATCTGTTTTTCTCTAAATCTGTAAGCAAAGTCCTAGGCCTTTAAGTACGGTTTCTTTCATTGCAGATGGAAAGAAAAAAAGTCCTCCATAGAAGGAAAACCTTATAAAAATGACTTAAGCTATGATTTGCTTCTCTTATATTGACACATTGATGAGAAATGCTTCTTCATTTCTGTGCTCAATCATTCCCTTAGCTATATGTAGGATGAATATTCATCCTGATTGGCTAGGATAAAAGATTCAGTAGTGTTCATTGTTCTGATTAATTATTAATAGTGTTTCCTTTTTCTTCCAAAGTTTCAGTGATAACAGACATCCTACCTATACGGGAGTTTTCCAGGTTTAACTTATTTTTTACTATCTAGCTTTGAATGATTTTCTCATTTTCCTCTCCAAGTGAATGTACCAATATATCTCTATCACTCTCATAGTTTTATCTCTACCCATCTCTGAGTTTCTTTCTCTTGCTCCTTCTTCTGTTTGTGTTTGTGGACTTTATTTCCTTTTACTCTCTTGCCCTGCATGTATCTACCTACATAATCAGTCTCTGAACTCTAGTCTGCTGCTAAGGAATTGGTTTTCTCTGTGCCCGTTAATGCCAGTTACAATTTCTCACATTCAATCAATGCTAGAAGTTTGAGAAGTTAAGATTAGCAGGCCGCATGACTCTTAATCAGATTTTAAAATGTATGATGCTAATTTTATAGCTTTGCTTATTACAGGAAAACATCCACACTTATCTCCTGTGGTAGAAGCTAAGCTGATTAGTGCATGGAGCTAATGAAACTGACAGCTTTATCTCCCTTCCTAAGGCTGTCCATTATAGTGGTCTTATCTGTAGCCAAGGCCTGCTTCTGTGGTCCTCCCCCTCATCAGCCAGTGTTGATTTTTATTGTTGGTGGCAGGAGGCTTGGGTGAGAAAGAGGATGAGCTTCCTTCTTGCTACTAGCAAAACAACTCAGGGCACACACCGGGGAAGCAGGGGTGCTCAGCAGGACAATCTTCTTATGTTAAGGTCAGCATATTATTAAATATTCTCCATAGGGAGGTGATTGGATTAAATAATTAGTGAATGTAAAGTGCTTTAAACTGCTAATTATTATGCTTTGTGGGTCTACTTTGCAGATGATCCGCAGTTGGTGAATCTATTAGGAGGCGTGGGGAGCAAGATGATGTTCTCTCTCACTTATCTCCATTCCCCATGAGTGTTTATAATTATATCATGGATGTGTTTCGGCATTTTACAGCATTTACCAATGTAAGCTACCATTGTGACTTCTCAAACTTTGGTACCTAATGAAAACAGGGCAGGGTAGCTAAGGAAACCTTTTCAGGAAAAAAGGAAGATTACAAACACTAGATTAGCAAACAGCTTGCACTATTAATCATGTATCACCATACAGGCATAAGTACTGTGATTTTGTGTTGTATAGGAAAAAAAAAAAGCCTAGAAATAAAGCTCAACTACTGATAAGTCTGTTATGGGCTACTTGCTCCAAAAGTTCAATTTAATCTCCTGTTGTAGCATGGAGATTTCAGAGGCAGAGAAGTAATTACTCCTGTCCCTTGAAGATCAGAATCTTGCCCATTAAGGAATTATAGACAGTTCTAGAGATGATTTAAGAAGCTATCTGACATATACAGTAGGTAAAATTGAATAACCCATAGTCAGTCCTGCCAGTATGATTTCCAATAGGTTTAAAATAGTGTGTCTTTGTTAATGAGCTTGCTGTGATTAGTAGCCATACCTTTCCTTTGCAAACCACAAGGGAACATAAGAAAATTTAAATATATAGCACTCACTGAAGAGTTGGTGTGAAATTAATTACATGTACTTGACACTATTACTTTTATGTAGAGACATTCTGGAGTATTGATAGGAGGGGGAGAATGAAATTAGAAGATAGTATTACGTTGAGTATGGAAACCCCACATGCCGTTATTGCCTTATGTATGTGGGGGTAGAATGAAGTAGATCAGTAGAAATCAAATATGTTAAGAGATAAAGGAGAACCAAATATTTTAAAATATTTGTTTGTGGTAGATAACTAATCACTTGAAGGGAAGCAGATTTCTGGAAACAAGCTTTACTTACATTCTCTTAGCCCCTCATTGCTCCACCTCTTTCCCACGTATGATTTGAAAAGAAAAAAGAAAAAGATATGTAAGCCAGCGAGAGATGACTTTCTGTATCTGTGCTGGACCCAAGCCTGAGGAAAGCTGGTTTTGTGTGCAGCATTTAAAAAAGTTGCCTCTGGAGGCCTCCTGGAAAGGGGTGGAGGAGGGAAGGAAGGAGGATGGAGGAAAAACGTATTAACTTTCTGGATCTTAGCTTGAGAATAGAGAGCAGCACCACAACCTCCTCAGGACATCAGAGAAGGCAGGAGGGCTAGAACAGAGCTGGCAGTAGCATCTGGGGATAGCTCTGAGAGGCAGCCTATGCAATGGTTGAGAGCATGGAGTCTGCGTCAAAATTGCCTCAGGTCACGATCCCAGCTCTCTTAGGCGTTGGCTGTATGTCCTTAGGCAGATTATTTAATTTTCCTGGGCCTCAGTTTATTTGTCTGTAAAATGGGGATAATAATAGAGTGCTATGAAAATTAAAGTGCTTAGAACAATATATGGGATATTGTAAATACTATATAAATGTTTTTTTACTATAGAAAGTAATATTAAAACTACTGTTCATAAAATGAAATTACAATTATTAAGTAAAAATATAAAAATTATTATTAATAACTGTGGAAGATATACAAGATCTAGTTTCTAATCCCCAACTGAGAATAAATTAATTGTTAGTTATTAGGCAATTAATTAACTGTTTTCTAATTGACTCTTAGGAAAGACAGATAAGAGACCAAACACCTGAGTTGAAATTAAGACTCTGCCATTGGTATATTCCATATTGAAGTCCTCCTCTTCTCCCCCAGATTCACTTTTTCTCCCACGGACTTTGTTTCATTTAATGGCACCAACATTCTCTGGAGTGGGTTGTGACTTCCGCTCTCTCTTCCTGAATTCATTCCTTGCCAGGTGGAGATAGGTGCCACTGGGGACCCGCACTGTTACCTGCCTCCACCAGCACTGTCCTTGTGTGCTACATCACCTGGACTTTTGCAACAACCTTCTATTCTAGATCTTGACTATGCAAACCATCTGATTTTCTGCTATTGATTGATTTTCTTGAAGCACCATTCTTTATGATTATATTTCTTTCCCTGCTTGGCAACCTTCCATAAGTCCTCATTTTTTAACAAAATAAAGCCAATATTTCTTTGCAAGGTACTGTAGATTTTTCACAATGTGACCTCAACCTATCTTTTTAGCTTTAGTATACATACCTTCCTGATCCCACCGAACTAAGCCAAATTAACCTCCCACTCTACCATCGCTCATAATCTAACCTCCCCAACTTCCACTACCCAATTCCAAATTTGTCCTTTCTGAATTCTTCATTCTTGTCTCTGATTTTCCATATCTCTAATCTCCTTTAAGATACTGTATACATTCTAGTTGATCATACATTATAACAATTGGTATTATAGTTACATGGGCAGACACCTTAGCTCCATTCCTTGTACCTAAGTCCTCATATAAGGCTGGGGTGGGTCTTTATCATCTCGATTTCCTCCACAATCCTTCTAGTACGATCTTAAACTTAGTAGGCACTCAAATGTGTGATAACTAATTAAATTAATGAATGAATGCCATTAGTTAACTATATGACCAGGAAATCTCACTTTTGGTTCGAATTTTCTTATTTATAAAATAATAAGGTTGAAGGAAAATCTTGATTTCTGTGTTTTTCTCCAACTTACAAAGGTTATGATACCATATCATTCTATGTCATCATCTAAAGAGAAACTATAGTATATTTTAAACAAGTATAAAAGACAGTATATTTGAAATAGGCATAAAAAAATCTCTTTGAATATAATTACTATTTGTTTCCCCAGCTTCACACTTCTATTACTTTTAACTCCCTGCTAATGTTAGCATATTAAGCACAAATATCATTATTGTTCAAAAACTTATTAATAAAAAAACCTTTTTAAAAAAATAGATTAATGCGTAATGGGATTTTCAGTGGCTAATAGGCTAATATTATATTAATAGAATCTGTTTATGCCAAATTTTTCATGATTTGGCAGATTTTCACAAAATTTAAGGTTGTTGCTATTTGGTAAGAAGTTGGAAGCTTACATATTTATTTTTATTTTAAGTAAGTTGATTAGAGCTAGTGGTTCTCTTCTTTTTTTATATCATTTGTTCATTTCATATTGTCACTGCCTTGTTACCAGCTATATTCATTCTCCTGTAGAGATGCACTAGTTCACCATTGCTGTAGTGGTCCAGGACTAATAACTCCATCTGGTAGAGTTTTCCATGTTTGTTTTATGTACTCTGTATCCTTAAGTAGACAGGTGACATGCTCAGATCTAGATAGTAACCAAAACTGTGGTATAGCAAGATACTTCCTAATGGCATTTTACTGTGTTTTCAAAAAATATATGACAGGGGATGTTACTCTGAATCATCATCATTCAGTTAAATAGATAGATGCATGTGTTAGAATTTTTGACAGTATGAAAATTTTTTTTCATTTGGCATTTAACTGAATATTTGAGTTTAAAAGTTTTACTATCTAATATACAAGTAAAATAAGTCCAGTGCTTATCTTGCTTCCTACTTGAGAGAGATAATAGAAATTTCTGTAATGTGTTTGCAGCAAGACTAGTGTTTTTAGGTCATTTTATCACATGACTTGATTTCTATGCATCCATAAATTTTCATGTATAAGAAGTTTTTATGTCTTATCATGAAAGGGTTTATCATTGACAATTTCAGTTCCTTTGGGGGTTGGAATAATTCAACTTTCAGCTTATAATTGCTTGTTTTGCATTGTAAGAACGATTCTCTTGTAGTTATAATTTTAATGCTATTTTGCTATTCTTACAATTTTGGTGCACTCTTATGCATTGCATATATTTTAATATATAGGAGAGAGAATAAATATTTAACCAACTGCTTAATCTTTAATTCTAAGAAAATTATTTTTACCCTGAATCAATTATTTTTAAATTTTTAAAAATTTTTAAAAAATTATTACATAGTCAATATCCTTTCAACCCCCAAACTCACTGATCCCATCTAATGTATTGAATAACATGAGTAACTTTGCCTTTGCTAACATTTGTCATTTTTCAAAATAGTCAGGCAAGTTCTCCTCCTTGTTGTGTTGAAGGGACTCGACTCAATAGCATACATTTGGGAAATAACTTTGTTTTCCCCAGCACTGTCTTAAATGCATTTAGTTTGGTCTCCCTTTCAAGGCTCTAAATGAGATCTCTGGCAAACTTAATTGGCATTTCCAGTTACTCTGAAATACAGAATAGTCTTGTTTTCAGGCATTAAGAAGTATTGTCTAATCCAAACATTAATAAGAAAAAGTCATTCCACATGCAATTTAAAACTTTTCCTCTCTTGCTCCCCTTAGTATCCCTTGATCCTAGCTTAGGCATAACCCAGGTTCCATAACCTGTAGCTGTGGGGGGCTGGGAGCAAGATGCATCCTATTTTTTTTTTTTAACTGATTTTGTACTATTTGTTCTCCCACTTGTTAGCTATTGCTTCTGGCTCCTTCAGGGTCAGGCAGGGAGGAAGAAGTAGAGGAAAAGGGCAAGGTTTTACTTGATCATTGCCATTAGAATCTGGCATTGAGGCCATCACTTTGGCAGATGTGCAAATGCTGGTTCTTCCTCTCAAAGGATGCTTTGTTGGACTTTATAGAATCCTTCCCACTGCCCTTCCTCTACCCACCCTAGGACTTCTAACCCTATACTTTTTTCTGAGGTGGATGACATATTCTCTGGCTGGCTTGTATGGATATCATCCCCTCAGTTCTTGAGCCTAAGGGCATATCTTGCACATCCTTGCCCTGGAAGGCAGTTTTCCTGAGATGGGTAAACTCGTATGTCTCAAGCTCAGATACCTTCTTCCAGCACAAAAGAAAACTCCACACCTTTGTTGTTGCATCCAAAACTTGGACATCAGCATGTGATACTGTAGCTCTCCTTTCCAATATTTTCCATCCCAAACCTTTTTCAGGTGAGAGTCTGAACTCTAGGCAATGCAGATGAAGGTCCCTGGAGAACTGTCTTCTACATGCAGGTTCAATACTAGCATTAAAGTCACCAATGAATTTCTGTCGCTGAATATATTTCTAGGAAATTCTGTGCATTTTAAAATTATGCCAGACTTCCATTTCCAGCTATGATGGAATAAATTGTGGCAGTTAAAACCTCCTCCCAAAAGCCAAGAGGGAAGAAAAAAAACTGTTCAAAAGCATCTCAGAGTCACCAAGGCAGTCAGAGCTGGAGGAACCATGATCTTGAAGAAAAGGAAACACACTATGCATCAATTTCCCCCTTAAGACATTGGCTAATTTGTAAAAGTGAATGGTGAGAAGCTAAAAATATGAGCAGAGACTAGCTGCCAACATGGTAAAAAACTAAGCAAAATTTTTAGAAGTCTTATGATGCTGAGGGGACAGAAATTAGAGGTTAGGGTCTGCCAAGGAGGAAGGACTCAGGCTCTCACTTGGGACCCTGAAGGGACATTGTCTAGAAATAACAGAAATAGACCAGATCTTACAAACACTGAAGCTCAGCCTTGAATTCACTAAATATCTAATTTAAGTCCTAGCTAAATGCTAAAATAAATCCTTTTTGGAGAAAAATAACAATATTCATAGTTTCTCTAAATTTTCATATCTAATATTCAGCATTCAATAAAAAATTATTGGATATACTGAAAAATGAGACCAAGAGAAAAAATAGACAATGGAAGCAGACCCACAAGTGATATAAATATTAGATATAGATATTAAAATAAAATAATGAGATCAATAAAATAGAAGAAAATTTATGGAATTTTATCAGAGAAGTATGCCCAACCCACAGCTATGATCTGAATGTTGCCCCTGTCTCCAATTCATATGTTTAAACCTAACCCCCAAGTTGATGGTATTAAGAGATTTGGGAGGTGATTAAGTCATGAACCCTCATGAATAAGGTTAGTGACTTTTAATAAAAGGGTCTTGAGAGAGCCTGTTTGCCCTTTCAACCATGTGAGGACATATCTAGAAGGTGCCATCTGTGAGAAACAGGCCGTCACCAGACACCAGACACCAGATCCGTAGCCATGTTGATCTTGGACGTCCCAGCTTCTAGAACTGTAACACATAAATTTCTGTTGTTTATAAATTACCCAGTCTAATGTATTTTGTTATAGCAGCCAAACCAGACTAAGATGTACACAAACCTATGTATATATTATTAGTAGTATTATATAATATGAAGCACTTTGGTTCTAGGCTGAGATAAACAAAAATATAACATAAACATAAACAGGTTTTGTACCTAAATGAGACTGTGTGGTGGGACATTTGAACATTGGTGGGATGTGAAAATATTCTTCATGGTATAGAATTGTCTGTTGTGATCATTACAGGGTATTTAGTATCCCTGCTTGCCCAAATGCCAATAACACCTTAAAATCATCATGAAAACCAAAAAAACTCCCACAAGTTTCCCAAATACCCTTTGGGGGCAGTATTGCTCTTGTTGAAAACTACTGCTCAATTGCTCAGTCCAGTCCATTTTTCTGGGGAGTGGTGAAGCCCAAAGAGCTGTGATAGCTACGCAGATCTGTACAGATCAAATAGCTGGTTACTTGCAGAGATGAGGTTTGAACCTTGACCTACTAACTTTTAATACAGTGGCCTTCTACAAACCTTCTATTCCACCTAATTTTTAAAATTCTGTGGAGATCTGCTTTTGATTTCTGGATCGATCAGCAATTTGAGGATTCTTTTTATGTGCCCACCAGATGAATGGTACAGAATACCTGAAAACCATTAATCATTTAAAACCATTAGTTATTTTTTTTAACTCCTTTTAATTTAGCAATGCAAATTCCTTTCCAAAATTCTGAAGTTGGTTGGGACTTTTTGTGGAGAGTTTAAAGGTCTCAAAACACCTCACCCTGCTTCAGCTTAGAGGAATAAAAGGAATACTTCAAAGATCTCAAGTTTGAAAAAAATATCAGAAAGTCCTACTTGTAGTATAGTTCAAAGCAATCACAGGTGAATCATGAGGGATTTGTGTGGAAACTTAGTATCCAAATGCATTTTTCCTTTGAAATTCTCACAGGCCTCTAAATTCAGTTGTATTATCATTTTTATAAATTCTCTCACAACTCTACAGTTCTTCAGCATCACCTGAAATCATGTCCTCTACTCCAACTTTAATGTTGAGATATCTGTCATGTCTCACAGACTTCTGAGATATCTGCTTTCCATCCATTTGCCCTCTGCTTTTCTTATATGGGGAAAATAGAGCTTGTATGAAAGATTCGACTTTTCTCTGCCTCTGTTTTTATAGGCAATTTCAGATTTGCATTTTTATCACTCCTCTCTCAAAACATGTTGGTATTGCCATTGAGTTTTAATGGCTCTTTATTGGTAGTGCTCAAAATTAGTGAATCATTATTTATTGTTCTGAGTAGGTGTGTATGCATGCTCCACTCTATTTCCTATTATATTTTACCTGGCCTAGTAGATTCCTAGTATCTACTAGTGATCTATAAGGTATTTAATATATATACACACACATATATACATACTAATAATATATATGCTAGTAATATATATGCAAGCTTATATATACACTAGCGATGTATATTTACTAGTGATATATATTAAAGCATACTCAACAAAATAACAATATACATAGCTTAATTAAAAAACACTATATTGCTAAAAATTGCTGATGATCATCTGAACCTTCAGTGAATTGTAAGCTTTTTGCAGGTGAAGGGTGAAGGTCAATGTTGGTGGCTGCTGACTAATCAGGGTGGTGGTTGCTGAAGATTGGGGTTGGCTGTGGCAATTTCTTAAAATAAGACAACAATGAAGTTTGCCACATTGATTGACTCTTCCTTTCACAAAGATTTCTGTGTAGCAGGTGATGTTATTTGATAGCATTTTACCCACAGTTTAACTTCTTCTAAATTGGAGTCAATCTTCTCAAACCGTGCTGCTGCTTTATCAACTAAGTTGATGTAGTATTTTATATCCTTTGTTGTCATTTCAACAATGTTCACAGCATCTTTGCCAGGAGTAGATTCCATCTCAAGAAACCACTTTCTTTGCTCATCCATTAGAAACAACTCCTCATCAAGTTTTATCATGAGATTGTGACAATTCGGTCACATCTTTGGGTTCCTAATTCTGAAGTTCTAGTATTTCTAGAACATCTAATTCTACTTATCTTGCTCTTTCTACCACATCTGCAGTTACATCCTTTACTGAAGTCTTGAACCCCTTGAAGTCAGCTATGAGGGTTAGAACTTCTAAACTCCTGTTAATGTTGATATTTGACCTCCTCCCATGAATCACAAATTTTCCTAAAGACATCTAGAATGGTGAATGCTTTCCAGAAAGTTTTCCATTTTCTTTGCTCAGATCCATCAGAGAAATCACTATCAATAGCAGCTTTAGCATTATGATATATATTTCTTAAATAATCAGACTTAAAAATCAAAATTACTCCTTGATCCATGGGCAGCAGAATGGATGTTGTGTTAGCAGGCATGAAAACAGTATTAATCTCCTTGTACATCTCCATCAGAGCTCTTGGGTGACCAGGTACATTGTCATTGAGCAGTAATATTTTGAAAGGATTCTTTTTTTTCTGAGCAGGTCTCAACAATGGGCTTAAACTATTTAGTTAACCATGCTGTAAACAGATATGCTGTCATCCTGGCTTTGTTGTTTCATTTATGGAGCACAGGCAAAGTCAATTTGCCCTAATTCTTAAAGGCCTTAGGATTTTCAGAATGGTAAATGAGCACTGACTTCAACTTAAAGTCACCAGCTGCATTAACCCCTAATTAAAAGAGCCAGCCTGTCCTTGAAAGCGGTCATTGACTTTTTTCTATCTATGAAAGTGCTAGATGGCATCTTCTTCCAATATAAGGCTGTTTCATCTATATCGTAAATCTGGTGTTTAGTGTAGCCACCTTCATAAATTATTTTAGCTAGATCTGGATAACTTGCTGCAGCTTTGCAATCAGCATTTGCTGCTTCACCTTACACTTTTATATTTCTTTACACCTCATGAACCAACCTCTGCTCGTTTCCAACTTTTCTTCTGCAGCTTCCTCACCTCTCTCAGCCTACATATAATGGAAGAAAGTTAGGGCCTTCCACTGGATTAGGCTTTGGCTTAAGGGAATATTGTGGCTGGTTTGATCTTCTATCTAGACTACTCAAACTTTCTCCATATTTGCAATAAGGCTGTTTCATTTTCTTATCATTTATATGTTCACTGGAGTAGCACTTTTCATTTCCCTCAAGAACTTTTCCTTTGCATTTACAACTTGGCTAACTGGTGCAAGAGGCCAAGCTTTCAGCCTATCTCAGCTTTCAATATGCCTTCCTCACTAAGCTTAACTATTCCTAGCTTTTGATTTAAAGTGAGAGAGATGTGTGACTCTTCTTTTCACTTAAATACTTAGAGGTCATTATAGGGTTATTAATTGTTAATTAATTGAAATTAATTAATTGAAATTAATTTCAGTATTATTGTGTCTCAAAAATAGGGAGGTCTGAGGAGAGGGAGAGAGACAAGGAAACGCCCAGTGGGTGGAACAGTCAGAACACACACATTTATTGATTAAGTTCATTATCTTATATAGGTGCAGTTCGTGATGTCCCAATACAATGGCAGTAGTAAAGTCAACGATCACTGATCACAGACCACCAGAACAGATATAACAGTAACAAAAAGGTTTGAAATACTGTGAGAATTATCAAAACATGACATAGACACATGAAGTGAACACATGCTATTGAGAAAATGGCACCAATAGACTTGCTTGATGCAGGGTTGCCACAAACTTTCCATTTGTAAAAAATAGTATCTACAAAGTACAATAAAATGAAGTATGCCTGTATATATAATATATATCTCACAAGTACAAGAACCTAGTAATGAGCACCCCTACATATCTACAGAAAGTAATTACAGAGCCACTAATTCTGTATATAAATGTACACAAAGCCAAGCTATTCCACATCTATCAGAGCCTCAGTAAATTCCACCTCAATGAGGCCTTGATGGGACATACTACACCCCATAAAGGGGTCAGCTTTTATTTGGTAGAATATTTGAGTATGCCAGGGAGGCTTGGGAAATTATGAGTATCAGTTGTTATCCTTCATTTAGCAATGACCTTAGTAGTGATATATCTCTAAGAGTTAATTTGTCTTTATTCCTCCATTCAACAATTATATGTGACTACTTGCTTAAATTCAAAGCTCTTCTGTTGGCATGTATATGACCATTTGGTTCATATTTGAATATTTTTGTCCTTGTTCTTTTATGTTCTTTTTAGAAGTCTGTGCAAATATTATTTCAGTTCTAATTCTTTGCCTGAATCCTTTTGTGTAGCTGCACCATGGGAGCAAACCACATGCAGTTCACAGCAACTGTGAAGATAGATTTCAGAGGCATTTTAAAGGCCTCTTGCCCCACCCTCATTTTTCCCTTCCCACCAGCCCACAAATGCTTCTCCTACCAGCTCATGGGTGTTA
Organism: Cheirogaleus medius; assembly: GCA_008086735.1. Lineage (NCBI taxonomy): Eukaryota > Metazoa > Chordata > Mammalia > Primates > Cheirogaleidae > Cheirogaleus > Cheirogaleus medius. The sequence continues at coordinate 22,974,440 of VBSM01000361.1, forward strand.
TTATTCTATTACTTTGGAATCATTTGTTTGATTCATTTTTTTTTGTTCTTTTAAAAATTTAAGCCTATTATTTGGTTGTACATTAGTATGAATTGGCTGTTATTTTTAGGAGAGCAAGTTCTGATCATGAAAAGGTGAAGGATTCTGGTTACTTTGAGGAAGAATACCTCTTGGGTAGAGAAGGAAGTACTGTTGTAGGAGAAAGCCAGAGATACCCAAGCACCTAGACTAGACTGTGCTGATCACAGTAGAACTTACTGTTAGTTTAGAGAGCTGTTCTTAGAATTGTGTTTTTCACTTTGTATTGGGTATTATCTCAGGGGAAGAGAAATATGTAGCCTAACTGCCTTTTTAGGTTGATTAGACTTTTAGTGTGCACTGGTTCAGGCTAGAGTAAATCACTTAGAATATTAGATTCAGCAAAGTTTTTTTCTTTTCATAATCCAGGGTAAGCATCGGTTACAGTATGTGAAAAAAGAAGAGTAATGCATTTTTTGCTCACTTTACTATATATCCTTATATTTTTAGTAATTATATACTTCTCTATAGGTTGGTGTTCAAAGTATAGACACTAGAGTCAGGTAGCCTGGTTTCAAATCCTGGCTGTGTCACTTACTAACAGTGTGACCTTGAAAAAATTAGCCTCATTGTGCTTAAGTTGCCTCCAAAATGCGGAATAATAACGGGATCTACATCATAGGGTGATTGTGGGGAGTAAGTAAGAAAATATATAGATAAAATTTTGCACAGTTTGTGGAATAATATTAGTATTATCATATTGAAGTCAATCTCACTACTGGGCATCTACCCAAAGGAAAAAAAAGACATTCTATAATAAAGGCATATGCATTTGAATGTTTATAGCAGCACAATTCCCAATTGCAAAGATGTGGAAACAACTTAGTGCCCATCAATACATTAGTGGATTAATAAAATGTGGTATATGTATACCATGGAATACTACTCAACTATAAAAAACAATGGTGATCTAGCACCTCTCATATTATCCAGGATGGAGCTGGAGCCCATTCTTCTAAGTGAAGTTTCACAAGACTGGAAAAACAAGCACCACATGTATTCACTATCAAAATGGTACTGATTGATCAACACTTATGTGCATAAGTAACATTCAGGTGTTGGGCAGGTGGGTGGGGGAAGGGGGATAAGTATATTCACACCTAATGGGTGCGGTGTGCACTGTCTAGGGGATGGGCATACTTGTAGGTCTGACTAGGGTGGTGCAGAGACAATATATGTAAACTAAATGTTTGTACCCCTGTAATATTATGAAATAGAAAAAGTTTAACCAGTTCCTTTATGATTTCATGCAACTTCAAAATATGGTTGATTAACATCACCTTAGGTGTTATTTTGATCATTTTCAATGGCTGCTTACTACAGTATTTTCATTATCTCTTTGCAAGCCAAAGTATGACAGCTATTTTATGAATGTGTTCATTCCAGAGAAATACTTGCCATTTTAGAGAATTTACTACCCGTAGTACCTTAATTTAAACATCATTGTGCAGACGTGTTTGTAGCTCACCTGTTTTAACAATGGTTAATCCTATCTATACTCTTTAATTTAAAAGAGATGAAAACTGTGACAATGCATAGACTGAGTTTATAATTGCCCAACAAATATTTTCTTTAAATTTGCAAATACAAAATATCCCAAGCACTCTCATAAATGTACTCATCCTCTTTTATTTTCACCAAAGTAGCTTTATAAAAGACATCTTCCAAATAACTCTTTTGTAGACTAGTTTGAGTTACTACTTTTTAAAAATCAATACTTGCTGTTCTTCTGAATTAAGCCTAAATCTATTTACCTAGACCTGATCTCTGAACCCTTGTTAGCATGTCTGTTATATATTGCCAGTGGAAGGCTATTATTACATATGTTTGTAATAGACATAACTTGGTGTGATTGCCTTGCTCACAGTAACTTCCCAGGTGGTCATGAATATGCTGTTTTTTTTGTTTGGGTAATGAACTCCACTGAAGAGAGTAGGTTCATCAGAGTGCCTCCTCCAGCCCACAAGTAATTGTAGTATACAAAATCAGATCAACATCCAAACTGGATCAATCTTGCCTGGGAATTTTGCAAACTTGAGAAATAACTCATTTTTATTTTTAAATATCTCTTGTCAATACCAGTAAGATGTTATTAAATAGCTTGGACCTGCCTCCAGCCATGCTTCTAGCCTCTTAGTGACACTTGGCCTGACAGAAGCAGAGATGAAATTTATGGAGGAGAGGAGAGCATCTGGATAGCATTTGAGTGCCTGGATCCACTATGTGAAGCCAGAATCACTCCTCTTTTCACCCTGCAAATGTTTTGTTTAGGGTTTAAGTTTGATTGAGCTTTTTATCACTTGAAAGTAAAATTTTCTCACTAATACAATGCCTTTAATCTTCAATGTCAAAATCATTAAAAGGGTCTTAATATTTCTAATTTAACCCTCACTAGTAGTTTATGACTAAGAACACCTCTGGCAGAATTCAGCTAGTCTAGAAGAGAAAGAATTTACAACGTTTGTGAAACCTTGTTACCATTAACTGTGTAAACTACAGTGGTAATGTCCTAAGGTAGGGTGAGCTTAAATTCAACCTGTGTCCTTGCTGAAGAGTCAAATAAATTAGCAGAATCTAGGTTCACACCCTGAAGCAATTTATTGCCTAGGTGATCTTGGCCTTGTCATTTACACTTTCTCTATGTAAAATGAGGATTGTCATGACCCCATAGTGAGATCATGAGAAGTAAATGACATAATGAATAAACCAGAGTTTAACAGGCTTTTTTCATGTCTTATGTCTTTCAGCCTTTTGTTGTCATTCAAACCTCTGTTCAGACTTTTTATTCTGTTGCAAAATATCTTTGTGGGAGAAGGGGATGGGGTGACTCTGATCTTGGCAGCAGACCATAGGAGCTTTAATAACACCTGGCCGCCTGTTTTATTGAGACCTTTTCACTGTCATTTAACCCCTAAGCATCTGAAACAAAATAGTTGTCTCATTCTTCCATTGTCACATATTCCTCGATACCTACTTACCATAGCACCATACAGCCATTTCTTACACAAGGAATCTTTGACACAGAGAGGGAACTGCTGAAAATAGATTTTCCCTTAGCTGATCCTCCTCCCAGAAAACTTAACTCTTCATCATCACCTTAGTCCATTTACTAGTTTTCTTTTGTTACTATTTGTCATCCCTAATGTCAGGTCTCATTAAACAGTGAGTTTCAGTTTTCTTTCTCTTTTCCATAGGTAGAATTCCTCAGTCAATAGAAGTTACACCCTCTCTCATTCTCTGGTCATTAACCAGTCTGGACTTCTATTACTGGGCTTCTACTCAAGGTGTGTGTTTCTCTTTGATGCTCTGGATCCACTAGGCCCTGACACATATTAAACACGGAATAAATGGTCACTATGATTATCACCCTCATAATCGCGATGCTTACTATGTTTATAAGTGCCAAGGGGCCGGGCGCGGTGGCTTACGCCTGTCGTCCTAGCTTTCTGGGAGGCCGAGGCGAGCGGATAGCTGCTGCTTCAGGGGTTCGACACCAGCCTGAGCACATCCTGAGCACAGTGAGACCCCGTCTCTAAAAAAAAAAAAAAAAGTGCCAAGATGCTGGATGAACTGATGTCTATCACTTCATTGGTCACCAGATCCTATTCTTTTTACTAACCTGATTGGTCAGATGGGTATCTCTTTCCTCCTTCTCCATACCATGTGTGTCTTATCTGAAACAGTTCACTCAATCAAGAAAGATTACCTTTCTTCATTAGAAGAGGACTTTTCTTCCCACAAGGGTATATGAGTTAAGACTTTCTTCTATTAGAATTTCCAAATAAGGTTTAATAGATCCACAGCTATTATACCTACAGTAATTAAACTTAAAATAATTCTGTATTAGGTCAGTAAACCTGAATGGAGACAGTAATGCACAGATGTTATAATGATAATAAGCCTGTAAATAAATTCTCATATGTTTTATGTGCTTGATAAGAAGGAATAAGTCAGTTACGATGTTTCTCCTTGGAAATATTTCTGAAGTTCAAGAATGGTTTTATTATTGCCTTTTGAAACAAGTGGAATATTTGGATGAACAGACAATCAGTATAATGTCCTTGCCTTAGTGCTAATAAACTTTGAAGAAGAGTTTTCAGCTGCTTTGAAGGGTATTTTTCCCCATTGATAGCTTGTAAGTAATTCAAGTTGTAATTTCCACTGTTGGTATGGCCTAGCTATCGCTTTAGCATGAAGGAGAGTAAGTGAAATGGTTGATAGGAGTCATCTATCAGAATAACTAGATCCAAATGTTCAAAGGGGAAGCAGAAGAGACCAAGAGGAAGTGATTTTTCTGTCAATTATACTGTGTTTTATCTGAAATAATTATGTATCAGGAAGAAGTGTGTTGGATGTTAGATTCTTTTATCTGAAATAATTATGTATCAGGAAGAAGTGTGTTGGATGTTAGATTCTCTGCACTCCGAGACACTCATCGTCCCTGCTTTCCTAAGCCTTTCTTTCAACTTTCCCCTAATGGTGAAAGGTAGGTATTGCATTTTTTAATTACCTTGGTAGTCACTGCCTGTCTATTGAGTTGAGGAGTGTGTTAGCGATGGTGTGAATTTAGAAGAAAATGATGCATGGTAAACATCACTTTGAACAGTAGTATGTCAAAGTGAAAATAATGAAGAGATGGAGATGTGATATTGGATTTAGTTCTGGAGACAACTAAGATACCTCAGGTGGTGAGTTATTTTAGTGTTAAAGATTAGTTTCTGGACCAACTTATCACAATCTTTCTTAGACATCATTATATTTCAATGAAATTGAGCAAACTTTATGTCAGGCAATTTAAAGAAGACTAGGCCTATTTGTCTTATAAAATCAGCAAATAAAGATGTGATATCAATGTGCTGATTTCCCTTTGTCCAACCCCAGGCCCAGGGAAGATGCCTTTCAGTGTGGGTTTTATTTTCTCTGATGCGTCTAGCTTCTAGTGAATGTGATGTTCAACATCCTGTGGACCTTTTCTTCTGTCCTGAGGATAGGGACGGGGTTGAATTTCAAGTCGTCATTGGTACCTGATGGATGTAATGCAGCACCAGAACCATTAACCTGTGAAGACGACTCAGGCCTTTCACTATATCCTCAGCTGCCGTTCACCTCAATAAGTCTAGTGCCTCACAGGTCCATTCGCTCTCAATTCTGTTACATTGGAGTTAAGTTAGGAGATTTATCTTTAAATGGCTTATTTACTCTTCTGTTCACGAAATGTTTGTGGAAAGACTTAAAATCAGTATTTGCAAATTTACAGTATTTGCAGTTGTGGTTCTTAGTGCTCTGATGAGCATGCTGTGTTACAGTAAACTATTAACCAATTTGAATAGTTTTCTTTGCTTTAAATTATAGTATATAAATACTTTTTTGAGGGATTGCTCCTGCAGTTTGAGGCATCAACTGATTGTAATTATGGTAGTCATCTCTTAACCATGGTTTCGCTTTCTGCTGTTTCAGGTACCTGTGGTCAATTGTGGTCTGAAAATATTAAATGGAAAATTCCAGAAATAAACAATTCATAAGTTTTAAATAGCATACCATTCTGAGTAGTGTGATGAAATCTCATGCTGTCCCACTCTGTCCTGACTGGGATGTGAATCATCCTTTTGTCCAGCATATCCATGTGGTATATGTGCCCCGCCTGTTAGTCACTTAGTAGCTGCCTTAGTTATCAGACTGACTATTGTGGTATCACAGTGCTTGTGTTCAGGTAACCCTTATTTTATTTAATAATGACCGCAAAGCACAAGAGTAGTGTGGCTGGCAATTCATATATGCAAGAGAGAAGCCATAAAGTGGTCCCTTTAAGTGGAAAGGTGAAAGTTCTGGACTTAATAAAGATAGAAAAAAGATGGTAGGGCTGTTAAGTTCTACGGTAAGAACGAATCTTCTATGCATGACATTGTGAAGAAGAAAAAAGAAATTCATGCTAGTTTTGCTGTCATACCTCAAACTACAAAAGTGTGTGCCACATTGTGTGTGTAGGGGAAACGTAGTATATAGAGAGTTTGGTACTATCTGCAGTTCCAGGCGTTCACTGAGGGTCTTGGGACATATCCTTCATGGATAAAGGGGGATTACTGTATTGTCTAATGTCACTTAGTACAAAAGCATAAACGAATGTACAAAGATTTCTTGGATATCCTGACTTTGGTTTCCGAGGAAGCTCACTGGCTGAAAGAGAGGACACTTTCCTCTTTAGTAGACAAAAGGGTGACCTAAGTGCAACCAGGTTAACTCTTGCTTCATGGGAGACTATCTACTATCTGTGTAGTAAAATCTTTCTCTGCCTCACTCTTTGAGGACACCCAGATTATCCAAGATAATCTGTTCATCTCAAGATCCTCAAATTAATCACATCAGTAAAGTCCTTTTTTTTTTTTGCCATGTAAAAGTAATGGTCAAAAGTTATAGGGATTAGAATGCAGTTATTTTTGGGGATCCATTATTCAGCCTACCATACAAGTGCTACCAAGATGTTAAATAGATAAATAGCATTGTCTAAATTAACACCCCAAACAGTGGTTTTTAGAAATTAGCAACATTCTTCACTAAGAACATAGAGAATCTAAAGTGGCGAATTTGGGGGCAGTTTGGCCCATGAAACAGAATGTTATAAGACAAAAAAAGTGAAACTTGCAGACTCTGTGTAGATTTAGGGTTGTGTGGAATTGTGCATTCAAATTTTTGTAAATTTATACAATGGAATATTACTCAATTATAAGAAACGACAGTGATCTAGCACCTCTTATATTTTCCTGGATTGAGTTTGAGCCCATTATCCGAAGTGAGGTATCACAAGATCAGAAGAATATGCTCCACATGTACTTGCCATCAAATTGGTACTACTGATTAACACTTTGGTGCTCACTTGGTAGTAATATTCTCTAGGGATTAGGGGATTGGGGGGGTAAACCCACAACTAAAGGACATGGTAAGCATTGTAGAGGGGAAGGGCATGCCTCTAACCCTCGCTTCAGTGAGGCAAAGACATAAAATGTAACCAAAATGTTTGTACCCCCATAATACTCTGAAATATTAAACAACAACAAGAAAAAAAACCCCCAAAACCAGAAATTTTTGTAAATTTTAAATTAGGCATTTATTACTATTGCCTGTCTATAATTTTGAATAATTTCTAAAATCTAGAGCTTGTCTGCTAGATCAGTATTTTCTATTCTGCAGATATTTATTTAAGATAAGAAGTTTAAAATGGACTTTTCTCCCCTCATCAATACATAGATTGAATATATGTTTGCATGTTCTGGAAGCTATGAAAAATACTGCCAAAAATTTGTTTTTTTACTTCATATTAAGGGACTTATCTTTCATCATCATAAAAGACTTTGATGACCTGGAACTGATCCTTTAGCTCCTATATTGATTCCAAGGTTTCCTTATCAGATAATCTGACCCAGGATCTGATACATAGTGGCACTCATTGGAGTTCTGTGTAAAACTACAATGTCCTCCCTCGTCCCACATGTTTTTTATGACATCTCTTCTCCATTACATGTTCTCCAATTTTGAAGTCTTGTGTTATGATTTGGTTCTTGTCCTGGATTATTCTCATCATTGTTTTGAGAGACAGATGACAGCCTAATGGCTGGCTTCTTATTTTCTGTGTATGGAATTCCTGGGCACTGACTGCTTCCCACCCTTTAACCTGCCTGTCTGAGGTGTCTTGAGATATGATTATTTTTCCTTCTTGGGTATGGCATAATAAAAAATAATAATGTGAAGAAACCCAAAAACTATGGTTAATAGCTTGAAATGTCTTATTTTTCCTTAGCTGAATTATGCATATGAATTGCCCAGGCTATAGTCTTGTAGGTTTTTGGCGTGCTGAATGTAGAATACAAGAAACAGTGATTTTACTAACCTGTGTTTCAGAAAAGACTGACCCACAGATGTTGATTTATTCATTCAACAAACAAGAATATTTATATTTTCCAGGACCTTTGCTAGGTGATAGGAGTAAAATTATAATAAAAAATAGACTTGTTTTGTGTCCTTGTAGAGCTTATGTGGAGAGTCAGATATTATTAAATAGTCACCAAAAATTGCATATTACAATTATGAGTGATAAAAAACCTATCCCAGGAAAAGTTAGAGCTTGTAATTGGATATTCAATGAGTTGGAGAGATGCTTTCAGGGAGAGTTTCTCTGAAGAAGCGATAGCTGAATGGGAATTAGCAGGATGCAGTGAGGAGAGAGCATTCCATGCAAAGGGCACATGTGCAAACATCCTGTGGTCAGAGGGAGCATGGTGTGTTGAAGGAACTGACATGAGACCAGTGCAGCTGGAATAAGTAGTGTGTAGCTCAGTGAAATTGGCAGGGTAAGTAAGAATCAGATTATATTAGTGTTTATAGGTCTTTTAAAAATTTGTTCTTGCCAGAGAGTCATAGGAAACTATTGACTGCTTTAAGCAAAAGCATGATGTGATTAGATGTATGTTTTATTTTAATTAAATATTTAATTGATTGGACTGTTAATTACTCTGAAGGATATTTCAATTGTAATGAAAGGTTTAATAGACAAGTATCTCCAGTTACAACGTTTGCTTCTCACTCTGGTGTACATCATGTCTGCAGCTGTGGGAAGTGTTTTTGTTCTTGCTATTGTTTTCTAATTTTTCCGGGTTTTATTTATTCATTTTTAGATATATTTTTTAAAATTTTATTTCATTGTGGTAATAACAGTTAACATCAGATCTACCCTCTTAACAAATTTTTAAGTGTATAATAATACATTGTTGTTGAGTATAGATATAATGTTGCACAGCAGTTCTCTCCAGAGTTTATTCATCTTGTTTAACTAAAATTTTTTTGCCAATTGGTTTGTAACTCCCCATTTACCTGGCAAGGGAGACACCCTGAACAGATTTATGTTTTGAAGAGGACACACTACTATGTAGGGGTGAGTTTGTAGGAAAACAAGAATGGATGTGGAAAACTAGTTTAGGAGACTGCTGCAAAAATAAAGATAAAAATTGACTCACCGTATTCCTTGATTTTATTCTTTTCTGGCTTTTAGGATTGTGCCTGGATCCATTTGTATTTGTTTAACGAATAATAAAAGATTACTGAGGGATTAAGTTCAGCTCTGGCTTGGTGCAGGAGAAATACTTGAACCAGCTATACTATGTGTCTTCAGTATCTGTGTTGTTTGTCGCTGATGCTCATATTCAATTTGAAAGACTCAAAAGTTCTATAGAATCATCAAAATACAGAGGCAAAAATGTTTTAAATATAACAAATCACTCATTGGTGCATTAAGGAAAGAAGTTACAGAAGTTATAGGGATATAGGGCAGATATCTCATATTTCAATCCTTGTGGGCCAGTAAGTGATTAAACAAAATTAAAGGTCTGATTAAGACTGCAAAGGGTATAGAGATTCCTGAGGTTCTTGGTAATTATGCAATAGAAATTTAATCCAAATTGGCAGGAAATTAGTCTTTGAAGGATAAAAAGATGATAACTAGGTCAGTTGACAATATGGTATGAATATTTTGTCTAGGCTTAAGAAGAGGTCATTCTAACTGCTTCATTAAGACTCAAATATTCTGTTAAAATGAAGATATTCTAAGTATGTTAGGCTTTAGGAAAAAAAGTTCAGGAATTACAAAAAGATATTTTACATTGCAGATGCTTGATGCCCATCCAGGAATTGAATTGGTAGCTACAAAAATATGAAATTAATATTTCTGTTGAAAATTTTCTTATGTCTGCTCCCAAAGTATATAAAAATATCCTAAGTTAAAATAAAGTTGAGGCTTTAAAGCTTTGAAAATGTTCTCTGTTGGCTTTGTGAATTGGGCTCAACAGGGTTTGGGTTCCTCAGTCAAAAGTCCCAATAGTGTGCCCTGCTTAATGAAGGGCAGAACTGAGGCAGCAAGAATCTGCCTTGATTGGCTTTTACCATGAGAACTAGTATTGTCTCATTTTTCTGATTTTCAGAGCTCAGATCCAGAGCCTGACAAGTTTACCTGGAGAAGTAGAATCTAGGTTGTGGAAGAAAAGATTGAAAGCACAACCTTAAGGGAAAGGGGTAATCTGATGACACTTGGATTCTCATGATCAAAGAGCCATTGTTCCTTGGACCCAGTGCAAAACCCGTGATTCACAGCAGAATTCTTCTACCCGTATTGAAAAAGAAGGCAGCCTGGCAAATAACACCAAGGGTATTGTTTCTGGGGTTCAATTAATACAAAGATAATTCTTCATCTTACTAAAACCCAATGTCTAGGGCCCACAAAATTATAGCGTAGTTGGTAAATACATAGGCTTTAGTCCTGCACACTTGGAGCAGAACCTGGCTCTACTAGTTACTAACCATGAGCCATAGTCAAGGTTCTTCTCCAAGTTTCCCATCTTTAAAATGGGAATAATAATGCTATTTACTTTATATAATTATTGGGAGGATGACATGACTTCATAAATATAAAGAACTTAGCATAGTGAAGGACACATAATAAACCCTCAATAATTGCAGCAACTGCTCTTATTAAGAAGTCTTTCATATCTTTTATGATCTTTGTCCAGTTCTCATTATAGACAGAAATAAAAGAATGAAACATTTCCATAAATTATGTTGATTATATAAACATAATAAATATTTTATGAAACTACTGTAGATTTTCAGAGGTAGTTATATAATTTTAGGAGAAAACACTATTTTAAAATTCACCATTAAAGCATTGTTATAAAATTCAATAAAAAATTTGCCTGACCTACTAAAACATTTACAGCTTTCTCCCCACTTTTTATAGCCATGGATGGAGAAGTGGTAATGGCATATTGTATGCTTTTTTTATATTCAGAAAGTTTATCCTTGGGAAAATATTAACTGTTTAAGCAAATTCTACAATTTGTGACTGGAGGGAATAAACCTAATGCATATATTGAATATCCTAGTGTTTTCCCAATTTGTTTAAATGGGATAAATCATGTGATTTTTTGAAAAATGCAATTTATATGAAAATGTAATTTCTAGACATTCAGCAGCCCATTCACTTGGTAAAAAACTTGTCATAAATCAAAAAAAAAATGCAATCTTACATTCTCGTGACTATTTATCAAAAGTGAAATATTTTTCTGCAGGCATGACAGACAACTTACTATTATACATTTGGGGTTTTTAAAGATTCATATTTTGTTTCAGAAACAAGCTATTATTTCTGATTGACTGCTTTGGGTTTTAAAACCAATACTGTCATTAGCAAAGAAGTATACCAAGTTATGTAAGCATAAACAAAACCAGGCCAAATTTGAACAGCACCTCAGAGGAAGTTTCTCAAAAAGTCATTTAGGTAATTTAGAAGATATTTTTTTATCTGATGTTTTGATGTGCTACATACATATACAAGAGTTTAATTGCCCTTGTGTTTTATTTTAGTTTTTTCAAGCTGCTATAACGGAATGCCATAAACTGAGTGGCTTATAAACAATAGAAATTTAGTTCTCACAGCTCTGGAGGCTAGGAATTCCAGGATCAAGGTGTAGATTCAGTGTTTTGTGAGGGCTCACTTTCTTGTTCATGGATGATGGCTTTTCTCTGTATTGTCACATGATGGATGGGCAAAGCAGTTGTCTGGGGCCTTTTAGAATGGCACTAATCCCATTCATGAGGGCTCCATCCTCATGACCTAATCCCCTCCCAAAACCCTCATCTGCTAATAGCATGACATTAATGATTTGGTTTCAACATATGGATTTTTTGGGGGACACAGACATTCAGACTGTAAACACCTTGGGTGATATTTTTTCAAGGAATAATGAAACTATCATAATCCCTTAATTTCTATGTGCCTCACAATGCTTCCCTTGCAATCATCTGGTTTATCTTTTCTTAGCTAATTAATCCTAGATAAATTCTTCTGAGTACTCCTACCTATTCCGTAAGTATCTGCTGTTAGTTGTATTTTGCAAGAACATTATTAAAGGTATTTGGGAGTATGTCCCTCATCTATGATCCTTTTCTTTGAAAAAATCTTTCCCTTCTATGTTACTGAGCCCTTTCAGTTATTTTTTATATCACATGATCTCCATCCTCTGAACCCTGACCTTAGTTGCTTGGGCCAGAGCCAGACCGAAGCTCATTCAATAGGATTCTCTTTCCTATTACTTAGAGACTGAATTTCTGAGCCAGTAGTCAGTTGCAGTTTCAATGGCCGAGTTTTTCATTTTGGGGGAACTCTCTTCCAAAATCTCCTTAGAAAGGAGGAAACCTAGTTTTTAGAGAGAGAAAAACTATAAAGAAAAACTAGAGAGAGAGAAAAACTAGAAAGATTATACAGTGAGAAGCAAATATAAGTCCACAAAGTCTCCAAAAGTTGGAGAGTAATTTCGTTTCCTGACACTACACTTGCTGATTCCAGACTCTCAGGAGAGCCAACTCTCCATGAGTTCCATGAGCTATTCTTGAGTCCTTAGAACAAATTTTTTCCTCTGTTTTTTAGATAGCTTGTGTGAGTTTCTGCTCTTTGCAACCAAAGTGCCTCTACCAAAGAGGAAATTCAAGTCTATGGTCTTATATGGGGAAAAGAAATGATAGGTGGTAGAATTTTTCCCTATGAAATTGTGCATGTTGAATTTATATACCCCTCAAAAGCATCTGAAACAGTACATTTTGGTGAAAGGCATAACGAACATGTGTGAGCAATTTTTGGAATTACTGACTTTTTTTTGAGAAAGAGTAAAATGTTATTTCATAGGCCAGGAAAACTTTGTCAACATATTCGAGGAAGAATATAAAGAAATAATTAATGAAACATGAAAGAGAAAATTACACAGGGACTTCCAAGAGTAATTTTTATATCTAGGGAATTTTGTCTCTTATTTTAGACTCTATTTAACCCCTTCATGTAAAGTGTGAGTCCACTGTACATAGTCTCAGAATTTAATTCATTTTCCTAAAGTCACAGCAGATGTATGCCAGAACTGAGCTCAATTCCAAGACACATTTTCTCAACTCTTTTGCTCTTCTGCCTCCTTAGGTGATCCTAAAACTTGGAGTGTTGCCAGGTTTAATTCTTCCAGAAAGTACAGTTTTCGATTAGTGATACATACAAGGAAAAGATATAAATAAAGGGAGATTCTGATGTTCCTTATAAACATCCCTTGCTCCCTTTAGATATTCATCCTCTACCCATCCATCTCTGCCCCTTCTTAGGTCCAGGCCCACTAGAGAGTAAAACACTTGGAAATACCATTATTTAGTAGCATGTAACTGCAAACCACCCATCTTTACTGTCCATTTTCTTATGGTTCTGTAGAACTAGAAGTCATATTTGAGATATTAGAAAGCAGGGTGCTAACAGTGAGAATCTTCCAAAGAAAAGAGGTTTCTGGTGTAAGGTATTTGTTTCTTTTTATACTATACAAGCTCATGGGCTTAAGTATTGTTGTGTGTAAATGATTACATTTGTCAGCTATCATAACTTAAAATTGGGCCTTGAAGATCTAATAGTTTTTATTACTTTAAATAAATCTGATAGCATCAGGGGATTCCAGTATAACTTTTTTTTTTTAGGTGGTTGTCTATACTTGACAATCACAGCTTGATAAGCACAGCTTAGGGATCTTTTCATATGAATTGATCCGTGCTAAAATGGCCAATATATCTCTTATTGAAGTATGTCATGAATACAAGAAACAATGGACAAATTTATGATGAGTCAGTTACCTGAACTATGTAGCAAAATAAAATATTAAATCTTAGCCCCTCTTTTGGGATGAATGTAAGTATAAACACTATAGTAACTATAATGACTAAAAACATCTCTGATAGAACTACTGTAATTTTCTTCACTTAGAGAAATTCTATACCACATGGTTTGGGGGTCATACTTGTAGTGCCAGAGATCAGTTTAGTTATTATTGCTTCCATGAGTCTAGCAGGAAAAAGGAACAACATTAGGAATAATTGATAGTGAAGGGATGAGAGAGATAAAAAGAGATGGACTAGGAAGAATTTAATGACTCTTTGAGGCTTTACATCTGTCACAGTTTTTGTGCTACATTAAAGTTTCATTATTTTCACATTTTGTGTTTTCATATTTTTCCATCCCCTTCTTTCTGCTAAATTTACCAAGTAATACAATGTAGATAATGGAGAGCTATTTCTGCAAATGTCATCGAATCTGGTACTGGAAATGAATAAAGTATTTCACTGATGCATTTCCTTCAAAATACATTTTCAATTAGCAGAAGAGGATTTGTGTACAAAACATGTTCTTTATGAAATTACATAAAAAATAGACCATGAAATGAAAAAAATGAAAACCTAAAATCATGAATATTTGTATCTTTGTCTCTTTGTTCAATTTCATTGGGTCAAATGATTGTGTCACCCTGCTTTTACAAACTTCATTTTCTTGTAATATTTGGAATTTACCTAGAAATGTACTCTACCTGAGCTCCTTGACCTTTCCTTTGCCACGGGATGCATTTTAATTATGCTTTCTGTTAATTTCACCAATGGGTTAAAGATATTTTTATGCATGAATACCTGAGGACATTGATTGAATGATTTCTATAACCATGGATTTGCTTAATTATTTTAGAGTAAATCTTCATTATGAGTTAAGAAAGAACAATGATTCTATTCTGTTTCCATGAATTGTCATGTAACCTCTTCTAAGAGCTTGTAGTTTTGGTGCCTTAGTTGACTTGAGTAGAAGTGGAAAGATTTTAATAGCTTGCCCTAAGCATGTTCGTTCCATGGATGAGTTGATGGGCACTATAACTCAAGATGCTGCTACTTTGAACAAGCACTGAACTGCTAACTGCTTGATCAGTACTACAGAAAGACCAGGAGGAAAGAGATCTGTACCTCCATTCACCATTTATTTCTTTCACTCCATATCTTGCCATGTATCTTGCCAACCCTGCTTACCTTTAGGAATCATGTAGGATTGAGTATATTTAGGTGCGTATAGTGTGTCTTATACATTTTCCTTCTCTCCTCCTGTCTAGCATAGGGAATACTAATAAAATGCTTGTTAAATGTGTTTATGAATATCACATGTTTTAAATTCAACTGTTTACTGATCTACATGCAAAAAAATATCTAAACTAGCATCAACCACCCAGTGTACCTGTTGTTTCTAGTAAAAATATAAGAATTCCTCAGATTTCAGTGTCGCTTTTATTACTGAACTAGATCAACATCTCTTCTTTTCTTATCCATGTGTTGTGGGGAGAGGTATGGAGATTTAGTCTCATGGAGCTAAATGATGGGAAAGCCATGATACTCTGGTTGAAAATTGAGCTTGTCTTCATTGGGAAATGTTGAATTAACATCATCACTTTTTAGCCTATTTTGCACTCTTTTGAGTGGCTTTTCCTTTAGAGATTATTCTCTCATTCTTTGGATTCCAAAATGTTTTGTAATAAGTGATATTAACTGTTAGCATCCAGTTTGCCTCCCTGGAATCAAACTAAGTTTTATATGTTATATCTATGATTATAGGTGAGCAAGTTAAAGAACAATTAAGAATAAGGATGTTTTCATTGATATCTAGAGTCTCATGTTACATCATGTGAGAAAGAGTATTATGTAATATCATGACAGTTCGTTATAGTTATATACTGTAGTTCATGTTTTCTTTCAGTAAATATTTATTATAACATTCTTTTTGTGCCACTTAAGTTTTGTGCAATAAGATAAAACCATGGCTCGAGCTGCCAGAGTTACAATGTGCCCTGTGGCTTATCACCCTCATATACAATGGTCACAGTCCTGTGTACCTGTGCTTAAACTTTCTAAGCAGCTGCTGTAAAATCGAAAGAGGTATAGGCTTGGAGTTGGAAAACCGAGTTGAAATCCAAGTTCTGGTTCTTGGTAGCTGTATGGTTTTGGTTAAATTCATTTTCTTTCTTGAGCCTCAATTATTCTCTTATGTCAAAAACAGACAAACATGTTTGTTTTAGGTTTATATGAGATAATGCATGAAAAGCATTTGTAAATTCTAGGGAGGTTCACAAATTTAAGATATTAGAATTATTACAAAGTGCATAGGCAGTTATTAGTATGGAGCAAATGAAAAGCACTTTCTTTTTTTTTTTTTTTTGAGACAGAGTCTCACTCTGTTGCCCGGGCTAGAGTGAGTGCCGTGGCATCAGCCTCGCTCACAGCAACCTCAGACTCCTGGGCTCGAGCAATCCTCCTGCCTCAGCCTCCCGAGTAGCTGGGACTACAGGCATGCGCCACCATGCCCGGCTCATTTTTTTTTTTTCTATGTATTTTTAGTTGGCCAATTAATTGCTTTCTATTTATAGTAGAGACGGGGTCTCACTCTTGCTCAGGCTGGTTTCGAACTCCTGAGCTCGAGCAATCCGCCCGCCTCGGCCTCCCAGAGAGCTAGGATTACAGGCGTGAGCCACCGCGCCCGGCCTGAAAAGCACTTTCAATGAAAATTCTATGCCAGCAGAGACATTGCCAGAATATCTTACCCAGGGCTCCTTTGATAACTGGATTCCGGCTGGACTTAGGTTCTTGATTGACAGTAGCATGCTTAGAGCACTACATAACCCTGCTTCAGTGTTCTCACTGTGTTTTCACACAGCTTGCTCATTGTTAATTAAACTGAGCCAAGAGTGTCAGCATTTATTAGGCTGGACTCTGGACAAGCATGGAACTGTGAAAGGTAAAAAGAATTTAAAATTTGTGAAAGGTTATTTAAAATATATAGGCTTTGAGGTTTACATACCTTGCCTTCTTGTTTATTATAATTTAAAATAGGCATCTTACCCAAACAAAGAAAATGCAAAAGAAATGTCCAGCTTTGCTAGTGCTGATGGGCATGTGGGTCTTTCAGTGCCATCAAAGCATTTAGATTTTTATCCACAAGAGGCCTGCAGTCTTCACTCAGCTGGAACAAGTGAGAAAGGATTTCAGAGATAACAACATTACAGCCAGAATGTCTAGAGCCATTTTCATCTGCATGATGTGTTTTACTTTCTTCACCTTTTAAATGGAAAGAAAAAAAAAAGAGCCTTGTTCCGTTCTTTTTTCTAATTGAGTAGTACAACTCACATCTTGAAGAGCTATTGACAGAGTCCCATTTCTTTGATATATTAGCCAGAAAGGGCTCTTGATGATGAGAGATCATTTATACACACTTTCAAAGGTAAGAGTTAATGGTAGTGAAAATAAAAGGAGAAATTACTTTTATTCCTTACTATGACTTCCAGTTAAAAGATTTTTAGCCTTGTCTGAAAGAAACTTTCCTCATTCACCTGCCTGGTGATTATTGATGAATATTGACTTATGACTGTGTGGCACCAGCATTAACATGTCCTGATTTTTCTTTATCTTTCTTCTTTGACTCATTAAAGTCAGGTATAGAAGGGTTTTCTCCCACACTTCTTTAAAAGAGACCACAGTCAATTTGAAGGAGTCTGCGTAGACATAAATTTTACTTTGGTGCTTCTCCAATAACTGAAAGTAAAAAGAGGACAATTTCTTTGGAATTAGAGAAACATGTGCTCATATTTACCAATACTTATTAAAAAAACAAGTATTTCTTAGACAGATTGACTAGTCAGTGATGCACAAGCACATCCTGGTGTGTCTGAAGTTTTGAACAGGGGCTCCCGTATGACATGAAAGCAGTACTATCAGTGACACATTTTTACAATTCATACGAATTATCATGCTTGTTTTCAGAAGTTTTGTTGAGTATCTAAAGAAGTTTTATTGAATATATAAAGGACTTTTCAAAAAATATTAGATTTCAGTTTATTGTAAGTAAAAAATTATAATGAATGAATTATGCATACTGAATTACATTAAAAATAATCTTCTTTAGGCTAAGTGTGGTGGCTGATGCCTGTAATCCCAGCACTTTGGGAGGCCAAGGTGAGAGGACCGCTTGAGGCCATGAGTTTTTGACCAGCCTGGGCAAACGTAGCAAGACCTCCATCTCTACAAAAAATAAAAAGTGGTAGCTGGACACGGTGGTGTGCACCTGTAGTGCCAGCTACTTAGGAGGTTGAGGCAGGAGGATCGCTTGAACCTGAGTGTTTGAGGCTCTAGTGAGCTGTGATTGCGCTACTGCACTCCAACATAGGTGTGAGAGTGAGACTCTCTCTACAAAAACCACAAAAAACCAACAACCCCCCCAACCTCCTTTATACCATAGAAATAAGCAATACATAATTGTTTTACACATTTCTACTTGATTTTATCATAAACCAATTTGAGACCGTTCTCTTACATTTAGTTTCTTGCCTCATATAGGTCAGACAGGAGATCAGTGCTTTTCAATGTTTCTAATTTTCAAAGTGGTTAAAATTTGATTTCCCACTTTAACAATTTTTAGCTACTAGGCCTATTTATAACAACTAAGGAGAGAAATGAAATGGATCTTATGAAGAGACATTTATTAATGGGCAAGTAGATAGGGATTAGAAAAGTCTGTCTGAATCACAAAGCAGGAATGGCATTTAGTATCCAAGTCTGCTTCCAGACAAAATTAGCAAAGGCTGCAGTGAAGTTAAAGCCTGCTGGTTGCAAAATTGGAAATTGGTTTCCTGGGGCTCTCTGTAAACTCTTCATTACTTTACTCAATCATGGTTCATTAGCAAGTTAACAGACAGAAGACCAGTGCACGTTGGGATATATGTGGAGCCAATCCTTCCATCTCCTTGAGCATCACTTAAAACTTGAATGTCACAGGAGCTTAGGCCTTGCATCAAACTGCATTTTCACATAATGCTGTACGTGGTCAGCTGCAGATCATATCCATTTAACCTCTAAATATCGTCAGGTGTTTTTGTTTTATTATGAATTTACAGAGCAGCAAAGGTTTTAATTCAAAGCAACTCTGATGGAACAAATAAAAAATCTCAAAAGGCATCTGAGAAAGAAACAACTTGAAGAAACTCCGTTAAGAGTCTCAACTAAAGTAGATTTAATGGTTCTCATTAACTTAGATCTAATTCACTGGAGAGGAAAAAAATCCATAGGGACATTACAGCATTTAAATGTGCTGATGAAAATGGTTGGACATACTGTAGCCTTGGCACATGTAATAGTTTTGCTCAACCTAAGCAAATGGCTTTGACTCTTAGACCAAAGCAATTCATTTTATGTAGTTCATATTTCAGGAAAGTATTTTTGTCGTCTTATGACTTGTAAAAACCACTCACTAGGAAATGACTGTAGCTCCCAAAGACCCCTAGAAGTTATGGCATATTTCTATTTTGGTCTAATAGATATTTGTATTACTCAGAGGATCTGTTTATAGTTGTTGTCTAGACTATCCATTACTCAAATCTTATGTGTGTTTCATATTCTGAGAATGTTTCATATTCAGGGAGTAGGCCTAACTATCAGATGAAATAAAATGAGATGGATGTTTAGTATAAGAAGGACTGAGTTTGATAGAAAGAAAAAAAAAAACCTGAGGGTGGATTGTGCATTATTTTTAAATGGTCAGTATAGTAGCACTTAGTTTCCAACAATAAGTATCAAAACAAAAATGGTATTTTATTTAACACTTATTTTATACAGGAGAAAAAAACATGACAATGATTTATCCTGGCTTTTCTTTGAGATCAAAGATTTTTCATTTTTTTCTCACTTTTGTTTCAGTAGTATGTTTCTTATATTTATTTAACAATTTCTAGGTCAGCCTTCGCTGCATCATTTTATCATTTGTTTTCATGTAAAATTAGAAGATTTTATAAAACAGAGCTTGCATGCTGGCAGGTAAGGACTCACATGTCTGACCATTGCACTTCAGTGTTGCCTGATAGATCCAAATGTATTGATTGGAATGAAATATTCACCACAATTTTAAAACCCCTATTGAAGTTTGATTCAATAACAGGCAGTTGAACAATATGTTTATTATGTTCAGGCTACAAAATTTCATTGTCATTCTTTCTTGACATTTTAATAAAGGATTCTTACCCTGTTGTGGTAAGAATTGTTCGAGCTTCTACTTCCAGAAAATTAGGCTGATTCTAGTTTAAATTACAAACAACAGATCCGGCCAAGAAGGAGCCCGTGTTTGGAAATATTTGGGAGCCTGGGATGGTCTGTGTGCCAATTTGTGCTGTCAGGCTTCTTCTGGCTTATGCTGAGGGACTCATGGGTACTCTACTACACTGGCCTCAAATTAAAACAAATTTTAGGGTAATGATTCAGATTCAGGAGGAAGAGAGGTTTGAACTGGCCCTGAGACCTGCATAATTGCATGTGTTTGATATATTTTGTTAGGCCTTAACTCTAGGAAAGATGCCACATCATGCACTGGATTTCTGTACTTTTCTTTTTTTGCATCCTTATTAGTGCTTAACTCATTGTTCTCAACTGTCCTCTGTTTTTCTTCATATTCTCCCCAAGGGAATTCAGCTGCACTATAATATGACTTGAAAATATTCTCAGATGGCAAAATAAATGAAACTATTTAAAATATCCCTTGCATAAGTCATACTGACTTCTTTTACATTTATGCCTTTGGCATTAATGTTTCAGATTATAAGCTCTTAGCTATTAAGGGTAATGCAAACTTTGATTAACTTTTGTCCAATATCATGTGATTAAACCTTAATACATATTGACTCTTTTTACCCATTAACATAATCTTATTTATCCAAATGCATTATTTTCCTTCTTATTTCCTTAATTTATATTATATAATGTATACTTTAAAGTGAAATCAATAGGAAAACATTTTTTTGCACTTACTTTTCAGAGAGTTTTATTTTTATGAGTATTGCCCCCCTGCCATTCTTAGGCAGAGACAAATATTTTCTCCGTAGGCAAAGACATTACTTTGTCTTCAGCAGGAGTCTCTTTCAGGTTGCCTTTTGGTTACTAACTACTTTGTTTACAAGCATCCAAAGAAACATTATTTTTCTCTTGTGTAGAAATGCACATTCCTTACTTTACAACTAAATGGCTGAGGGAGCTGATGAGTGTGGATGTCACTGCACTAAAGTCTCTTGACATAATGAATTTCTCAGTGTATACATCTCCTGTTTGTGGGGCTGTGCCACACTTTGATGGATTCTGACCTAATTTCTTCAGTAACACCTAACCTGCAGAGAAATATTTTTGTCTTGTTCCCTGAGAACAGCTACCTAATGAAACAATTAATCACTTTCCAAATCAAATGCAAAATTTCCATTAACAAGGCTGAAGAAATGGAAATTATAAGTGCTATACCCTGAGTAGGAAAGTGAGTGAAGTATAGAACTAGTCAAACCCATTGAATAGGCATTAGATAATAATAATCGGCTTCAAAGAGAAGAATCAGTTGGCATTCAGAGTAAAGGCTAGATTTGAATCACTAGGATAGAGTGCAGAATACCATGACTAATTCTTCATATACAGCATTTCTAGGGTGGGATGCAGAATAGTATGAGAAATTCTACATAGGTAGCATCCTTTCTTTGTTTTAAGAGAGCCTACATCTCAAGATGTATAGGGTCATAAACACTGAGTTCTCTCATAATTTCTGAATATCCTGAGTTCCATAAGTACTTTTTCTCATCATTAGTAGATGGGCATCTATTAATTGTTTCAGCCTTTTAATGACGAGGGAGTACTCTTTACAGAAGGTTCAAGATAGCCCTTTGTGCCTAGAGTTCTCTCAGAATCAATTAGAAGAACGGGAGGCTAAAGGCAGAAGCAGAATAGAGGGAGACAAAGGCCTGGTGAGGAAGATGTCTTGAGAAAGTAGTAGATCGGAGGAGGTGAGAGTGGGTCAGGTGAAAGTTGGGTTCAGACAGAAGAGTAAAACTAAGAATCTTGGACTATGAACTTATACTAGAGTGAGGCAGGGTAGGATTATAAAAAGTGCGCTGGACTAGGACTTAGAAAGGACTAAGTTCTGGGCTTGTTTCTGTCACAAATGATTTGTGTGACTTTGGGCATATTATTTAACTTTACTTGCTTTCAGTTTCATTGTCTGTAAAATAAATGGAAACATCAAATAATTTCTAAGTTCCATCATAGTTTTAAAATCTATGATTTTATGGTATGTCTCATTCTGAGCCATCATACTGTTCAAAGGAATGAGGCTGCTTAAAGAACATTAGAATTAAGTTGAAAATGAACACACTAGATCAATCCTTTTGACACTGATGGTTAGTTAGCAATTTAACAACTGTAGTTAGCAAGTGAATTCATGAGAAAGATAAAGAGAACATTCACCAAAACACTCTATTAAGAAACACTTTCTATTTTATATGCTGACAGTAACAACAGATTAGAAAAGTTACTTAAAGTAACTTGTGTATTTAAAAAAATTATTTAACAGAGGAATGCACTGATTTTAGATTTTGTTTGAGTACTATTATTAAAAAGCCTTACTTGCACATAAACAAAAATGCTTAGAACAAAAGGACTAGAAACTTTACATTTTACTTTTTTTTTTCCCCAAAGGAAGTAATTTGAAAATCATATCAAAATTCTATTGAAAGTGAATGTGGTACATGTTTTTAACCCCTCTTCAGGTAAACATTGGAATGCAGACTCTATCTAGACCCAAACCCCCTAGGTATTTTAACAAAAAATGAATTTAGAGTAAAATAGGTATTATTCAGAGGAAAAATTGAAAGCCAACTTGTACTATACTGAACTGGGGTAGCAGAAACAGCTGCACAACAGCTTAATCCTTGTGACAAGCCCAGAACTCCACAATAACGGCTGGCACTGTCTGATGAAATTGCCAAGGAGCCAGATGCCACAGCTGGGAACATTATCCTTGTGTTTCAGATCAAATTGATACAGCAAATGGCACACTACTCTTAACTCTTTGGTATCCATTTGAGCTTTCCACAAATAATTGAAATCTTCTGTTACAAAGGGTAAGTTGCAAAGGGTAATGAAGAGGGGCGAATGAAAAGAATAATACTTTTATTAGAAAAAGAAAATGAAGAGACAATAAATATTGCTCAAAGAAAGAAAAATAGACAATAAGGAGAAATTTTTAAATGATAAACTATAGATGGATGAAGGAGTTGTGACAGCATCAGGTTGATGGATGCCCTAAAAATTACAGACTACTTATCTTTCCTCCAAAGTAGGTAGTAGTATTTTTGCCAGAGATAATGAGAAAAACAACAGGGAGAACGTTTGAGCTGAAAAAGATGAGGAAGAATTCTTCTCATAATATTCTGTATAATCCATAAATGCTAACTAAACATGTAGAATGTGCCTGACTCTGTTAACAACTGGATGAATCTCAAGGAGTCTATAGTATAGAATAGTAGAGTCTATAAATATAGTATAGACTATGTACAGTGTATAATAAATATTGCATAGTTTATGTACAGTGTGTGAAGCACTGGATGGTTTGAGTCTATAGTTTAGTCTAGTATAAATTATATTATAATTATTGTATAGTGCATTTGGTAGGCGGAATAATCACTGCCCCCCATGCCTGCAAGATGTCTAAACTCTAATTCCCAGAATTCGTGAATATGTTACCTTTACATTGTAAAAGGGACTTTGTTTATATGATTAAGGGTATGGAATTAGAGATGGGGAGGTTATCCTGGATTGTTTGGGTGGGCCCAATCTATTTATATCAATCCTTAAAAGCAGATAATTTCTCTGCCTGGGTCAAGCAATGAGATAAAAGGAGGAGAGTTCAAAACATGAGACAGATTCAACTCCTCATAGCTGGTTTTGAAGTTAGAGGAAGGTGACCATGAGTCAAGAAATGTGAATGTTCTCTAGTAGCTGGGAATGGTTCTCAGCTGACAGCCGGCAAGAAAACAGGATCAGTCCTACAACCATAAGAAATTAAATTCTATCAACAACTAAATGAGCAAGGAAATAGGTTCTCCTCTAGAACCTCCAGAAAGGAACCCAGCCCTGATAATACCTTGATTTCTTTTCCTGGTGAGATCTGTGTCATACTTCTGACCTAAAGAACTATAAGATAATAAATTTGTGTTATTTTAAGCTGCTAAATTTGTTGTAATTTGTTACAGCAGAAATAGAAAGTGAATGTAGTCTATAAGTTATTGAATGCATAATAAATTAAAAACACAAGGGGAAATAGCATTATAAATTGTGATCTGTTGAAATGACCATATCCCTGATACCTACTGAATTAGTAGATAAAATGAAGGCAAGTGATTTGAGATCATGTTGGACTGAGAATATTTTATGGAAGACCGATTTGATAGATTCGTAGGGATATGAAAGATTTGTTGAGAAGAAGTTAAAGCATATAAAGATTATGTGTAGGTGAATGACAAAATAAAACTTTTATTTGTAGGAAAAATTTGAGATATTTTGTGGAGGAAATGGGTGAGAATGTAAGTTTTACATATAGGAATTGTAGAACAATAAGGTAAGGTGGATTTGGGACAGATTGTATAAAGTGTTTGGAATTCCTTAAAATGCCAAAAAGAAAACTTTTATTTTTGAAGATATGCATGCAAATATTTCTGGGTCTCAGAAAATATAGAATTATGTACTTTAACTATACGACAGTGGCTTAGCATTACTGTGAAATAGATGTGAAATGGCCTAATTTTTGCTGGTAATAAATTATCATTAAGGTATCACTAAATTACATGTTCTTCCCTTAAGCCTTTCTTCTATCCCACCTTTGCAACTGTCATGTCCCTACCTGGATTTCTGTCTCCGCCCATGCTTATGGGAACTCCTTTGAAAGGTAATCCCTTCTGTGAGACCTTTCTGGATGTTTCTGAGCAGACCTAGCCTCTCCCAAATTTGTGCTTACAATATATGTTGTATTATATATACCTGTATTATAGCATCCATTCTTGCCATGTTTCAATTATTTGTGTATATGTCCATCTCCTTAATGCAACTCATCACTCTTTTCTGTAGTGTTCAATAAAAAGAACGTAGTAGCTATTATTATGTAAACAATTATTAGAAAGATACTTTATACATATAATTTCATTTAATCCTTACAACTCTATGAAGCAGAGTTCTAAAAGTTTTCATTTTTCAAATCGAAGTAATAATGTATATCATGAAAATCTTTTGAGTCCAAAATAATAGAAATTATATAAAATGTAACAATCACTCAACCTGCATCCCCACCCTACAGTTCTATGCCCAGAAACTATTTCTGTTTTAATGTCCTTATGTGGTTACCTCCATATAGCTAATATGTGCTTTTAATGCCATGTCTTGATTAGTCAACTTCCTAATTTTAAATCATTTGCTTACACTTCTATTTTCTATTCCAGTATGTGTAGCTAACATCTCCATATCCTTTTGGAGCAAATGAGAACATGAGCGTCCTACCTTTCCTCTCACCTTCTCTCTCCACTTTCACCTTCCAGCTTGTTAGCCGCACTTTTACTTTTACACTACCAATGAGCTCTCCTCTCTCTTTTAGAGATTGAAAAAAATATAATTGAGTGGAAACAATTTAGTCAAGGGTCTGAAAAATGAAGTTGAAGGAAGTCTTTCAGGAAGTAGAGCAAAAAGACAGAGACGGTAAAATGAACTAGCACACATCTCATAGTAGCTAATCCAGGTGATCTTTTATTGGTTAATAGGTATCTAGAAAGAGATAGTGGACAAAATATCTATTTTATTTTATCCATAGATTTATTCTAAAAGCTGATAACCAATAAATAGTGATTACATTATTCAGACTGTAAATATTGTTCAGTAAAAGCCATTTCTTTCTGGAAGTGACTCCTGGCTTAACTCCTGAAGAGTGTTGTTACCATGGAAGTAAAATGAGCCTTCACTATCCTCTCAAGGTCTTTTATTTTTTAATCATTTCAAACATACTAGCAATTTATGAGTTCCCTTTTGTTTCTTGTGGATGTGTCTCTAGAGATTTTTAACCTCCTGTTTTTGTCTTCCCTGGTTGCTCAACTCTTCTTGACTGTTACTTGTCATCTAGCAATTTCTCTTTTCTGCTTTTAGGATTGAATTCACTCTTTCCTGGATCCACATCTTGCTGTTTCCTGGTTTAATCCTTCCTTTTCCTTCTAAAGACTTCAAGTAACTTCATAAGGGTGGGAGTGGGGATGGGGGTGGAAGTTCAACATTCTGAGTTCTTATGTACTTGAAGTATCTTTATTTTTCATTTAATTTCACTGATATTCTAAATATAGAATTAAATATAGAATTTTTAGCCCCAATTTCTTTGCTCTCAGAACTTGAGAACTATTGCTCCATTGTTTTCTGGGGTCAAGTTTACTAATCAGATATACTATATTAAAATGAGACTTATTTCACTATAGTAGCTTCTAGGATTTTCTTTGTATCCTTGAGATTCTAAAATGTTATGAGAGTATATCTAGGTGTGGGTCTTTTGCTATTCACCACTCTGGAGAATTTTCAGTCTAAAGACTTATATACAGTGCTTTTATAACTCTTTTATTATCTTTTCCTTTTGTTCTCTCCATTGCTTCTTTCTGGATACTTATTGGTTAAACGTTAAAAAAATGTCTGGAGAAAGACTCAAAATAAAATAGCAAAACATTTTTTAAGATAAAAATGAGAATAGACAAATATTTGTTTAGAAAACAAGAAATGAAGCAGGTGTGATATTAAATTCAAACAAAATAAAATTAATATAATATTTATGGAGAATATTATATACAATAACACATGGGCCATGTAATTAAATGTACAGAACAAGATACAATTGTATAAATCTAAAAATCCAAACTGTTAGCTATAAAATGAAAAATAAAAAAACACAATTATTGTGGAAAATGGCATGTAGTTTACTTCTTTATATTTATTTCAGCATATTATGGGGGTACAAATGTTTAGGTTACATATATTGCCTTTGCCCACCTGAATCAGAGCTTCAAGTGTGTCCATCCCCCGGACAGTGTGCACCACACCCATTAGGTATGAATATACCCATCCCCTCATCCTGCCTCCCACCTGTCGGACACCCAATGAATGTTACTATTATTCGTGCACATAAATGTTGATCAGTTAATACCAATTTGCTGGTGAGTGCATGTGGCACTTGTTTTTCCATTCTTGTGATACTTCACTTAGTAGAATGGGCTCCAGCTCTATCCAGGATAATACAAGAGGTGCTATATCACCATTGTTTCTTGTGGCTGAGTAGAACTCCATGGTATACATATACCACATTTTATTAATCCACTCATGTATTGATGGGAACTTGGGGTTTTCCACATCTTTGCTATTGTGAATCGTGCTGCTATAAATATTCTAGTGCAGATGTCTTTTTTACAGAATGTCTTTTTTCCTTTGGGTAGATGCCCAGTAATGGGATTGCTGGATCAAATTGTAGTTCTACTTGTAGCTCTCTGAGATATCTCCATATTACTTTCTACAGAGGTTGTACTAGTTTGCAGTCCCACCAGCAATGTATGAATGTTCCTATCTTTCTGCATGCACGCCAACATTTATTGTTTTGGGACTTTTTGATAAAGGCCATTCTCATTACTGTGGTTTTGATTTGCATTTCCCTGATGATTAGAGATGTTGAGCATTTTTTCATATGGTTGTTGGCCATTAGTCTATCTTGTTTTGAAATGTTTCTGTTTATGTCATTTGCTCAGTTTTTGATAGGGTTGTTTGATTTTTTTCTTCCTGATTTTCCTGAGTTCTATATAGATTCTAGTTATCAGCCCTTTTTCAGATGTGTAGCACGTGAATATTTTCTCCCATTCTGTAGGTTGTCTGTTTGCTCTTGTGATAGTTTCTTTGGATATGAAGAAGCTTTTTAATTTGATCAGGTCCCATTTATTTATTTTTGTTGTTGCTGTGACTGCCTTTGGGGTCTTCTTCATAAATTCTTTGCCTAGGCTAATGTCTATAAGAGTTTGTCCAACATTTTCTTCTGGAATTCTTATGGCTTTAATGCCTTAGGTTTAAGTCTGTTATCCAATGTGAGTTGATTTTTGTGAGAGGTGAAAGGTGCAGATCCTGTTTCAGTCTTCTGCATGTGGCTATCCAATTTTTCTAGCACCATTTATTAGATAAGGATTCTTTTCCTCAGTGTATGTTTTTGTCTGCTTTGTCAAAGATTATATGGGTATATGAGGATGATTTTATATCTTGGTTCTCAGTTCTGTCCCATTGATCTATGTCTCTGTTCTTGTGCCAATGATATGCTGTTTTAGTTACTATAGCCTTGTAGTATACCTTGAAGTCTGGTAAATTGATGCCTCCCAATTTGTTCCTTTTGCTTAAGATTGCTTTTGCTATATGGAGTCTTCCCTGGTTCCATATGAAGTGTAGAATTATTTGTTCTAGATCTGAGAAAAGTGATGTTGATATTTTAATAGGGGTTGCATTGAATCTGTAGATCACTTTGGTTAGTACAGATATTTTAACAATGTTGATTCTGCTGACCTATGAGCATGGTATATGGTTTTCTATCTGTTTATTTCCCCTGCTATTTCCTTCCTCAGTGTTTCATAGTTCTCCCTGTAGAGGTATTTTACCTCCTTAGATTAAATATTAATTTTCTTTGTTGCTATTGTTAAGAGTATTGGATCTTTGATTTGGTTCTCAGTTTGACTGTTGTTGGCATATAGGAACACTACTTATTTCTGTACATTGAATTTGTAACCAGCATGTAGTTTATTAAGCATAAAACTATAGGCCAAGAGTTTTATATGCATTAATATTTAATACTCCAAGGATGCTGAGGTACATACTATTTTTCTCATTTTATAGATAAGAAAACTTAGTGATGGAGATTTTAAGTAATATCCCAAGGGTCAAAAACCAGGAAGTAGTAGAGGTGGATTTCAAACTCAAGTGCATCTGATTCTGGAGTGTAGGGTTTTAATACTCTGGACTTTGCCATTTCTTACTCCCTCCTTAGAGAAAGCAAATGAAACTCAATAACCTAGAGACTGCAAATGATGATTGTTTGATTTAAAAGGTACATGTGACAAACTTTCAACTCAATGAAGTGCCAATGTCTCTTTGTTGCAAGCATCAAGAAAATTAATATGATCATATTTTGGGCCAAAGAAAGCATTAACCAATCCTTAAAGTAGAAATTGTGTATTCTCTGACTCTCTTCAATTAAAGTTACAATTTTATGTAGTGGGATCAAAATGTTGTACACTTTAACTGAGATATGTACAAATCATTATTTTCTTCATTCCTTTAACTTAACTTGCTATGGATTCTACCATACCTTCTGGTGGTAGGAAAATTGTATATTTTTCAAATAAAGGTAACTCAGCACCTTCTTATTAAAAATCTATCTCTTTTTTCTTCCTCCTCTACCTCTTCCTTCCCATGATAGGATCTTGGTACAGGGGATGCTGACATATCTTGGCTTTTAGAAGAAGGTGTTTTGGCCCACATGCTGTCTTAGCACTGCTGCTGTGTCTCATCCTTCATTTATTCTGTCCTCACTGCTCATGTGTCTGTAGCTGGTGTAAGTTAGATCAGTTTTTTGAGTGAGATGACTGCTTTCATGATGCTGGGGCCCACTGTGGTCCAGAGGTTCAGTGGACCTATCCCCCAAGGTCTTGTAAGGTTCTTGTTTTGGGAGTCAACGTTGTAGCTCTCTGCTATAGATTATGTAGATGTCCCATAGACCAAGAGCACTGGCTCAGGCCATCCTGCCACCTATCTAAACACACGCTCTGCCACTTCTCTTCTACTGTGACCACTCCTTTTTAACATATAAAATCATTGCATATTTCTGTAATAGTTTCTGAGAAGTGGAGAATTATGGAGAATTTAAAACTTACAGAGAAGACTAGAGAGCAACATCATAAACACTCATATTTTTGCATTATCTATTTCTGCTGAATGATTTTAAAGTAAATTATAGATATCATGACATTTTGCCCTCAATATTTAAACACAAATCTTCAAAAATAGACAATTTTCTACATAGTCACAATACTATTATCAGACCTGAGTTAAAATAATTCCCTAAACAGTTAATATACAGCACATATGAAAAATTTCTGAATTGTTCTCAAAATGTCTTTTATAGGTGGGCCACATATTGCATGGTTATGATGGTTTTTAAGTTTCATTTACTAGAATGGTCCTCACAGTTTTGTTTTTCTTATGATATTAAGTTGTTTGAGGGGATCTGCTTAGTTGTCTTGTAAAATGTATCATTTTCTGCATTTGTTTGATGGTATTCCTCATAAATTTTATTTTTTAAAACTTAGTTGAGGTCATATTTTTAAAATTGTAAACATTCTTTTTATTTTAGAATAATTCTATATTCACATAAAAGTTACAGAGATATAATAGGACAGAATTCTTATATATTCCAAACCCAATTTCTCCTATTTTTGATATCTTGTATTACTATGGTACATTTGTTACAACTAACAAACCAATAAAGTTATACTTTATTTGCATTTAATTTGTTTCTCTTTCTGTTTCAGGATACCATCCAGCATACCACATTTTATTGAGTTGTCATGTCTGATTTCCATGGTGTAAAAACTGCTGCCATGGCCTATTTCAAGATCCCAAGAGGTGGAAACTACCTGGCAAAATTCTGGAATATGTAACAATCAGCCTCTCCAATCTGGTAAGAGCTGGCTCCAGAACATGCTGAATTATTCCCAATTTAATTTGTATGTTTAATGTAATTACATTCTAAACCCCATTATTATGTTTTTTGAAGACAGAAAAAATATAAAATTTACCTGATGTTCATTTTGGAAAATAAAATCATGATACTAGCCAGCAAAATTTTGCAAAATAAGTGAGGAGGGAATGTACTACTATATACGAAGGCATGTTATAATGCAAAACTACAATAAAAACAATGTGTTGTAAGCACAAAAATTAATGGATCTTTGGCTCACAATAAGGCAAGTAATAGATTCTAGTATATGTAGAAAATCACTGTGTGGTAATACTTAGCTTTACTTTTAGATGTAGAAATGCAAACTTATATATTGAGACACCATTTTTTAAAACTTAACAAATAAGCAAAGTTTTAAAAGTGTTGATACTCAGTGTTGAAGATTGTATGGTAAAATGAGTGCTTATACATTCTATAAGAGTGTAATTTTTTATACAACCTTCCTAGAGAAATTAAGAGTCTATACTATTTAATACACAGACTATTCTCTTTTAAAATATATTTAAAATACATTTTAGTTTCGTGAAAAATTGGAAACAACCTAAATATATATGCTTTTTTGGAGTAATTTTACTTCATGCATCTAAAACCTACTGTAAGGAGCTCAAATAAGGAGGGAAAGTGATTGGTATAGGCTTTATAGTTATTTGTTGGAATCCAAGAGGCAGGCAGGCATTACAACTGGTCCCCATAGAACCAAACAGAAAACTAAAAACTGTCTGTATCCAGCACATGTGTGTTCTCCATATCTGTCTCTGATACTAAAAGATCTCTTGTCTTTACATGGATTTTATGGGGCTGTAGAGATAAAAATTTTGGTATTTCTTCAGTTAGGGATTTCTGAGAAAATCTTACTGAAACCTGGGGCCTGACGAAAAGAGCAAACTGTGGAAGGCAATTTAAACTGATAACTCCAGAGATACTTACCCCAACTCCAAGGGGATGTGTTTAGATTTCAAGGAGAGGGGTGAAATCTGGAATCTTGGAGATTTCCCTGTGTTGTAAAGGTGAAGACAGTGGTTTTATCTTTCCTCTGAATAGATTTATTTGCATTCCGAAGGTTAAGATTAGGAACCCAGGATCCTACCCTGAAGCAAAGGCTTCTCTTCCTCTACAAGGAAGGAGGGGACAATGTGTACAGTATTTCAGCACTCAGATTCATTGTTTTGGATTTCTTTCCCATAATACCTACCCCATATGTTTGTGTTGTATAACATGTAGCTTTCATTACATTGCCCTGGGGTAAGAGATTGAAGCACAGAAGAACCACAAGGGTTGTTTGCTATAAAGTAAATGGAATTGACTTCTTTGCTCCAGGAACCTCTGTGTGCATTCAGGATAATAGTTAAAATATGGTTGCAAAAACTTAACAGCTTTTTGAATCCATTTTCTAGCTTCTCTCTAAAGCTTTGCCCATTGCCACATACAACCCCAAAATGGCTCTTCCTAGACTCCTAACAGGTTTCCCAGCACCCAAGGCTAAGTAACTCAATTTGCTTAGTTTTTCAATTACAAATTCCCAGGACTGAGAACCAACTCAGAATCTGTCTTACCCCTCCAGGAAAAAGAACACAGACTTTTGCAAGAGGAAATGATTGGTTCCTTTAAGATACCCTCCAATAGTAGAAAAAAATGATTAAGGTATACTTAATGCCATGGATTATTAAGATGTTTCTGAAACTGGGTTTTTGAAGAATATTTAATGAGTCTGGAATATGTTGATGATATGTGTTCATGCCTTTGAGGGATATTGGTTTACATTTCTCTTTTCTTATAATATATATGGTAATACTGGTCTCATAAAGTTAGTAGGGAAGTATTCCCTCCACTTTTATTTTTCCAGAACAGAATGTGTAGAATTGAAATAATTTCTTCCTTAAATATTTGGTAGAATTTACCAGTGAAATCATCTGGGCCTTGAGATTTGCTTGATGGAAAGTTTTTAACTGCATATATAATTTTTTAATAGATGTAGGACTCTACATGTTATCTATTTCTTCGTGAGTTTTGAGAGCTCATGTCTTTCAAGGAATGGTACTTTATGGAAGTTTTTAAAGGGAGGGAGCTTTAGAATGATAATTAGGTATCATTCTTATAAATCCTTAACTTTTCCTATACAGGCTTATTTTAATCCTAAACTCAATAAAAAACTGTAATAGAATTTACTTTTGTAAAATCCTTGTGTTAGATTTCCAGGATTCAGGCAATATCAAAGTAGCTGAATTTTCTTATCTCTCAACTGTGGCTATGGGACTTTTCGGCTGAGGAATCATTCTAGCAGTCTCCTCTTCATTACTGCTCATAAAGGTGTTGTCTATTTATTTTAGTTTTATTCAACCAGATGGGCTCTAATGTATTCCCCATGAGAAAGAAAGAAAGGTGATGGAGTGAATATTGCATCTGTAAAAGTAAAAAGGCACCAGCAAACAAATAACAGCAACAACAACAACAAAATCATGTCAATATTTACCCTGATTGTGAAAAAATTTGTTCCCTTTGCTTCTGGGAAAAAAAGCTCTCCTAATTTTGCCTTTCAGTCTAGGAGCTTATTTAAATTAATTTTATGCAATGCTTAATTAGTTAACTAACAGGCTCTATAGGCCAACTTTTTCTTACCAACATTTAGCAACCAACATGTATAACCTACTTAAGCTTTAGTTGGACAAAAATTATACCCCACACACCAAAACAGAACATTTTGGTTAGAATATCTGAACTTCCACATGATCAAAGTTTTAAATTATTTCATCGTACTTGCTGCAAGTTTAACTTAAATCTTAGTCAGTTGAACTAGAATTTTCAGGAAGTTGATGATTTCTAAGCCAAATTTCTCCCAGGTGATTGACTTCATTTTTATTTTTTAAGCCAGTTTTGAAGTATAATTTACATATAGTAAAATTCACCTTTTTTAGTATATGATTCTGTGGGTTTTGACAAATATAACTGGCTTCTGGAATTAGCTTATTCCCTCTTATTGTTCCTTCTGTTACTGTCCTTCCACTATTCCCTATCCCACCCAATACTCCTGAGAATATCTGCAATAAATGGATAGCTGCCCTTACAAATTTGATAGTATTTCACTTAATGTGAAAAGAAAATGTTCTGTGGTAGATACAGAAAGATGACAACTGCTTCCTTAAAACTTGATTACCAGTCCTGAATTTGTTGGAGAGTCTT
This sequence comes from Cheirogaleus medius, assembly GCA_008086735.1. NCBI lineage: Eukaryota > Metazoa > Chordata > Mammalia > Primates > Cheirogaleidae > Cheirogaleus > Cheirogaleus medius. Next base: position 23,008,248 of record VBSM01000361.1, read on the forward strand.
TTCTTTTGGATTGGCTGGTAAATACAGAACTTCTTCTTAATATTTATGCTGTAATCTCTGGAGCTGTTATATTTCATGTGATTTAGTGATCTGTGAACTGCAGTGTAGACATGGATACCTCAGATGCATATGACTCTTATATACTGTGACCCCTACAGCTCATCTGTGAGTGGGAGAGGAAGGTTTTTTCCCCCATTTTCTTATGATCATGATATTTTCCTTCTATTTCCTACGACCTTTTTCATCTCTTTACAGACTTTTAGAATTTCTTCCCAGTAACTCTCTGAGGGCCTCTCTTGAATAGTCCTCTAAACTACTCTGTGCCTCAGTAAATTTCTGTTTTACAGCCATGTTGCATATATGAACCCAAAAAGAAAAGAATAGCAAAATTAAAAATACCATATTGACATGTGCATTTAAAGGGGAACTATAAATGTGCCATATAATGAATATTTTGTGCATTCATTTTAAGCTAAACTTGTGGAATTGCTGTATCAAACAGTGCTAAGGTTTTTAATATATAACCCCAAAATTGTTTTCCTGAAAGACTTCATTGTTAAGTTCCCATCAGTATGTATCAGAAAAATATTTTTTCACTTTTCTTACGTTTATTTGCTTCATGTTGATAACTTCCATGCTTAATAGAGTTCTGATTTTTAGTAACTACAGAATAAACATTTGCTAAACTGATTTGAACTAAAAATATCTTTGCTAAACATAGTAGTTTAAGGTAGGGATGCTTATATTACTAAATTAAATGAATAGAAATCTTCAAAATGAAATGGATATTATTTTCCAACTAGTTACTATGCTACTAGTACTAATGAAAGTACTTAAGATGAAAATTTAGAATCCCAAATTGTGCTGACTTAGAAAAAATACAATTTGGAGTAAAATGATATCCATAAAATGTTAAAGTAATGATTCCCACATAAGAATAAGAGTTTGGCGTCATTTTGCTAAAATACTTGCTCAGACTCTGCCAGTCTACTTTTCTGTTTATGATGACAGGCGTCAATTCCCATTTATTGCTCTTATATGTACTTTGGGGATTTTTCTAAAAACTGATTCTATTGTGTCATTCAATGTAATAGTATTTATTATAAATGCAGTCAACAAAAAAGCTCTACCCTAAAATAAAAAATGATATCTAAAGAAAACCAAAAAGACTATTGAACATCATAGGAGTTTGCAGATTTTATGAGCAACAGCTAAGGGCAAATATCTGGTTACATTTTGACAAGTTACTCATCTTAGGTCTGTGTGGAAGGAAGTAGCCACTCCAGCCTGCTTAGTCTTACCTGCTAAGAATACCAACTGAATGGCTAGATTCTTATTTATGATGAGGCTTCTGTTAAGAAAGACTAGAAAGTAAATTCAAATCTATAGAGATGGCTAAATTGTCTCTGATAAAATGGGATAGTTTTGCTCAATGAGGAAAATCATTATAGATTTTACAATTCAACTATGATTCTGACATTAGTTGGATAATTATGTATACCATATAAAATAGTTGAGATAAATGTCATGAAAATTGGGACTCCAAATGCTTTTATTTAAATTACTGAGGTAAATTCATGTGAAGGTAGGTGTTTAGTGTCAGTTTGCTGTATTCTTGCTTCAGTGCTTAAGTTGTGTATGTATATACAGAAAACCAGAATACTATAAAATATAATTACTTTATCTAAAGAATGCTTTAATATGGAGATAAATGAAAAGGTGCTTTTGTGATAAAGTCCAATGTTTCCAAGAAAATGTATGTGAAGTAACAGATCAATGTGAAGGTAAAACAGATTTTAAGCTTCTAAAGTCTCTTTGCTTCAGTAGCTTTAGCCAAAAAGGAGAATAAAAACCTGTGGTAAAAAAAGCTATAAGACTCCATTTTTAACGCTCAAACAATCTTAGGTATGGCTCTCTGTTCAGTTTGATAAGAGAAATCATCTTTACTTTTGCTTATGCCAGACACCTAACAGCAATTTCCCTTTGGAGGCTCCTAAACCCACTTTTGTTCATTCTTTTCTGTACATTGCATGTTTAGAAGAGTTATCTTTCTTTTTTGTAACCAGACAACTTCCCTTCGGTGCTTTGATAAACATAGCTATTCTGTGAGTCTGTTGCAGTGACAACCCATCAAAAAAAGAGTGATGTTAAGCCAAGACTGAACACTAGGAAAAAAATCAAGAAACCATGAATCTCCTGAGATATAACCTCCTTGTCTGAACTATGACTATTAAATTCATTTTATATTTTATTCACATAATAAACTCCTAGGACAGAAGAACACATTTTAAAAAAATTGGAAACACTTAAAAATTGGCTTTTGTGTTTGTTGTTATTTTCAACAGTAGAAATAATTTTATAAATCATTTCAATTTTGTTACTAACATTGGATCTGCATAGCAATTTTCAATGTCTTCATTATTTATATTAATTCTCTTATCCAAGTTGTTCAAGCACATGGATGAAAAATCAAATAGCACAGAAGTGCTTTTTAAAAAAACCTCCTGAATATACTCATTCCTGTCCATTCCCATCCAGGCCTGCTCTCAGGGGCAATGACTCTAAATGGTTTCCTCCATTACCCATAGAGTTTAGTTATGCCACTCTTTCTTTTATTATCAACTCTGGGCAGTATCTGTCAATTTCTTGTAATAATGCATCAGATTTTGCTCATTTTCCAACCCCCCAAATTTATCTCCCCTGCCTAATATTGCTTTTCTAGTTCCTCAATTGTCTACCTATGCAATACATAGTATACATAATATATGTACCATATTTAACCTGGATATCTTGGACCATTGAATCTAGTCAGTATCTCTTGACTCTTTAATTTGTCAGATGAGAAAATTAGTGCTCCTACCCATCCTTTTCTCTTTCCTTCCACCTCCACTTCTATCAATTCAGTTTTAGTTTTAATTTGGCAAGTTTGCAAACATTTGCTACCTGTTCTGTAACTACAATTAATATTTCTATGTTTTGCTGTTGGTTGATTCTCAAAGTTAAATGCTGGTAATCAACCTTTATATTATTATGACTATGTGACTGTTCCTCATGGCAAAGCCAAGCTGTTTGCTAAGCTTTTTTTCTTTCTCCGTGGTTCCAATATTATGACTTCTGTTTCACTCAAAGATGGTTGTTCAAATGGGTTCTTCTTTCCCACACTCTACCAATCATTTCACATTAGAATTTGCCCCATGTTCAGATTGTGTCTACTTTTACAGTTCCTTCCTCCCCTGGAACCTATGCTGATTTACCCTGCTGTTTTCTTCTTGGGAAAAGAATTAAGTCATTTTCAACAAAATCTAATGTCCTCAGCTTCTTCTCATTCTGGTTCCTTCTTAAAATCCATTCCATTTTTCTTTTTGAAACTCACTCATTTTTTTTTTTTAGAATTTGGATTAACTATGGTTTTATATTTCAAGCATAGTTTTATTTTACAGTGTTTTCTTTCTTCATTATTGAGTTTTTTCTAGCATTTCGTGCCTCTTTCATATCCCCAGGTTTTTCCAGGTTGTCAGTCCTACCATATGATCTATGTTGTCCCCTTTTTGCAAATCTTCCCCCTAGAGTCTACCAGGTTCCTCTTGTCTGGACTGGCTGTTGCCAGCTGTCATCTTGGCCTTTTCCTTCACTGATATTGGTTTGCCTCCTCTGTTTCCTGAATCCCATGTTTTCTTCTCATAGTTCACCTCCTTGTGTTGCTGGATGGTATTCTCAAATAACTTCTTAAAAAGGAATGTTGGAGTCTTGTGTGTCTGAAAACATCTTTAGTTGAAGCATATACTGAATTGATGAATCAACAGCTAACAGGTTTCTAAGGTCAGCAGTATCCTTCTTCAGAACTTGGAGGGCATTTCCACATGGCTTATTCCCCCTCTTGCCATCTCTTATCCCTTATCACTCTGAATCTAGAGCTTCTCCAAGAATTTGTGGGTTAAGCTGGATCTCTCCTTGACCTTATACTCTTCCATGCATAGTCTAACCATTTTATCCCATGGTTTCCTCTCCTCAGCTTCTATCAATTCTGCTTCATTTACTTTCTCTGTCTTTTGACATTTCAGATCTGCTGATGACTATTCTGTTTGCTCTTGGGTTTTCAGCTTTAAAAAATCATTTACTATCATTTTTGGGAAGAAGAAAGGAAATAAACAAATGTAATCAGTCCTCCATCTTATACCAGAAATCTATATCAATATTTTAAAACATTTTAATTTAAAAAATATTAATATTACTGACTGATATATTGGTTTATGTTTTTGCCTTTAGCCCTCACAACAGCTCTGAAGAATTTTCCTCATATGTTAAATGTGGAAACTGGGGAATGGATATGGATAGGTAATGTAATTTGTCAAGCTTTCCTTAGATGATGTTTACAAGTCTAGATTTATCTGATCCTAAATACCATGCTCGCTGGTTCATATTCTATTCTATATTGGTAACTAAATTTTTTTCTGGGAACCCTTGAGAAAAAAATACATCAGCACAGATATCTCAAAATGGAAAAGAGAAAGAAAAACAAACTTCTTAATCACCTTCATACAAATTTCTGCTTCTCGGGTCAATTATAGGATAGTTAGAATATAGTTGGAAACATTGTTGCATGATGACAATTTAGAATTTGAGATTTGAAGATGATTTCTCAGGTCTTCTCAAAATGTAGATATTGGTATACATATTGCAAATAATAAATATGTATCAAGTACCTACTATGGGTAGAATATTATACTCAATGCTGCACTAAATACAAAGGTGAGCAAGATATAGACTTTGTTATTTATTTATACAAAGAGCAATATAAAAATAGTTATAATGAAAAGTAATATATAAGTACCACAAGAGATATATGATATGCTAAAGAAATTAAGGAAGAGAGACAAACAAGGGTCAGTGAGGGATGGGAGAGGGAATGAAAGATAAATATTTATGAAAAGCTTCATGGGAAAGATGCTATTTGAAATGAGTTTTGTTAGATGGATAGGATTTTAACAGAAGAAAGTGCATTCCAGTCTGAGAGAAGAGTGTAGCAGCAGTAGTAAACCATGAACATACTCATACCCAGGAAAGAGAGGAATATCCAGGATTCTTGATCATTTGGGAAATGCATAACATAAGAAATCAGAGCCTTACACAAAGTAGGCAATCATTTATTCAAGAAGAAATTACTGAATTCCTACTATGTATGACATGGAGGGGATGCAACAGTGAATCAGGATGCCATTTTCCCTGCTCTTATTGAATTCACCATTATGTGAAGCGGAACAAATAAAAGAGTAAACACAAAATGAATGCACATTATGCTAGGTGACATGAAGGAATAATGCTAATCTCATGGAGTTACATGGATTACATGTGCTAACATATGGAAAGCACTTAGAACCCTGCCATTATCATTTTCATGATAATTTTTGTTATATTATTAAGAGGTAGGTAAACAAAGTGTGTTACAAAGAATAACAGTGACTACCAGCTTTATAAACAGGCGTTAGGAAAGGTCTTTCTGCTAAGGTGATATTTATGAACTTGAAACATGAGAAGATGCCAAGTCATGCAAATAATGGAGAAAGGAGGGATTGAATTGAAGTAGTGAAGGAGCAAATGCCACAAGGCAGAACATTTGGGGAGGGAGTTACAGGAAGTGACTATTGGCCCTTTTGACTGTAATAATTATGTAGGGTAGAGATTTGTGAGATAAAGTTGGAGAGGCAGGCAAAAGTATAATATGTACATCTTTGTAGGCCATGATACTATCTAATAAAGATTTACTGAATAGATAAAAAAATGAAAGAATAAAAATCTATTGAATCATGCCATCCTTTTTTAAATTTTAATAAACTTAATTAGCAGTTTTACTTTCAAAGCAAAACTGAGCTGAAGATAGAGATTTCATATACTCCCTCCCCACCCCACATGTGTAGCTTCCCACATTATCATCTGCCCCACAGAGGCACATTTGTTACAATCAAAGAACCTACACTGACACATCATTATCACTCCAAGTCCATAGTTTACAGGAGGGTTCACTCTCAGTGTTGTATATTCTGTGGGTTTTGACAAATGTATGACATGTATCCGCCACTGTAATATCATACAGAATAGTTTTACTGCCCTAAAAATCCTTTGTGCTCACCTATTCATCCCTCTCTCCCATGTCTTCCTGACAACTATTGAGTTTTTTTACTATCTCCATAGTTTTGTCTTTTCCAGAATGTCATATAGTTGGAATCATACAGTTTGTTGCCTTTTCAGAATGGCTTGTTTTACTTAGTAGTATGCATTTAAGATTCTTCCATGTCTTTTCATAGTTTGAGAACTCATTTCTTTTTAGTGCTAAATAATAATCTATTGTTTGGATGTACCACAGTTTATCCATTTACTTACTGAAGGATATTTTCTATCTTCATTGCTTTCAAGTTTTGGCAATTATGAATAAAACTGCTATAAACATCCATGTGTGGGTTTTTGTGTGGACATAAGGTTTCAGTTGACAAGTCAGGAGAAGCAGATTGGGACCATGTAAAATGCCCTGAATGCTGGTCTGGAATGAATATCATTAGTCTAATAAACAATGACAATGTGGTGTTTATGTTCCAAACAAAGAAGTGATGTGGCCAGGAATGTCTACATCATTTGAGGGGCTCAGTGCAAAATAAAAGTGGAGTTCCTTGTTCATAAATTAAAAATTTCAAGCATGTGACAGCAGAACATTAAACAAAGCATGGGCTCTTATTATCATGAGCCTTCTGTAACTGCAGAGGTCTCATGCCCATGATATTGGCTCTGGACATGAACAATAATCTGTTAAAAAATTAGTCTTTCAGAACACAATGTGGATACAGGCAGACTACCTGGCAAATAATTAAAATACTCTTTGTATGAAGTAACGGGGAGGAGCTGTGTGATGGTGGCGAAAATGATAAGAAAGGGACCAGTGGAAAAACTGTGGCAGAAATAGACTGTAGAAATGGTGATATTGGTTGGATAGAGTGGGTAGAGTTGGATAAGGAAAATTCAGAAGTGATTCAGGTATTCAGCCTGAGTGACTATGGAAAATGGGAACTACTACTTGTTAAATTGTTACCATATGTCAGAATCTTGAAGGAGTTCAGAAATGCCACCCTATAATATGCTGCTTTGGTACACTGATTACTTTGAGCTGAAGGTGCTTGAAAAATAGCAAATTCAATGAGAGCCTTTATCTGAACTCCCCTTATCTGCCTAAAGACAGATCCTCCAAAAAGAACTCAATTGTCATCAATTTGGGTGCCTGGGAGTTTCATCAACCAGGAAAGATTACTGTTATCACAGGATGGGAAGACTAGAAGTCAGCACCAAAACCAGACAATTTTGTCATAAACTATCATCTATTTTTCTAAGAGCCCATTCATCTTTCCCTAAAACTGTTTACTCTCTACCAAGTTGCCTACATCTCCCCTCCTCTCCCTCTATGAAGAGAGTATATAAGCTCCTAAATCTCATTATGTTTTGGGGTATTCACTTTTCCTTTCCTGTGATGTCTCTGTGCACATAATAAATTTATATACTCTTCCTGTTAATCTACCTGCTGTCAGTTTATTTCATAGACTCACTATTGAACCCTTAGAGGGTAGAGTGAAAGTCTTCCCTCTCCAAGAATCTCTTAGATACTTTATCAAAATGTAATGCTCAAAACAACATATTTGTGATTTACTGTAATTTTAAAGACAAAGAAATGGTGGCTTAAATAATCTAAGTAAGTTATCTAAGGTCATAAGTCTAGCAAGCAGTATTGCTATATGGGTTTCAACTTCCTGTGCTCTTTCCACTGTATTATATTGCCTCTTTCCACCACTAAGATAAACTAATGGTGTTCCTACTTTGAGATACAGCATTTTAAGTGGGTATTCTCTGGATCTTATTTCTTTCCCATTCATTTATTCAATAGATACTTATCAAGTGCCACCTATATGCCTAGGTTCTGTCCTCAGTAATGGTAATAAAAAGGTTATTTTAGCAACTCCTATATGATGAAGAACTCAATGATAGTGCTCCTCAAAAATATAATTCATTTTAAAACTTCCTTTCTTTATTATGATTTCCCTTCCAGACCACACTGCTAACAGATTTGTACCACTGATTGGAGTTGCTAATCCTAATATATTTTATTACTTTATATATACATATGGTGGCATCATAGTGTAGTGGTTATAATTATGTAGCCAAATTCTCTGTCACTTGGTAGCTACATGACCTTGGACAAATTGACTAACCTCTCTGTACCTCAGTTTCCTGAAGAAATGGGAGTAGTGAGTGTGATGGCTAATTTTAGTTGTCAACTTGATTGGATTAAATAATGCCTAGAGAACTGGTAAAGCATTATTTCTGGATATGTCTGTGAGGGTCTTTCCAGAGGAGATGGGCATGTGAATCAGTAGAGTGAAGGAAATATCTACCCTCAATGTGAGTGGGCATCATTCAATTGGCTGGGGCCTGAATAGAACAAAAAAGGCAGTGGAAAGATGGTTTTCTCCATCTCTATTTATCCTGGATCTGGTACACTCTTTTTCTCCTGCCCTTGGACGCCAGACCTACAGGCTCTCCAGCCCTTGGATTCTAAGACTTATACCAGCAGCCCCTGAGCTTCTTAAGCCTTTGATTTCTGACTGAGAGTTACATCATTGGCTTCCCTGGTTCTCAGGCTTTCAGACTTGGACTGAACCATGGTATCTGCATCCCAGAGTCTCCACCTTGCAGACAGCTATTCATGGGACTTCTCGGCTTCCATAATCATGTGAGCAAATTCCCCTAATGAATCCCCTCTGATATATTTAATTATACACATCCCATTGGTTCTGTTTCTCTGGATAACCTGAACAAATACAATCAGGATGCCTACCTTGATTACTCTTAAGAGACTAGTGAGTAAAAATATAAGCTACCTTGAATAGTATCTAGCACATAGTCAACCTTCAATAAATGTTAACTCTGACCATTACTTCTGGCTCATGCTTATTTTAGATAAGTTCTAGATTTTAAGTTGGTAAATTTTATGGTTATAATAAAGAATAGATGGAAAGGCACTTAGATAAAAATGGGTTTGTGACTTTTATCCATTATAATGTGAGAAATTTTCAATAGAGCTTGTGGGGAGAAAAAATAAATTATGTTATCTTTAGACCAATAAATCTTAAACAACCAGGGTCTAGTTTGTTAGTAATTATCCCACTAGGCATTAGTATGCTTTACTAGTTAGTCAAATGATATCATTCATATATATTTTATGTGATCATACATACACATACATAAGTGCAGACATATTTTGGATGCTAACTCTGCAGTGTAGTAAATGGTGATAATGATTATCCATATAGTATTCTCGATAGTTTTCTACATAAAATAAAATTTGAGAAATATTAGTAATTAAGCCATAAACCTATGCTTATGAACTTTATTGGAGTCTTATAATATGTACTTGGTGGTTTTACATTTCTCCTGCATTGTAATTTATCTTATCTATCTAGTAAAAATCAAACTATTTTCAGTAAGAGCAAATTAGTGGTAGCATTATACAGTTCCTAAAAGTAGTGTAGTAGTGTTTTTTTATGACCTTTCCATTGAAAAAGAATATTTCATTTGTGTTATCAGTTTGTTTCATTGATTTTATCATAAAGAATAGAAATAATTGATAAAATTTTTGGACTGCATTGCCAGTTTATTAAAACAAAGAATATTCAGGTATGTGGAATTTTTTTTTGACTAACTTTATTTTAGCTCTAATGGTTCATTTTCTTCTCTCCAATATTATTCCATGAATAAAGCTACTTCACTGAGCACCCATCCCCCATTTTCCCATCATAGGGTCCTCTTTTCCTGGAGTGCCTTGCCTTTCCATCTCTGTAATCTCAAGCATTTACTTAATTACCTTATCCTGAAACAATTTCTTCTTTTCCTATATTTCTGAAACACTAATCATGTCTCTTTTAGCACTTATCACTTTATATCATATAGTTGGGAAGGGGAAAAAGGCCACACTCTACACTTCATGGCATGCTAGATGACATCAACTTTGCCTAATTGAGGCTTACTGTAAGGCTCATGGAAGATTTTGCAGCCTATAAAGCAAATCTAAGGCATGAATTGTTAATAGACATGTGTCAGGGACTTCTTTATGGCTCTCGTGCCTTTGAGGGGGTGAGTAAAGGACAACGAAATGCCAAATTTGTTTTCACATGGCAAATTAAGAAAATAGAAGTAACTACCTGGTTTCAGACAGTAACTTTGCATCATAAAAATGCTCTCTTCCTAGTATTAAAAAAATTATATCACTGGGCAAGATACAAATTGATATAATAAAAATTAGTGACCCACTGCAAATGCAAAAGACTTAAGAGTAAATAAGCCGATGGAAAGTAGGCTTCCACTCTGGCATCATCATTTTGGTGAGCATTTGGCAAGGAGGAATAGGCACAGTGTGCTGAGGCAGCAGTGGCAGGGAAGGGCAACCGTGCGAGAGGAATGACCCTGGACTATGGGATAATAAAAGTGTCAACATCCAGCTCGACCCCTTTGCTTCTTCTGATCTTAAACAAACACCTAGTAATTGGATCCCAAGAGGAGACAAATTCTGGATCAAGGGGAGCCACCAAGAACATACACATCATCAACTCAAATGAGGGTACAACCAGTCCTGGGGTCCTTGTTCAGGCCTAAATCTGCAGACTAGAGGAAGAATGACTAGAATTACCACCTTCTCTTTTGTTTATTGCTGGTAGTTAAATGGAGTTTATTCTCTGCTGGGAACATGATGTGATAAAAGGGCTTGTGAAGAGTGGCTGTAATCCATGTGTATTAGTTATGGAAAACTGGAATAAGCTGTTTACTCCTTTCCTTAAATCCTCTAACTCATGTGACATCTTGAACAAGTAGGAGAAGAAGGGACAGAGGGCTATCCAGAAGGGAAAGTCTCTAGAAAATAGGCCAGAAAAGAAATAGCTGAAGAAACTGACTGTTAAATCTGGAAAGAAGAGGATTTGACAAGTGTCGTGATAACTTTGGAATAATTATAGACCATTTATATGGGACAACTATACTTTTTCTGTGTCAACAAAAGAAGCAAGCCTAAGACGATTGAATATTCTCTATTGGAATGTAGATTTTAGGCTAGTGGAAGGGAAAAACTAATCAGTCGCCAACCAACCAACCAACAAACACAAACTTTTACCACAAGAGAAACTTTTACCACATGCTTTCTCATGAAGTAATGAGTTCTGGGTCATTGGAAGTGTGCAAGCAGAGATTGAATGACCACTTTTAGGGAATAGTGCAGAAAAGATTCCAACATCTGATAATGGTTAGGTTAAATGACCTGTAAAGTTTCTCTGAAATCTAACATTTTATGTTTCTAAGAATGTATCAAATTTTATGCCTTAGATATAAGGTTCAGGGAGCCATATTATTTCTAAGCAATTTCTCATGTCCCATTTAGTGAAAAATAAAGAAACGAACTAGTTCCTGAATGAGAAAGGAATAGAATTGGAGCTCTGTATTTTACTGGTCAAAAGAGGCCTTCAACGTCTTTTGTCCTATGGAATCTAAGAAAATAATGCATTACATTCTGACACCTTTTCTCTTTTTAATATTTCCTTTTGTGAAAGCTAGTTTCATTTCTCACCTTGTGAGGAAGGAGTCAGCTCTGCAGCTTATCACCTTTTATGATCCCCTTTACCTCAGAGAGCAGGGTTTCTCAGTGTGCAGTCACAGCACCATTTAATTCAGGCTTTCCTGAGGTGCTTGTTTAAAAGTTAGATTCCTGCCCCACTCAGGCATAATGAATCAGAATCTTTGGAATGGTACCCTTTGAATCCTAATATTTAACAAATACCTTCAGATGATTCTTATGCATATTAAAGTTCAAGAATGTTTGCAGTAGATCTTCAAGATTTGGGGTTTCAGTATGTAAACATGTTTTATTTTCATGTTACCAAATATTCCCAAACCCACTTCTTCTTATGCAATACCTGGGGCAAAGACCTTGGCAAGAATAAATAGTTATCTTTCAAAAATACTTGTTTTGATGTAGCCTTTTCATTTGCTTGCTTTCATTCATCTATTTAAGAATAAGAAAAAAAAAATCACAATATATTTGTTTTTCCATATAAGCATATACTTTTTTATTTATAATTTTAAAATTAATTTATTATTATGATTTACATGTGATAAAATGCACACATTCTAAGATATACAGTATAATGAATTAGTGCAAATTTGTACACCCATGTAACCACCAAAATGATCAAGATACAAAAACATCTCCACCACTCCCCAAAATTTCCTTTTTCCCTGCCAGTCACTCTTCTACCCCACTCCAGTCCCAGGCAACAAAGTGATCTATTCTCAGGCACTACAGATGAGATTTGTCTTTTCCGGAGATTCATATAATTGTAATTAGACAATGTGTACTCCTTTGTCTCTGGCTGCTTTTGCTCAACGTAATGTTCTTCAGATTTGACCCTGTATCAACAGTTTGTTCTTTCTTATTGCTAACTAGATTTCCATGTATAAAGTACCAGGATTTGCCTATTCATTCACCTGTTTATGGACATTTGGGTTATTTCCAGGCTTGGCTATTACAAATAAAGCTGCTATGAACATTTACATACAAGCCTTTGAATGGATATGTGCTTTCATTTCTCTGGGTAAATACCTAGGAACAAAATGCCAGTCATGTGGTGACTTTATCTTTCTTTACTGGCAATTTATTGCCTGTGTGGCTTTGGTAGAGTAACGTTACCCCTCTGGACCTTAGTTGCAAAATGGGATTACCAACCCAGAATTTTAAGCCATTGAACTTCCCCAGGATTCTATGTCATAGGCTATTGCTAGGGAATATTTAGAAAAATAAAAACAAGTTGGCAAATTTGCTTTTTATAAACACAGAAAATTAGTATAGTAACATATTTTTTTGAGTAGGCATACTGTAACTTAGCAGCAAAAGCATTACTGAATAACCAAAGGCCTAATATTAGGACAAACCAGTGACTTGAGAGATTAAGAGAACATGGATAAGAACTAGTCATATTTTTAAAAGAATAAAGGAAGGAAGGAAGAAAAGAAGGGAGAGGGAGAGGGAGAGAGGATAACATAAAGAGAAACACAAGGGTACTAACTAAATGTTGCAATTGGGAGACAAAAGACCAATTAGAAAAATTTGAAAGAGTATTGGATACTATAAAAATGAGTAACAGATTTGAAAAACAATCAAATATATTGAAGAACTGTAAACTACAATAGCCAAAGTTAACTTAGTGGTTGGAAGTACTTATATATGCTGCAGCGTGGATGAACCTTGACAACCTTATGTGAAATGAAAGAAGCCAGGCACAAAAGGCTACATAATGTATAATTCCATTTATATAAAATATCATAATAGGCAAATTCATAGATATGAAAGCAGATTAGTCATTGCCAGGGGCTGGGGAAACATGTTAGAGGATTTCAAGAAGAAGAAGGAAAATTTTTTATCTTTTATTTGTTCTTGTAAAAATAGTTGGTGATGGGTTAGTTTATGATTTACAATAGTGTACTACTGAATTCAAATATATGCCTGATTCCTAAGTGGTCAATAATGGTGTTGTTTCATTCCATGGTCTTAAAAATTCATGCTCTTGTTTGAAGGAGGAATTGTATTTTTTCAGAGTTTTTTTTTTTTAATTGCCAGTGACAAAAATGACACTCAAACTAGCTTAAGAAAATAAAGTAACCTTATACATGGAAAGGATAGGAATGAACTTCAGGTATATGTGGAGCTGGGTTTCAAATGATGTCCTCAGAAGCCTGTCTTGAGGCATCACTTAACTCTGACTTTTTCTGGATTAACTTCATTCTGTAAGTGTTCCCTATGTGGTGGCAAAGATGGCTGTCACCAACATTAGGCTCATAATGTTCTTACACCTAGTGGTCTAAAAGAAAAGAAAGTGTAACTCTCCAAATTTCTCTTGCAAAACTTCTGGGCATGATCTTGGCCCAGCCTGAGTCATATCCCTATTCCCGACTTTACACAGTGGCCAGTGGGATGTAGTACTTGGAGTCCTATGATTGTTCATACCCAGGTCACACATCCATCTTTGGAGCCAAGGTTGTGTCATCCCCTGAGAACCTAAGGGTATATGTGAGTGAGCAAGGGCTTAGTTCTCCCAAAGAAGGAGATGTTGAGCAAAAGAGAGTAGGTGATATCACCCAACGAAACTACCTTTTTTTCAACAGATATTTGTTGATTATAAAATATTAGAGATATAGAGGAGAACCCCACACTGACCTCCTCACATTAGGCTCAGTCAAGTGGGTAGGACTAGTCTTTGACAATTGCTATGTAAAGTGGTAAGGGCTGCGGTGGAGACAGGAGTGAGGTTCTGAGGGAACCAAGGAGAGTGTGCAGCTAAGTGAGACTTAGCGATTTGAAGAAGAAATATCAGAGGTGACGAGTGAGCTGGATCTGGAGAATGGATGAGGGCTAAAAGGTAGATATAGTGGGAGGGCAAGCCCAGGAAGAGGGACATACTTTTAAAAGGCAAGTAAGTGAGAATATCATCTTCATATATGATAGCTGGCATTTATATTATGGTCAAAATAAAATTTTCAAGCAAGTGGCTTGAGAAGAAAATCCTGACTTAGGGTAAAATTTGAGTTGTTTGTCCACTTTGGCTGGGAACCAGTACAACTTAACCTAGATAACTCAGTTTCTGTTAAGCTGAACTATCTTGTGTTTCTACTTATAAGGAGGAAAGGCCTGTAGTGGGAATGAAGATTTTTTTTCAGATGAAGTTGTTAAGATAAAATGTTAGAAAGCTCTTAAAGGCAATTGTAGTGATGTTTAACACTTCTTATTGAAAGAAAAAAATAATATGGCAGCAATTCAGGAAAGGCATGCTTAAAACTCAGTGAAAGGTAGAAACACTAGAAGTTAAATGTGAAACAGTTCTCTGTAGATTTTGGTTGTTTTTAAAGATGACAAGGACAAGTATTGCATCAATATGTCACTGGTGATGATTCAAATGTAGAATATTCTGAATAAAACATTGGTTGAGAATGTAAAAACAAAAGTGGTTTTAAATATTTTGGGGTGAGATGGAGTAAAGAGGAGCCAGGAAAGAGACTGTGTGATAAGGTGGCACGATAGCAAAACTATGTTTGGATCCAACTTTTCACAGGTGACTTTGCAGGCATTAGGCTAAATGATATACTCTGCTGTAGAGAGACCAATCACATGATGATGATACAGGTGTGATATTAACAGCACTGTTTGAAACCCTATTACCTATGTTGTTGTATTTAATCTTCAAAATGACCTTTTAATATAGGCTGCAGTATCATACCCATTTTAGAGATGAGAGAACAAGACCCAGAGAAACTGAGTAACATGGCAAAGGTCAGGTAGCTGCTGTTAGAGCTGGGATCATGACTCATGCAGTGACACTGGAGTCCAATTTGGATAATATTACTTAGTATTTATTAAGCACCTACTGTGAGTTCAGACTTTTGCTTGCATCTTCTGTTCTTCAAACACGCTCTATGAATATATATTATTTTATAGCCCATTGACTTGAGATGCTGAGAAAATTGCCCAAGTGAAGTTGATAACTGTCCAAATCTGGACTCAAAAGTAGATCTTCTGGACTTCACAGACTGTATTCGAATCACTACTTTATATGGTCTCTTTCCTGTGCTAGATACAATAATAATCATGAGCAAGGGCAAATCTAGTTTTTCATCATCCTTCATGAATCCATAGCAATGCCTATTTTTAATTTATTTATTTGAGAAAGGGTCTTGCTCTGTCACCCAGGCTGGAGTGCAGTGGCTCAATCATAGCTCACTGTACCTCAGACTCCTGGGCTGAAACAATCCTCCTACTTTCACCCCTGGAGTAGTTATTACTGCAGGTGTGTGCCATATGCCTGGCTAATTTTTCTTATTTTGTATAGAGACAAGGTCTTGCTGTGTTTGCTTAGGCTGGTCTTGAACTCCTGGCCTCAATTGGTCCTCCCACCTTGGCCTCCCAAAGTGCTGGAATTATAGATATAAGCCACTGTGCCTGGCTAAATACCCATTTAATTACAAGATACTAGTCTACTGAGACTTTGGTAGTAAAGAATTACTGAAAAATTTAAATGTGCTAGTCATAAAAATAGTTAATTTTAAAGCAACCTATATCTGTACTATAAAGTACTATGTATAGTAATTAGAGATTTAAATTTATTTATAAAATATTTCATTAAGATATGTCCTATATGTTAATTTTCAATACCTCTCTGAAAGTTTTCTTATTTTAAAAATACTTATTTGAATTTTGATATTGGTTTCAGGTATAAAATTGTTAGATCTCTGGTTAAATATGCCTGGTAACATTTATTAGAGGTTGAAAATTTAGCACAGGCTTATGGTTCCATATGGTAGATTGAGCATATGCTGCTATCTACTAATGTGTTCCAAAACTCATTATAATAAGAATAAAAATATAGAAATAGAAAGTGGAGAGAGGGCATCAATGGTGTGTGAAAGATTTTATCAAATCTAATGGGAGGTAAAGAGTGAATGAAGTAGAAACTAGTTAAAAAGAATGAAAGAAATCAATAAAATGCCCAAAGAGGGCACAGATAAGAAAAGCCTTACCTTACAAATACTGGGGTGTCTTATGGGACTTGGAAACTCCAGGTTAGAATAGACATAGGTGCATGTAGCCTTGAAAACAAGAGGATAGAGGGTGATGGAAAGCCTCTAGCTGAATAATGTTCACTTCCCACACATCTTTCTTTCCTTCAAGCACAAAACTCAAGCCAAAAAAAAATACCTTCAAACAAAATATAAAAATTAGATAAAAGTGGGCACAGAAGGTTAGTTACTAGGAGCTGAGGGGAGAAAAGAAATGGGAAGTTACTATTTAAAGGGTACAAATTTCAGTATGAGATGATGAAAAATTCTGGAAATAGCAGTGATAGGTAGCACAACAGTGTGAATGTACTTAATAGCACTGAACTGTACACGTAGAAATGGTTAAAATGGTAAATTTTATGTTATGGATATTTTCCCACAATAAAAGAAGAATTCTTATCTATAGTAATTAAAAGGATGATATGGTAAGACTAGGACAACTACTGTGGAAATTGACATCCTAGGTGTGAGGCCTTCAACCTCAACATTTCAGCCAATCATAGTAGAACTCTTGCCCATGAATAAAAAAGGCCTAACTGGATTTTCTGTTGTCTTAACCTTAAACACAAACAGTCAATCAAGGATGGCCAGACAAATGAGGAATGTGAAAGAAAAAGAGCAAGATAAATAATTAGCAACAATGGTCTGAAAGGGAATAGTTACTCCAAGAAACAGAATAGAAATTGAAAATTCCCTGTTATTCATATCATTAGAGAGATTTTAGAGAGATATTATGTTTACTAAATAAAAACAGTGTGCTCTAAAAAAGGGAACACACAAAAATGTAACCAATAGGAAAATCAGTAGAAGGTAAAGGAAAAAATTATACAAATCTCCTAGAAATATAATAAAAAGAAGAAAAACAAAAAAGGAAAATATGAGAATAAAGATTAAAGACATAAGGATCAATCCAAGGGTTAGGGTTAGGGTTAGGTTTAGGGTTAAATGGTGGAAGTTCCTAAAAGAGATAACAGAGAAAAGAGAGGGCAAAAAATTATCAAATAAATAATATAAGAGGCAACACTGAGTCTCCATGTTGGAAGGGTCTATGATATGCCCAGCAAAGTGAAGCAAAAGGCATTTGCCTAGTCATGTTATCATGAAGATTCAGAATATCAAAGATAAAGAGAAAATGCTAAAGTTTTCCAGAATGAAAACAACAAAGTCAAAAAACAGGTCACTTAACAACTCAATAATAAAAAGACAACCCAATTTAAAAATGGGCAAGGGTCTGAATAGACATCTCTCCTAAGAAGAGAAACTAATGGTCAATAAGCATATGAAAAGGTATTCAGTGTTATTAGCCACCAAGGAAATGCAAATCAAAACCTCAATGGGATATCACTTTACACTCTCTAGGATGGCTGTAATCAAAGAGACAGATAATAACAAGTGGTAGAGAGGATTTAGATAAATCGAAACCCTCAGACATTGCAGGTAAGAATGTAGAATAGTATATTGCTTTGGAAGACAGTTTCTCAAAAGGTTAAACATAGAGTACCATATATATGACATGCTACAACATAGATGAACTTTGAGAACATTATGCTAAGTGAAAGAGGTCAGTCACAAGAGACCACATATTTAAGGCTCCATTCATAAGCTATGACCAGAATAGGCAAGTCTATTAAGATAGAGCATAGAATATATTAGTGGTTGCCTAGGGATGTGGGGTTGAGGAAACATGGAAAGTATCTGGTTACTGGATAGAAGTTTCTTTTTTGGAGATGAAAATGTTCCAAAAATCTTGTATGGATGGTTTCATGGGTCCATGAATATATTAAAAATTATTGAATTGTACACTTTAAATGGGCAAATTGTTTTGTGTATGTGCCTTATATCCCAACAGTGTTATTATTTACAAAGATCACACTGTCATCAGTCTTCTTATCAACAGCATTTCTTTTTTTCTCTTCTTTTATTTCATCAAATTATGGGGTCTTCTAAAAGTCTCTATATATAATGTGTCAATAAGTAAATACCATCCAGATGAGAACAAGCAAAGGCTATGTATTTAGAGCTTTCTATAGCAAGAGAGTCAGCCACTATTACTTGGTTTTGGCAAAGACTCAAAGAGAGGCAAGGAGTGGGAAAGCTTTATAGTGGAAAAGGAAGGGTTCAGGTATGCTCTGATTGGAAGCTGTTGTCATAAAGAAGCTGTAGGTAGGCTAACTAGAAGTGGGGCATCTTATGTGATTGGTTAGGGGTGTGTATTGTATTTGGCTTTCTCTGACTGGTAATAAGTTTGAGGCAGGGACAAAACTCAGAGCAGAACTAAAGATATGGAAACCAGAAAAACAGTGCAAAGGATCAATGAAATAAAAAATTAGTTCTTTGAAAAGATAAACAGAATTAATAGACCACTAGCCAGATTAACCAGAAATAAAAGACAAAGGATTCAAATAAATTCAATCAGAAAAGAAAAAGGAGATATTACAATTGATACCACAAAATACAAAATATCATTCATGAGTACTAAAAAACCTCTATGCACACAAACTAGAAAACCCAAGAGAAATGGATAAATTCATGGAAACACACAACCTCCTAAATATGAATCATAAAGAAATAGAAATCCTGAACAGAATAATAACAAGGAGAGATACTGAAGCAATAATAAAAAATATCTCCCAATAGAAAACAGCCCTGGACCATTTGGACTTACAGCTAAATTTTACCAAACCTACAAAGAACTTCTACCTATCCTATAGAATTATTCCATATTATTGAGAAGGAGGGATTCCTGTTTAACTCATTTTATGAAGTCAGTATCACCTTGATTCCAAAGCCAGGAAAGGACACAACAACAACAACAACAACAACAAGAAAACTACAGTCAATATCCCTAATGATCATACATGCAAAAATCTTCAACAAAATACTAGCAAACCAAACTGAACAGCACATCAAAAAGATAATTCGCCATAATAAAGTGGATTTCATCCCAGGGATGCAAAGATGGTTCAACATATGCAAATTAATAAATGTGATTCACCACATAAACAGAAAGAAAATCACAGACTATATGATCATCTCAAGAGATGCAGAAAAAGCATTTCATAAAATCCAACACCCTTTCATGATAAAAATCCTCAACAGACTAAGCATAGAAAGAACCTATCTCAAAATTATAAAAGCTATATACGACAAACCCACAGCCAACATCATACTGAATCAGGACAAGTGGAAAACATTTCCCCTAAAAGCTGGAACAAGACAAGCCCACTGTCACCACTTTTATTCAACATAGTACTGGAAGTCCTAGCCAGAGCAATCAGGCAAGAGACAGAAATAAAGGTATCCAAATCAGAAAAGAGGCTTTCAAACTATCCCTATTTGCTGATGATATGATCTTATAATTAGAAAACCCGAAAGACTCCACCAAAGGACTCCTAGAATTGATAAATAAATTCAACAAAGTCTCAGGTTATAAAATCAATGTTCACAAATTAGTAACATTTCTATATACTAATAACATTTAAGCTGACAGTCAAGTCAAGGGCTCAATACCATTTATAATAGCTTACAAAGAAAATAAAATGCCTAGAAATATACTTAACCAAGAAGGTAAAAAAATCTCTACATGGAGACCTACAAAACACTGATGAAAGAAATCATAGATGACACAAACAAATGAAAAAACATCCCATGCTCATGAATTTGTAGAATCAACATTGTTAAATTGTCCATTCTGCCTAAAGTGATTTACTAATTCAATGTACTCCCTATCAAAATACCAGCATCATATTTAACAGATCTAGAAAAAATAATTTCAAGCTTCATTTGAAACTCTAAAAGAGCCTGAATAGCTAAATCGATCGATAGGAAAAAAAAAAAAAAAAGGAAACAAAACCCAAATCCAAAGGCATCATTTTATCAAACTTCAAATATGTCTCATTACTACAAGGGTATAGTATCCAAAACAGCATGGTACTGGTATAGACCAATCGAACAGAATAGAGGATCCAGAAGGAAAATCATCTTTTTAGAACCAACTGATCTTTGACAAAGCAGTCTACAAATGTATGGGAAAGGAAGGCCTATTCAATAAATGGTGCTAGGAAAACTGGATATACACATGCAGAAGTCTCGAACAGTACCCCTGTCTCTTACCATATACAAATTCAATTCAAGATGGATAAAAGACTTAATGTAAGGCATGAAACCATAACAATTCTAGAAGAACACATAGGAAAAACTCCTCTAGGCATCAGCCAGGCTAAGAATTTATGACTAAGACCCCAAAGGCAAATACGGCAAAAACAAAAATAAATAAATGGGACTTCGTTAAATTAAAAAGCTTCTGGACAGCAAAGGAAATAATCAGCAGAGTAAATAGACAACCTATAGAATGGGAGAAAATATTCTCAAACTATATATCTGATAAAGGGCTGATATCCAGAATATAAAAAGAACTCAAACAAATCAGCAAGAAACAAAACAACCCCCTCAAAAGGTAGGCAAAAAGACATGAACAGAAGTTTTTCAAAAGAATATAGACTAATGGTCAACAAACTTGAAAAAATGCTCAACCTCTTTAATCATCAGGGATATCCAAATTAAAACCATAATGAAATATCACCTTACCCCTCTCAGAATGACCATTATTAAAAAGTGAGAAAGCAATTGATGCTGGCTTGGATGCAGAGAGAGAGAAATGCTTATGCACTGTTGGTGGGATTGCAAATTAATATAACTTCTATGGAAAACAGTATGGAGATTTCTCAAAGAAGTAAAAGTAGCCTTACCATTCAATCCAGGAATCCCATTGTTGGGTATCTGCCTAATGGAAAAGAAGTGATTTTATCAAAAAGACACTTGGACTTTAATGTTTGTCACAAGACAATTCACAATTCCAAAGATTTGGAATCAACCTAAGTGCCTATCAATTGATGAGTAGATAAGGAGAATGTGGTGTATCTATATCTATATCTATATCTATCTATATCTATACCATGGAGGACTACTCAGCCATAACAAGAATGAAATAATATCTTTTGCAGCAACTTGTATGCAATTGGAGACCATTACCCTAAGTTAAGTATCTCAGGAATGGAAAAACAAATGTCACATGTACTAACTAATAATGGGGAGCTAAACAATGGCACATATGAACAAAAGAGATGTAAAGAACACTGTAACCAAGAAGGGAGGAGGGTGAGAGGGGAGTGAGGGGTAAAACTTACCTATTGGGTACAATGAATACTATTCTGGTTGACAGGCATATTAAAAGTCCCAACTTAAGCACTACACAAGACATTTATGTAACAAAAACATATGTATCCCCTTAATATTTTGTAATAGAACCCCAAAATATTCATGAACCTATTCTTAACAATAGTATCTATTTTCTGTTTCTAGACATCCTTACCAATTCCCACTGCTATCAAACTTTTCATATTTGTCATCTGATATCATTGTTATTTAAATCACCATTATTTGATTACTAACAATTTAAAATTACAGCTAAAGTTGTACATATTTTTTGTGTATTGCCATTTGTATTTTAGTCTTTTCTTACTCTTGCAGACATTGGAACATTTGCCTTTTATTAATTTGTAATTATGGCTTATATATAAGAAGTATTGAAAATCAATCTAAAGTACTTGTTATAATTTTTTCTCCCATTGTTTGAATTTTAACTTTATTCATGCTATTTAAAATTTCTAAGTAGGTAACTCCATAAATACTTTTATTTAGGATGTTTGAATTTAGGTTCATACTTAGCAAATTCTCCCTACTTGAGGATTATAAAACTATGTACCTAGATAATTATTATAGTACTCTTTTTTACATTTAATTATTTTTTTATTTGATATCTATTTTGATGTCAGAATATATGTTTTCCAACCAATTTTTCTTCTAGATGGCTAGTTATTTCTCTCAACACTGCTTATATTTTTTCACTGGTTGAATTTTACTGAGTTCTTCTACATTTATGTGTTTTCCTGGAGTGTGTTTTATCTTTTTATGATCTGTGTTCACTGGTGTGATAGTGTTTTAATACATAGAATTTTATTATCCTCTTCCATATCTGTTGGGAAAATATCCTTTATTGATATTCTTTTTCATATTGTTTGTGCCTGTTTTTTCATAATTATCCTTTCAGATAAAATTTAAAATTATTCAGCCAAAATTTAAAAATGACTTAAAATTGCATATAATTTAAGGATGAATAATAACTTTATGGTACTGATTTTTCTCTTCAACAGTCTATGAAGCTCTATATATTATCATCTTTTATATGACTTAATGGTTATCTATAGTTTTCCTTATATAAATCTTGCATGTTTATTTGGTATATATGGTATGAATGCATATATATGTACATAGGTATGCATGACTTGTTACTGAAACAGTAGTCCATTGTCTCTCATACTCTTTTCTTCTTCCCAGAGGCAAACACTTTCAAATCATTTAGCTAATCCTTTTGGAATTTGCCTCCATATCTTTAAATGTCTTCCTTACATTCTTGTCAGGGCCAATATTTGTGCTTGGGCACTTTGTGC
The DNA here is from genome assembly GCA_008086735.1 of Cheirogaleus medius. Taxonomy (NCBI): domain Eukaryota; kingdom Metazoa; phylum Chordata; class Mammalia; order Primates; family Cheirogaleidae; genus Cheirogaleus; species Cheirogaleus medius. The sequence goes on from VBSM01000361.1 coordinate 23,031,440, forward strand.
ATGGACCATACTGCCCTGCCAGCTGGGGAATTTGGAGTTGGTTGTTCTCTCTCCAAGCTGTCATCTGGAAATACAGCTTCTTTTTGTGATTTCTTCAATTTTCTCCACTGTTATATCCCATTTCCCATATCCCATGACTTTCTCTTTCTTTCACTTTGATACAGCTCATACTTTATTAGCTTTCTGCCACTTTCCAGAGAGTGCTAAGTCCTTAGAACACTTAAACTCCATTTACCATCACCTATCTTTTATGTTATTTATGACATATGTTTTATTTCTCTATGTATATTAAACCCCACAAGAGGGTATAATTACTTTGTACAATTGGCATTTACTTATATTTACCCTTTCTGTTACTTTTCATTCCTTCGTGCAATTCCATGTTTTTGTCTGGGATCAGTTTCCTTCTGCCTAAATAATTTCTTTTAGAATTCTCTTAGAGGAAGCCCATTGGTGATGAATTCTTTGTTTCCATTTGTCAGAAAATGTCTTTATTTCACCTTTGGTTTAAAAAAATATTTTTATGGTGTATAGAATTGCTAAGTTTCAGCACTTTAAAAGATGTTATTGCATTAATTGTCTTCCATTATTTCTATTGAGAAGTCAGCTGTGAGTATTGTTGCTTCATTGAAAATAATAATTTTTTTCTATTAGGGATTTTTAATATTTTTTCCTGTGCCTTTGCTTCCCTGAAGTTTTACTATGATGTCTCTAAGTAGGTTTTTGTGCTATATATCTTGTTTTGCATTATCTGAATTTCTAGAGTTTGTTGGTTGATGTCTTTATCAGTTTGGAAAATTATCAGTTGCCATTTTCATATATTTCTTTTTTTTACATTTTATTTTCTCTCCTTTTTTGGGGCTCCAATTTACACATATGTTAGACTTTTTATGTTAGAATGTTTTGCTGACAATTCCTGCTAATAATTCTCTCTTTTGCTATGTCTAATCTTCTATGAAGGTAACATTATTGAGTTCTAAATTCAGTTATTACATATTTTAGTTCTATAATTTTGATTAGTTTTTAAATAGATTCTCATTATCTGGTGAAATGTTGTAAATTCTAATATAAATTCTTGATTTAGAGCATAGTCTAAATTCTTAAACATATTAATCAGAGTATTTTAAAGAATGTGTTTGATAACTCCAATATTTGATATCTTAGAATCTTTTTCTTTTCTTTTTTTAGAGACAGGTTCTTGCTCTGTTGTCCAGGCTGGTCTCCAACTCCTGGGCTCAAGTGATCTTCCTGTCTCAGTCTCTCAAGTGGCTGGGATTACAGGCCTGAGCCACTGCTCCTGCCTCCATCTTAGAGTCTCTTTTATTTGGATAGTCCTGAACTCCAAATTTTATTCCTCAGTCCTGTAAGAGTGCCAAAGTCTTTGCTGTGGTTTGCAAGAGCTTTCTGTGTAGCTTCTCATCTTAGGCAGCTTCCTTCAGTGACTGGAAAGTGAATTGAGGGGAAAATTACTGAGTATTAGGTTCATTACTCTGAACCTCTCTTTTCTTTGGGATCTTGATTCTAGTTTTTGTCTTCACAGCCCCCTGAGGCTTCTTCAGGTTATACTGTCTTTGAATGCCTTTTAGTGCTCCTCAACCTCTAACCTAGTTGCCAAAATTGACAAGTATGCAGGGGGAAAAAGCAGCTCACAAATGCTGTCTAAATTTCTTCACTTTTTCCTCCCCTAGAATGTTGACCCCTCAAGTCCTGGCTGCCTAGGGCAGCTCTCCAATCAGTGCTTTAAAATAGATATTGTTTCTGTTTTATTCATTTTTTTTTCCTAATTGTCATCAGAGAAGCACTGGTCTACCACAAATTACTCCTCTATGGCCATATGTAGAAATTCTCCATTAGCTTTTTTGTGTGAGGGAGCATATGGGCTAGATGTAAATGTTTTACTACTGTATGGGTATAAAAATGCTTATGTATTTCAACTTGGCATATGATTGATAGTTTGGTTGAGTATGGGATTCTGGGTTGCAAATATTTTTCCTTCAGAATTTTAAGGGTTCCATTGTCTTTTATTTTTCCTGATTGTTGCTGGGATGTTTAAAACCATTCTCACTCCCAAACTTCTGTACATAAACTATTTGTTCTTCTTGGAGGCTTCTAGGATGTTTTTCTTCTTCCTAGCATTTTAAAATTTTACAAAGAAGTACTTTGTGTGGGTCTATTCTCATCCATTTTGAGTTATTTCTCTGATTTTTTACCTCTCTGTTTTTTCACTATCCTCTTTGGGGGAATTAGTTATTTGGTACCTATAATCTAGAAGGAACAAAAATAAATTTGTCTATTCAATCTGCCCTATTTACAAGGAATTCTTGCATATTTCTTAAAGTTTCTATATATTTTATGTTCTTCATTATTATTTATAGGTATTTTATCATAATTTATAGCATTTTTAGTATATAATAAAGCTAATTTGGCCTACTTTATTTCTACTTTTTTATTTTTTCACTTTATTTCTGCCCTATCTTCAGTTAATTCTCTTGAATTTTCTATGCATACAATTATAACAATTGAAAAACAGTTTGTTTATCCTTCTCACTATTTGTATTTGTTATTTTGTTTTCTTGGTAAATTGCATTAATTAACCCTGAATAAAAGGTTAAATTTTAATAATGATAGTAGAAATTTTTGTCATATTCCTAATAGTGAGAATAATTCAAGGGTTTTGTTATTAAACATTTATTATATTTTCTAAGGAGCTTATTTTCAATAATGAGTGTTAAAATGTACAAATTCATTTTCAATATTCATGGAAATTTTATTTTTCTTTCAGCCATTATTATGTAGGATTATAAGAATATATTTTCTAATATTAAAATATCTTGGAATTTCTGGAATGAATCATTCTTGGTTATAGTGCATTACTTGTTTGAAATAGTCTTTATTTTATTGACAAATGCTTTTAAGATTTTTGCATGTGTAATTTTCAGTAATTTGTTCTATAGTGTTTATCTTTGGGGACTATCTATGTCAGGTTTGGATAGTTGAGTAATATCCTTTTATAAGTAACTTACAAGTTTGCTTTCTTTCTCTTTGGTCTTGAAAAGTAAACTTTTTTTGTTGATTTGTAAACTTAAGATGTCATTGATTTACTAAGAATTAGGTAAGACAAAGAAATTCTCACCTTCTATTTGGTTTCATTCACTGTCTCTACCCACCCCACCCCATCTCTCAACTTCTGTCATCTGTATTTATATTGGGAAGGATAATATTTATATTATGTTCTGTAATTTTCTATGGATTAAATTAAGAATTAAAAATAAATAAACAGCTTTTTAAACATTAAGTTTATGTAAATATTATGTACTACAGGACTAAGCAACCATTGAGCCAATTATTAAAAAATTATCAAAAAAAAAAATAAAAGTCCACCTGCAATGTTTTGGCTAAAAAGAAAAATGAAAAAAAATTATAAAAAAAGAAATTATATTATCCTGTGTCATTAAATCTGTGCTACCCACAGTACACCATGCTAATTACCAAAGTCAAATCTTTTTTCTTCAAAAATTACTCATAATCTTGTCATATTCTTGTTTGCTTAATATGTGTAACTTGGTCTTATAAGGATATTTTTCAGTTTGTGAGACTCTATATTATGTATAGTTAAATTTACATTTGTATCTTTATTTATACTTGTTTCTTTATGTATTTGTTTTTATTTACATATATTGCCTGGATGTATTACCCTGTGAAATCCCATTTGGGCTCCTTCTCAATCAAAATGACCCTAATTTGACCACTGCCCTGGGGAAAGCTGGGGAGAGGCCCTACAAAGCTCCCATCATATCCTTGTCATCACCAGTATCCGGACAACCACTGAAATCTCCATTTCTAATATTCTACTAAGATCACCATCTCCTAGCTCTCTGAAACACTGGTTCGAGTGCTCTCGCTACTATATTTCTATATAGACCTTCCATCCTAGTGATTTTCTCTATCTTCTCAGAGCCATCAACTGCTTCTTTTTTATTTCCTTCTTTGTTCCAGTTAGATTGCATGACTCATCATTATAATCATTCCTTAAAAATAACATCTACCTTCTTACCTCTCTCTTATTCCATTGCAATGACCTGGTGAAATCTGGGTTGAGCCCAGTTTAATCTAATCCTTTGGAGCCAAATATTGCTTCAGAAAATTCACATAATTCTGCTGATTTGTTTCACTTCAAATTCACAAAAAAATAAATCTTGAATGGACACCCTATAATGCCCCCAAATCCTACTAAATTGTCTTTAACCTTGAATGACTGGTGAATCACTAATTTCACCAAGATGAATCATTATGTTCATAAAGTTTCAGAAATTCTGCTCCTCTTTAATTCAGTTCTCTGCATGTAATTTCTACTGTTTGCTGCTTCTAATGCTGTGAAGATTTTTCCATCACATTGCACACTTCTTTCTTTTCAGTATGCTGTCTTTCCAGTTCATCTTTTGTGTTTTCTTTAATTTACTTGAGAATATAAAGGAAATGTTGTTTAAAATATTCTTTCATTTATAGAGCTAAATCTTCAAATGCATTTTCTTCATTTTGTTCATATGTACTTTGTTGTTGGTTGTTTTTTTGTTTGCTTTGATTTTTAAAAAATTTAAATATAAGTCTATGTAGAGTTGTTTTTATTTAATTATAGGAAATATTTTATCTAAGCCTGAAAATTTGCCTCAAAATGAAACAGAAGAATTTTCCTTACATCACTTTCCTGCCTCTCTAGGCACTATTTAGAGTATCTCTTAGAACTAAAGAACGAAGGTCTATATTTTCAGTTAGGCAGGGCCACTGCATATATATAGTTGAGCAGATTGTGCATTGCACTAAGAAGGCCAGCTGAGAGCATGAGTGGGGATTGTAAATGAAGCCAGCATTCTGCTCAACAAGCCCTATGCCCCCATGCAGAGTGGCATTTTTCTAGATGAAGGGGTTCCTTTTTTCTGGCTGTGTGCTTACAGAGCAGTCTACCTTCTGGGAAACATAAGTAATCAGAAGAGAACTTTTCCATGATCCCAACAAACACAAACATCCTATCTACCTACATCTCTGTGCATATATCTATCTTTCCTTCTGAGCCTCTAATGTTCCAAAGGCCACTTCTTTCAATACCATCCAGCATTTTCCCTCTTTCTCCTGTATCATAAATTATCCCCTATCTATTGGAACAATCCTATGAGCATACAAACTCATAATTTCTTCCATCTAAATAAATGGTTCTCTTGTCTCTATGTGCTTCTCCATCGACTGTCCCATTTCTCTGCTCTACAGTCAGAGCAAAACTCCTCAGCAAGGCAGAACACTTTTCTCTCATAGTGCATCAGCTTGGAGAGCTCCCTCACAGTCCAGACCTCTGCTCAAATTCACTGAAATTGAATTTCTCAGTGAAAACAGCCTCTTTTAACACATTAACTGCCATGTAGGTTGTATTTAACTAATGCTAGTTTTGAGTAACTCACACATCTCTTTACCTTGGGAGCCATGTGGTGCGCAGGCAACTCACACTGCCATGCTATAGCATACATATCACGTGATGGGTGGCCCCCGGGCCCCTGCAGTTGGTTCATGAAAATTTTACTTGTTGATGTTCTTATTGTTACAATTAATATTGACAATTTAATTGCATATAACTCACACAGAATACAATAAAAAGCAACAAATTTTTCATTAAATTAGAAAGGATCATTTTGTTTTTGAAGTTTTTATTCTATTTTTGTAATAAAACACCATGGCCCCAAGGAAAAAAAAATTTTTTTCTAGTGTGGCAATGTGTTACAATCCCTGTCCCCTCCTTGGCATTTCTTATCTCCTTTCCTTAAATTTATTTTCTCCATAGCATTATAACCATCTGATATATTATAAATATTGTTTAGTTTCAGCTCTGAGGCATAGAGCTAGATCAAATTTTATATATTGGCATTTTCTAGAGCATGACCCCAAACCATTATTTCAGCCAGATTAAAAGGGTTACCTTGTCATAGAGACAAATTTATTATTAAGGTAATGAAATTTAAGCCTAAGGGCCCCTCTGTCACTTGTACAGAACAGTGAGAATGCCGGGAGTTACCAAGAGTTGTAGAGTGTTCTAGTTTGGAGAAGAAAGGTTATTGCCAGGAAACATTTCTATGGAAGCATTTCTAGTATGTTGTCCACAGAGAGCTCAGAAGAAAAAAGACATGGAACTCTAAGAGATTTCAGATGATTTCTAAATAAATATATACTGTGCCTGTAACTTTATATTTAATTAAATTAATTAATTAAATTTTTTTTTTCCATAAAGAAGGCTCCCAAACTGTATGTTTCAGACCCACAAAACTTAGATTCAGTAGTGCTTGGTCAAATAAGTTTGGTAATCATAGAGCTAAACAAAGTAAAACAAGTTTTGTCATACAGAATTTTGGAGGTGCTTATTACCATGCAAATCTGCAATGTGAATCTGTTAGAGGGGCTTGGAACATGCAGTATTTCCCAAATGTGCACATCCATATTTTCATAGAGCCTCGTAAGCAATCAGTATTCTGTGGAATATACTTTGGAAAGTGCTGCTCTGGAAACTTGCCCACTCACTTTGTTTTCTATCCTATTTCCATCAAAAAGGGTGAGCAATTCTTACCTTGTTCTAGCAGTTTTGGTGAGCCTCTTGAAAAGACTGCAATGTCATTTCAAAATGAATTTTATATTCGACGGAAATATGAAGTAGATTCTTTCTGAGATTGATTGAATACCCATGTTTAACATGACTCTATGAAATGAGAAGAAAAATAATTACCTTAAACACAATCTAACCTGCCTACAATAGTCACCATTTTAAACTTTATCATTGATGAAGGAGATTAGAGTTGCTTTCCTGAAAAAAGGAGTACCTGTGCATGACAGTATTTTCCGATTTAATCTGTATTTTCAAATTCCACTGCCCCAGTAGGAGCTAGAAGTAACATAAATGATACTTAAGAGGCATTTCAATGTAATTGCCAATTGGAAGCTCCAACAGTAGTTTTAAAATAGTTTCAAAATGTTTTAAGTTACTAAATATAAAAAAGAACTATGACTTTTTACAACAGAATTAAACTAAGACTCATTCTAAGTAGCGGACAATAATTGATTAAACAGTTCAAAAATCTGTGTTAGAAGAAAAAAATGTCCCAGGTGGTAGAAGTGAAATTATACTTTATCCAAACCAGGTGGCATTTTAAGCAATACTTCCTATGAGAAACTGAGTGATGAATATGTGTGTGTTTATTAGTGAGATTATATTTCTCTTTGTATTTGGCTTTCTTCTGATGTACCATACATTTTTCTAACTTTTCATTTGAGTTCTATCACATTTGTAGCATCTGCATTCACAGATTACTCACTTCCCTAGCTCAGATTTCATGGCATTTAACAACTATAATTATACTTTTCAAGTGCTGTACCAATCTTCAGTATTATATTCACTGGCAAGGATATTAGCTTTCAAAAATGCTGAAAAGCTCTTAGAAGTTTCATTTGTAAAGATGGGCTGTACTTAATTTTGATGACAGTTATCTTGTTCATAACCACACTAAAAAGATCAATCTCATTAAAAGTGTATTACAATCGGGAAATCAAAATATGATGGACTAAATTCTACATCACATTTGTAGAAATGGTCTTAGATATGAGTTATCTGGAGTTTTTCTTAAAAGAAAATGATGAAGAGAAATGATGAAAATGAAATTTTCTTACTTTCTAGATAAATATTGTTCAAGATTAATAGATAGGGTGAAAATATATCCTGGTTTGCCTAGCACAGCCCCAGTTTATGCTTGCTGCTTTATCTTAATTATTAATGGCACCTCCCTTCACTCTCAAATGTGTCCTGGTATGGATGATCAATTATATATATATATATATGATCATATATATATATATATGGATGATCACCCTATTAATAGATTATTTGTTAAGAGTCCAATAAATTGGGAATGATTTGATCTAAGTCATTAAAATTTTTCTTTCTTCTGCCTTCCTCTAATACTTTTTATATTATGAGGCTTGGATGGATTTGTAATAATAATTTAAATTTATATATATATAATAAGATGTAAAAAGTCAATTTTAGACTATACATAAATGTATATATCCTTAAAATATTATAAAGTAAATTAAGCCACTAAACAGATGACTGTATGTTATTTTAATGCACTGTCTCACCTTCACACATCAGATGGTCCGTTATATATACAGCATCTTGCCTATTCCACTTCTGTGGATTTAGGGGCAACTCTATCAACCAATAAAATTTCTTGCTCTCTAAATCAAGGAAAACCTGCATATATAACACCTACAAAAACATCTAAGAAAAGTATGATTGTTCAAAGACAATTGAAATTTAAATCATGAAATTATTATCTTTTTTATGCAAATTTGACCTAATGATAATGTCTCAGCATTATCAGAAATAGTATGATGAAGACTGGTAAGTGGTTTATTGTTTATAGTATTGCAAAACAACTTCTTTCTCTGATGATGATAGAATTTTTAGGGCCATGTGTCACTTTCATTTTATTTAACATGTATTTTTAAGACATAGAATATAAAACATAATATTTACATAGCTCATACTACCTCCAACCAGTTAACTAATCCCTATTAATATTTAAACATCCAAAGCACCTCCAACATAAAATTTTATATATATAATACATGATGCATTTCTTATTTACTGTTGTATAACAAATTACTCCTCAGAGTTAGCAGGGTATAACACCAAACTATTATTCTTATTATTTTCATATATATATATATATATTTCCACAGCATAGGTGAGCACCGATATTTCCTTTTTTTTTTTTTTTTAAGGCTCATCAAGTGAAGCAGTGCAAGTGGAGAAGGAACAAAGAAATCTATAACTGACTGTGATCAATTAGTTGTAAATACCACTGCACGTGGACCAGCCAACAAATTATTATTATTTCCCAGTTTCTATGGGTCAGGAATTCAGGAGTGGCTTAACTTGGTGGTTCTGGCTTAGCGTCTCTCAAGAGGATACAGTCAAGCTGTAGGACAGAGCTAATAGTCATCTGAAGGCTGGGCTAGGGCTGTAGCATCCATTTCCAAGATGGCTTACTTACATAGCTGCTGGCAGGAGGCCTCGGTTCCTTGCTGGTTGCTGGCCATAGGTCTTTGTTCCTTGCCATGAGACCTCTTCATAGGGCTGCTTGACTGTCTTCATGAAATGTAAGTGGGCTTTCCCCAGAGCAAGTGATCCAGGAGATCCAAGAAGAATGCTGCAATGCTTTTGTTAACTTATACTCAAAAGTTACACATCACTCCTGCCATATCTTGTTTATTAAAAGCAAGTCATGAAGTCTAGTCCACACTTAAGGGGAAGGGAATTGATCTCCATCTCCTGGATGGAGGAGTATCAAAGAATTTGTGGATGTATTTTTAAAACCACAGCACATGGTGAAAATGTAGGAAGCAAGTAGTGTAAAGTAGAAACGCTGAAAATTATAAAACATTGCTGAGAGAAATTAAGATCTAAACAAACAGAGAACCCAGATATAAAACCATCCTTATATAGCCATCTAATCTTTGACAAAGCAGACAAAAACATACACTGAGGAAAAGAATCCTTATTCAATATACGGTGCTGGGAAAACTGGATAGCCACATGTAGAAGACTGAAACAGGATCCACACCTTTCACCTCTCTCATGAATCAACTCATTCTGTGTAACAGACTTGAAACTTAGGTGTGAAACTATTAGAATTCTAGAGGAAAACATTGGAAATACTCTTCTAGACATTGGCCTAGGCAAAGAATCTATGAAGAAGACCCCAAAGGCAAACACAGCATCAATAAAAATAAATAAATGGGACCTGATCAAATTAAAAAGCTTCTGTACAGCCAAAGAAACTGTCAAGAGAGCAAACAGACAACCCACAGAATGGGAGAAAATTTTCGCAAGCTATACATCTGATAAAGGGCTGATAACTAGAATCTATTTAGAACTCAGAAAAATCAGCAAGGAAAAATCACACAACCCTATCAAAAAGTGGGCTAAGGACATGAATAGAAACTTTCCAAAAGAAGACAGAAAAATGGCCAACAAACATATGAAAAAATGCTCAACATCTCTAATCATCAGGGAAATGCAAATCAAAACAATGAGATATCACTTATCTCCAGTGAGAATTAACAAGTCCCAAAACAATAAATGTTGGCATGGATGTGGAGAGATAGGAACACTCCTAGATTGCTGGTGAGGCTGCAAACTACTGTGTTTCCCCGAAAATAAGACCTACCCATAAAATAAGCCCTAGCAGGATTTCTAAGCATTTGGGCAATATAAACCCTACCCTGAAAATAAAACCTAGTGATGGCCGTGGCTACGCAGCGTATCTGCTCAACCCATGCATTTTGTCAAGGAGCAGTAAAGAAGACGAGCAGCCCTTCTCATTTGCCCCATCGTGACAACTACTATCCCAGAGGTGACCAGAAAGGTACGGGCAGCCCCACCAACAAGGTTGGCTCCCCCTGTCAGGTCCCAGCCATCCTGTGTGTGCTGCAAGCTGAGGCTTTGAGGAGAAAGTCTCCTCAGTGAAGTGAGGAGCGGGATGCTCCGCTTTAGGTATTGTGTGTCCCCAGGGGGAAGAAGGAAAGCTGTGGCTGCCATTTTAGTATGATGATGTTCCAGAAGAAGACGACTTAACTATATTTGAATAAATATAGATTGTTGTACTGTACTTAAAAAAAAAACACATCCCTTGAAAATAAGCCCTAGGGTGTCTTCTTGAGGAAAAATAAATATAAGACCCTGTCTTATTTTTGGGGAAACACAGTAGTTCAACGTCTGTGGAAAGCAATATGGAGATACCTTGAAGCGATACAAGTGGATCTACCATTTGATCCAGCAATCCCATCACTGGGCATCTACTCAAAAGAACAAAAGTCACTCTATGAAAAAGACACCTGCACTCGAATGTTTATAGCAGCACAATCCACAATTGCAAAGATGTGGAAACAACCGAAGTGCCCATCAATACATGAATGGATTAATAAAATGTGGTATATGTATACCATGGAGTACTATTCAGTTCTAAGAAACCACAGTGATATAGCACTTCTTGTATTTTCCTGGATAGTGCTGGAGCCCATTCTATTAAGTGAAGTATCCCAAGAATGGAAAAATAAGCATCACATGTACTCATCAGCAAATTGGTATTAAGTGATCAACACCTAAGTGGACATATAGGAATAACATTTATCGGGTTTCGGGCAGGTGGTGAGGGAGGGGATGGGTGTATACATATATAACAAGTATGATGCACCCAACTGGGGGATGGACACGCTTGAAGTTCTGACTCGAGGTGAGGGGCAAGGGCAATATACGTAACCTTAACATTTGTACTCCCATAATATGCTGAAATAAATAAATAAATAAAGATATAACACATTCAGAGATTAGAAACTCAATACTGTTAAGATGTTAATTGACTCCAAATTGATTAATATATTCAATGCTCTCATAATAAAAATCCTGCAGTCTTTCCAGAAATTGACAAGATGATTCTTAAGTTAATATGGAAATACAAAGGATTTAGAACAGCAAGACAATCTTGAAGAAAAAGAACAAAATGAGAGAACACACACCAACAAATTTCAAGATTTACTATGAGGTTATAGTATTTAAGACAAGAGTGTTTTTGGTATAAAGACAGACAAATAATCTAATGAAACAAAACAGAAAGTCCAGAAAGAGACACATATAAAGTCACTTGATATTTAGCAAAAGTGCCAAGCAATTTAAAGGGCAAAGTCCTAAACTGAAAACAATGAAATAAACATTAATAAGAGAATAAATAAACAAATTGTGGTATTTTCATACTCTGGAATACTACTCAGCAATAAAAGGAACAAAATAATGATACATGCAAAAACATCATAAAATCTTTGAAACATGTTGCTGAGCAAAAGAAGCCAGATGCAAATGAATACATATATATGTTATCATTTATGTGAAGTTAAGAACAGACGAAACTAATGTATGGAAATAGAAATGAGAATGGTGGTTACTGTTGGGAGCCAGTATAGACAGAGAAAGGGAGGGCACGGGAAACTTTCTGAGGTGATGGAAATGTTTTGTATCATGATCTACATGGTGTTTACATGAGTATATGCATAAGTAAAAATGCATTGAGCTTTACATGTAACATTTGCACATTTTCTTCTGTATGTAAGTTATTTGTCAATTAAAAAAACACAAAAAGAACATGTATTAATGTAAATTCTCTATGAATGTAAATTTCTCCCCTCCCCGCCTGCAAAAGATAGATTTGCAGTGTTATTTCTGTCTGTGAGACACATGGCAGCCATCTCAGAATATGTCAAATAAATATATTTTGGGGTAACATATTTCTAATTTCCTTCAGTATAATGACAGCTAAACAGGTTAGAAGGAAGTATCTAAGGAAATATAGTCTGTTTGGAGCTGCATTATGTTTGATGTGACATCCAACTAAAGATGTCAAGTGTCAATGGAAAAGAAGCCAAACTCTGTAAAATAATTTAAAGAGGTTTATTCTAAGCCAAATTTGAAGACCATGAACCAGAGCCACTCCCAAGATGCCTTGAGCAAGTGGACTCGCTGTGGCTGGGTTAGTTTGGTTTTACAAATTTCAGGGAAACAGGAATTACAGGTAAAGTCATAAGTCAATACATGGAAGGCATATACTGATTTGGCCCAAAAAGTTGGGACATCTCAAAGTGGGGGCTTACAAGTCATAAGTGGTTTTATGGATTCTTTATTTGACAATTGGCTGAAAGAGTTAGGCTTTATCTAAAAGACCAGGAGTCAGGGGAAAGAAATGCTTGAGTTAAGATAAGGATCTTCTATCTTTCATGTGATGCAATACCGGAATCAGGTTGGGAAATAAACATGATTCACCAGGCCCCCATAGAAAGTAATTTGGGCAAAAGTAAAAGATTGGAGTTCATGGCCCATTTGCAGGACGGGGGATGAACACAAAACACAAAGAAACACACAAAGAAAGACACGGACACACATAAAGATGGTACAAGACTGCAGGGCCGAATGCATCAGTCCTTTTATTTTTATACCCTAAAAATCAAAGTTACTTCCTTATACGTGACCACCCAGGCATTGCAGCAACGGCCATAAATTCTGGAACACGTAGCCTAAGGACACAGATGTCCCATGACTCAGAGTCTTAATGCGGTTGCTTAAGGTGATGGCCATAAGCCAGAGTTTGAGATAAGCACAGATAAGCAATGCAGCCACAAAGGGAAACTTTCCTTTCCCATCCCTTTTGGCCTGGCTCCCTGCGGCTGAGCCTGTCTTAGGTTGTCCTTCCTCGAGGAATCTTACCTGTCACTGGCTAACCAGCCATCCCCTGAGCTCAGGCAGTACCCATAAGGGCAAGATGTTTATCAAGTGGCCTCCAGACCCCCAAGGCTGTGGGGCTGGGAAACATTTGCTTATGTGCAGAAGCTCAAACTCTTTGTTATGCCTTCAAGCAGCAACCCTGTTTGTTAGGTGAACCTAAGCCGGAATGTATGACTCTCACGCCGCTCTGGGCTGGGCATGTACTCCTTCTCCTAAGATTAATTCTTAAGCTGAACAATTATATGGCAAGCCTTCAACATCGGAGTTCAGTCCAAGGATACAGGACAAGTGAATAGGGAGACCATGGAGAAAATCAGAGATGGAGATGTTAAAAAAAGAAAAAAAAAAAGAACAAAACAAAAACCTTGCAGTTTCTACCAGGGCACAAAAATGCTATAGAATCTGTACATTAAAGGGATGTGCCAGATCAAAGTTCAGAATATCCAAAAAACAAACAAAAAAATGTTTTACAACTTTTGGATTCCCCAGCAAAACCAAAGCAAAATATGTTCTATACTGGAGAAGAAACTCTCCTTTCCTCATTAGATCACAGGATATGGGAATTACTTTAAATCAAATATAGGCCACACAGGAGAGAGAACTGGCTTGCCATGTTTTTAATTCCCACCTGGGATGGCAACAAGAGCCCAAAGATGAGATTCTGTGTTTGCAGAGGATGACCAGAAGACTAGAGACTGAGGGAGTGGCCAGCTGAGGGTAAGTATTGCCCATGTTATGGGAAGTCTGGACAGAAGATTGATGAAATATCTAGAAAAGGAAGAGCCATATTTAAACAATAGCCAGGTTTATGAGAGTAATCATTTGTGACATATTTTTACTTCTCCTCTACATTCTTTGATGGGTAGTTCATGAGTGCAAGAGGTGGTACAGAAGAAAAGGAGCAGGAAGAAAGAGGAAATACTCCCATTCCTTTCTCTACAGCATGAGACACAGCATGTATAAGCCTAAAGAGGGAGAAGTCCTAGTTTGAATAAAGATTAACGTACTGCTTAATAGTTTGGATTTGGCACTTTAAATTCTGAATTGAAACTGAGGTTTGTGTTTTAAAATGACTCTAGGACTATTACCTAACAGTAGAAAAGTCACAAAGCCAGCCAAATTTTCAATCTATGGACAAAATTTCCTCTCTGAATACAGTTTGCAGGGGAGAAGAAATAAAAATAAAATGGTGTATTCATTACATCCCACAAGTGCTTTTTCAACTACCAGCTATATTAATATTGCATGGAATTAAGATGTATTTTTGAAGAATATGTGTATGTTTTCTCAGTTTTCAAAAGGAATAAAATGTTGATTCTGGAAGCTATACTGCATTGAGTCTGTTTAATTATATAGTCTCCTTAAATCAGTGATATGGAAGAAGCTAAGAAAGGAATGTTTATCAAATTTACAGAAAATAAAATATTCAGAGGAATAGCACACAGAATGTACCTTTTGAATTAATTCTAGTTTTAAAAAAATCAAGAACAATGTCAGAGATTATGGTAGAACTTGCATTGTCACCTTGATTTACACTCCAGCTTCTACGGCTCTTCTACCAATTTCCACCATTCTTTGTGGTTTCCACAACCAAATTATGGATCTTAGTTAGTTAATGACTAGCCTATGAGTCATAGAATATTAATCCAGATTACAGGACGTTGTAGTATTGAACAGATCACACCTGGATTACACATTGCTTTGTATTCCAGAGCATTACCCATCTGAAAATATCCCACTGAACATGACAAGGATTACGTATCTGAAAGAGTTGAGTTGAACTTGGAGCCCAGAGATTCTTTAAGGAGAAAAGCTAGTGCTACTAATGTTTTGAAATTGACATGAAATAGAATCTATCTTTGTCACTTTAGAAACAAAAGAATTTTTAGAAAAGGCTATTTCAGCTTTCTAACAATTAGAACAATCTAGTGACAAATTGTTCTTCTCTGTGGGTTGTTATGATCTCTGTCACTGAAAATATTCAACCAGAGTTAATTGT
This sequence comes from Cheirogaleus medius, assembly GCA_008086735.1. Classification (NCBI taxonomy): domain Eukaryota; kingdom Metazoa; phylum Chordata; class Mammalia; order Primates; family Cheirogaleidae; genus Cheirogaleus; species Cheirogaleus medius. The sequence goes on from VBSM01000361.1 coordinate 23,046,802, forward strand.
CACTTTTCACAAAGCTTATAAATGGGACTAGGAGACTTACTGATTGAAATTCATCTGAATTTCCTCATGATACTAAGATATTATGACTCTATAGGTATAAAATTTCCTTTATGAATTTCCAACAACAAAGTTATATAAAGTTTAGAATATGTAAAAATAGGAAGAAGAGAAATTTTTAACATATGTATTCCTACCACTCAAAGATAGTCACCAGGAATTATCTATGTATAAATTTTTTGTTATGTAGTTTTTTGTTTGTTTTTTTTTTTCCAGTTTTTTTTTTTATTTCAGCATATTATGGGGGTACAAATATTACGGTTATGTATATTGCCTACGTTGTTATGTAGTTTTAATCATAATTCTGTATAGCAAGCAGTATTTATATTTTTGTTTTCTGGACTTTTAACTACCATCCTAAGTTAAATGTTTTCCATGCTATTACTAATTATTTGAACATATTTTTATTGACAGTATATTTTTCATGTAGCTGTTCTAAAATTTGTCAAATTCTTTTCTACCTGAAAATTTAGATTGTATCCAATTATCTACTATTATAAATAATACTGTTGTAAGCAACTTCATTTATGAAGGTTTTTTGTGTGTGCATGTATGTGTGCTTTTCTTGTATTTATTATTTTGCCTTATGATAGATTTCCATAAGTAATTATTGAGTTAAAGGTATTTAGATTTGTGAGACTTAAAACACACTGTCAAATTGTTTTATAGATTTTTTTGATTTCCATTGCCATCAGCAATATAAGAGAGTGAGTTTCTCATGTAGCACTCCTTAGATTTCACTATACGTATTTGCATGGTTTTGTTACATATGATTGAGCATTTTACCATATATCTATTATCTGGCTAGTTTTAAAATTATCTGTTTATAACTTTTGATCTTTTATTTGAAGAAATAGGGTTTCAAAAATATATATGGTTATGTACTATGAAGATCATGTTCTTGTGAATGTAATCCATGGATCTTTAGCAGCTCCACATGCTCCATAATATTATCATGGCCATTTTTTAAGTAAGTATATGTGTCTTTCTTTTTCCCAGTCGAGAGTCCATAGCTTACAACCAGTTTTCATGAAGGGTCTCATGAAAATGAAGGTTAAGAACCATTAATATAAAGATAGTACTTGTTTATATTTTTTTCTATAAACATACAGTAAGTCCTTACTTAATGCTGTTGATAGTTTCTTAGAAACTGCAACTTTTGTGTGACAAAACCAATTTTACCATAGGCTAATTGATACATAAACAAGAGTTAAGTTCCTGTGGCATATTTCTGATCACAAAACATCACCAATCATATAAATAAAGACCAAAAGACTTCTAATATTAAACATTGAAATAAATGTGAACTATACATACATTTAGGAAAGATTAATAAAAACAAGTAAGATAAATTATTTACCCAGTGATTCCAATTTGGGGTCACAGGTGGCCAGAGCCTGTCCTGGCAGCTCAGAGCATAAGACAGGAACTGACCCTGAACAGGTTGTCATTCCATCACCAAGTGCTTGCGCGTGCTCTCTCTCTCTCTCTCTCTCTCTCTCTCACACACACACACACACACACTTACCCAGACTGGGACCATTTAGACATGCCAGTGATCCTAACATGCACATCTTTAATATGTGGAAGGAAACTGAAGTACCAGGAGAAAATCCACACAGACATGGGGATAATGTGCAAATTCCACAGACATTGGCCCTAGCTGGGAATTGACTTTTTTTCCCCTCATCAACATTTTAGTGAAACAATGTTGAATCAAACAATGTTATTCAAGGACTTGCTGTATTCTGCAAATAATTTTACTATATCTGTTTGCTTTTTATTATGATTTTAACTATTCTTATTTTGTTGGATGGTTTAAATGTAGCCACATCTTTCCATCCTTTTCTGATTTCATCCATTTCTTCTAAAATAAAAATGCTCTTGTTTCTCTGGAGAGTTCATAAATATTTGCTTTCATATTCTTCCAAATTGAAAATTCAGCCTTATTTATAAGTTAATTGAAGACATGGAAACTGAATGAATAAATTTTAACTAGCTTTCTATTTAATATTTATGTAACAGTCCATTAAATGGTTCACCTTTTAAAAATGCTCCACTTGTACTTAGACTGTACTAGGAGGATCTGGCAAATTTTATTTTCAACCAAAATATCAGTGATTTTATCATCTGATAATCCTGTTGTTACCAGTTTATACTTACCTTATCAGTACCACCATTCCTTTCTGGAGTGCTAAGTCATGTTTTGCCAGATAAAATGAGTAATGCAATTTAATATTCTCGATTTAAGCAAAGATAGTTATATAATTATTATTACAAACCTAAAGAAAATATGATTCCTTTTCTTACAATTTCTTCACTATCTAATTCCTGTTTAAGGAGTATGGTGTTAGAGGGAATACAATGCACTCAAGTAATATGACTCATCATTTTTAAAGAGTTTTACAGGTTATAATTTAGTATATAATAAATGTGCCTGAGAAGGAAGTTTATTGGGTCTATTTGAAAACACTCCTCTTGGAATGTGCACTGTGGTGTGTGTGTATCATGCAAATAGTCATATATTTAGCATTATTGATAGTATATTAGGAGGCTATAATTAGGAAAATGAAACTCAGGGTAGCTCAGGATGGTAAAAACAAACATTTGAAACAAGTGGTTGACACAATAAGTGATGCCAGTTTTGTACTTCAGTGATCAGTCACATTTTCATACCTGCTCAATTGTCTATTCAAAGCTCTTATGTGTTCTTTCTTGTTCTGATTCAAAATGGGAGTTATCGTCTTCTCTGTTAGGGTCTGAGCTCCTGGAAGGCGGGGAAAATGGCTCTTCAGTTTTATGTGTGTGTTACCTACACTACCATTCTGTGACATTTAAGTAATTGATTTCTCTAAGATAGTGACAACTTGGAGGGAGCAGACCTGTAAGGAAAACTGCAGATTTCCTTAATGTAATTGAATTTTGAGACTCTGAGATTAGCAGTGAAAAGGCAATATCCAGGTGGGAAAGGGACGCTGGACCTACACCCCTCACTCTTACTGTGGAGCCTCTTCTCTCTTGCTAAATCCTCTACCATCCTGGCCCCAGCGGACAAGAATCAGGGATTTGTAGACAAGCAATGCTTTTCTGGGAGGATATGCTCTCATTTTTGTCAACTCTGGAAGACTGGGGTTTAATTTACTAAGGGACTCAGTGGGATTTCCTTTCAGCAGTCGGTTGTTTCTTTCCTATTATAGCACTGTATTCACCCTTGTTTAGTTTTTCAACCCTGGCCTCTAGAGTCACTGCGCCCAAATTACTACTTAGTACTCTTAACCTCACTTTACAGAGAAGGGAAAACTGAAATTCAGAGAGATTAAATGACTTGGCTAAGGTTAAAAAATGGGTCATCTTGAATGTGATATAGAAACCAATTCTTTTGATCATATTTCATAGGTTTCACTCCATGTGACTATGCCATCTGCTCTAGGCTGATTCAATCCTGCTTTTCTTCTTCATATTCTGTAGCAGGATTGTGCCATCGATCAGTTTTCAGTGACAAGGAGGCCATTTGTTCTTATGTGGAGGGCTGTCTTTTACTTCAGTACATCTTAGGTGTTCTGGGTTTTTGGTTTTTTTTTAACCACTGACTTTATTTTGTTTTTTATGTTGCATTCTCAATTTTACAAACTTATTCTCCCCTTAATAGTCTTTCTATTTTTATGTTTTATTTACTTTGCTAAATGATTGACCCATCTCTTGCCTGTATTTATTTTTATCATAATATTTTGATTTTTTTCGTTAAAGGTGTTTTTTATATTTATCTGTCTTGCTCTTCCCATTCCCACTAGTGCCTAACTCGTTATTAACTCACTTCCTCAGCTGGCCTCACTGATTCCCATCCATACTGCGCTCCACCAGACTAATCTTTTTAAATATACATCTTATCATTTTACTCTTCTTCTAAAGAAACCTACAGTTCAGGAGGATGAATAATAAAGGATGAAGAGAGAAATAAAATATTTTCAAACCCAGTTCTGGCAACGTTTGTGACAGAAGTAGTGATGATGATAATAATAAGCAAAAAAAAGGTAAGGAGTTTCCCACACAGAAGTAAAACCTCTGGCATGGAATGCAGTCCAGGTGGATGAAATGGTAGAGAGCAAAAAACCCAGGAAGAAGCAGCTGTTAGAAATGGAAACAACTCCAAATTGGTCTAAGGATCTTTCCTAAGATAACCATCGGGCACGAGAATTAATTTTTGACATTAACTATTGACTTGAAGGGTGAACATGAGAAGATCTCCCAAAGGAAGAGAATAGGGCAAACACAAAATAATGGGAGGGGGAAGGTAAATTGGATAAAGAGATAATACTGGAGATGATTTTCTCTATTTCCAAATAAGTAATCAATATAATAAATATAAAATTACATAAATGTTTTTTATATTAACTAAACATCTGAATAAGCAAGTAGAAAAAAATCTGATGTTTCAGGGGAAATAATTGAAAGAGAATCACACTGAGATGCTCTTGGTAAATTTTTTGAGATGCCAGAAATATCCCTACTAACATTAAGCAAGTTACCTCAAAAGGCATTAACATCAGGCTGACTTCAGATTTCTCCTCTATGATACTGTCAAAAGTTAATAACTCCTATAATATTTACCAAACATAGTATTGAGTATTTATAGTGATGGACATTGTTTAACACTTTACAAGGATTATTTCATCCTTGTAACTACGAGGATCCTCTAAAAGAGAAAAACTACCATACTAAGGCACACAGTGCAAGGTGGCATGGTGGTTTATGTGTGAGGGTGTGTGTAGAATGATCATGGTATCATCCTTGAGTTCCTTCTTTCTCTTGCCCTGCCACATATAATCCCTCATCAAATCCTTTGGCTCTACCTTCAAAATGTATCTAGAGTCCATCATCTGCTTTCCACGTCCACTGCTACTTGTCTGGTCCAAAATAATATTACTTTGGTTTTGTTTACTGAAATAGTCTCTGACCAATATAACTTTAATGAACCTCTCAGTTTGACTAAACTTTAGACAGGCTTCTTTCTTATTTTAGGGTCCTGACCCCCCTTTTCTTAGAGCATTTACTTTAGAAAACTTGAAATTGTAAATCCTCTCTCTGCCCTTTTGAGATGTCAATCTTTTTAAAAACCTCTTGCCAGTTTTACAACCCAGGACTGTCATTTCCAAGGTCCTGGGAGCCATCTCTTTGAAATGTAGTTATCAAGGAAGGTAGTGCTCCTGTCTCCCAGTGTCTGCAGGAGCATTGGAGCCTAACTTTTCCACTGGGTGCCTTGCTACAAGTTGTAAAACTATTCCCTGTCATGAAGATAAAAGACCGTTTACTTTTCCTTTGGGTAAAGCCAATTAACAAATAGAGATGGGCTAGGATCTCCACCTCACTCCACTCTTAAAAACCTTACTGCCTTTTGTTTCAGCAGAGTTGAGCTCAGAATAAAAGTTCTGAACTTTTTCACCTACTACAATAATCTTTTATTTTCTTATGGTGGCCATATAAAAAGCTGTAAATATTTAATGTATGTAACTTGATGTATTTGGAGCTAAGTATATACCTATGAAACCATCCTCTCCATCAATGCCATAATCTTATTTGTCACCTCTGAAAATTTTCTCTTGATACTCCCCTCCTTTTTTGCTTTTGTTGTAGTTTTATTGTTGTTACTGTTGCTGTTTTCTTTTTGTGGCTAGAGAAGTTAACATAAGATCTATTCTCTTGGCAAATTTTTAAGTATGCAATACAGTATTGTTAATTAAAGGTCCTATGTTGTACAGTAGATTTCTAGAACTTATTTCTTTTGCATAATTGAAATTTTGTACCTTTGACCAGTATCTCCCCACTTCGTTCTACCTCAAGCCCCTGACAACCACAAGTCTACTTTTTGCTTCTATGTGTTTGACTATTTTAGATTCTACATGTAAGTGAGATCGTGTATATTTGTTTTTGTGTGTCTGGCTTATTTCACTTAGCATAATGTTCTCTAGGTCCATCCATTTGTTCCAAGTGGCAGGATTTTTTTCTTTTTTTTTTAAGGATGAATAATATTCCATTGTATGTATTAATATATATCACATTTTCTTTACTCATCTATCATTGGATATTTAGGTTGTTTCCATATCTTGGCTATTATGAATAGTACAGCAATGACCATGAGAGTGCAGATATCACTTCAAACTCCTGATTTCATTTCTTTGTGTATATACCCAGAAGTGGGATTGCTTCTGGGTATATACCCATACACCCAAATGGTATATATCCACTTCTGGATATGATCCACTTCTGGATCAAATGGTAATTCTGTTTTTAATTTTTAAAGGAGCTTCCTTATTGTTTTTCATAGTGGCTGCACCAATTTACATTTCTACCAATACTGTACAAGGGTTCCCTTTTCTTCACACCCTCACCAACACTTGTCCTTTGTCTTTTCATAATAGCCATCCTAGCAGGTGTGAGGTGATATCTCATTGTGGTTTTGATTTGCATTTCCCTGATAATTAGTGTTGCTGTGTACTTTTTTATATACTGGTTGGCCATTTGTGTGTCTTAGATCTGATACCAAAAGCACAGGCTAAAAAAGCAAACATAGACAAGGGAGATTACATCAAACAAAAAAGCTTCAGCACAGCAAATGAAAAATTAATAAAATGAAAAGGCAATCTATGGAATGGAAAATATTTGCAGACCACATACTTTATTAATATCAGGGGCTAATATCCAAAATATATAAGGAATTTCTACAACTCAATAGCAAACAAACAAACAAACAAACAAAACAAACAAACAAACAAAAAAACAATTGAAAAATTACCAAAGGACTTGAGAAGACATTTCTCCAAAGAAGACCTACTGCAATTGTATTGAATGAAGTCTTCTTTGCCTGCTTAACTTTGTCTGGTGCAGTCTTTGTTTTGACATCTAACAGGTCTCCATACTTCTATCTACTTTGTCTTATTGCATTCTACTTTCAATTCAGCAGCCAGAGTGATACAATCACATCACCCCCATAATCAAAACTATCTAAACTAACTAAAATGGCTCCCAGTTTCAATGAGACAAAAATCTAAGTCTTTATAAAAGTTAAGAGGCACCACTCAAAACTGCCCTTAATTACCTTTCTGACATCATGATCTACACCTCTCAACGCATTAACTCCACTTTAGCCACAGGGACCTCTGTGCATTTCTGGAACACAAATGTGTCCCTACTGCAAGGCCTGTACTGGAGTTGCCCCTGTGCCTAAAGATCCACGTGACTAATTCTATTTCTTTCTTCAAATTTAGGTGCAGTTATGCCTTCCTCAATGAGGCTTATTCTGACCACTTGATTTAATGTGTATGGTAGGCTGAAGAGTGGTCCCCCAAAGATGTCCACATTCTAATCCCCAGAACCTGTGAATATGTTATCATATAAGGCAAAAAGGACTTTGCAGATGTGATTAAATTATGGATCTTGAGATGGGAGAATATCCTGGATTATCCAGGTGGACCCAATATAATTACAAGGGTTCTTAGGGAGGTGGGAGGGTCAGAGTGAGAGAAAATGTGGCAGTGGAAGCAGAGGTGGGAGTGATGTGGCCATGAGCCAAAGAATACAGGCAGCCTCCAGAAGCTGGAAAAGGAGAAAAATTCTCCTTCTGAGCCTCCAGAAGGAACACAGCCCTGCCCACACCTTGATTTCAGACCAGAGAGAATTATTTGAACTTCTGACTTACAAACAGTAAGATAATAAATTTGTGTTGTTGTTTTATGCCACTAAGTTTGTGGTAATTTATTACAGCAGTGGTAGAAAACTAATACAGGGTCTAACCTGCAGCCCCAATAGTCTCTGACTTTATTCTGATCTACTTTTTATTTTTTCTATAATAATTGTCACCTTTAACGTATTGAATTGTTTTCTTATATAGTCTTTCTTTTTTCTCTTCTCCCACAAGAATGTAAGTGTCTCAAGTTTTCAGATCCCTTTTTGTTTTATTCTCTTAGCACTTAGAACAATGCATGGCCTAATGTAAGAGCTTACACATGTTTGTTGAATTAATTAAGGGGAGAGAAAAATCAATCTCAGATGTGTAAGAACCAATACAATGAATTGCCTTTGGTCCACACCGTATAGTTTTGCTTTAGGCACACTAAAGTTGACAAAGGGATGAGTCAAAATGATGAAGAATACAGTACAAAAGACTTTTGGCTCTTTCTTACTTGGTTTGGTTCCTGTGTTAGAGATGATTTGTGTGCAGTGACTGTTTCATGCATTCCCCCACTTCATTTTCCTTCTTCTCTTGCAGTTAGTCTTCATTAATGGAATACAAGTGGCAGTGACATGTGTCACTTCTCGGGGGAGAAATTCAAGAGCCAGTGTGCTCTGTCTCTCTCTTCCTCACAGTTATGATCATGAAGCCACATGTTCCAAATGGCAGAAATAAAGGTGGAGGAGGGCTGCCTGAACCATATGAAGCTTTACAATTGAGAAAAGTAAACCTCGACTGTGTTAAGTAACTAAAGTTCTGATGGTTTTCTAGTTACAGCAGTTAGCCTTAATTAGAGAAGCAAATCTGAAATGCAATTGGATTATAAGGTTTTTGGCTTCTGCAAGCTGGAAGTGAAAATTGTTCTTTTCATATATCTTTTAGCTATTATACTTTTGCTTCTATTTCTTTCTCAGGACCAGGATATGTGTGCCTCAAGACATATCCTTTATTACCCAGTTCAGATAAAATCATTTACCTCCATTTTGACCATTTAAAATAATATTGCTGTTGTTCTATTATTGAACTTGATATTTATGTTTGGGCAACAAATCCAGCTGGGAAATTTCTATGAGAAGTATCAGAACTGCATTAGAGAAACATACGGACCACAGAACTTTAGTAAGATTCTGCATATCCTCA
>VBSM01000361.1:23055824-23068711 GCA_008086735.1 Cheirogaleus medius
CGGCCTCCCAGAGTGCTAGGATTACAGGCGTGAGCCACCGCGCCCAGCCCACAGTTGATTCTTGTTATTCACTGTAGTTATGCTCTATAAAGTCTCCATGAACAGTGAATCAGTGAATAATGAACAGTTGCTCCTAGGGAAAATACAGAGTAGTTTCCTGCAAACCTCTCCTCACAATATTTTTGTCAACTGTTTACTATATATCCTTATTTTATGCATATTTCTGTTTAAAGGCATTTTACTCAATATATATCATTGATTCATTAACATTAAACTCACAGCTAACAGCACTGTAACTCATGCCTGAACAAAGCGAATCTAATACATATATTTTCTTTGTAAGGCACATCACAGGCTTCCTGTGTTTAGAAGCATTCGATGACACTTTACCACTATGCTTGGAGGATGTTTTAAACAGCAAAATAACCAAATGCACAAAAATGTAAAAAAAAAAAAAAAAAAGTAGAAGCACTAAATAGATTGTGAAAAGGACACTTCTTTTACAGTATGAGAACGGGGACAAGAAAGCAGAGCATCACCTTGTTCAATCTCAGTTGAGAACTTGCACAACGGTGACTCAAACATTTTGCCATTCTGCACATCACTGGGAATAACCACAAAAGTGCTGTGAATATTGATTTTGGGGTTACAAATAAATTTTAGTAACTAGGCAAATTCACGAATATGGAGGATTCCTCCTGAGAATAATGAGGATCTACTGTACACACACATGAATTCAAGGAATTGACTTATGTGATTATGGGAACTGACAAGTCTGAAATTTGTAGGGCAACCTGGCAGGCTGGAAACTCCAGCGAGAGCTGGTGCTGCAGCTCTAAGACTGCAGAACTTCTTCTCCCTCAGAGAAACCTCAGTTTTCCTCTTAATGCCTTTCAAGTGATTGGAAGAGGCCTACCCAGATTATTACAGACTATATCCTTTACTTACAGTTAACTGATTGTAGATATTACCTACATCTACAGATTACCTTCACAACAACACCTTGATTAGTGTTTGACTGAATAACTAGGACTAGAACCTAGCCAGGTTGGCACATAAGAGTATAGCTTAGAAAAGCACAGAAGACTTAAAGGTGGAATAATTGTATTGTGGTTATGTTTTTTTTTAAGACAATTTGTCTTTTAAAGATATGTAATAAAGTATAGATGAAAACATAAAAACTCTAATGAACTAAACAAAATATGAAGTATAATTATCTGGATCCAGTTACCTTCTCAGTGTTTATTATACTTTTCTATATTTGCACATTTTCTACATTTCTCTTATGCTTGTAATTATATAATCAATTTGTAGTACTTTTATATATATGGCATGTATTAATTTTCTATTCCTACATAACAAATTGCTACAAATTTAACAGCTTAAATCAATACACATTTATCATCTCACAGTTTCTGTTGGTTAGGAGACTGGTATATTTTTACCTGGATCTTCTGTTCATGTTCTCACCAGACTAAAACCAACGTGTTAGCTAGGGCTATAGTCCCATCTGAGGTGTAGAGTTTTTCTTAAGCTCACTTGTTCTTGGTAGAATTCAGTTCCCTGAAGTTGTAGGGCTGAAAGTCTCTGGAGTTTTTTGTTTGTTTGTTTGTTTGTTTATTGGTTGTTGGCCCTAAGTTGCTCTCAAATCTTAGAGGCCACCTTCAGGCCCTAACCGTGTGAACTTCTCATAACATGGAGCTCATTTCTTCAAAGCTAGCAGGAGAATCTCTCTTTAGTCTGCTAAGACAGAGCCTTAAGTAACATAATTTTATCAAGGGAGCAACTATCCAATCACATTCTCAGGACCTGTCCAAACTCAATAGAAGGAAATTATAAAAGGTATGTATATAGAGGGGCAAGAATTTGGGGGGATATCTTAGGATTCTGTCTCCCATACCATGTGATCACAACTAATAAAAACATGCATGACAAAAAGCTGGAAGAAAAAAGCAACAAATATTAAATGTTATTATCTCTGAGAGATGGCATTATGAGGGAAGGTATATTTTTCCCTACCACTCTGTAGTTTTAAATTTCTTCTATAATAAGTGTTCATTCAATTTTAATGAATTTATTTTATAGAAGTAATACCAGTTCATGAGGGGGAAAAATCAAAGAACAGTAAAGGGTTTGAAGGTAAAAAGTACAATTAAACTGTACCCCTTCCTCTGCACTTCTCTTTAGATCCCTTCTAGAGGGTAAATGACTCTTTGGAGGTATCCTTCTGCATGTGTTCTTCAACTTTCCATCTTTACTAAACAATGCATATTAGGCATTTAATATATGACTGTTCCTATGGAGGTCTTAATAATGATAGTTATATTTTTCAGTTTTAGGAATTCTAGTTGTTTTTTTTCCCTCAGAGTTTCAATTCCTTGGTAAAGATTTTCATCTCCTTGTACATTAAAAAAAATTATATTCCTGAGTTGATCATGTTTGGCAACAAAGTCCATGGTTGATAACTTCAAGCAGCCTTACCAAACCAGAAAGTCTGCTTGTGGGGATGGGGCCATCTGGGCTTCACAGACTGGCTGTTGGGAGTGAGTTTTGCTCTTCTCTCTCCTACCCTGCCCTGTGAGTCTCCTTCCAATATCTGGTTGCAAACAGGAGCCAGAGTTCACTGAGCTCACCAACAATAGCACCATGGGTTGGGAACTTTTCTGCCCGATGTCCTGCCCCAGTCTGAAAGCATGACTTTCCTGCGGGGGGAGGGGTGCTACACTGGTGCTACACTCTTCTGTCAGTTCTGCCCACGTGGGCTCCCTTGCCTCCCAAGTTTAATTCTCAAATCTGCCCTCTGCGTCCCCTAGCAACCTGATGGAATCCCGGGGGTACAGGATCCAGCCTGTGCACCTGTACCACCAGCGGGAAGCTCTGGGGAGTGCCAGCAGGCAGGGATCCCTCATATCAAGGACCCCTAAGTCCATTGCAGGTCCTCAAGGGGAAAGGTATGAACTCAGATCTCTGTGGAGAACTCAGACTGATGGGCACACCAATAAAAGGGAGTCAGCCACTTTTGAGAATCTTGGCTCAATTGTTCCTCCAGGCTGTAGTGGGCAGGGGAAGGAAAGAATCTATATGGAGGAAAGCCAACACTGCAGCCCTCCTCCTCCCTCTCCCTGGAAGGAAGTCCACATGGAATGTCTAAGCTGTTGGATCACACAATTTCTCCAAGGCCCTCCACAGCCTGGGCAGGAGTTGGGAACCGTCTATGTGGGAACAGGTGACATGAAAACTGAGGGGCTGGAGCTCCCTGGAGTGGATGAAGGAACACTATGGGTGGAGAAGCAGTATGGTGCCCACCATCTTGGCTCTAGACCATGGCTATGGGGAGTGACCCTGAAGGGGCTGGAAGCCTGATGCTTTATTTTCAAGAAGGTCCCCAATTCAGTGGTTGCAGCATCCCTTGGGCTTGTGAGGGTAGAAAAGCTCTCCAGCAGCTTGGAGGCCTGCCAACTACCAGCAGTGTGAAGAAGGAGAAATGAAACCCCCACCCACCCTTTTCACCAGGTTTCAAGCTTCTCTGGGGTTCAATCTGCCAATATCTTTTTGCTTCTTGTTCTGCTCTTCAACTTCTTCCCATGAAATCTCTGGCAGGCTCTAGCACCTTTCCCTTGGAACTACACTTAAGCTGTGCTTTTCCTCCTTCTCCTTTATCTGAAACCTTTCCTTCCCTCTGGGATGATCTGGCAGCCAATGTCTCTAATTAGCCATTCCCCTCGCCCTTCTTATTATTCTTAATGAGATATCTGTTATAAATCACTCTTTAATTTGCAGAAGCAGAGGTCCTCTACCTCTATTTTTATCCCCTAATTTAAATATTATTTTTGCTTTAAATGATCACTGCTTGAATTTATCCATATGCTTTATTTGCTCTCCTTTTTTCTGGTGTTGTTTTATTTATTTATTTATTTACTGAGGTATATGGTTTAATATTGTTTAAATCTTTTGGTCAGAGTCTCTTGGTACTAGATTTCCCATTTTGTCTTATCTAAAAATGTCATTTTTAAAAACAACTCTTTAATAAAAATTTAGTCAGTTACATAATTCTTGGCTAACCATTGCTTTCTCTTAACTATTTGAAGATATTACTAATATTATATCACATGTCTTTGGTTGTCAATTTTGGAGAAATTAGCCCTCAGTCTGATCATTGCTTATTTTAAGTTATCAGGTTTTTCCCTCTGGATGCTTTTAGAAGCTTTTTTGACTTGGCCAAAGATAATATTATGTGTCTAAGTGTTTATTTTTAATTTTATTTTATTGGAATTTTCAAGCTTATACAAAAATAGAAGATAAAATTTTAACGAACACTTTATTGTCCCCAGTTTTCACTCTAGCTTAATAATTACTATTCTTTTGCCATGCCCATTGTATCGTTATTCGTGTAGTTTCAGGTTTTTGGTACTTCCCTAATCCGTGGATTCATTTCTCTTACCTGTCCTGGACAAATCTCATTTGTTATCTCTTTGAATAGTGTTCTTCTTTCATTTCTTTATTTTCTTCTTCTGAGATAGCACTAGATGATTAAATCTTAATATCTTTTCTTTATGTCTTAAACTTTGGGTTCCATTACCTTATCTTTCTCCAATGCAATCTGATTAATGATTTTAACTTTGTCATACAGTTCTAATTCTCTCTTCAGCTGTGTCTAATCTACAGTTTAACTGACCATTGAGTTTTTATTTTCAATTATATTTCCAGTCTAGCAGTTCTATTTTTTTTTCATTTTTAAAAAGAGAACAGGTAATTGTTGATAGATTTTGGATGATTGCTTACAACATAATTGTTATGGGCACAGATTCTGAAGCCATATTCCTTTTGGAATTTGGATTCTGATTCTAGCACCACAATTTATGCTGTGTAAATTTAGGCAAGTTGCTTAACTTCTCTAAGTTTTAGATTTCTTATTCATAAAATTAATAGCACCTACTTTATAGAGTTGTTAACGATTAAATGAGTAAATATGTAAATAAAGCAGGTAGAACAGTGCCCGACACAAATACATATTATAAAAGTGTTTATTAAATAAAATATTTGTTTTTTCTTTTATTTCTTTAGAGCTTTAAAAAAGTTATTTTTGCATTCTTGATCATTTTAATAGCTGAAATTTTTGTGGTTATTATTCTATTGATTTTATTTCTGCTTGTTTTCATTAATATCATCTTGCTATCCTATATATTTTGGAAACTTGGTTTTTGTACTTGTTCCTGACTAATCTTAGTTTACTAAGAATACTGAAAGAATACTGAAAGCCTGATTCGAAGGTGTATCCCTGCATTTCTTTTGGATCTACTGTGATTCCAAGGCTGCTGTACTGCCTGCATCACTTTAATTTAATGTTCTCATTTGGGAACTCAAAACCAATTTGAGAGCAGACCTGTGGTTCTGAATTCTCTTTGGACATTATTATCCAAATGTATAAAGTGGAAACAGACTCATACTTTCCCTTTGCTAGTGGGCAGTTTCAAATATAGCTTACTCTTTCATTAAAAGTATAGATTTTAAGGGTCCTGGCTCTGTAAAGGGGTTTTAGAGTCCAGCCTTCCAAGTTACTTGGGCCCAAGGACGTATCTTGGCATGGACATTAATACTCAGGTTCTGGGTTTCTTCTGTCCATAAATATCCAGGGCAGTCATGGCTTCAGAGCCAGTTTACCTCTTTGGTTTCAGCTTCTTCGTTTTGAGCCACTGGGGTGTTTCTTATGTTCATATGAATTTAGTTATAGTTTAAAGTTTGTCATAATTTCTTTTGGTGTCTACAAACATTTTACTGACTTTCAGAATGTCTACGCTACTAAATTGTTGGAAGTGGAAATCTCCCTCCTTTGTTTTATCTTTTGTTAGATAGTCAGTATTTTGTTTGGGTTGTGTGTGCATGCATGTTTGTGTGTGTGTGTACATAAGCATGTATCTGTATTTTCCCTTACTGTATTTGGAATTTTTATATCTTATTCTTATTCTTTAATAGCTTGGTTAAACTCCAACACTATCAACTGATTCCCTCCTGTGAAATATAATAAAATCATTAGCTTGTACTTCTTTAAGTAGAAGCCTGTCTTTCTTTAATCCTGAATTTCTGTTATTTTTTCATTGGATTTTCATTTCTGGGTTGCAACATTTTATTATATTCAGCTACTGTAATTCCAACAGTTGATTTTTCTTAGTTCTATGTTTAAATATATTCAGTGTTTACCCTCAATTCTTTTATAACACAGTGTTCTAGTTTCTGAATTCTTTATTTGACTCATCTTTTGATTGATTAGATTTTTGTCACTGAGTAGATTTTTAAAAAGAAAAGACTTCATGAACACTGTAATTCCTGAGCTTTTTGCTTATTTGCAAGTGTTTCTGTTGCATTTATAAGTGAATGACAAATTGAGTATTAAAAGCAGGGCTCATTCTTGCTTTTTCTCAAAACTATGTAAATATTGATTCACTCTTTTCACATTGAAGGCATTCTTATTTTTGCTTATTATAGATGACTTGTTTTTATTCCATAGATATTCAGAAGATTTTTTTTCCCCTTAAAGGTTAGCATCTTCACCAGGTATTTCTTGCATTGGTCATTCTTCTTATTTTTTTTAACTTTTTATTTTGAATTATAGATCACAGGAAGTTTCAAAAAAATTACAGAAAGATCCTAGGTACCCTCCACCCAGTTTCTCTGAATGGTTCATATAACTAGATTACAACAGCAAAACTAGCAAAGTGACATTCATAAAATGTGTATACATAATTCTATGTGATTTGATCACATGTGTCGATCCCTATAATCACCACTACACAGATACAGAACTATTACATTACCAAAAATATCTACCTCATGCTACCCATTCATAGTCAAATTTACTTCCACCCATACTATACCTGATACCTGGCAACCAAAGATCTACTTACTATCTCTATAATTTTGCCATTTTTAGAATTCTACATAAATGGAATCATACAGTAGGTGACCTTTTGATATTGGGTTTTCTCCACTCAGCATAATGCCCTTGAGAGCCATCCAAGCTTTTGCACATATTGATAATTTCTTCTTTTCATTGCAGGGCTCTAGTCCATGGTATGGATATACCATCGTTTCCTTAGCCATTTGCCTGTTGAAGGACAGTTTTGTTGTTTATACTTTTTGACTATTGCAAATAAAGTTGCTGTGAACATTCATATGCAGGTTTTTGTGAAAATGTAAATTTTCATTTCTCTGGGATAAATGCTTGGGAGTGTGATTGCTGGTTCATATGGAAAGTTCATGTTGTTTTCTAAGAAACTGCCAAACAATTTTCCAAAGTGCATGTACAATTTTACATACCCACCAGCAATGCATGAGGGATCCAGTTTCTCCCCATCTTTGTGAGCATTTGGTATTGTCATTTTTCCCCTTAGTGTTTCCAATAGGTTCTAATATTAATAATATTAATAGAACCTTTGTAGTCTTAATGTGTGTTTCCCTAATAGCAAGTGATGTTGAACATCTTTTCATGTGTTTGTCATCCAGATATCCTTTTCAGTGAAATATTTCTTCATGTCCTTTGACCATTTTCTATTTGGGTTTTTTGTATATTTACTGTTGAGTTTTGAGAATTCTTTATGTATTTTAGAGATGAAATCTTTGTCAGATATATGGTTTGCAAATATTTTCTCCCAGTCTGCATGTTGTACCTTAATCCTTTAACAGGGTTTTTCACAGAGCAAACTTTTAAATTTTTGTGAAGTTTAATGTATAGATTTTTTTTCTTTTGTGGATTATGTTTTTGCTGTAATGTCTAAGAATTTTTCACAAGCTTTACAACCTAATGATTTTCTTCTAAAATTTTTTATAGTTTTATGTTTTACACTTAAATCCATAATCCATTTGAGTTAACTTTTGTGTAAGGTATGAGGTTTAGGTTGAGATGGGTTATTTATTTATTTTCCCTATGGATATCCAATTGCTTCAGCAACATGTGTTGAAAAGATTTTCACTCCATTGAGTTGTCTTTGCATCTTTGTCAAAAAATCATTTGGCCATACGTGTGTGGATCTACTTTTGGGTCTACTGCTCTGATTCATTGATCTATGTGTCAGCTTGTCTGCCAATACCACACAGTCTTGATTAATGTAGTTAAATGGATTTAAAAATCAGGTAGAGTTCTTCCTCCCTCTTCATTCTCCATTTTCATCATTGTATTAGCTATTCTATTTCCTTTGTCATACAAATTTTGGAATAAGCTTTTTTATATCTACAAAGAGTCTTGCTGGGATTTTGATTGGAATTATGTTAAACTTATATGTCATTTAGGAGAAAACTGACATCATTATTGTAGGGACTCTTTTAATCTATGAGTGTAATAAGTAGAATGTAGAATTCTTTTTGGTCAGCATATACATCCTGTTAGAAAATGTTTTTCTTTTAAAATATTTTAAATTTCTTTTTAATTTGCTGAAATTTTTCTTTATTGTTTTATTTTTTAATTGATGAATAAAATTATATGTATTAATTATATACAACATGATGTTTTGAAGTATTGTGCATTGTAGAATGACAAAACCTAGCTATTTAACATATGTATTACCTTAGATAGTTATTATTTTTTGTGGTGAAAATACTTAACATCCACTGTCATAATGCAATATATTGTATTCTTGAAAAATACAATATATTGTTATTAACCGTAATCACCATGTTGTATAATACATCTCTTGAATTTATTCCTCCTATCTAACTGCAATTTTGTATCCTTTGATCATCATCGTCCTCTACTCTCTAGTCCTATGAGATCAACATTTTTAGATTCCACATATAAGTGAGATCATATGATATTTGTCTTTCTGTGCCTGGCTTATTTCACTTAATATAATGTCCTCTAGGTTTATCCACATTTTTGCAAATTGCAGGATTTCTTTCTTTTTTTTATGGCTAACTAGTACATTGTGTATATAAGCCACCTTTTCTTTATCCATTTATCCTCTGGTGGACACTTAGGTTGATTCTATATCTCAGCTATTGTGAATAATGCTGCAGTGAACATGGGAGTTCAGATACCTCTTTGACATACTGAATTCATTTCCTTTGGAAATATACCCAGTAGTGGGATTGCTGGATCCTACAGTAGTTCTATTTTTATTTTTTTGGAGAACTTCCTTACTGATTTCTATAATGGCTATATTAATTTACATTCTCACTCACAGTGGACATGGGTTCCTTTTTCTCCACATCCTCACCAACACTTGTAATCTTTTGTCTTTCTGATGATAGCTATTCTAACAAGTTTGGTTTTAATTTGAATTCTTTGATGATTAGTGAGGTTGAGCATTTTTTTCATATACCTGTTGGCAATTCTTATATCTTCTTTTTGAGCAGTGTCTATTCAGGATCTTTGCTGATTTTTAAATTGCAGTATTTGTTTTCTTGCTATTGAGTTATTTGAGTTTCTTAAATATTTTGGATATTAACTCCTTGTCAGATGTATAGTTTGCAAATATTTTCTCCCATTATGTGGCTGGTCTCTTCACTTGTTGACTGGTTCTTTTGCTGTGCAAAAACATTTTAGTTCTTGTATGTTTGGGCATTTTTGTTTTTATTTTTGTCTATGTTTTTGGGATCATATCCTAAAAATCATTGCCCAAACCAATGTCATGGAAATTTCCCCTGTGTTTCTTCTAGTAATTTCATGTAAGTATTTAGTACATTTTGAGTTAATTTTTGCATATTGTATGAGATAAAGTTCTATTGTCATTCTTGTTCATATGAATATCCAGTTTTACCAGCACCATTTATTGGAGAGACTGTCCTTTCCACATTGCATATTCTTGGCACTTTTGTCAAAAATCAATTGGCTGTAAATATGTGGATCCATTTCTTGGCTCTTACTCTGTTCCATTTATCTATGTGTCTGTTTATATGCCAGTACTATGCGTTTTGGTTACTATAGCTTTGTAACATATGGTTGACCCTTGAACAACACAGGTTGAAACTGGGCTGGTCCGCTTATATTCAGTTTTTCCTCTGCATCTGTCACCTCTGAGAGAGCAAGACTAACCCCTCCTTTCTCTCCTCCTCCTCAGTCTACGCAATGTAAAGATGATGAGGATGAAGACTTTTAGGATGATCCACTTCCACTTAATGAGTAGCAAATATATTTTCTCTTCTTTATGATTTTCTTAATAGCATCTTCTTTTGTCTACCTTACTTTATTGTAAGAATACAGCATATTATACATATAACATACACAGTACATGTTAATTGAATGTTTATGGTATCAGTAAAGCTTCCAGTCAACATTAAGTTATTAGTAGTTAAGTTTTGGGGGAGTCAAAACTTATATATGGATTTTTGACTGCATGGGGAGAGGGGGTTGGCATTTCTAATGCCCACGTTGTTCAAGGGCTAACTGTATTTTGAAACCAGGTAGTGTGATGCCTTCAGCTTTGTTTTTTAAACTCAAGATTGTTTTGGCTATTTGGCATTTTTGTGGTTCTATACAAGTTTTATAATTGTTTTTTCTATTTTTGTGAAGAATGTCATTGATATTTTGATAGGGATTGCATCAAGTCTGTAGATTACTTTGAATAGTATGAACATTTTAAGAATATTAATTCTTCTAATACCTGAACATGTGATATATTTCCATTTATTTGTGTCTTCTTCAATTTCTTTCCTCAATATTTTATAGTTTTCAGTATAGAGATCTTTCACCTCCTTGGTTAAATTGATTTCTAAGTATTTTCTTTTTTGTAATTGTCGTAAATAGGATTTTAAAATTTCTTTCTCAGATAGTTCAATATTAGGATATAGAAATGGTACCATTTTTTGTGTGTGTGTGAATTTTGTATCCTGCAACTTTACTGAATTTATTAGTTCTAAGATTTTTTGGTGGCATCATTAGGATTTTCTATATATAAGATCATGTCACTTGCAAACAGGAACAATTTATCTTCTTCCTTTCCAATTTGGATACCATTTCTTACTTCTCTTGCCTAATTTCTCCGTCCAGGATTTCCAGTACTATATTGAATAGATATGGTGAGAGTGGGCAGCCTTGTCTTATTCTTGATCTTTGAGGAAAAGCTTTCAACTTTTCCCTATTGAGTATGATGTTAGCTGTAAGCTGACTCTTTTATGGGCTATACCTAATTTAATAAGGGTTTTTTTTGGTGAAAGTTTGTTGAATGATGTCAAGTGCTTTTTTTGCATCTATTAAAATGATTATGTGTTTTTTGTTCTTCATTTTGTTCATGCGATATATTACATTTATTGATTTGTGTATGTTGAACCATCCTTTTATCCTTGGGATGAATCTCAGTTGATCATGGTGAGTGATCTTTTTAATGTGTGTTGAATTTGGTTTGCTAGAATTTTGTTGGGAATTTTTAAATCTATATTCATCAGGGATGTTGGCCTACAATTTTCTTTTCTTCTTCTTTTTTTTTTTTGTAATGTCCTCATTTGTCTTTGGTATCAGGGTAATGATACTCTTATAAAATGAAATTGGAAGTATTCTCTCATCTTTAATCTTTTTGGAAGAGTTTGAGAAGAATTGGTATTACTTTTCTAAATGGTAGAATTCAGCAGTGAAGCCATCAGGCTTTGGGCTGTTCTCCACTGGGAGACTTTCTATTATTGATTCATCTTGTTACTCATAATTGAAATATTCAGGTTTTCTATTTTTTCGTGGTAGATTGTATGTATCCAAGAATTTATGTATTTCTCCAGGTTATCCAATTTGTTGACATATAATTATTCATAATAATCTCTTATGAGCCTTTGTTTTTCTATTGTATCAGGTGTAATATCTCCTTTTTTGTTTCTGATTTTATTTATTTGAGTATCTTCTCTTTTTTCCTTAGTCTATTAATAAATGTTAGTGAATATTGTTATTTTTTCAAAAAACCAACTCGTACTTTTGTTAATCTTTTTTATTATTTTCCTAGTCTCTGTTTTATTTATTTATTCTCTGATTTTTATCATTTTCTTTTTTCTACTAACTTTGAGGTTAGTTTGTTCTTATTTTTCTAGTTAATTGAGGTGTGATATTATGTTGTGTATTTAAGATCTTTATTCTTTTCTGATGTAGGGGTTTATTGCTGTAAAATTTCCTCTTAGAATGGCTTTTACTGTATCCCATAAGTTTTGATATGTTGTATTTATGTATTCATTTGTCTCAAGAAAGTTTTAAATTTCTTTTTTTATTTTTTCATGGCTCTATTGGTTGTTCAGGAGCATGTTGTTTAATTTATAAGTATTTGTGAATTTTCCTAAGTTCTTGTTATTGATTTCTAGTTTTATACCATTGTGGTCAGAAAAGATATTTGATATAATTTCAATCTTCTTAAACTTGTTAAGACTTGTTTTGTGACCTAACATATGATCTATACTGGATAGTGTTACATGTGCAGTTGAGAAGAATGTATATTCTGCAGCTGTTGGAAAGAATGTTTTGTATATGTGTTCCAAATGATAGATCCATTTGGTCTAGAGTATAGTCTAAGCCCAATTTTTCCTTATTGATTATCTGTCTGAATGACCTCCCTATTGTTGGAAATGGGGTATTGAAGCACCCTGCTATTATTGTATTGCATACTATCTCTCCCTTTAGACCTACAAATATTTGCTTTATATGTTTAGGTGCTTTGTTGTGGGCATATATATTTATAAGTGTTATATTTTCTTTTTGAATTGACCCCTTTTTCATTTCATAATAACCTTCCTTGTGTCTTTTTACAGTTTTTAACTTAAAGTCTATTTTATCTGTTATAAGTATAGCTACTTTTGCTGTTTTTTTATATTCATTTGCATGACATATCTTTTTCTATCCTTTTACTGTTGGTTTATGTGTATCCTTAAAGGTGAATTAAGGCCGGGCGTGGTGGCTCACGCCTGTAATCCTAGCACTCTGGGAGGCC
>VBSM01000361.1:23068811-23108621 GCA_008086735.1 Cheirogaleus medius
AAAAAAAAAAAAAAAAAAAAGTGAATTAAGTCTTTTGTAGACAACAAATAGTTCTGTCCTTTAAAAAAAATTATTATCCATTCAGCCACTCTGTATCTTTTGATTGAAGAACTTAATCCATCTACATTCAAGGTAATTATTGATAAGTATGGAATTACTACTGCCATTTTGTTAATTGTTGCCTAGTTGTTTTATAGATCCTTTGTTCCTTTCTTTCTCTCTTGCTGTTTTCTTTTGTAGTTAAGGGATTTTCTCTAGTGGTATGTTTTGATACCTTGATCTTTATTTTTTTGTGTATCTACTACATATAGGATTTTACCTTGTGATTACCATGCATCTTACAAAAAATATTAAGTTATGTTATTTTAAGTTAGTAATAACAATGTAACTTTGATCACTTAAAAAAAATCTCTACACTATTATGCCACTCCTTTTCCACATTTTGAATTTTTGATGTCACAATTTATACCTTTTTAATTTGTATATCCCTTACCAAATTATTGTAGCTATTATTATTTTTAATAGTTTTGTCTTTTAACCTTCATACTAAAGATATAAGTGATTTACACACCACCCTTACAGTATGAATATTCTAAATTTGACTAAGTTTTATACTTCCAGATATTTTTGTGTTACTCATTAGCATTTCTTGTAAGACAGGTCTGGTTCATTCATCAACAATGAACTTTAAGTTGATGAATTCCCTCAGCTATTGTTTGTCTGAGAAAATTTTTATCTCTTCTTCATTTCTGAAGGGTAATTTTTTGAATACAATGTGCTTGATAGTTTGTTTCCCTATCATCATTTCAAATATATCATCTTATTCATTCCTAACCTGTAAGGTTGCTGCTGAGAAATCTGCTATTGGCCACATTGGAACTGATATGTTATTTGCTTCTTTTCTCTTGCTACTTTCAAAATCCTCTGTATTGATTTTTGATGGTTTGATTATAATATGTCTTTGAGTAATTTTATGTTGATTGAATCTGGTTTGCAACCTTTGACCTTCCTATACCTGGATGATTACATCTTTCTCCAGGTTTGGAAAGTTTTCTGCTATTATTTCTTTATATAAGCTTTCTACTTTTTGAATCTTTTTCTTCTCTTTTTTTGACTCCTGTGACTAGAAAATTTACTCTTGAATGCTGTCCAATAAATCCTATAAGCTTTCTTCATTCCTTTTTGCTATCTTTTCTTTATTCTCCTCAGACTTTGCATTTTCAAATAGTCTGATTTTGAGGTTCCTTATGCTCTCCCTCTGTCTAACAACATCTCTGTCTAACCACATTGTTCACCCTTTTGCTTTTCAACTAAACTCTATCCTGCTTTAAATCCTTTGGACTTGTTCTTCCCTCTGCACCAGACATTCTTGCCATGATTTTGCTATCCCTGACCCTGTTTTGTCATTTAGACTCAAATCAAATGTCAACTCTTCAAAAATACCTTCTTTGACTATCTCATGAAATGTCAAAGAAGGCATCTCACTCTCCTGGGCAATTATCATCCATTTCAGTGTTTTTTATGGCACTTATCCTTAAATATTTTCCTATACAGATGATAGAAAATGATAATTTTCCTATACAGATGATAGAAAATGATTTAAAGATTGTATTTCACAGTCATAGTTAGCCTCACCAGTAAGTATAAATACAAAAGTGAGTCTGGTAGGTTTGTAGAAACATGTCACCAAGTGGCATGAGAAAGCAATAGGTTCTTAAATAATTTTCTCTGTGATGTTGGAGTTGTCCTCACTGAGCTACAAGAGGAAAAATATTATTCTATGGAAAGTCATGCACTTTAAGTTTTAATACTGATTGGTGATGGGAAAACTATTGCATTTATTCCTCAGCTTTCCATTCCTCCTCATGAAAACAAGGGACTGGTTAATCTTTGTTTATATTTTACATGAAACATTAATGATTTTGAGTTCTGAAGTCAGGTTTTTTATTAAGAATTTCTAAAATTTCCTGGATTATCTAAGCCAGCAGTTTTAAAAATGTGGTCATCAGGTTTCTGGGGGTCTCACAGACATTGTCAGATGGCTTCAAAGGTTAAAAGTGATTTTTTAAAATATTAAAATTCATTTTTCTTTTTCACTATGTTGTCATTTGCTCTGATGATACAAAAGCAAAATTGATGGCATCTTATCATAAAGGCAGTGGCATCAAGTTGTGAAAGTCATTATTGCATTCTTCTGGACATTAAAAAGAAATGTATTCACATAAAAATCTGTTTTGCTTAAGAATATTTTTGGTGAAGCAATAAAAATTATTAAATTCATTAACTCTTGACCTTTGAATATACATCTTTTAATATTTTGTATGACAAAATGAGAAGCTGGAATAAAACACTTCTGCCACATCAAAGTACCAAATTATGGTGGTTGTCTAGAGGAAAAATAACTTGTGTAATTGAGCTGCAAGTGGAACCAGGCACTATTTTATAGAACACCATTTTTTATATACAAAAGAATTTCAGACAAACTATGGTTACTCAGGCTTTAGTATTCAGCAGACATTTTCTCAAATTTGAACAAAGTGAACCTGCCATTTCAGAAAACACCCTTGACAGTATTTGTCGCCAAAAATAAAATGAGCTTTCAATTTAAAATTAGAATTTTGTAAAATTTGTATAAACCTCCCAAACACTTAAAGACATTTTGAGGAGAATATTGTTATATTAATGAATGTGTTTTTTATATTGAATAATGAAATATGTCAACATATGAAAGATCTCAGTGATAACTCAAAGAACCAATATTTTCTAAATGAAAAATTCATGATATTACAATTCATGAATAAAAGATATACTCAAAATGCGAAATAGAGCAATGGACTTAATAAAACAGTACAAAAAGCTTATTGATATAGTTTCAGATTACAAGTTATAATAACTTTCTCAACAAGAAAGCACTACTTGTTGAATTTGAGTGTAGTATTAAAGAACAGTATTCACATTTATCTCAAAAGACTTTTAAATTTTCCTTTCTAATTATGTAATTGTGTGAGACTGGATTTTCTTTGTTCATTTCAACCATAATAACATATTCCAAAAAATTGAATGTATAAGGAGATATGAGAATGCAACTGTCTTATATTTAGCTTGATATTAAAGAGACTTTTAAAAATGTAAAACAATGCCACTTTTTTCACTAAAGTTATTGAATATTGAATAATATTGTTAAATTTCATAAAATGTTACTTATATTATTTAGTGAATTTATTATAATTTTAAATGAACCAATAAATATTTTTAATTTTCTCAGCTTTAATTTCTAATATGGTAAATGTCAATAGATATAATCCATATAAACCAAAAGTCTTTGGGGTCCTCATTAATTTTTAGGAGTGTAAAAGAGTCCAGAAACCAAAAAGTTTGAGAGCTGGAGAACTGTTGGTCTCAGCAGAACCAAACATGTTTTGTTCAGTAGAGGTGACTGTTTTTTCAGTTGTGTCCTTTGATGTGTAAAAATTTTAATTTTGATATAGTTCAATTTGTCTATTTCTTTTTTTGCCTGTGATTTTGGTGTCATATAAAAAAAATCATTGCCAAATCCAATGTCATGAAGATTTTCCTCTGTTTTCTTCTAAGAGTTTTATAATTTTAAATATTATGTTTAGATCTTTATCTATTTTGAATTTATTTTTATATATGGTGTAAAGTGAGGGTCCAACTTCATTCTTTTATATGTGAATATACATTTTTTCCAGCATCATTTGCTGAAAAGATTGTTATTTTTCCATTAAATGGTGTTGGCACTCTTGTCAAAAATAATTTTACCATATATGTGAGAATTTATTTCTGGGTATTATATTTTATTCCATTGGTCAGTATGTCTCTCCATATGCCAGAATCACACTATTTTAATTAATGCAGCTTTGCAATAAGTTTTGAAATCAGAAAGTGTGAATCCTTTGGCTTTGTTCCTCTTTTTTAAGATTGTATTGGCTATTCAGTATCCCTTGATATTCCACACAAATTGTAGGATAGATTTTTCTATTAATATTCCTGCAAAAATAAAATGCCATTGATATTTTGATAGGAATTATATTGAATCTGTAGATCACATTGGGAGATATTGACATCTTAATATAAAGTCTTCCAATCCATGAACACGAGATATCTTTTCACTTATTTGTGTCTTTAATTTCTTTTAGTAATAGTTTATCATTTTAAGTGTGCAAATGTTTTGCATCCTAAGTTAAATTTATGGATCAATTAAACAATTTGATTCTCAAATGTATTTGGTTGAAAAATTTGTCCCTGGATACTTGTTCTAAAAATTACTAAAACCAAAAGTCAAAATATAATATTAGTCAATAGGAAATTGTTTTGAAATATGCAGTACAAGAGAATTGAAAACTCTCTTTCCAAATCAATTGTGCCACATAAATTCAGCCAAATATGAGTCCAACATATTGTGACAAACTTCTCTCATTGTCCCTCATGTTACTTTACATTTCAATAGGATCCAAGGTTTTGGGTAAGTACACCAAGAGGTGACACAACACGGAA
Organism: Cheirogaleus medius; assembly: GCA_008086735.1. Classification (NCBI taxonomy): domain Eukaryota; kingdom Metazoa; phylum Chordata; class Mammalia; order Primates; family Cheirogaleidae; genus Cheirogaleus; species Cheirogaleus medius. Next base: position 23,073,327 of record VBSM01000361.1, read on the forward strand.
GTTGGGATCATTATGGTTAACCTGAGGATGTTGGAAACCAAGAGAAGGCTGGATGTGTTATATGCAGCTCATGAATCAGAGCGAATGGTAGAAACAGGATGAACTACATGTTGCAAAATAGGCAGCAAAGTTTGGGCAGAACGGTTGCCAACAAATTCCAAATAACCATTAGGTGATTGATGGGTAGTACTAACCATACCAAAAACTCATATTCCTCTGTCTTGGAGCACAGACAGCCATGACAATATTTAATTATGTAGCTAACCAGTAAAACAGGACTTGTTGATTTGCAAGTAATGACCTGGACCATCAAGTTGTATTGGATGCAGTTCAAAGTAATGCTTGCATACGTCATGACAGAAATTGTAGATATCAACCATGGTATGATCCAAAATTCTGCAATAGCAGTGGATGATCCAAAATTCTGTAATAGCAGTGGTTACTTTTTTTCCTGTGACTTCTATAGACTATAAGAATATAAAATAAAACCACATTTTCAGGGAAAGGTTGAATTTTGCAAAAAAAAAAAAAATTAGAAAAAGATTCCTTTCAAAGAGAAACCCATGATGATTGACATTTGTGGGGAGCACATTTCCACAAATAGCTGTCTTTGCATAGGCCTCGTATTGTAAGTGTTGGTGACATGAGGAACAGGCAGGAGCCACAGAAAACAAATTACACTGCTTCAAGAAGTCAATGGCTGGTATGTTTGAAGTGTTGACAGTAATATGCTGCAGTGTATCTTGAAATAAACTTCTATCCATTGGGAGAGATGCAATAAAATTTTTTCCAAAAATAAAGCCACTAAAAAAATAAAATAAAATTTGACTTTGACCCACAGGAGTTGATCACAATTGAGGAATTTCACTCAGCATAATTAACTTTCACCCACTGAGACAAATTGTTCAATTGATCTAAGTTTATTGCTAAATATTTTATTCTTTTTGATGCTTCAGTAAGGTTGACTTGCTTGTAAGCACCATTTATTGAACACAAACAATGTTCTGGGGATTTGAAATAGAACATACATTGAGGATGTATTACATCCTCAATTTATATCGAAGAGGGAAACAATACATTATAATATGTGCTATAAAGGAAGTTTTCACAGGGTGTTGTTGGAGAATATAGAACAGTAATTTTTATCCAAATTTGAGATATCATGCATATCATCTTGGAAGTTACATCTCAATGAATCTTGAAGGATGCTATGATTTGAATGTTTGTTCCCTCTGAAATGTCTGTTGAAACTTGATTCCCAATATAACAATGTTAAGAGGTGGGACCTTTAAGAGGTGATTGGGTCACGAGGACTTTGCCCTCATGAATGGATTAATGGGTTATCATGAAAGTGGATTTGTTATAAAAGCCTATTTGGCTCTCTCTTGTGTGCCACTCCTGCCATGTGATGCCTTTCACCATGTTATGATGCAATACAAGGCCATTACCAGATGTGGCTGTCTAATCTTAAACTTCCCAGCTTCCAGAACCATGAGCTAAATAAACGTCTTTTCTTTATAAGTTTCCCAGTCTCAGGGGTCCAGTAATAGCAACAGAAAACAGACTAAAACAAAGGAAAAGCAGGCTTGGGAAGGAATAAAAGAAGATGGGCAGAGAATAATGTTAAAAGTAGAGGGAAGAGCCCCCAAACAAAGAATTGGAGCTATGAAACAGAATGATGTACACAGAGAACTGTAAACAGCTTGACATTGTCTGAGCATAGAGTGCCCTGAAAGGAGGTAAGGAGGCAGAAGCTAGAAAAGCAAACAGTACCAAGTCTTGTGGTTTTTGGCTCAGAGTGCTACTACTCTTAAAATACAGGTGTTTGCCGAGTCCAAGAACCTCACATCGACACCTTTCCCTTTCTCCAGGTTAAGTTAGGTCTCCATTGCTATGGTCCCATTACTACTTTGTAAAATGACTCTTATTTAATACACTTAAAATTTGTATTGTAATCTGCTTATGTGCCTAAGATAGTGCCTGGAAGGTTCCATTGTTCATTAAACATCTCTGAATTGGTTACACATTTTTAAATGGATAAGTTACACAGTAACACTAATGTTTAAGGAAGATAATTTTTGTTGCCATTTGCCTGATAGTCGGGGCTAATTTAGACTGGAGACAGGAAGGACACCTGGGAAGGTCTCATGGAGAAACACAGTGCAGTGGTCGGGGCCTGGGTCAGTGTAGTGGCTCTGGAAACGGATAAAAATGGCTCAGACTGTACTGAATTTCACATATGGTAAAAATATGTGTTCCTAGTGAAGCATGGCAGTAAGGTGAGATACTGAATGATGGCATATGTAAGCTGAGCTCCGAACAAAGACCAGTGCTCACAAAGATTTGGGGTTGAGCCTGAAACAGTCAAGTTTATTATCTCTTAGGTAAAATGCAATCAGAAGCAAGGCATGGAGGATAAAATACAAATGACTGTGTAAAGTGTTAAGAGAGGTTTGAGAAGAATTTGAATGGCCTGAAAACAAAAGTGGCCTCTCATAGAAGGCTCCCTGCTTAACTCAAGGCAGCACATGTTTCTTAGATGTGAAGCTGAACTAACCATCTGTCTTTTTGACCTCCCCTTGGAAGCGCTCAGGCTCTGCTGCCAAGGTTGAGTGCTCCTTTCCTAGGTCTATCCATCTGCACCTACCGTGTAATGTGAAGTTTTTTTTTTTTTTTGCTGTAACAAGGCAAAATCATTTTAGAAAATAGGTTTTTCTCAAAAATTTCACAGTATAGTATTAATCTTTAGTAGACTAGTGCAAGATAAAGTCACCGCTACCTCACATTTTTTCCAAAGGAAGAGAAATGTGCAAAATTATTCAAGGTGGCAGTAACCACCTTCAACTTTTTGATATGCCAACAATGCAAATTTTTCTGTGGAGTGACCTTGAATCACAACAGTGAAAGAATCAGGCATAATATATTAGGGCTACTGTAAGACTGCCATGAAAGAAGAAAAGTAAAAAGAACATTTACAATGTAAAATTCTTGTAATCCACCATTTTAAAAATCAGATACTACATTAGAGCATATTGTTCTCTCCTTTAGGGAGCTTCCAATAATGTTCCAGCTAGGATTACTACAGTAATCTCAGTTACTATGTAGAAAAAGTAAAAGTAAAAGTAAAGTGATACATAAATTCAATACATGAGTATATATTTTATTGCTTTGTAATCATCAATTTTTCTCTGCATAGTGTTTTGAAAATCATGTTGTTTATTATTCAGAGACCTAAGTTGAAGAGAGAAGCAGTATGTTTGGACTAAATTGGTGACCAAACAGAATTTAAGTTTTTTAAAAAAATTTTAACTTGAGATGTTCCTTTGCTTTATTCGAATTTTTAAAATACAGCAAAAACTTTGGGATACATGACTAACGTAATTAAAATTAATTCAATTTTCTTTTAACATAACATGTCAACAACTCAAATGTTCAGCATTTGGCCTGAGAACCAGAAAGGAAGCAACTTTAAACAGTCAAAATTGATGATAAATAATGCAAAAGCTTGAATACTACTGAGAGTCTAAAAAGTACTGTTTTTAATTTTCTTTTCATTTTACATGGCAGTCCAATAAGATTCATCATCTCATTTTCAAGTCCCAGGAGATCAAAAGAAGCACAGTTGAATAGGGAAGCGTCATTGCTGCAAATAGACATGTAGGTGAAGTGAGGAGATAATATGGCAGTAAGACAGGAGATCTCTCTCCTCCAAAACAAACAAACAAACAAACTGAACAAAAACTGTTTGCACCCTTCAATGTAGGACAAAACATTACATTTCCCGAGTGTAGTAGTGCTTATAGAACAGTACGATCACTGATGTTTACCATCACACCTTGAATCATCTAGAAAAGATTAAGTAATGTATAATAATAAATGCATTTTTAGAAAATATAATAATATCTTAACTCTTGCCAGAAGAGGCCAAACACTTAGATCTTTGGGACATTTTCCTATGCAGACTTATTTTTTAATGAATCTAAATAATTAAGATTTCACAGTGGTTTGCGTTAACTAGTAAGGCAGGGTTTACAATGACACTGTGCATTCCTTTGTGTGACAGCTGTATTAGAAATTAAAAATATTACATTTTCTCATTGATCATCATGTATTTTTACATGGTCCTACTTACCATGTCCTACTTACCTATTTTCCCTACTTACCTATAGGGATAAATAGGTAAGTAGGACCTCCTAGTTTCTAGGCAAAAGTCATTTTATGAATCGACTTCTATGTCAATATCATATAATCCGTAACAACACTGCTAGGCTTGCTATATGCCATACCGTCAGCAGTGGAAATGAAACTCTGACCTTAGCTCCTTATTACCAGTTCAACATTATATTATCATGTCTAATTCTTTTCAGCCTTTTTAATAAAGGAGAAAAATTATTCTATTTACATTTGTTTTATGTTACTGTTGTAAAAAAGCATGTTTTGAGAAGCTAAGTTGAATGAAATAAGGACACTTATACAAGACAAATTACTGTCCCCTCTAGGAATTTAAACTAGAGTTAGAAAGCAAGACCAAAATAAAGGAGGGAGGAAGAAATAAGATAACTAGTTTATTGAGTACCTCATAGAAATCTGATTTTGTGCTCAAAATAATTAAAGAATTTGTTTCTCAAGAATTCCTTTGTGACAGATGAATAACATGAAGCTCAGTCTATATTTGAACAACTGGAAATCAGCGAAACAAGAATTCTAATTGAAGCCTGTTTGGCTTCAAAATCCCTTCTCTTTCCACTCTCCTCCATGGCATCCAGGAACATGGACATCCAGGCGAATGGCTTGTGGAAGATGCGTGATACAAAAATAAGATCTCAAGAATAGCCAAAGGAGGCAGTCAGTTGGACTGGAGGGATGAGAAAAAGTGTCATGTAGAAAAGAGGAGCTTTCATAGATGTCACACACACACAAATCTTGATAAGAGGAGCAGGCAGGGTAGTTTATCAGTTTTTGATCTCCCTTTACCACAGAAAAACTATTATGATCTTTATATGAAAGATTAATAGCCTCAGTTTTAGGAAGATGACAGTAATATCAGGGAAGTGTTTTCATTTTTACAGAGTACGTATTCACCGTATATTCAGAGATTCTTCAGAATTATGTAAACATAAAAATTCCCTGAAAAAAATAATAAACAAATTTAGAATTTTTTCAAAATGACAGAAATTACATAACTAATATAAGCACAATTACATATGTAATTGTAATTACACAATTACATATGTTTTTCTGCATATTGATATTAAATCAGTTATGTTAATGTTAATAGTAGTAGCTGATATTTACTGACTACTTTTTTTCTTTGCCAATCACTGACTCGAGTAAATTGCATGTACCATCTCATTTAATCCTCAGAATAACAATATGAAATACTATTGTCATCCTCACTTTACAGACAATTAAACTGCGCTTTAGAATATTTAAGGAACTTGTCCAAGGTAACAAAGTCTGTGCTGTATACCTTCATATGTTCTTTATATCCCTCTGTATCCTTATGCATTCTCTGTGTGCTCTGGGAGCAGCCTGGCTTCATGAGCATATGACTTACTCAGTTGCACAGGGTTCCACTTTCAGAAAGATCCTGCACTTGATTTATTGTTTTACTGTCACTGTCTTGAAATCCTTAACAATTTTTTTTTAAAATAAACAGACCCTGCATTTTTATTTTGCACTGGACCCCACAAATTACATGGCCAGTCTTGTCTGGGTAGCTAACCCATTTGCTTGGCATCAGTGAGCTCCCGTCTCCCTAGTTTTAGTTTGGTAACCAGAGGAAGGTACTAAAAGGGTGGGAAGAAAGTGAGGGTATAGGATTAATTACTCCACAGAGGGCACAGTCCATCCATGTCAGGGGTCTTACACTGCTTTCTTCTCTGAGTTTGGGCACTGCTCCCTAGTTTCCTCCTCTTCAGAGTGGCTCCCCATTGTTACTACCCCATTGGTTGACTGGCATTGTTGATCTTAAATCTTGTCCATACCTTTCTAAATAGTTTCTTTATCACATTCTCCTCAAATTATCCAGCTTGAATGTGCCATCTGTTTCCTGTAGGGACTCCGACTAATATATACAGTTACTTAAAGAAATAAAAATCTATGCATAATAATTGGAAAAAAATAAGTAGCTTGGAGTTGGCAAAAGCATAGTTTAGAAAAACAAACTGAACTTTACCTATTTCCATTCTATGCCATGCATCTTTCTGATCTAGTGACACAGTAGAAATCAGCTCAGGACAGTGGAGTAGGAACTGCCTGAGGGAAATCAAGGAATGTTGAGTTTCACATGAAGGAACCAGAGGCAACAAGCTCTAGGATCTTGCTGCCAATTTTCTCTCCACAAAGCTGGAATCATCTTGTATGATTCCAGCTATATTCCATCTATATTCCCCAGCTATATTCTTGCATGCCTGTTTCATTGAATCTTTACTTTTACTGGATTTTATAATTTTCTCCAACCTCATCTCTGATTGTTAAAGGAAAACTGGCCTAGAATTGGGTTGAAGTGTTGCCTGACCCTGGGAGGGTGGAGGTGGGGAGCAGAGTCATGATGGAGTCTATGTAACTAAATCTATACATGGGTTTAAATTTCTAAGGCTGTTAGTTCAGTTTCTGAGAAATACCCACGTAATTACTTTCTGAGGCAAGCTCTAGAGTTTAGAATAAAGATCTTAGTTCTGTGGATTCTCTGACATTAAAAATGAATGTGGGAGAAAGTGCTTGTCAAGGAAAAAATAGTGAGGGATTAGTATTTACTCTATATTTCACTTTCAATTTGTATGTTTAAAGGTTCTTATTTTTTATATTAAGATGTTTAAATTACCATTATTTTTTCTTTGTTACTGGAAAATAAAAGATTTCTTAAAGTTCAATTTTATTATGTTTCAATTTCTTATTTCTTTAAAGGCAGAAAAACTAAACTCCTGGAAATATTAATACTTCCATGGGTATTAATAGCACCTATAAAATAAGAATCCAGACTTTGGAAATGGGCATTTTGTATTTTCACTATCAGAATGATACTAATGCATTAGCTCACTGATACTGACTTAAAGTGTGTATGAGAGCTAGGGTTTTTAGTTAGGAGGTTATATATTATAGAACAAGAGCAACTCAAGATTTTTAGCCCCCCCAAAAATTAGAAATAATCACATGTAGAGCCTCAATCAATAAACTTTCATCTCATTCTATAAAAACCAAAACACTGTCCTGCAGAGAAGTCTTTTTTTTTTTTCTTTTTCTATGTACCCTCACTTCCTTGGTGATTTCACTCAGGTGATGATTTTAGATACCATCTATATGCTGATAACTCACAGATTTCGGTCTCCAGCCCAGATCTATCTTCAGAACTCCTAACTTGTATGCATGGTCCAATTTAATATCTCCCCTTGCATGTTAAATTTAACTCCTAGAATTCAGCTCCTGGTCTATGCTCCTGAACTGGTTTACATACATCCTTACCCATCTGAGTTAATGGTGCTTTATCCTTCTTCTTGATCAGGCCAAACCCTGGAATCATCCTCGCTGTTTTCCCCTCACATCCCATATCTAATCTGTCAGGAAATCCTATAGATATTACTTCAAAATCCAAGTACCTTTTACCACCTCTACTGCTACTTCCCTGGTTTAAGCCTCCACCACCTGCCTCCTAAACTATTGCAATAGCCTCTTACCCATTAGAGGCTAATCTGTTCTTTTTGCATTGCCTTTGTTTCCCTCCATTGATTCTCAACACAACACCAAGAGGAATCATTAGAAATAATTCAGATTATATCACTTTTTGCTTAAAACTCTGAAATGACTTCCCACTACCCACAGAGTAAAAGCCAAAGTCTTTGAGGCCTAGTGTTATCTGACCTCCCCGCTTCTTTGCTGTCTCCTACCTCTGCCCCTCACTGACACTGAGCAGATAAACCGGGTCATGTCCCTTTCCTGCTCCCTTCCCTTCCACTCCTAGTGTTCCTTATCTTTCTCCATTTTTCCTTATTCCAGAGCACCTATCACCTTTTAACACATGGTGTGGTTTACTTATTTATTGTGTTTATTATTTATGTCTGTCTTTCACTGTTTGAATGTAAACCTCATGAGAGCAGGGAACTTTTCTCTGTTTTGTTCACTGATCTATTCCCTGTGCCTAAAATAGTGCCTGTCTGGTAGTAACCAGTCAATATTTGTTGAATTACTGAAAGTTTTATGTACTCCCCCTTTTTAAAATTGACTATTTGAAGGGTTGGGTAGAGAGGTAATTTCATGCCCAATCTATTTTCAGATTGATAAGACAAACTTCAGATAGGTAGCAGGTCTTTTCTAAGTATTGAAAGATTTCAAGAATTATTATAGAACATTCAGAGTTAATATTTCCTAGTGGAAACCCAAAAGTGATTATTTCTCACTTTTGCTATGAGGAATGTTCATGCAGGAAAAAAGAAAATGAATTTTAGAGTTAGTCAGACTTGAGTTCTGCACGTGCCTCTGACACTTTCAAGATGAGTAACCTTGAACGAGACATTAACCTCTCTGAACCTTGGTGTTGTCCTCTGTGAACTGATGATAATAATGTCCCCTACCTCCTAGGGTTAGTTTAAAGATCAGCAAGTTAGTATTATATATGTAAAACACTAGACCAGTACATGCTGTGAAGCCTGGTAGAATTCCCATCCAGTGTCCTCGATTCAGAATGTGGCTGATTGGGCTTCTTTTTTACAAGGACAAAGATAAACTTGATCTTTATTTCTTCTGCCATTTGAGATATTTTCAAACCCATTCTCTCCTCATGAATAGTTAATAAAGAGATGAAGACTTGCAAAATGAGGAAGATTTATCACCAAGTCAGTGAAACTACTGTTACTGGGTGAACAGAGCTGAGGGAATGTGAAGATTTGCAGGTATGTACTAGATAAATCATTAAGTCAGTGATTTAGTGGTAAACTGAATCTTGGCAAGCTCTTGGCAAGTTCTCAGCAAACCAAATCTAAGAATAAATTTCTTTTAAGGAAATTTTTTTGATGGAATGGCTTTCCATGGTTCAAACCTAATTGAAACAACAACAATAGTAACTCTTTCAAATAAACTCAAAAGGATTTCTGAAGTGGTGTAATTAATAGCTGTTGATAATTTGGAAAATTACTATTATTATGTCACTTATATATTTGAGCAAGTTTACATGTACTATATATTTGATTTATTCTGTAATTTCCAGTTATCATCTTAAGATTATTTATATAATTAGGTATTTACTCAACTTTCCTAACTAATACATAGAAATGATCTTTTTTCTTCCTTTTTAGAAATAGAAAGTTTATAAGAAGAGAGGTTAAATGGCTAATCCAGGCTTAGTTTGTCAACCAGTAATAAAAATGGAATTAAACATGGCTATTTTGATTTTCTCATCAGATCTGTCGAGTGTGATAATCTCTCCAAGTGCTATTGAAATTTTCTTTCTTTTTGGAAAATGCTTACACAGGGCAGATTAAGTGGAAGAAATATGTCAGCATTTTTCTGCTATAATAAACTAAATATGAATGTTCCTAACATGATCTCGAACAACTAGTGACAGTAGAAACAAGTGCCTCTTTCCTCTATTGACCTTTTGGGGGAAGCTTTCCCCTATTTCAAAATCTTGGAAGAAATATTCACATTGGTTGACTGTAGCAGAAATGCGAATAACAATATGACTCATCTGAGAAAAGGTACAGGTCTGTAAAGCTCTACATTTCTCTGGACTTACTCACTTGGGTGATTTCATCTGAAGGTCAGCAAAGAGTTCAAAAATAGAGTTGGCAGCATAAAGTGATAAGATTGTCTTTTAGTTCTATAACTCTCTGCAAACTTACTTTGTTGAATCTTGGTGCTGGATGCCAACATCAAGGCAGAGTGCATGGAATTTTCTTCACAAAGATGTGATTGCAGCAAAAGCACTGTAATCAATATGTACTCACCATTACTTTCCACAATATAAATAATTGATTGATAAAACAATACATCAAATCACTGTCAACTTTATTGCCATAAGAGGCTTTTTTCCCATATAAATTATTGCTCTATACCCTTTCATTAAATCTAGTTTTGTATTTCAGCATTATGGAAAATTCTATGCTTGAATTCCCTATAAAGTGGAATTAGGCTGTCTATTAACCACAGGGGCTTTCAGCTTGGTGTTTGAGTATTTTAATTGTCACTGTAATTGATTTTACCTTTGACTTGACATGGTGATTTCTTTGTAATTTGTTGATGATTAATGACCATCCTCTGGTTATTGCTGCTTGGCTGGCCAGAAATGGAGCAATTGGTTTGTCTTGGCTCTTAACTTTTCGTAAAAGTCTTAAAAAATCATTAAAGGGGGCTGTGTAAAAAGGTTTTGACCTAAAAAGGTTTATACCCTCTGTGGTTTAACTGTTTTGTAGGAAAAGTTGGAAGGCTACAATTAAGTGTATGTTGGTGAATTTTATTTTTATGTCCTTAAGATACACTGACATTCAAAACTTTCTACTTTACAGCCTTTTGATCAACCTCTCAGTTTTAGAAAAGTAGATAGATGCCTTTGAAGATTATGAGAAGTTAGTATATTTGAATTACTACAAAAATTTTCCAAATAAAAGTTCCCAAAAAGTGATTCTGTTGTTACTAATGGAATTATTATGTTCTAAGGAATATAAATTACTGTTCAAAACACCAGGAAAAAAAAGCAAAACTGACAGTAAGTTACTACTGACAGTAAGAGTTATTCTGAAATGCTCTATAACTCAGAATTTTAAATATAAAAATGTGAGTTGATACTATGCAAAAGGATTTGTCAAGTACTGAAGAGACAAAGAAGTATATAGATATGATTTTTTTGTCCACCTCTTCTCAATACACACATAATTGTAGAGAAATTATAATCTAGAAAGGAAAATTAAGTGACATAAAGTAGTAAAAATGCATAGCATGTATAAAATAGTTGATGGAAAAATTTGAATTGTGTACAGAATCTTTGTGTATAACTTTCCTTTTTAAAAAAAAGAAAATGCACATGGACTAAGATATATAAATATTTTAAAGCTCCTGGGAAAAGTTTTATATACTTAATTAATAAGACTAAATGAATAGAATCCTTAGGTGTGAACATATAATAGTAGAGAAAATAATTGGTAATAGTAGAGAAAATAATTACTGAGAAATATATTAAATCCAATTTAAATATTTGGTCTAAAATAGTTTTATTTTGAACATAATAACAAATTATTGAAAATTAAAGTCTCTCAGGCTAATCTAATACAATTGATTTTAGAACACCAGTTCTTAAGAGCAACAAGTCTTTGGCACAAGTATTTACATTTGTCTTATTATGTTGAATGTAATTACAACCTTGCAAATTTGAAAAAAATAAATTTATTACAGAATAAATTGTAGGTTAAGAAATATAGATCTGTTTCTTAAATTCGCAAAATAAGCTAGCAATGTCTGGGTGTTTTTCTAATAAGAAAAAGATTCGTTCTAAGCAAGTAGGAGGGCTGCTGCCTTAACCAAGGATTCTGCCCCTGATTTTGAGTATTTTCAGGCCTTCAACCAATGATGAAGTTCCTAATGGACGCCTGTAATCCTAGCACTCTGGGAGGCTGAGGCGGGAGGATCGCTCAAGGTCAGGAGTTCAAAACCAGCCTGAGCAAGAGTGAGACCCCGTCTCTACTATAAATAGAAAGAAATTAATTGGCCAACTGAAAATATATAGAAAAAAATTTGCCACGCATGGTGGTGCATGCCTGTAGTCGTGGCTGCTCGGGAGGCTGAGACAGAAGGATTGCTGTAATTTATGTTGGCTGAAAACTTATTTTATAAAATGCTGATTTATTTCTTCTTTCTTTCTTATCCTCCTCACACCTTCACTTAAAAAAAATATGAGAAGTGATTTTTTTTTTCCATTTGGAGGTAATTAGCAGAAAGAATCAAGTATTTTCCCTATGTCTTTGTTAACAATCTATATCAAGTCTGAATTATTTATATTTACAATTATTTCTCAAAAAATTGCTTCTTATACTGTACACTTTCTAAAAGTATGAAATTTACATTATTTTCACAATACACTTGACATATTTATTCAGCATATAGCTTTGAACATTGTTTCTTGATGCAGTTTTCTGTGATTAGATGTACAGAAAAGCATGGATTATCAAGGTAGAACTAAGGACTACAAAATAAGCCACCAAATCTCAGTTGCTTTATGACAGATGAAATGTGTATGTCTTCTTATTTCACAGTCTAATACAGGTAAGTCAGGGGGCAGGGGATCTGTTTCACTCATTCACAGATCTAGGCTACTCCCAGCCACTAGCCCCTTTATCTATTGTATAAAGCCTAGGAGTACTCATCTGATTCTTCTATATCCATCAGGCAGGTGATGGAAGACAGAGAGTGTGGGGGATTGTGTAGGAGGTTTTAGGAGCAGGCCTGGGTGTGGTATGACTTTATTTTCACTCACTTTCCGTTTGCCAGGATTTAGTCACGAAGCCAACCTAGCTGCAGGGGAGGCTAGAAATATAATTCAGCTTTTTGTAAAGGAGGAAAAAGAAATCACTTTTGGTAATACAGTCAACACTTAAACAATGTAGGAGTTAGAGGTGCTGACCTCTCCATGCAATCAAAAATCTGCATATAACTTTTGACTTGCCCAAAACTTAACTACTAATAGCCTGCTATTGACAGGAAGCCTTACCAATAACATAAATAAGTCAACTGATACACATTTTGTATATATATTATATACTGAATCCCTATAATAAAGTAAATTAGAGAAAATAAAATGTCACTAAGAAAATCATGAGGAAGAGAAAATATATTTACTATTCATTATGTGAAAGTAGATCATCATAAAGGCTTTCATCCTAATAGTCTTCACATTGAGTAGGCCGAAGAGGAGGAGAAAAAGGAAGAATTGGTCTTGCTATTTCAGGGGTGGCAGAGGCGGAAGAGGTAGAGGAGATGGAAGGGGAGGCAGGAGAGGTAGGCACACTCCGTGTAACTCTATGCAAATACATCATCATTGCTTTCTGACTTTTTGCCTTTTCATTTCTCTGAACATGTTTCTCTGTGGTACCAATCCTTATTCCACTGCTTGCTTCAGTTTCAGTGCCTGTATCATAGGAGGATCCCTGCTATTAAAAAAAGTCAAAAGCAGTCTTGAATAACTGGAACCCTTCTCCCAGATTGTCTAATGTCAATTTGTCTTCTGACACTGCTTTTCCTAGATCTTCTTCCTCATTGTCTAGCACTGGCTCAGAAGCACTCATCTCCGTCAAATCATCTTCTGTTAATTCCTCTGATGTGGTTTCTAATACCTCTTAAATTTCAACAAGATCCATAGGTGAAACCCTTCACATCCCACCTTTTTGGGTTTCTTTGGTTTTTGTTTTGTTTTTTTGCCATATTCACAATCTCTTTCATCATTTCCTTGATTGGCTATATTGTAAATCCTGTGAAGTCATGCACAACATCTGAACACAGTTTTTTTTTCTCCAGCAGGAATTTATTGCTTTGGGTTTGATGTCCTTTGCAGCTTTTACTGTAACAATGATGGCTCGTCTTCAATGGTGTAATCCTTCCAGACTTTCATGTTGTTCTCTCTATTGGGGTTTTCTTCCATGGCATTGACAATTCTTTTCATAGAGTACTGTGTGTAATGAGTTTTAAACATCTTCATGTCCCCCTATTCTAGAGGCTGAATTAGAGATATGGTGTTTGAGGGCAAGAAGGCCACTTCGTGTTGAACTAATGGGGTTCTGGATGGCCAGGAGAATTGACAATATCAAAAGAATTTTAAAAGGCATTTCCTTACTGGCAAGGTACTCCCTGACTTCAGGGATGAAGCACTGATGAAGCCAATCCAGAAAAAGGGTTCTCACTGCCCAGACCTTCTTGTTGTACAACCCAAAGACTGACAGTTGATGTTTATCTTTTCCCTTCAAGGCTGAGGGGATTAGCAGATTTATAGATAAGGGCAATTCTGATTATAAACCCAACTGCCTTTGCACAAAACAGTAGAGTTAGCCTATTCCTTCCTGCCTTAAATCCTGGTGCTTGCTTTTCTTCCTTACCAATAAATGTCCTTTGTGGCATATTTTTTTTCCAGAATAGGGCACTTTTGTCTGCCTTAAAAACCTATTCAGGCAGATATCCTTCCTCCTCAACGATTTTCTTAATAGTGCCTGGGAACTTGTCTGCTGCTTCTTGGTCAGCAGAAGCTGCTTCTCCTGTTCATTTTTAAAGCCAAACCTCTTCTAAAATTTACCAAATCATGCTTTGCTAGCATTAAATTCTCTAGCTTTAGATCCTTCACTTTCCTTTTGCTTTATGTTGTCATACAGTGATTTCACGTTCTCTTGGATCATGTTAGAATCTATAGGTATGACTTTCTTATTGCAAATCTATACCCACATAACAGCTGCATTTTTAATATTAGGTTAAAAAAGTATTTTGCAAATAAGTGCATGGTTTTCACACCTGCTGGCATAGCTGCAGCAATGGCTTTATGAATTTGCTTTCTTTCTTTTTTTATAATGGTCTTTATGCTGGATTCATTTTTCTTGAAATGGTGGGCAACCACAGCCACAGACCTCAATCTATAGTACATATCCAGCAATTCAGTTTTTTCTTGAAATGTCATGACTTTTCTGTGCTTCTTGGGAGTACTTCCAGCACTGCTAATGAGTCTTATAGTGTTATTCAAAGTTTACAGTATTGCACTAAACACTATGAAAGATATGCAAGAACTGTGAGAGATCACTTTTTACTGCAATATAGAATTTACTGGAGAGATGAACTGCACACGTGGAAATGATCAGTGTCACATGACACTTTAAACAGATGCTTGCAACATTTCAACTCACTGCAATAGCAATGGGAGGTAACTATGAAATTATTGCAGTAGTACAGTATATACTATAATTAATTTTATGCGGTGATGGTTCAATACCACATCTTTACATTTGCTTATCTTCTCTTGACTGCAGAGGGTACCATGTATGATCTCTAAGTGTGTGCATAAATTTTGATAAATTTTAACTTTTTATAATAGATATATGGCAGCAAATAATAAAATAGACTAGTATATAGATATGTTTTATGTATTCATGACATACCTAAGTTTTTCTTAATTTTTTTGATATTTCTAGTCTACTCACTTCATCCGTGAGTTGTTTAAAAACTGTTGTAAATCTCCAAAAAAATTTCCAATATATATATTTAAAAATATCCATATATAAGTGGACCCGCAAAGTTCAAACCCATTTTATTCAAGGGTCAAGTGTGTAGATAAACATTTTTGATGAAATATAAACATATGAATTGAGACGTGTTCTAGTGTAAAATACACTAGAGGAATGATTTAGAAGACCGAACAAATAAAGAATAAAATATCTAATTAATGCTTTTATATTGATTATATGTTGATGTATTATTACATTTATATTACATGTGGGTGTATTAGGTTGACCATATTATTAAAATTAATTCATTTGTTTATTTTTATTTTTCTTAATGTGGTTACTATAAAATTTTAAATTATATATACAGTTTATATTATTTTTTCATTGGTCAGCATTGTTATGAACCAATCTCGCATATAATCTCATAATATAACAAATGAAATGCAATAATACATTGCATTGATAGATTAGGTGCAGTCTTTATGTTTTTATGTTTGTCTGGTTTTATTCTTACCAGGTAACTCTTCCTCTTTTTCAGGTAACAACCAGATGGGTAGTAATTTTCTCTATAACTTATATATTTATACAATATGTATATATAATGAACATAGATGTATTTTTGTCATTTCTTTGCTTTGCAAAAATAAGATTATTTTACATTTGTTTTTCTTCTTCTCACTTTTTTTCACTCATCAAAGGCTTATGGAAACCTCTTCAGACAAATGTGGCAACTATTATCCTAATAGTTGTATATAATTCCACGTGGAGATGTGTAAAATTGATGTGAAAGTTTATTCAACTCTTATTTAGTTGGAAATTTAATTTATTTAAAGTTTTTGCCACTACGACAATGTCCTATATCCTTGATTATATACAGAATTAATATATACTAGGTCTTTTAGATTCCCAAAGTAATATCATTGCATTACAAGTTAAAGTTATAATAAAAGCTTTTAAATGGTTTTCAAAAGGACAGACATGATGTACATTCTCACTATCTGTTAAAATATATATTTCCCTGAACCATCAATAACAGCAATAGACAATATAATTATATGGGGAATTTACTGGGGTAAATTAGAAGGAAGTGGTCAATTCTGCACAGTTTGAGGAGAATATCAAAATTTTGTAGAGAAGAAAGGCTTAAAGATGAATCTGGGAAAATAATTTTACATATTTATATTTTTGAACATATAAAGTAAAGTAATATATTTAGTACAAAAGAAATAGTTTCTATACAATACAGAGATGGCAAGTTAAGAATTTTCTTTTAAGAAAAAATGAACTATCTTATAACTAGTTCTCTAGAGCTCATTCTTTCCTAATCATTAATGTGTAGAAAAAAATTTCAAATATAAGAACATGAGATTTTTTTCCCAAAAGAATTGTCTTATTGAGATTTTTATTCTAAAGTGTATTCATGTTTATTATAAAAATATTTCATGCAATATAGAATTTTATAAAGTAGAAACTAGAATGTATTACTGTAGCTTTAATGATACTATTTGATTTGCTATCAATATGTCTCATCCACTTTTCCCATAATTTTTATTTTTCAAAAATGATTTCATATAGTTTATAAAAAGTTCTAATGGAATTTTAGATGGAGTTGCATTTAATTTATAGATGAATTTATGAGGAATTGACAGCTTCATAATACTGAGTCTTTCTTTCTAAGGGTATACATCTTTTTGTTTATTCAATTATTCTTGAGCTTTTAAAACTTCTTTAGGCCTCTTTGGGAAGATGGGATGGGGAATAGTAGAAGGTTCAGCTTAAGCAGAATCAGATTCTTTTTCAAGGTATGATCCTTTATTTGTAGTTTATGCCACATAGAGGTAAGCTCATAAAATGATACACAGTTTCTCAAGTACAGTAAGACCAAAGAGAGCACGTATCATTTGAAAAAAAAAAATCTTTAAGCCACAAAACACGTTTGTTAAATATGGTTGCTGACATTTTTAGGGTGACTTTACCTATAAAATATTTTTCCAACTATCAAAATTTTCTTGGATAAGTTAAAGAAAATATTGAAAATGTGTGGTTAAATTATGTGATTGCTTATACTTTTAGCAAAAGATATGTGTTGGTTAGGCTCCTTAATAATAACTTAGAAATATCACTTCAGCATTAATTTTGTTTAATGTTATTATTTGGTTTATCCAAGAGTAACCCAAATGCTCTTTTATAAAATTTTATTAAAGAAGTGGAATCACTTGAGCCCAGGAGTTTGAGGCTATAGTGAGCCATGATTAAATCACTGCACTCCAGCCTGGGCAACTGAGCAAGACCCTGTATCAAAAACAAAAACAAAAATAAGTAATGTTAAAAATTAAATGCTTTTCAATATTATTCCTAGTGAAATTTGGTACAAATGTTTTACTCTATTTTAGACAGCTCATTTAACATCAGTTTATTTAATGTCTAATATAGTTTTTCTTTTGTTTTATTTTATTTAGAAACTTGTAGAATTATATACTGTCAAGGTCTCCAGAGAGTTATGTGGTTCAAATTGTTTAAGCCTGAAGATAATTCAGTTCTTATCAAAAAGACAATTGCAATTTTAATCAATCCTATTTTAAAATTTCTCTATGAGTTCAGATTGTGTTACATCTTTTAGAGTTATCCAAAGGTTGAATCATCCTTTCTCTCAAGGATTATATTAATTTCTAAATGGATTTTCTTTTGCTGTCCACACATTTGTCATTCTATAAAGATTAATTAGTTGAAATGCCCAGATAAAGTTATAGACTTAATTCTCACATGAGCCAATTTGCTTTGTCCCTACTCAGTGCCCTGAAACTTTATTTCTCATACTCCTGAGGCTTAGAAATACCTCACAAAGTATGTGATCTTTATAGATCCATTAACAAATGCTAGGTAAAATTAGTTTTGGTTTAAGGGAATATTTTTGACTGTACCACTTAGTTTTATCTTTTCAGGACCAATTTCCCTTAATTCTTTTCATTTTAATTATAAGATTGATTATTAAATATCATTTAAATAATTTTTACTACTTTTCATCCTTTATACTTTTTGGTTTGAACCTGTTAGCTGAAACTGTATGTAATATACTATACATGTAATTCTTCTTGAAGGAAAGGGAGGATTTGTTCATAAGTCCTTGTTCTAGTATGCTTTTTCAATCGAATATCCAATATCCTATTAGGAAATAATGATGTGTATATAGTGAAGAATTAGCTTTTTAAAATTTTATTTTTAATAAAAGTCTTGAGAAGAAGAATTAACTTTAACCAAACAGAGATCTGACTTTTACCCTTGGCTACTGTGAGGTGATCTCTAGCCCCCTGGAATTTCCTGCCTGATGGGAGTTT
The DNA here is from genome assembly GCA_008086735.1 of Cheirogaleus medius. Lineage (NCBI taxonomy): Eukaryota > Metazoa > Chordata > Mammalia > Primates > Cheirogaleidae > Cheirogaleus > Cheirogaleus medius. The sequence goes on from VBSM01000361.1 coordinate 23,091,844, forward strand.
CTTTTTTTTTCTTTTTCCTAGGGTCTTTTGCCACTGGACAGTCTAACAACGTGATTTATGATGGGGTTGCTGGAACATGCCATATCAGTTCCTACCTCTTAAGAAACTAGAGACTAAAGGTATTGGACTGAACCTTCAGGAGGGGCTGGTGACAAAAGGTCAGCCATGCGGGCAGTGTGTGATCAATCTCCAATAAGAACTAGGGACTTCAAAGGTTCAGATAAGCCCCCTGGTTGGCAGTACTCCCTATTGTCACACACTATATCCAGGAAGGGATAACATCATCCAAGATTCCATAAAAGATGACCTGAAACTCCACATTTGGATTCCTCTCAGATTTTGCCCTATGCATCTCTTCCTTTGCTTATGCTTATTAATATTTTTTCACTATAATAAAACTGTAATCATAAGTATGGTGCTTTCCTGAGGACTGTGAATTGTTCTAGTGAATTATCAAACCTGAGGGTGGTCATGGAAACCCTAAAATTTTATAGGCAACTAGTCTGAAGTGAGGGTGGCCCTGGGAACCCTCAAACTTGTGGCTGATGTCTGAAGTGAGGGTGGTCTTTTGGAGACTGTTCCTTCAAGGCTGTGTAGGTTTTTTAACTCATAATAATGTCCTTAATTAATGCAATATGTAAGTACAGGGTAGTACATCATGTGTTGTTACCTAGATATATCCACATGAAAAAGATCCTTTTGTTTAAGGAACCTCATTAACTACTATTTGTCCAGCACTGAGATAGGGACATATTTAACAATTCCTTTTCTTGAAATAATACTCAGGTATTATTTCATCGTGAAAACATATCCTTACTATAGAGATAATTGGAATATGATAATATGTTAGATAAATAAAGTCTGAAAATAAACCATTATATTGGTGAGCAATTTGAAATACTTGAACTTGGGACACCAGTTATATTTAAAACCTGTTCAGATTAATTGGCTATAGCCTAAAATTCTCTTCTATTGTCATTACATGTCTTTTAGTTTGATTGTAATAGAATACTCATTCTTCTTTTATAGAGCTATCGGAGGAAAGATGGGAAAGATAACTAAACCACAAATTTTGGCAATTAAAACTGTTTTGAATGGAGATAAAATCCTTCTTTATTTGTAGTTTTTCTAGGTTTCATTGTGTTTAAAAGTTACTAGGGATTAAAAACTTCTCTAAAAAAGGATTGAAAGACCGCAAAGATTGCTGATAAATAGCCCTCTATTGAGTTTGGAGGAAGTGGTTACTGTGAGACCAGATGACTGGCCTCCTAGAATGCCTTTATTAATGATCTGGGAGAGGCTATAAAAGCATTCAAATGAAATTTCAAAGATGCTAAATGAAGGTTTTTCAAACACCACAAAATTGACTAAATTATAGAGCTGGTAATTAGGAACGTGGGATGTAATTATTTCCAAGGATTCAAGCGGTAACATTCAGGAAGAGGTAATGGTAATCATGAGAGCAATTTTTTTATTTTCCGTAAGAATGTTTGTCTGATTTTTGTCTTACTAATTCATTACATGGCATATATACACTTGTTGAGTGTTTGGCCATATTCTGATAATTTTCATAATTGCCAGTGAGTCATCTATGTCACTTGTCATTAACTGTGATGGTTAATACCTTATTCACATTTAAAAGTAATAAAATAGGACCTGACAATTTTGGTTTTGGGAAAAATGTCATTGAGTAAATGAATTATCCAACTAAAGCTATTTGACTCTTCCCTCCGTGAACTCTTTTAGGTGGTTATTTTTAAAATAGCAAACATGTATGTTTTGCCACACAGTTTACATAGAATCAATATATCTGTTCTCACAGTTAACAGAAATTCTGAGTGTTATAATTTTTTCTTACTACTTGTCTTTGATTTTACAACCTTTGAAATCCTTTAAGGCTTACTGTCACTTTCCAAGAATACAGCTGAGAATAATTCAAAATCATTTAGTAAATTGCTGCTTTTCAATGGCAGAAGTGGGAATGTAGTGGAAAGAGTTAATGTAGCTACGATTGGTGTCTATTTACCACCACAGAGTGGCAAGCCCAGGGAGAATATGGCTAAGTGCATGTTTGTGGAGTCAGCTAGTAGCAGCAGGATTTCAGAAAATGACTTAATGCTTTAGTCATGTGCTTCAGTTCTAAGGGTTGGTGCTATTAGAGTGAAGACAATATTCACAATGTCTTACACCTTCTGAGTGTTTGACATTATGTTATCCTTCCAACTGTGAAATGAATTCTGGGCTGTCCTCAAATCCCAGTAAGTAACTAAAACTGTGCTAATGTAAAGTAGGTAGCAGAGCAGTAATTACTGCACACACTTAAAAATGTACCAAGCTCATTTACCCTGTGTTTTTAAAGTGATACATGGTGTGCCTAAACTGACATTAATTAGACTCATGGGTGATGCCACAGGAATAAGGACATGCTTATTGCAATCAGCTTATTCCAAGTCAGGCTTCATAATATTAATAGTTTAAAGATTGGGGGCAGTGGGCGTGTCACTCAAAATCCAATCTCTGACATGGGTTACAGGAATTTATGGTCAGAATTCAATCTAGAACACTTTGGAGTAGCTCTGTGGTTAACACCATGCTGAATCATCAGATGTTAGCTGAGAAGTGAACCAGGTCTCCTAAGACAGCTTCCTCCTCTGAATGGAGTTCAGCAATTATTCCAAACATGAAAAATTTTTAAAAGAATGATAGTGATGCTGCTGAGTCTGACATGTACTGAGAATTCAAGATGTATTAGACATTGCTATAAGTGTTTTACATGTAATAACACATTTGGTAATCCAAACTCATTTAGTCCCTGAAATAGGTTCTGTTATTATTTTTATTTTACAGATGAGGAGAAGGCAGCACAGAGAAGTAAGTTATCTGAGGTCACATAGTAGGTACACTGGGATTCAGACTCATACAGTCTGATGATAGTTTCTTCACTCTAAATCAGCACTTAATGATGATTTAGGAATTTTGACATATTTGGACCCTTATTTCAATGATTGAAAATATATATAGGAGATCTTCAGGCTTTGCTTTTATAAACAAAGTTATTCCTTAAGAGGACTAAAACCTTGTTATATGCATGACTTCAACACACTTCAGAAATGTCATTAGGTTAAAAATATATTTTATCAGATCATATCTGTTAGAGATGGAGGTGTCTTTGTAGACATCTGGTCTACACCTGCAGGCATGCCTTTAAGAAGGTGTTTGAAATTCCTGAAATAATATATTTTGTAGACACATTTTTTTTTCTGCTTCAAATATTGACTCATTTCATCAGATTGTCAAAGGGTTCTATGACCCATAAATATTAAGAATCCAATCTAAATGTCTTTAGATCAGGGTGGGAAATCTTTTCATGTTGGAAGGCCACATTAATTTAGCTGTAATTAAATAAGGCCACATTTGAGAAATTTCAATTAGATATATTTAAGAATGTACATTATTTTGTAAAAATCTAACTCCTATGAACTTAATAATTTCAAAAAATGAAAACTTTTGTTAATCTTAAAGTTAACTAACCTTTTAATGACTTTGTTGTATCTGCTTTTTGTTGGAAAGCATTTGAATATTTCATTGCAGCATGGAGGTCCTCAATTTCAGTTGATCCTCCAGATGGGTGTCAGTCATTTGTGACCTTAGGGGCATCCTGATTTAGGTTAGGTAGGAGGATGTAGATTTGCAGCAATAAGTGGTTGAAAAGCAAGAAAACATTTTTCAGGCATGTTGCCAAAGGTTTGAGTATTCTGGATTTTTCCATATTTCAGTTGAATCTTTCTTAGCATCAAACAATGGCTTAAGAGCTCAATCAATTCCATCTGTAGTTCTTTAGATACCTTAGTGATATCAACTAGGTGAGGCTGAAATGCTAATTGGAGTGTAACATCATGATTCTTAGTGAACCTTTCATTGTATTTTCCAATTAACAAGTCTATAACAGCTATGTATTCTTCAGATGATTCATATATATCATCCTGCTAATCAATGATCTTTGCTAACTGGGGAAAATGTTGATCCAAAATTTCTTTTTGAAATAGAAGCATTTTGAAAAAAGTAGATTTTTTTCAAAATGCTTGGATGTTTTTGCCACATACCATATATAGACTTTGTTTTACCTTGCAAAGAAATATTCAAGTTGTTATGATTTGACATGATATAACACAAAAATGCCACATTCGTATAGAAATCTTCTTTCAATAATTCAAATTGCTGATTCTGTTCTTCATTAAATTTAACTATCTGTTCTTGCAGAGATAAAATTTTGGCTAACACCTGTCCCTGCCATAGCCAATGCACTTTAGAATGACATGGCAAATCCACACTGAATAATTAATTGTTCAACTTTAGGAAACTGATGATGCCATGTTGCATTTGCAGGAATATAGTTAATAATACTTATAACTTGTTGCAAAGTGTCACTAAAATTAGTAGCTTTAGCACAGAGATTTTGCTGATGCAAGATACAATGAAAAGAAATGAGACCATCTGGATCTGTTAATGCTTTTTTTATCTGCACAGTAAACCCTTCATGACTTCCTGTCATAGAAGGTGCACCGTCTGTACATACACTCACTAAATTACCAAATTCAGTCCAAATTCATGGCATTTATCTTGAAAGTTGTTGAAGATATCTATTCCTGTGATCTATTCTTACAAGTGCCCAAAGTGAGTAACTCTTCATAGCAAAGAATATCTTCTGTTATGACCTGAATGAAGTATAAAATCTGTGCAAAGTCAGTAGTATCAGTTGATTCATCCAAAGTGATTGAATAATATATATTTTCTTTTTGAAGTATTGCATGAAGTTGTTCTCTTAAGTTGAAGGCCTAATTCATGGGGCTGATCAGTTATGGTTCTCCTTGAAAGAGGCAGTTGTTTGTACTTTGAAACATTATTAGGGTCTAAGCATCCTACAACTTTGATGATGCATTCCTTCACAATTTCTACATCACTGAATGGTCTCCCTTTTTTCCCCTGAGTACGTAAGCTACTTTATAAGTTGTGTCAGTGGCATTATTCCCAGGTCTTCTTGCTGCTTGAAAGAATTGTCTTTGCTTTTGCTTTTCATTTCTTTTAATTTCTGCAATACAACCTTTTATGCCTCTACCTCTAATTTAAAATATTTGTGGTCCTTATGAGTGTTATAATGCTAAGGAGCATCAAATTTCTTTTATATTGATATCTCAGTATCACAAAGCAAGCAAATCATCTTATCTTTAGCAGAAACAAGATAATATTGCAAATCCCAATCCTCATTATAATACCTGCTTTCTTCCTTCAGTGTTCTCTTGGTCTTATTGACATGATGGGCTGTTAGGCAGCCAGAATTAAAAAATACTGTTGAGCTGTGGAACTATTCACAAATTACATTTCAAACAGAAACATAGTGCACCATTGTCAAAGCTGATAGCAGACTGGCGTACTCAACCCCCGTAAACTCTCGCCAACCAGCCCCGTGCAGTAGTAGTGCCAGTCAGGTGGGGGAAATCATTAGAACTAAATCATGAGTGTAGCAGCTGTCAATTTATCTTTATGGCTCACTAATGTTCTAATTGTGCTAGTCAACCTGGGAGGATTATTTCATTGAAACTTATTTTATTCTTTGGTATTTTAAATATGTTTATTTAAAAAATAAAATAAAAATATACAAGATGAACAAAAATGTATTAATAAAAATAAAAAGATTTGTTCTGTAAAATTTGGGTTCAGTCAAAAAGCTGCACTTAAGGACCTAGAAGGCTGCAGGTTCCCCGCCCCTGCTTTAGATGATGTTTCTTTCCTTCCTGCTCAGTGCCACATTGTCTCATTCTTAAACTCATCCATTTTCATCTTCACCTCATCTCCCTTCTTCTTACCCCTAGCCCATCACCACATAGAACTAAGCTCTCTACTTTTCTCTCCTTTGCCCACAGCCATAAGAGCTGATAGTAAAGGCAGTTCAGTCATCTTTGAAATGAACTCACCATTCTCTTGGCTTACAAAAGGATCCAAACTTCAACTACGAAATGGCCCGAGGGAGCTTGGTTGTTTCAAACTCACTTTCCCCCAGTTACTCTTCACTCTACCGAGTCTCCTTAGTATATTATGCTTGCCCTGTCTTCCAGAGCCTAAAACTCAAAAAAGTCATTCCTTGTCAGAGGTTACACAGCAAAGCCCAGTAATAGTCCCATGACTTTCAATCCATGTCAATTTATAATTTCTCCCACATATATTGTCCCTTTGGGAACCTTCCTCTCCCTTCCCCTTTCAAGACAGATACAAAAACAAAAATGTACTGGGTGGAGAAACCCAAATTAGAGAACATACTCTTCTGGTTTCTTAGATTCTTCCTTAAAACTCTAATTTAGTAAGCTCATCAAGTTTCAATAGGTCAGAAATCTCGATTTGTTATTGATTCATTCATTCATTCATTCATTTATTTATTCTTTATTTCATTCAATGACCTGACATTCATTGTGCCAGGTACTAGTAACTAGCAGTAAAAAGGCAGGCAATGCTTTTGTCTTATACAGCTTTAATTCCAAACCAAACTTCCTTTAGGCTCTCTGAACCTCAATTTTAAGATCTTGGGTATTTAATGAATTCTGTGGTCCTAAAGTGAGCAACATATTTTAATTCTCCTCTGAACAGAGCCATTCATATCTTTGTTACTGTCTTGCCAAGTAGCCTCCAGCAAATTACTTAATATTTTGATTTCTTATTAACTGATGAGCATATATAATAGAGAGAATAGTAATGCTGTGTGATTTTAATGACTAGAAAGTGTCCTAAAAAGATACAGTGCTAAGAGAGCTCCAGGTAGTGAGGGGACCATTTGAAATCTCATTTCCATCTGGCTGCTTATGCAAACGTTTAACTTGTGTTTTGTCCTCTTTATGTATATTTCCTTTGTGGTTGCAGGCATCCCTGATGCCATTATCTGCTATTTGACTTGAAAATTGAACCTGCCTCTTTGAAATATGTTATACAGTTTAAAAAGTGTAAGCAAACTCTGACATTAAAATCAACTTAAGTGGAGACAAACAAATGAATATAGATGGGGGTACTTTGCTGCTTTTCCCCTGGCTCCCTCCCCCACCTACCCTTTGGCTGGAATGTGCATCATTTGACAGAGCCATAATTCAGTATATGTTCAAAGGCTACAGATTCTGCAGTGAGCACTTAAATGGTACTGTAAGTGATATCTTAACAACTTCTGTTAGGCTTAAAAATGAATCCTTGTAGAGACTAATATATTGTACAATTTTTTAAAAAGATCAATGGAGAAAATAGCCTGACTTTAATAGAGTGTTCTTCCCATAATAGCTGGAATTTGAGATTTGCCAGCATACTCACATAATAGTTTTTGCAGTAGTGGTATTACAGTTTAAGGAAACTTCTTGTTTTTTAGGTCTTAATTAATTAGAATTTATGTTTAATTACCATAAAAATAGAACTGCAGTAGGAAAATAGCTTCTTTAGCATTTCTTAAAGTGGTATGTTTCTGGCATTGCTGCTCTTGTGATTTTGTTCACTATGTTGAATACAGCTGTAGGTACTGATTGCTGCAAAGACAGGGCCTGGGACATATGCTTGTAATGGTTGGCAAAGGAGGGTAAGAGTCCCAGGATGGATTACTGGCTTCCATAGTCAAACTGGTAAACCCCCATTTGACAAAGTACCATGGTTTTTGTCTACTGCTATAATCTTAATTGCATTGGAGAAAATTAAGATGAGGCCATAAAGAATATGCAAGAACTTGGCAGCTGTGAACCTCTGAGAATAAGGATGAACCATTTCTCAGAGTTGTCACAGATACACTGTAAGACCTGTTCATGTAGGCCATTGTTCTTTGATGGGGGTTTGGAATCAGCTTTGGTTAGTGTATATGCATAGGGAGATACTAATAAAACACTGTACTTTTGTTTGTCTTAATATTCATCTATCTCTTCAAGTTGTTTTTTGTCTCCAAGAAACTAATCTCCTAAGGGAAACTGAGGCAACAACTGTATTTTCAAATTGTGTTAGTGTCCACCCATGCCCTTGAGAGTCCAAGCAGTCCTGTGGAATTTCATTCTAAGCATATCACACTTATGTGTTTGGATGAAGGAGCAAAGTATTTCTGAGGCTTCTGTGCATTTTTGAGATGTACAGAGCAAATGCAGAAGCAGTGAAAAAGGAGACAGAGTGTGCATGCACAGGAGGAGGCTAGACCCGATAAATGGCACCTAATCTTCTTCCTTCTGCTATAGAAATGGACACAAAGTAAGTGACTGTAGCAATGGGTAGATAAGTAGATGAGGTTAGAATTATCTGAGCTCCCTGAATGATATGAACTAGAAAGACTAAACCAGGATTAGCGAAAATACGGAACATACGAAGAAAAGAAGTTCTCTGAAATATTAACAAAACAATTGACTTCTGTAAGCGGTTTAATTCAATGACTTGAAATTGGTGTCCTGCCAATTAGGTGCTAATCGGAAGAGTTTAAACTCTGGGAATTTATACAATAAAAAAATAGTCTTTCCCTTCACAATTTTAGACTCCATATCAAGCTTACAGGAAACAATTTTTTTCAACTGATAAGTCAACAGCATTTATTGAACATTCATTGTACACAGAACAATGTATCCCTCGCTACATTTTGTCTGAAAAACTGAATGTGGAAGTTTCTAAGAAGAGACACAGGTTCAAGTCAAGTTTAGTAACATCAGGGGCCTTGTTAGTTACCAACCTCACTGATTCTGTGGTTCAGTTTTGAGGTTCCAAAGATTGTGTCAGAATGGGGCTCCTTTACATTTGTTGTTACTTGGGCTTCCTTTCTTGAAGCTGTTAACCTAAAATAATCATAAAGGCCAGAATCTAGAATAAAGAGCATTTATTCAAACGCAAAGTTTGAGGGCAGCCATTTGGAAAGCAAAGATTCCAAAGACTCAAAGTCAGTGTTCTGAAGTATAGAAGTTTGGGATTGTTTATGTAGACAAAGTTTAGGGAAGCGTAACAGAATTTCAACGTCTTTCTATATAAAACTTAATGCATAGTTACAACAATCTGATTTGTTGAAGTGGTCTTTTTCTTTGGGTATATTTAATATTCCACACTGAAGATGTAACGGTCAAGGGGTCTTGGGTGCCATCCGGTCTGTTAGGTATGGGACAATAAAAGAGGTAGTTAATTTATAATGAGGATCAGTGATTGCAAAGGGAGCAGGTCTGATCTCTGGCCTCTCCCTGTCATTTACAGAGCAAGAACAGTGAGGATGAGAGTTAATTTATAATCTAAGAAGCAGAAGTTGGATACATATTATGTGACTCAGTTTCCAGAGTTTAACTTCCCCTTGGCATAATAAATTTAGAGGGTCCTGAATTTTTTTCTTTTACAAAGCTAAGTGATAAATCATATTAAACTGAAGCAGTTGTATTTCATCGTTGCTTTCTTCTCTACAACAAACTCCACAGGAGGTTAGCTTTAATGTGGATAAACTGTATCAAATTCAGATCATGCTTATAATTAGATGTTGGGATTCAGAGCAGAACTCTTTCTGCAAACAATACTTCTTCTGTCAGGAAATACATGTGACTTTTCTAAAAAGCTTTAGTTGGTCAGTTCCAATTTACTCTCTCTGCCTCTCCTGTCAGTCATCCTTCTATTTCTCCCCTCCCATCTTTGCTTCCCACCTACCCTTGTGCTATAAATTAGAACACATATTCTCTGGGGAGAGGGTGTTTATCACTTCTGATGAGTATCTGGCATTACCAGGAGAATGAAGAGCAGTCACAACAAGAATGATAATGAAGGAGTTTCTAGCATGAAGGAAAAAAAAGAGCCAGTACCATGCAATTTTCTTGAGTCATGTACAATTCTGGCCGTTTGATGTTCAAAAGCCACAGTAGAACTGCCTTTAAACTCTGTACATGTAGGTTTAGTGGCAGTTCTTAGCAGAACATGAGTTCAAAAGGGAGGAATGCAATACTCAACAACAACAAAAAAATTGAATGCATGCTTAGAGGGGCTTAGCAGCCCTGTAGTGCTAAACAGATTATTTTACATAGAGATATAGGTTGGGAGCAGCCCATTAGAGTGAGATCCAAGATAAGAACTATAGCATAGGCAGAAATGTGCTGTTTCCATGCAGCAAATTTATGGTTTGAAACATTATGGAATGAAACATTACAGAACATTAGAGTCACCTTCAGGGATTAACATGGTAAATCTGCTGTGATGTGATGAGCACGGATTCTATGTGTGTCTTCAGGTCTTAGCCATTTTGAACTCCAAATGTAAATACGGTCAGGCATGCTGGAGGTGTGTGTGCTCTGTTTGCTTATACATTGGTGTAAGAAGGCGCTTCTTTTTTCTACCACCCAGGATTTTGAAATGAAGCTTTGTCTCTACATGAAAACCATAAGCATTCTCAGCTTCCATATATCCCTGCTTTATTCCAAATTGACAAATCAGCGAGTTGGAAGAATTGGTTAATTGCAGCAGCTGTAGCATTAATGGCTCTTGGGTTAATTTGTTTGGAAACAATTTATAGGGGGATGAGTTATTGTTCTCCATAATAAATTTTCAGATATTCAAATGACATTGTCAGAACAGCTGCATTAGCTAGTCTTTAGGAATTAAGAAATAATTTCTTTTCAGTTACTTTATTCCAGAATGGTTTCTCTCTAGAATGGTTTTAGGGGATGAGGTTTACCACTCAATAAAAATTAATGCCTTTGTGGAATTGCTCATTCTCCCATAGTATAAGTTTAACTGTATTGCTGTTTTAGAAGTAATGTGAATGCAAAATTAGGTCAGTGTTTTGGGTAGATCCAAATATTTTTTTTTTTTTAACAACTGGAAACTAGTTTTCAGTAACTTTTTTCATTATTAAGTAATCTCTAGTTATTTGAGAATAACTAGTCATGTGTGGCTGCTGGCTTGGTCCTGGACACAGTGACCTATGCTCAGGCCAGGCAAAGCCCATGTACCTGAAGAAGTACCTCTCTTCTCCAGAGTTAGCCAATAAAGGCATGAGGTATCCATCTCTCAAACTCACAGATGGAAGGAAGAAAAAAAGCTGCTTTATTTGTAAAACTGCCATTCACACAATTATAAATTTGAAGATTTTACCTGGACAACTTAACTAGAAAAAAAAAAAATACTCCTTTTCCTTTTTTTTTTTTTTTGATCTCAGTTATGTAGCTTTTCAGCTTAAATCAGATTTATTTTGGTGGCCATTTTTAGAATTTTTCTTAGATATAGATTATCAAGATAGGTAACTCTAGCTTATTCAGAAACCCGGACTTCCAATCATAACATTGGACTTGAGGACAAACTGCATCAGTTATCAGCCCTGGGACCTAGGGCAAATCACTTCATCTGTCTCGAAGCCTTAGTTTACTCATGGACCAAAGGGAAACGGGAGCTTGTTTACCTACCACAGCATCGCTATGAAAATTAAAAGCACAACACAAATGAAAGGCATTTTTGTTGTACGCTCTGGGGTTTTCTAGCTCACATAAGATGATTTAAAATAAAAGTTGTTACAGCTGTACAAATAATGTTTTATACTGATTGATCTCATTCCAGTTTAGGTTTTAATCTGTTGGGTATGGATTTCAGATTAGGGCTCTTATAACTTTTTTTTTCTATTAAATAAATATAAGAGAAAGGCACACTATAAGGAAATCTGAATAATATTCATTTATTAATTTATCAACTCATTCATTCATTCAACATTTATTATGCTCCTACAATGTGAAAGGTACTTAAAGTATAAAGACGAATATAATAAAGTCTTGCCTTTGTATAAAGGCTGTCATCAAAGTGAGTAATTGCGTTGTGATAGGTATTATAACAGAGTTTATAGCAGAGTAGTTTCTTAAAAGAAAAAGATGACAGCTCTGCCTGGGCATGGGAGTGAGGCAGTGAGGATAGGGGGAGTGCAAAACAGCCTTGTGTAATGGTTCTTGTTCTCTAGCAGCCCTTGGTCTGGTGGGGAGGCAGGTATACACTTAATTTTAATGAGAAAGATGCTTCCATAAAGGTATTTACAGGAAGATAAAGATATGTAAATATTTCTGCTTGTTTCCTTGTGTCGAATTAAAAAAAAAAGAAAATAATTTAAAAATTAAAATTATAAAAAAAATATGTAAATGTGCACAAATATGTACTTTGAGAACACAATAGAATGAACGACTATCTGGGGAAAGTGGAAAAGGCTTCACTGTGGGGAGGGGGGAACAGCTCTAAGATCCCTTTCTGGAGGTTTCACTCTCTCCTTAGCTTGTGCCGAACAATTTACATATACTTGCTCATTCCGTTATCACAGATGTTATGGCCTGCTGGTTAAGTGTACCCACTTTGAAAATCCTACAAACCTGGATTTTTATCCCAGTTTCTCATAACTATCTGATTGGTGTTACTTAAGATACTTAGTCTCTAAGCCTTTTCAACTGTAAAGGAGGGATAAGCATACTGCCTCTTTGCAAAGTTAACATGGGCATTGGTCAGAGTGTATATAAAGCAGTTCATCTAGTGTCCAGCACATAGTAAATACTCAATATGTAGTGCATTTTATGGTTCTTGTTAGAGCAACAGTGGCAGTAATAGGAGTAACAGCAGCAGTAAAAGCAGTAGTAGCAGTACACATATGTGAGGTCAGTAGCATTAGTCTCGTCTTAAATATAAGGCCATCAAGTCTCAGAGAGCTTAGTTAAGGAACTTCCTCAATGTTGGTGGTGACACAGCCATGATTAGAGCCCAGTGTTATCTCACTCCAAAGCCCAAGTTCTTAAATACTAAAAGAAGTTGTCATAAAGCTTCCTGAAGGAGAAGTAACATACCAAAAGAAATGAAGTTGAATACTTCATTTTGAAGTACTTTTTAAAGGTTCAGGCTGCCATACCATGCCAATTGGAGAAAGAACATACATATTTTAAAGATATTCGTCCGTGTTATTGCAAAACAAATCCAAGATAGGAATTTGAAAATTAACACTTTGATGAACACAAGAAGCCTTTTGTTAAATGAGCAAGTTCTTTCAATTTCTCCCTGATCTGGGGCATGAAGAACTATTTCTAGTTATCTAGCCAGAACTAGTCCGAATCTGATGTAAAAAGCAGTTCGTATGTGTGTATGCATGTATGTGCTTTTCAACACTCTTAAGGAAGATGTTTTTTGAGTCTACAATGTTACAATTTTATCCCTTTTCCCTTAAATCCAGAGTTCATTGTTTTGAGCATGATATCTCTCAGGCTATTCTGGAGCAAATATGCCATATTGATGAAGGTGTCAATTTCTACCCCAAGCTTAAAAAATACTGTTAGCAACAGTCCCCTCCACCCATAGGCTTCTTTGTTCCTCACCGTGGAGACTGTCTTGCAGAGCAACTGTAGTTTGTGAAAGGGGGGTTTAGGGGGAATCGAATTTTGTGGGGCGAACCTGGGCTTGGTGCCAATAGACCAACATTCAAATTCTGGGCAAGTAACTCCCCTTTCATAACCTCAGTTTCATTATCTAAGAAAAAGAGATGATATTTATCTACTTTATTGGGTTGATACAGTAATCAGCAATAAGTAGAAGTTATTATCATTGCAAATTGTGATATTTATGAATAGTTTTCTCCTCTTCCATGCCAGAAGGGCTGAGGGAACCAGGAGTTTAATACAAAAACTTGTAATTTTTGAGGTACTCTTAAAGAGCTATTGCTGAATTTTTGGCTTCCTACTTCTTTTCCACAAAGGACAGCATCCTGTCAATTATCCCTTCCCCTAGAAACCTTGGCATTTATGGAAGATACAGATATGTGACCCAGGTGGCCAACTTTGACCTGCCCTCATTTAGGAGGATCCTGTGAGCTCTTTTCTGGGCTCAGTTTCTGCTTTCTGTAATTCTCTCTCCACTTATAACCAACATGAACAATTGATACCACATTCCACCTGGCATTGAGCATCTCTTATTTGATCACATTTTTCTTTGACTCACCGTTACTGGCAGTTGCCCACAGTAGGGACTGTGTACTATATTTGTCCTTGTTGCTTATGTTTGCCTCATATTTTGCTTGCTTTCTCATCATTGTACAGTCTCCTCTCTACTCCATTTGTGCCACAAGCCAATGTCTTGCTGTAGGATATACTACACCTCTCTTGGGAGCCAATATGAGCTGCTGTGATCAGTATTGTGAATGCATATGTTGGGGGGGAAAAGTATCCATTTCACTGTGGAACACTTGAAAATCCACAGGAAAATGATATTGCTTGTGTAAAAACTGGAAAATGGACCTCAAGACACTGATTTTACTTTAAGATGTATCTGTAGGAAGGTAAACCAAAAACAAATGCATTCTAATGGTTGATTTTATCTCAATAACTCACACTGTCACGGAGCAAAAGCCAATGTTGTTAGGAATATCTCAACATCACCTTGGGCTGATCTAGTTGATGCAACATTACTCTCAGGTGCTAAAAAAGGTATCGATTGCTTTGGGTGAAGAGGGAATTGTCCCTTCTCATCTGCCTTGTGTAGAGTTCATATGTGTGAATGGCATATATGAACACACACAAAATCATTCATGTATAAATGTATTTGTTAAATCTCATACAAGAAAATACTACCCCAGCTAAGAGATACAATGATACATGTGACAGTAAATTCCTTTCAAGAACATTACATAGAGTTTAGTTTGAGAGATATTTTATTATCTACACAGTGTAAGAAGTGATGCACCACAGAAAAAGTGATACATAAAATGCTACAGGATTTCACAGATAATTTCCATATAAGAGTATCATGTCTAAAGCTGAAGGGCTTGAAAACAACAGCTATTTATTTGCTCACGGTTCTGAGTTTGTGCAGAGCTAAACAGGGGAGGCTTGTTTCTGTTTCAAATGGTATTGACTGGGGTTGCTTCATTGGGGCTGGAGGATCCAAGATGTCTTCACCCACATGCCTGGCTTCTTACCTAGAGAGTCTGGGGTTGACTGGGCCTTTCTCTCTTGCCCTTCATAGTCTCTCATCCTCCAGAGCCTTTCTCTTGCCTCGTGGTCTCTCTATCAAGGTAATAAGAATTCTTTACATGGTTGCTGGATTCAAAGAAGGTAAAAGTAGAAGCTGCAGGCCAAGTAAGGCCTAGGCCCACACCTGGCAAAGAGAAACTTCTGTCACATTCTATTGATTAAAGCAAGTCACAAGAGTGAGCCATATTCAAAAGGCGGGAAATAGCATATGTATATATCTGTGGGAAGAATCGTTGGTGTCTGTCTTTGGAAATAATCTACTACATTGGCCTTGATAACATTTGTAGAATTGAGGCATATGGAACTGTGAAGAAAGAATATTTTAGCTTAGAAGTAGGAAAGTATATGAAAGACAATTGCTGAATTTTTGGTGCCCAGACTGAAGGTTGATTGAAGTTAGACTCTGGAGACTGGTCTATAGCTGAAGAGTCTCTCAATGTTCCTCATGAAAATTCATGCCCAACCTCTTCATGCCCATTCCTGGTATCCATTTGCCTCATATCTGCCTATATCTGGTCACCGAAGAACTGGAGGTGTTTGAAAGCAGAAAAAAGAAAAGACAAATTAGAGGCAGTAGAGTATTCTCTCACTGGTAACAGAATGATGCAGTCAGTATCATCCTCCAAATCAGCATAAAACCTGATAGTTTATAGGGCATCACAGGAGAAGGGTAGTTTGGCCTATGGAGGATCACTTTTACAACAGTGGTATTAGCACATAGCCCAATATGTTCACTGTACTTGACAAATAATCTCTATAGGATTAAAGTGTATAATAAAACGTGTTATGTAGTAGGATACTACTCCATTAAAGAAAACATAAGGCAGGTAAGAGGAAATTAGAATAATTTTATAAATATCCATAAATTTGTTGTCAATAGCTTAATCTCTGTTTGAAAATAATTTAGTAACATTTCTTTTCATGCTGTTTCAACAAAGAAAGGATCAGAGTTGTAGAATCCATAGGCTTGCTGGGATCTTCTTGAGAGCTCATCTGTATTTGAAAAACTTTCAATTTTGTTGTTTTGTGTTGTGTCTTGCAATAAAATTTTTATTTATTTATTTATTTATTTATTTATTTATTTATTTATTTATTTCAGCATATTATGGGGGTCCAAATGTTTAGATTACATATATTGCCTTTGCCCTACCTGAGTCAGTGCTTCAAGTGTGTCCATCCCCAAGACAGTGAACACCACACCCATTAGGTGTGAATATATCCATCCCCTCCTCCCCTCCCACCTGCCTGACACCCAGTGAATGTTACTACTGTATGTGCACATAGTGTTGATCAGTTAATACCAGTTTGATGGTGAGTACATGTGGTGCTTGTTTTTCCATTCTTGTGATACTTCACTTAGGAGAATGAGCTCCAGGTCTATCCAGGATAATACAAGAGGTGCTAGATCACCATTGCCTTTTGTGGTTTAGTAGTATTCCATGGTATACATATACAACATTTATTAATCCACTCATGTATTGATGGGCACTTGGGTTGTTTCCACATCTTTGCAATTGTGAATTGTGCTGCTATAAACATTTGGGTGCAGATGTCTTTTTTATAGAATGTCCTTTTTTCCTTTGGGTAGATGCCCAGTATGGGATTGTTGGATCAAGTGATAGTTTTACTTGTAGCTCTTTGAGGTATCTCCATATTACTTTCCACAGAGTTTGTCCTAGTTTGCAGTCCCACCTGCAGTGTAGGAGTGTTCCTGTCTCTCTGCATCCATGACAACATTTATTGTTTGGGGACTTTTTGATAAAGGCTATTCTCACTGGAGTTAAG
>VBSM01000361.1:23108721-23160315 GCA_008086735.1 Cheirogaleus medius
TTCTTGTTGATTTTCCTGAGTTCTATATAGATTCTAGTTATCAGCTCTTTATTGGGTGTTTAGCATACAAATATTTTCCCCCATTTTGCAGGTTGTCTGTTTGCTTTCATGACAGTTTCTTTGGCTGTGCAGAAGCTTTTTAATTTGATCAGGTCCCATTTATTTATTTTTGTTGTGGCTGTGATTGCCTTTGGAGTCTTCTTGATAAATTTTTCCCTAGGCCAATGTCTATGAGAGTTTTTCCAACATTTTCTTCTAGAATTCTTATGGTTTCATGCCTTAGGTTTAAGTCTGTTATCCACCATAAGTTGATTTTTGTGAGAGGTAAGACGTGCAGATCTTGTTTCAGTCTTTTACATGTGGCTATCCAATTTTCCCTGCACCATTTATTGAATAAGGATTCTTTTCCCCAGTGTATGTTTTGTCTGCTTTCTCAAAGATTAGATGGCTAGATGAGGATGGTTTTATATCTGAGTTCTCAGTTCTGTTCCATTGGTCTATGTCCCTGTTCCTGTGCTAGTGCCACCCTCTGGGAACCTCCACTTATTCCACTATCTGGAAGCTCCCATGTTTCTATTCTTACTTAATTTCTTGTCAATGGAAAAATAATGCACTTACCCTGTCAAAAACTCAAATAGAATAATGGCATACTCTGAAAACAAGTGTCATTCCAAGACCTTTAAACTCTATTCAGAGGCAATCCCTACCAATTTCTCCTGAATCCTTCAAAAAGAGAATCTATGAATGGCTAAAAAGATATTAGATTGGTGCAAAAGTAACTGTGGTTTTGTACCATGAATTTTAAATCATTATAATTAGGCTCAAACACATCTTTATTAATCAAAATAGAAACCATTACAATCTACACATTTTTGCCAACAAGAAATAAGTTTGTTTCTTCCTGTAGCGTAAAAATCCATGCTTCAGGATTCAACAACTCTTATAAAGCATTTTCTGTATTCTGCTGGTTGTGGAAGTGTTTTCCCTGCAAAAAGTTGTCAAGATGCTTGAAGAGGTGGTAGTCAGTTGGCAAGAGGTCAGGTGAATATGGTGGATGAGGGAAAACTTCATAGCCCATTTGTCAAGAATTAGGCCCTATCTGTTGACCAATGACAGCTGCAGGTGTTGCAGTTTTCAGTGCATCTCATCGATTTGCTGAGCATACTTCTCAAATGTAATAGTTTCATCAGGATTCATAAAGCTGTAGTTGAACAGACCAGCAGCAGACCATCAAACAGTGACCATGACCTTTTTTGGTGCATGTTTGGCTTTGGGAAGTGTTTTGGAGCTTCTTCTCAGTCCAACCACTGAGCTGGTTGTGGCTGGTTGTCACATAAAATCCACTTTTCATCACACATCACAATCCAATCAAGAAATAGTTCATTGTTTTTGTCTACAATAAGAGAAGATGACACTTCAAAATGATGATTTTTTTTATTTTCGGTCCACTCATGAGGCACCCACTTATCAAGCTTTTTCACCTTTCTAATTTGCTTCAAATGCCAAAGGACCATAGAGTGGTCGATGTTGAGTTCTTTGGCAACTTCTTTAGTGTAGTTGTAAGAGGATCAGCTTCAATGATTGCTCGTTGTCAACTTCCAGTGGCCAGCCACTGCACTGTCTGCTTTGCAAAACTTTAAGGAACACTGCACTCACTGTACATTCATTAGCAGTTCCTGGGCCAAATGCGTTGATGTTGTGAGTTGTCTCCGCTGCTTTATGACCCATTTTGAACTCAAATAAGAAAATCACTCAAATTTGCTTTTTGTCTAACATCATTTCTATAGTGTAAAATAAATACAAACAGAAGTAATAAGTCATTAGCAAAAAACATAAAGTGAGAAATGCACATTAAAATTATGTATAACATAACAACATTTATTTAAGAATGTATTCCGGTATCAAATGGAAAATTTCAACAATGCTAAAACCGCAATTACTTTTGTACCAACCTAATAGCTATCCAAATATATATACACACATATATGTCTATACATATACATGTCTATATATATATACATATGCCCATGTGTCTATACATATACATACAACAGCATATACTATAGATTATTCTGCCTATTACTATTTTGATTTAATAATATATTATTATTATTGTGGAGATTGCATAATATCAGAACGTTCAGTCACAATTACCTTTTTAAATAGAGAAAAGTAACAGTAATTTCTGTAATGGCCATGCAAACTCTTTGCTATGAATCTAACAAGGATTAAATACATACTTGTGCAGAAGGAAGAAATATCAGAATAACACGTTTTAGCTCCTCATATAGACAACTGGAGTGCAAAAATGACAACGACCAAGCGAAGATGATAAGTAAGCAGTGTTTAGCTGTCAAGGCCAAATATACTCAAGAGTCCACAGATGTTTACTGTTGATAAAAAGTTTTTATGGTATTACCATTAGAGATAATGTTTGGAAATTTACAAAGCCCACTGTCCCCAGAAAGAGGAATGGAAAAATGCTGAAGATAGGGTGGGCACATTGCAGTGATTTGTCTGATTCACCTTCTCATGGAGTCCTTGCCTCCTTGGGGTACCTGTTCTATTCCTTTCTGTCCTTTAACTTGCACAAGTGAATAAGCTACATGGAGACAATGCAGAGAAGAAAGACAAAGACCTTTATGGGGACAAATGAACCTTTTAAGTATTTGATTTTGTTAGAAACACTGGCTTCCAAAGGCTATCAGATAAAATTTGCTTTTAATATCAAATTTTTTTCATAGATCCTTGATTATGGAATATTACTATATTGGCCAAATGTTTAAATAACTTTCCAAACCTGAGGTATTTTCAAATCATGAAAACTATCAGGTGGTTTTAACTGATTTCTTCTACACAACTGGTCTTGCTCACTAGAAACTTAGAACTAGTAAGAGAAATAAGACACATTAATGAATAAGAGTAATATTAATATAATACAAATGCTGTAAGAATCATAGGTTGAATAGGTAACTAAGGGTTCATAGGAAGGGATATTTTCTTTCAGAAGCAGTAAAAGAAGACTTCATGGAAAAAAAATAAATTGGAGATGGATTTTAAGGTTGTGGTAGGATTTTCACAGGTGAAATAAGTTTGGGGGAAAAATACTACCTACCACAGAGATATAAATATATAAGCATAAGTGTGAAAGAAAGAAGTAAATAAAACAATAATAATATAAATAATAATTATTATCATTTATAGAGTACCTGTGATGTGCCAGAACTTAAGCTAAGGCTTTATATACACTATCTTTAAAACCTACTGTATCTACTAGGAGTACTGTTATCCTTGTTTTATTGAAGTCTAAAAAATAGAGGCTCAGCAAATTTTAATAATTTGAGAGAAGTCAAATGGCTACAGGGTAAAAAATCCAGAATTTGTGTTTATATCTGTCTGACTCTAAAGTTTGTGATGTTTTTATGATGTCCATGCTATACAGGCCAAGTAAAGAAAGTTCCAAGAGCAGAGAGTGGTAACCCATGTTCAATGATACTGAGAGGTTGAATAGGAGGGCTGAGAGGTCCTAGCTAGAACAATCAAGCAAGAGAAAGAAATAAAGGCATGCAAATTGGAAAAGAGGAAGTCAAATTATCTCTGTTTGCTAATAATATGATCTTATACTTAGAGAATCCTAAAGACTCCTCCAAAAGAATCATATATTGGATAAATGAATTCAGCTAAGACTCAGGTTATAAAATCAATGTACAAAAAATAGTACAACCTCTATATGCCAACAATGACCAAGCTGAGAACCAAAGCAAGAACTCAATCCAATTTACAATAGCTGCAAATAAATAAATAAAATATAGTATGATACCTAGGAATAAATTTAACCAAGGAGGCAAAAGATCTCTACAAGGATCACTGATGACAAACAAATGAACAAAACATTCCATGCTCACAGATCAGAAAAATCAATATGGTTAAAATGGCCATACTGCCATTTAAAAAAGCAATCTACAGATTCAATGCAATTCCTATTAAAATACCAATATAATTTTACACAGAATTAGAAAAAAATAATTTATATTGAACCAAAAAAAAAAAAAAAGCCCAAATAGCCAAAACAATGCTAAGCAAAAAGAACAAAACTGGAGGCATTACATTATCTGACTTTAAATTATACTACAAGGTTATAGTAACCAAACAGCATAGTACTGGCATAAAAGTAGATACATAGATCAGTGGAACAGAATAGAGAACCTAGAAATAAAACCATCTACCTACAACCAACTGATCTTTGACAAAGAGGACAACAACATACACTGGGGAAAGGACACCCTATTCAATAAATGGTGCTGGGAAAACTGGATAGCCACATGCAGAGGAATGAAACTGGATCCCTATCTCTTACCATATACAAACTGCAATAGGGATATTTCCCAGGGACCCTTAACGGCTAACTTCCAGCTAGATTTTTCCCATGGGAAGAGCCAATGGGAATGCAATATGTGCCCTTGTATATGTGGGGCAGCATCTCTGGCAGTAGCTGAATATCCCCCATGGAACCAGCTCTCTGCAATCTTAGGTTCTTTTGGGTAACTCCAGCCTTTGGGCTCCAATTCTAATAGCTCTTCCCACTGACTCCTTTGTAGTGGTAGAGAGAGGAGGAGGGACGCCTTTGTAAATCTAAGTCCTGCTTTTGAGCAAATAGAGAAAAGGCAAAGAGCTTTTCTTGTATCCACTTCTGGATTGTTTTCAGCTCAAAATAATCCTCATGTAAAAGTGGCATATTTTGGGGTGGCATATTCTGTTGCCCTTCAGCTATCAAGGGAAGCAGGAAAATAAGGCAGTGACTGGACCATCATTTAGAGTCAAGGAAAGATTTTTGGTTTTATGTTTTGTTTGTTGATATGTATAATTCAATGGTGGGGAGGGGCGATGACATAAAGAGAGAGATCATTGCAGGATCTAAGTCCTTGAGTAGATGGCACTGACTGGGACCCAGTGTGCCAGTGGAAGGGCTGTCTGTAGACAGGAGCAATGAGTGATGTAGCAACAGAAAAAGGGGCAGAAGACATGGGCAGAGACCCAGGCTGGCAGGTAGTTTTGGTGCTGAGAAAACAAGAAAGGCCTTCTTTGATTTCTCATTGTCAGTAAAATAGGAAGCAAAGTTACTAGTTGAAAAACAGGGGCAAGAGGGTATAATGAAGAGTACAGGAGTGAGTTGTACTGAATCTATTGTATTCTTTTTCTCATTCTGAAAATCAGAGTATGAAGTCTGGGGCTGCTTGCATTATGAAGGAAGCATAGCACCAGAAACAGACAAAAAGGCTAAAGTAAGCAATCCCGAAATAATACAATTCTACAAAAGCCTGGAGATCATTTCTATAGACACAGACCTGAGCATCCCAAAGGGAAATGAGAAACAAATCCCAAAGTATATAAATTATCTTAGAGACCAACAGTTAAGCATCCACAGGACATGAGGTAGGAGGACTGGAACCTGCTGAACATGGGAGAGTAATAGTAGTATGATTCCCAAGCTTGTGTTTCCATGCATGAAACATAGATAGAATTGTACTTGTTGAGTTAGGTGACAAATTCTGTAGTAGCCTTGGAGAAGGGGCAGAGAGGTGAAGCAGAGCAGTTAGGGGGAATCTAATGATAACTGAGAAAATGTACATTTATCCAAGTGAAGTAATAAAACAAGGAAATATAGCTATGGAATAAGGATGAGATTTGATAAACTCTGAGATTAAAAGAATTGTGAATACAACTATGTATTTATAATCTGTTCTAGGTAGTGTCCTAAAAATATATCATTAGGATTTACTTATTTCTTTATTCACTCGTATATTTTAAAAATCATATTATACAAATGTGTTGTATAAAATTAGTTTATGTATAACAGTCAATTCGAGAAAGCCTACAATATGTGTGGAGTAAAGAGTTTTACATGAATTGACTTATTTAATGGGAACAACAGCTCTATGATATGTAGTTATTATACCCATTTTATAGATGAGAGAACTGAAACATAGAGGCCTACCAAGATCTCACACTTAGCAATAAGTGGAGCTAGGATATAAACACAGACTGGCTCTAGTTCTTAGCCCTGGGCCATACTGCATTATCTTCTAATTATAGACATTCATGTAATATGTATATTAAAATAAGAATCCTAAATAAAAAGGTAAACATAGGAAATAGGGAGAAATAATTGTACAATGACACTAATACAAGGGCCACTAAATAGACCACTGAGTTTCATAGTATTCAGGGTGAAAAGAGGAACATAATTTTCAAATCTGCAAGTTGAGCATAACTGCTGCCTGTGGATAAATTACAGTAGGTACCAGTTTGCAATGACACATTTTGGATGTTTGGGGCTGAATTTTGTCCCCACAGAATTCATACTTTGCAGCCCTAACGCACAGTACCTAAGACTGTGACTATATTTGAAGTTAGGTCCTTTAAAGATATGATTAGGTTTAAATGAGGCTGTTAGGATGCTCCCTTATGTCTTTTAAGAATTTGGACACACAGAAAACTGCCAGGAATACACACACAGGGGAAAGAACACAGCAAGAAGGCAGCCACCTGTGAGTCAAGGAGAGAGACCTCAGGAGAAACCAAACCTGCCAACAACTTGATCTTGGACTTTCAGCCTCTAGAACTTTGAGATAATAAATGTTTATTGTTTAAGCAACAAAATTGTGGTATTTTGATATAGCAACTGGAGCAAACTAAGACAACAGGGGTTGTAATTTTGGAAGAAAGCAGTTTAGATGGACCTCAGGTCAGAAGTAGGAATTTTGACCAAGTTTATTGATCAATGGACTGTGAATGAAGAAAGGTTTAGGCCATATTATCACCTCTGTAGAACCAGACAACCCCAGCAGCTTTCCAAGCATGAAAGTTGAAATACAATGGTCATTATGTTAACTAACATTTATTTACTGGCAATTTCCCCCCTGCACATTTCAAAGAAATGTGGGAAAAAAGCAAAAGATACTTTCACAATAACTGGACAACCCTTCATTATATGATTTTCTTTGCAAAAAAAAAATGATTTTTTCCCTCCCATCTCTTATTTTAGCTGCATACTTTTGTAAAAGCAATTTGCAGAAACATATTCTGAAAAGTGACATTTTCAGGCAGGTCCAGGAACTGCGTGGGGCACCAAGGCAACCCCCGCTCAGCATGTTGACCTCTGCCTTTCCCTGCTCAAAGTTCTGATCGCAGCGGGAGATTTGAACTCATTATGAAGTAGAATTCGGCTTCCAGAACTGGGTACCATATGTCTTCCTTGGTGATAAGGTTGACATTTGCATCCATTGAAAATACATAAGTCAAGTCATTCTTGTGCTAATGCTCAAGGGAAGAACCTGCTGCTGACTTAAACCCAAGCATTGACAGATAGTAGCCCTGGGATCCTGCAGGTTTTCACATCAGCACATCTTCCACAAGGTGTAATTGTAAGGCAGTCATGCCTTGGAATTTTGAAACAGACAATAGACAAAGAGGTAAAAGGAAGTTAGGATTTTTGCTTTCTTTTCTCCTTTTGTCTCTTCCTGATACTGCTCATGGAGTAACTTTCCTCTCTAGTCAATTTCCACTTGCTACTGTTTTACAGGCAATGAGTTTCTCTACAGCAAATTTTAATAATCTACTTGTGCTCTTTTTAATTGGAAAATGTGAATATCACCTTATATCAGCATAGAGTTGAGAAAAAATGCTTTTATTGAGGTTTCTCATTGTTCGCTACGTTCTATCATTGATCTATTATGACCTTCAAGTAATATTTTGTGGAGAGATCAGAATAAAAATTAAGTAGAATTAACCATTTGTATTATTCTCTAATATGATTGTGATAAACTTTAAAAATTCTAAGATAAAATAATGATCATTAACTTACACTTATTTTTTAATTGATATTTTACATCTTAAATATATTTAAGTTCTTGCTTTGTTATTTATTTGACTTTGGTCAAACCACCTTATATCATCATCACAATAACTTAATATGTCCATTGTCCTACAAAGTGGAAATAATATTCTTTAATTATTTCGTGCTCAGTTATCCATCTTGGATCTTTGGACAAGTATTTCACTCTAAGAGGACAGGAAGAGGAAGGAAGATTTAATAAAACTTGAATTCCTTATTTTTATGTTAATTGGATATTGGAATGCCTAAGACTTTTCTTTTAATCACTGAAGTCACAGAGACAATTTTAGCTTTTATTTAGTTATTTTGTTGTTTTCTTCCAATGCATCTGGCCTGAAGATATTGTATAGTACAAAAACATAAGCAGTGTGGGGTTGTGGCAAAAGCAATGGGCAAGTAAGTTAAGAGGACCTGGCTTCTTGTCTTGCTTCTGCCACTGATTTTCTGTCTGATCTAAAGCAATTCATAAGGTCTGTTTCATTTTCCACATCTATAGACAGCAGTAATGAGACCTTGTCAATCTACTAAGTTTCTTGTGATTAATTAGGTAATGGATGAGAACACATTTAGAAAATATGTAAGTATAAAGTATTATTACTATTGTGTGTGTGTGCGTCCGGGGCGAGGGGAGATACAGGGTCTCACTGTGTCACCCAGACTGGAGTGCAGTGGCATGATCACAGCCCACTGAAACCTCCAACTCCCAGGCTCAAGTGATCCTTTTGTATCAGCCTCCCAAGTAGTTAGGACTATAGGCCCAGTCCACCATGCCCAGCTAGTTTTTTAATCTTTTGTAGAGATGGAGTCTTGCTGTGTTGCCCAGGCTGGTCTCAAACTCCTGGGTTCAAGTGATCCTCCCACCTCAGCCTCCCAAACTGCTGGGATTACAGGCATGAGCTACATGGCCTATACTTACTATTAATTGGATGTTTGCCCATTGCTTAACTTGAATGGTGAGTTAGCCTAAGCATGAAAAGATTCTTTCATAAGAAGTGATTGATATTGGACTGTACCTAAATTTACTTATCTTTTATTTTAATAATATTCTTATAGATTAAAAAACATATTTACATAGTCTGAATTAATTTTGTGTACATCTTTTAGATCCCATGTTACTGGGCAAGGTATTGGTATGGTAGGTACTTGGTAGATGACTGAATGGATTTTGAATGAATGAGTTACCCAATAAGTGCAAAAGTGTTAATATTTAATTTTCAAAAAAGAAAAAGAAAGTTAGATATTAAAGTATTTTAAAATAAGTGTATACTACATCATTTAAAATAACCACTGAACGATTCACAGTAATGATGAAGAAAAAAAATCTTTCTGCAAAATTATTTTGCCTTATTATTTCGATTATTTATTAGCATAATTTTCTTATCATTTTAAAACTTATTTTTCCCTTGTCAGAAACACCTGAAAGAAATCAGTTTAGCTTGCTTTGTGACACTCCCTAGATGCACAGGGAGAGGGTGATGGGCGACTATCATGAGCTAAAACCTTGGGAAATTCCACCTATTCTAGCTGTATTGAGGAGATCAGGAAAGGCATTGGTGTGAACGGGTAAGACAATAAACATCAACCTGGAACTGAATGGACCTGTCCTGATCAAATCTAAAATTCAAAACTAGAGCCTTTCTTAGTGTAATGGAAGAGTCAGAAGATACACCTCCCTCCCTCTTTTCCCACCTCCTTTCTTCCTTCCTTTCCTTTGTTTTGGCTTTTCTTCAGTTCTTTGACTCCTTTTTATTCCCTGTCTGGGTTTATAAATGATTGTCCTTTCCTAATATTCCACAGCCATTGCTCTTTGCTTTCAGATAAGTAATTTCTCTCTACTTTAGAGGAAGAACACAAACATAGAGACTGGTCTTGTCCACCATTTCCTTTAACCAGTTTCTTCCCCTTGATATTACTAAGATTTGTCAATACTTTACAGGATATTGCTTTTAATTCTTTTTGTTTTTTTCTTATACTTAAGTCTTTGGCTAAGTATAATTAGTGTCATCACTCATATAATATTGAGTCATCCAAATAAAACATGAATGTAAGTAGCTATCTGTATAACAAAAATTGCTTACCTAATTTTTCCCTGATAAGTTGACTGGGAAGATCTAGTTATGTACCTAAAAGCAACTATGCTCTTGATAGATATTTTATTTCAATGGAAAAGATAACTGGAGCTTCAAAAAGTGAAATACTTGATAGTTAAAAAGTATTATAGATAATACTGTAAAGCTCTAACATTTAATGAGAAAACATATCAGAACCATGTATACTGGAGTTTTTAGTCCCAGTTTTCAAGGTTCTATTCTATTTTCACCATATAGTATTTAGATTATATTTCTCAATTTTATTTCTATAACATATTGTTTATGTACTTTCATTTGAAATAGTGGTATAATATTGCCTTTATTAAAAAAATTTACTTACAAAGCTTTATAAGAGGTCTATATAATGATACATCACAATAATTGCATTTAAATTGAGACTTGTCTAACATTAATTTTTATAGCTGAAAAATAAAATACAATATTTTATCCAAGCCTGGTATTAAAATATTTTATACATATCAGAATCTATTATTTCAATTGTTTTATTCTGGTTACTCTATGCTACATTTGCTTATCTGAATTTTTATCCATTTCTCCCTCTATGTATGCATGAAGCAGCCTTCTTATCTACCAATATAGTGTAATCTCAATGTAATGAAATTATTAATTAACCTCTCATATTTGAAACCATAA
Source organism: Cheirogaleus medius (assembly GCA_008086735.1). Classification (NCBI taxonomy): domain Eukaryota; kingdom Metazoa; phylum Chordata; class Mammalia; order Primates; family Cheirogaleidae; genus Cheirogaleus; species Cheirogaleus medius. Next base: position 23,119,360 of record VBSM01000361.1, read on the forward strand.
CTTCAATTTTCCTGCATTGTAAGATAATATATTTTCTCCAAATATAGATATTTCTGGGAATTTAACTCTGAGAAATATTCCTATATTTTAAACTTATGACTAAAATCCAAATCATTTCCCACCTATCGTGCGTTTGTGCCATGGCATACAAATCAAGAACATAAATTTCTCAAAGCGTATGTAAACAACTCACTAAATGTAAAATGTATACTATATATATGTAAATTGATGCATTATGAAGGCTAATACTCTGCAAAGGTATTAAAATTAAAATATTTGTGTTCATATGTGTGTCTGCTGCCAAATACCATGCACTACAAACTGTTTTTTCTCTGAAACAATTAGGTTTGCTCATCTCGTTTGTATTTTCTCACCCTATTAATCAAATGTAAAGCCTAGTTAATGTATATAAAAATTCACTGAGAGTTAGCAAGACTAAGAGCACTAACTCAGATTTTACTTCTTTGTGGCTTTGTGCAAGTAAATCACTTACATTCTTTTACCATCTTTGGCTGTCCAACCTCCATATCACCGTCTCCTGGAAGTCCTGCTGTATCCCCCTAATAGCGATTGATCTCTCTTTTTTTCTGCATTTTCACTATACAGTGTTTGACCATAGGATATACCACATTTTCTTCCTTATGTTTCGATTTAGGTTCATTTCTCTGACTAAACTGTAAATTTTTAGGGGTCAGAGACCAGGCCTTTTCCTGTAGTGTCCCTCAGAACCTTTTAGATTAAATGTTTAACGACAAATTGTTAAATCTGAAACTTTGAAGGGTCTGGATTATTACCCTCATCTCAAAATAAAGAATTAGCATGCCACAGAAACTTGAGGACTCTAGATCACAGAAAAAAACTTTTACTAATGGAACATCTTGTTCCAGTCTCCATGTGCCAAATCCTTGCAAGAAATGCAGTGAGAGCCAGATTTGCATGACAGGAGAGGAACCTGGAAATATGAAACTTGGAGCTTATTATATAGGGTGCTGGCAGGTCTGACCATCTTCTCCTTGGAAGAAAAAAGAGAAACTTTGCTCTGTAAATGAATTCTCTCTAGGAAGAGGAGGAGAAGGTCATTAAGTCGCTACTCTGAAATGTAAACAAATGGCTCTGAGAGGTGCGTCTCTGTATCTTCCAGAGTCTCTATCTGTAGGCTTGCTATTCAATCATCCTTTAACCCAAGTGCCAGTGCTCTTTGCTCGGAATGCTCTGATCATGCAGAAGCATGAAAATATTAATGGGACATCATCTCCTGACACAGATAAATAAGTGACATATAATTTATTGACCAAATTAGAGCAACACTTTTGAGAGGGAAAGGGATGCTATTAACATTTTTTGCCAGAACAATATTATAAAAGACAAAGATAGACTGAGACACTGTTTTAGATTTGAAAAATCAAAAGAGACATGTCACCTAAATACAATATATAATCTGGATTGGATACTGAATCTAAAAAATAAACATGAAAATATTGCAATGAAGACACTAATGGGATAATTGGGAAAGTTTTAATATGTACTATATATTAGTTAATATGTTATATGTAAACACAATATAGAAAGTTAAATTTCTGGAATATGATAATTATATTGAGGACATATAAGGAAATGTTCTTGTTCTTGGGATATACACACTGAAGTAGTCAAAGTTGAATTATAATGTCGTCTATAACTTACCCTAAATGGGTCAGAAGATAAAAATTTGAGAAAGGAGAAAAAATGAACGTGACTGGATTAGAGAAGTTGGTGAAAATATATGGATATTCAATATACTATTCATGCAGCTTTTCCAAAGATTTAAACTTTTTCAAAATTAAAAGAAACTGAAAAAAGCTTATATTGTGAAAACAGGAGTAGGCTGGGCATGTGCCAGGCAAACTAGGAAATAAGATCACCTTATTTACAAAGCATTTGCTATGTGCCAACTGTTGTTCTAGGTTCTGGATACAAAAGGTAAGAAACTTTTTTCTTTTAAAGGAGCTCATCACATAGAGGAAGAAACAGGTTAACAGATGTGAAATTTGTTGTAGAGAGGTGTTTTTGTGTCCCCTGTGCATTTTGGTCATTCTGAACAAATTTTGCTGAAATTTGAGATCTGTACTAAATGATCAAACTATGGAAAGAAATTTAGAACTGTATAGGTAGGAAGTGAGAGTTCCAGAGAGATTTACCTAACTCCAGAGATTTATGTTTATATTATATTTCAAGAAGGGATCAGGTCTGGGATTATAAAGACATTTCTGTGTTGTAATGCTAGAAACAGTGGGCCTCTCTGGCTGGTGGAGAGATTTATTTACATAGTACAGATTAGAGTTAGAATCCAGGATCCCTCCTCCTATTATATTTTTCAGATTCTCTCACTAGGAGAGGATATCCATGTAAGCAGCCAAAATTTATTTTTAACCATTCTTGTGATAAAGGCTGTACATATAGGATATTTCATCTGGCTTTTGTTGCATTGCCCCAGGGATAAGAATTGCATCAGCGCTATTTGTTGCAAACAAATAGAAATCTGTCTCTGATTATAAAAATCTAGTACATGCATTCAGGACAAATTCAATGATGATGAATGTTAAAAACCCAACAGAAATATATTAGTGGTTCCGTGTTCTATTAACATAGAAAAGGGAGCTGCTACTGTCCTTCAGGATTTGGTCTGGACATTGAAGACTTACTAGCATTACAGACAAGAAGGAAAAAAGGTTCCCATAACAGTTCTCAATACATGTGCATTTGAATTGGAACAGGTGGCATATTTCCTTTTTAAATTTATGAGGTAATACCTGTTCTTGTCTGTCTTCATCTTGAATGATTATGTGAAAAGACCAACATAACAGTAGATATTACCTGGCAGACATTTAGGGAGACAGCAGGAACAGTAGAGAGCATTCATGGGCTCCAGAGCCAGTCAGATGTGAGTTTGAGCTCAACTGTAGGAGCTTGGATCTGTTAATTCAACTCTGAGTATCAGTTATAATAGCTTAAAAATGAAATACTAATGTTTAAATCAAAGAGATGTTGTCAGAAGTAAATGAAATAACCTATGTGAAGTGATTAGTGTAGCACCTATAAATAATCAGTGCTAAATTTTGAGTATTTGTTCTCTTCCTTCCTTTTAATCCTTCCTTTTACCACTTTGTAAGAGGCCATCACACTACAGGAAAAAGATGTTGAATAATTGTAGGACATTATTTCCACTATTTACCTCTCTCTGCAAATATTTCATTCTTGAAATTGAGCTCTTTCTACATTGATCTTATGGGGAGAATTGAGTACACATTGTGAACCTGTAAAGAATGATTCTGCTTGAGTGAGTAGAATTAGGCTTTTGAGAATTCTTAAAGGAATCACAGAAATTGGAAGCATATTTTTATCAGTTATCTACATTCAGGATTGCAAATGATCTGAACGTTTCAGCCATATTCTAAACTGTTTTTAGGTCAAAACAATTAAATTAATAGAGAAAATGACATTTTACTTTTCTTCATTTACAGATTTATACACTGTATTGAAATACATAGATATTGCAGTGGAAACTTTTCTCTTTGAAATTTCTATAGATACACAGTGTGAAAAACAAAAGATATGTGAATATTTATTTCCAACTACTTCAGAAGTTTTTTGGTTTTTTTGCTACAAAGATGATTATAACTTTCTTAGCAGTTCAGTATTATTTGAAACTGGGGCCATCTTGGAGAAGCTGTGAAACCCAGACTTCAGGCATTCCGTATTTCCAAAGTTAAGAACTTCTGGGCTTTCAGAATGATTGAAGTTGAATCATATTTGGTTTGTTTGGTTAGGAGCTGAAAATCATTTATAATCTGCTGACTACATGGGGTAATGTTTGTTTTTTCTCCCATCATTGTTTATAGCATAACAACCATGGATAGAAAATTCCTCTGGACAGAAAAGAGAGTCATGTGTGCACTTTGATGAAAGAACAGAAGGAAGACCACTAAGGGCAGTGACATAATTGTTTTAAATAATTTCCTTATATAAGACCAAACAAAATATATAACAAAACAAAAATATATACTATCGCAAATATATTGATCATGTTTTCTATGCTGTTATTTCAAAGTTTTCTGAGGTGGTAAAACAATCTGATTTTCCATAATATATTGCATTAGCTGGATTAGCCAGCATCTTCTATCTCTATTTGAGATCATAGTCCAACCAAGTGGAACTTTATATGTGATGTTTGAATTGCCGTGAATACCGAAACTATTTGAAGGAGTATTCAGTTCACTTTCTAGAGCAGTAGAACAACAGGTTAATTTAATGTTATGAATAGTAGGCAATCATTATCAACCTGATTATCTCCAGTTTTTCTACTTTTGCTCTGTCTTTCCTCATCATCTCCCTGAGAGAGACCTCTCACTTAATTGCAACTTAAAGAAATTAAGTGGCAGGAGGGTGCTGGAACATTTTAAATTGGTCTTTCTATCAACCCTGTATCTTTTTACTGTGATAGAGCCAAGAAATCTGTTTCTCCTTCTGTTATAGCACTAAAAATTTCAGGATGGTAGAATTATTCTGACATATAAATGATTTGACAGAAAGATCCTTAAATATCTAGAGCCAAAGGTTTTCCATTCTGAAGTTGGGATAAGAACATAACCCATCTGCTGGATCCCTCCCTTAAAATATGTATGCCCGAATAACTACTCTTCCTTTAATTACTCCTAAATTTATCTTCCTTTATAGTTACTTTAAAAGATTTCCTATTGAAAGATTTTTTTTTCTGTTTCAGTGTATAGAAAAGTGTTTTTTTTTTTGCTGGCAAATTAATAAACTCCTCTTTCCTTCTCTTCAAAAAAAAAAAAGTTGTTTTGCATCTTTGTAGTGACCAGCATGAGTCTTGTCAATTTTTATCTTCATGATATTTATTTGTTCTTTCAATAAATATTTACTAAGGACTTATTATGTGATTAGCAGTCGCTGTCCTCAAGGAAATTGGAGGCTAGTGAAAGAGAAAAAGAAGTAAACACTGCGCATTAAGTGCTGTGAAAGAGGTAAAAGAGCATATGGAATGAACATCTAATTCAGTTGAGGGAGTCAGAAAGGACTTTTGGGAGGAGGCAATGTCTGTTTGTATCTGAAGAATGAGGCAAGTTAATTTAGGAAGAAGTGGAAAGAGTATTTCAAAAAAGGGAATAGGATGTGCTAGTTGAACTAGTTAATTAAGGACATGGTTTCCTTCCCAGCAATCCCACTGCTAGGTATATATCCAAAGGGAAGGAAATCAGTATATTGAAAAGATATCTGCATTCCCATGTTTATCATGGCACTATTCACAATAGCCAAGATTTGGAATCAACCTAAGTGTCCATCTGTCCATCGTCCATCAACAGATGAATAGATAAAGAAATTATGGTACATATACAAAATGGAGTATTATATACCTTTAAAAAGAATGAAATCCTGCCATTTGCAACAATGTGGATGGAACTGGTGAACATTATGTTAAGTGAAATAAGCCAAGCACAGAAAGATAAATCTCACATGTTCTCACTCATTTGTAGGAGCTAAATATTAAAACAATTGATCTCATGGAGACAGAGAATAGAATGATGGTTACCAGAGGGTGAGAAGGGTGGGGGAGGGGATAAAGTGGGGATGGTTAATGTGTGCAAAAATATAGTTAGATAGAATGGACAATATTTGACAGCACAACAAAGTGACTATAAAAAATAAATTAGGATATACTTTAAAATAACTTTTTAAAGGAGTAGAATTGGAATGTTCCTAACACAAAGTAATGATAAATGCCTTAGGTGATGAACATCCCAATTCCCATTTGATTAATGCACATTTATGCCTGTATCAACACATCACATGTATCCTATAAATATATAACTATTATTTACCCATAATAATTAATAATAAAAAATTTTTAAAAGAATGTGATTTTCTTCTTATGAGTGTTTACAGTGATTATCTTAGTAATTTGTATTACTAATTTATTATTCATATCTGAGCAAATGACAAATTTTAACCAATCATTTTACATTATTAGAAGTTTTTCGTAATTTAAGTTTCAAATGGTACGAACAATGAATCACCTTTGTTGTAATAGAATCCAAATTTTAAAAAAAGTGTTCTGATATAAATTAATATAGCTGGCACTATATGTCAGAATATACACAAAACACATATGATAAATGGATTCCATCATATTACTTTTCTTCCTAGAAAAACTATTTAGCTTGATTTTATAAACTAAAACACTAGGTAAGGCTTTTGAATAGCTGGACAGGATTTTTCTTCACTTAGTCTTGCATGCGTGCACATTTAATCAGATCTTTCTATAGTAGTTTACATGAATTTGCATAGGCAACTGGTGTATCATTTCTTGTAAGCCTTATATGTCCCTAATTATAATGATTGTTCTGCCTATTACCAACCATATTAAAAAAGTCTGTATAATGAATTAAATAAAGTTTATTGTGACATTTATTAGCTGTAGTCCTGATCTATTTAACTGGAAGAAAAAACAGTTTGGAGAAAGGAGTTATCTAATACACATGGACATAGCCATTAGTTATGGAATGGGCCTACTCTTTAAAATGTTTTGTCAAAGCAAATGTTTCAAGTCAGTGAGTTCTGCTCCTTCAAGGGAATTTCCTGGTATGGAAATGTAGCATTTTGCCTCCACCAATGGTACCATATTTATAGGCTTATTCTGCCTCCTCTCAAACTAGTTTACATAAACAAAACAACTAAATGTATTCAAATAGTTAGATGAGCTAGAACATTTAAGGACAAGCAACACTATATTCTCTGGGTTTGTTTCCCAAGGTGAAGTTTATCTAACCATAAATTTTGTCTCATGAGTCAATGCAGTTACTTCTATGCAAAATTTGGAAATTCTGCCTTTGTCAATTCCCCCTTCCCTTGCCATTCCCATCCATTTCTATGTTCTAAATATTCAGATCTGTTAGCAGACCCTGGACTCCTAGACACTCTCTTGAAATCTTCTTATGTGCTCTTTTGTGGTGGCCCAAAACCCTGAGTATCTCCCCCCAGGTTCTTTATTGGCATGACTGTACGAAAATCAAAGGACTAATTTATATGATGTTCCAAGAGTTCATATATACAGGTATAAGGCACATAACAACATTTCAGTCAATGATGGATCATGGTCTCATAGATTATAATGGAGCTGAAAAATTCCTGTCACATAGTGATGTGGTAGTTATAACATCTTACCAGAATGCATTGCCTTTTCTATGTTTAGAAACATTTAGATACACAAATGCCATTGTGTTAGTTCACAGAAAATTTAAAATCTTATTAAAATAGATTCAATGTAATTTATAATTAAATAAATGTGAATCAGAACATCAGTATACTTTTTTTTTACCTACCAGGTTAGCAAACATTCAAAAAGTTTAGTAATATCTAATCTTGAGGAATGTATAGAAACAATCATTTTCATAAACTGTTGGTAAACATATAAACTGATATAACGCTGTTTTTGGCAATTAGCAGTATTATTCAAATTTTTTTAAATGTTCAGTCTTTTACTCAATTCTACTTTTAGGATTTAATCCTCAGCATAATTTCACATAGTTTAGTTTATAACAAAACAAACAAAAAATAACAAAAAAAACCAGAAACAATATAAACTATAGAACATTCATTTAATTCAATACTATGAAGCAATTAGAAAGATATGTATGCATTTTTTCTTTTATTGTGAGAAAGCAGAGCAGAAAAATAATTTTAAAAATCCATACTTTTGTCAATGATTATATAAATAAATAAAATGATTATATAAAGACCATAATAGAAAACTGTACATACTACTACTATATATAGCAGTGTTTCCAAAACATGCCTTAGAACTAGAATCACCTGGGACTCTTATTAAGCACACAGATTTCTGATCCCAATGCAAACTTATTGAATCAGACTCTCTAAAAGAGGGTAATTAATATATTTAAAATGTGCCCCAGGTGAATTATATGATTAGGTCAGTTTGAAAATGCTGGTAAAATTGGTTTTATTCCATAGCAGTGGTTTTTAACATGTGATTTCTGGTCCAGTAGCACAGCATCTTCAGAAAACTTGTTAAAAATGCAAAATTTCAAGGTCCTTATCAGACCTACTGCAACAGAAATTCTGAGGTGGGGCCCAGGTGATTTTGAGGAAGGCTAACATTTGTAAACCACTGTTCTACAGCTTTCTGAATGATGACGAGTAACACCTGAGTGTGCCTACAACAACTCTAAATTAAAAAAGAATACATACCAGGAGATGTTAGACTCTAAGATAAACAGATTTTTAAAATGGACTTTGACATTGTCTCTGTAAATAATATGTGAACCTACAACTTTTGGATTTTCTCCTACTGGGAAGAGTATGCTATTGTCAGTCAATTGAATGGTTACTTCCTGCTCAGCACTGATTAAGCACCTTTAGTATATTGCAATAATCATAAACCCCATTTACAGGTGAGCACTTCATGGAGGAGCTGGAATTTTAGTAGGACCTTGGAAAGTAACTAGCGTTTCAACAGGTAAAAGTTGGGAAAAGAAAATTAATTCAGGGCAGAGGAAAGAGCATTAGCAAAAACAAAACCAAAGAAACTTAAGTTGTATTTGGACAATAGTGAATGATTTAGGGCAGTGGGTCTCAAACTTTATCTGCATAAGTAACACCTAGGACTTTTTTAAACACTGGGCTTCAGCCCCAGGGTTTCTGATTTAGTATATCTGGGGGGAAGCCCAAGAATTTTAACTTCCAGTACTTTCCCAAGTAGTGCTGATGCTGCTGGTCTGGGAACTATACCTTGAGAATCTGGTATAGTGTGTTTAATGGAGGTTGATGGTAAACAAATATCCACAAATACTGGTATATGAGGCAATATTACAGAGGATATGAATTCATACCAAAAATTAATGACATCTTTTATGTATGTATGTATTCATTTGAATTTCATTTCAATGAGGACCAGTGAAATGGCCAGGGTTATTCTGGATTATTCTGATGTAATATGCTAGGTTGGGTCAGATAAGGAGAGATTGAAACATGTTTCAAAATTACTTAACTCCAGTCTCCCTACCCTACTGCTGCTACTCCCATTCTTCAGCTCCTCGTCCTTATCGGATGACATATCAAATTTTTCAATTTTGAACATAAGCAAACTAATCAGACTACAGTGTGAATGACTGATAATTATTTACTATGCCTTAATTATTTGCATTTTGAAAGTGATACATATTAATCTTAATTAACTGTGGAACTCCAGCTACTATTACAATGTTAAAAGAAAAATGTCAAGCTGTGTGCATATGAGGGGAAAGGAAAAATACCTTTTTGTGGGTGGGAGAGCTTCCTTAGAGGTTGTTCCCAAGGTTAATTCTCCCCAGCTGTTTAACAGTGCAGGGTTTCTTTGCAGTAGATTAGTCCCTGAGTGAAGTGTGTTCTGATCGACTGCTAACCAACCAGCTGTGCCAGCTATGCATAGTAACCTACTTTTAGTTAGGATTTGTACTTTCAGAACCTATTTAGTTGGAGTAGTCATATTTCTTAGATGGTAACACTTAAGGCTATGGCACACCAGTTTTCAGTTTGTATGTGCAAATATTCCAATATCTATGTAGTTTTGGTCTTTCATTCTTATTTTAAATTACCTGTGCAAATTCTGCTTTTATTGTAAGTTTCATGATATCCTTTATGAAGTTGGTGGGGATATAAGTAAATAAAACATAGGAATATCATCATAATAGTGTTGTCTTTTATTTGCTCTGGTTCCAGTTACCACTTCAATTCCATATTATACAGACATGTAAAAAGGAAAACGATAAAGAATTCGCTTTTTGTTTTTATAAGACAATGTTACTTTCTCAGCGAATGATCCAATAAATAAAAATTTTCTAACAGAATAAACCCGGCAGACGTTATTATTTGGCTCTGTAATGAATAGCTTCGTTGTCTGCAGTCCCATTCCTCTTGCCATTGCTGTTTCAAGGAAATCAGGGGATACTTTAGGAGACAAAGCTGTGGTCCCCAATACCCGGGCCCGTGTACCGGCACCAGTCTGCAGCCTGCCAGGAACCAGGTGGCACAGCAGGACGCAAGCGGAGAGTGAGCGAAGCCCCACCTGCTCCCACACCAACTCCCCATCTCGCCCGCATCACCGCCAGAGCCCAGCCCCGCATCAGATCAGACCGTCATAGGAGCGTGAACCCCACTGCAAACTGCTCATGAGAGGGATCCAGGCTGGGCGCTCCCCATGAGAATCCAACACCTGATGATCTGAGGTGGAGCCGAGGTAGCGATGCCCCCCCCACCATCCCCCATCAATGGAAAAACTGTCTTCCACAGAACCAGTCCCTGGTGTCAAAAATGTTGGGGACCACTGCAAAAGGGGACCATAAAGAGACCATAGAGTCCCTACACTGAAACTTTATCCAGGAAAGAAATATTGTTGTGGAGTTTAACAGCCAACAGTGAGAAGAGGACAATACTTTGACAAGGAAATACATGAAATTACCAAGAATAGTGACAATTAGATGAAGATCAAAAACTAACTGAAAGAGATGGCTAGATTAAGATAGAAAGGTATTGCAAAATGAGTGACCCAGAAATTAAAATAATTGAACAATAGACTTAGGAATGCAATAAGTGGCCAGTTTAGCTATATTGCTCAAATGTGTTGAGACTGATAAATGTAAGACCACCCTTTTTTTGACTTATGGTAATAAATACCAGAGTCATGAAACTTATTATTTTCTCAGCAAGGTCATTTGAAACTACTCAAAGACGTAAGTATACACGTACATAAAACATATTCAATATAGTATTTTATATTATAGAGAAATAACGATGAAATAAATCAAATTTTCTGACTGGTCATGTATTTTAAAATGTATCAGAAATGCTGCTGCTGACCGATAAATTTTATTTCACTATCTCAGAAAATTGATACATTAGCTTTCCAGCAACACCATCAGGTTGATTATGGCAGTGATTACTTAGACTTGATTGAGATTTGAGTATTTCAAATGATATTTTACCAACACCATTTTTTTCTGAAATAAATTGCTATCGGTGATACTTCTCTTATATCTTTTCATCTTCCAGTATGGAGCAAATATAGAAAAGCAAAGCACAAATGATAGTTGGAGCAAGGTCAGTGTTTAAATCAGGGTATATCATATCTAATGTCATTTTTTTGCTGTTGACCTCCGGGGAAAAGGTTAAGATATCTACTTTCAGCCTATAGGGATTTGTTACCCTTTGGCTTATGGTTTATTCTGAGAACTCTGAGAATGATGGCACTGTCCCAGGAGAATAATGAAAAAAATATTTTAAAATATGCTATTGAAATTGCTACTTAGTATATAAATATAAAAGTATGTATTTATGTCTTTTCCTTGAAATGATATAAATGGTGTCTTTAATTTTTTTTTTTTTTTTACCATTTATATCTGTCATGGTACTAGTCACTCTGTGAATGATGATATTAGAAACATAGTGCAAGGGAGAAAAAAAATGCATATGTATAGTTTCAGGATGATTGAAAGTGAAAAGAAACTCAAGAGATCATCGTGGTGAAATGCATAAAAGCGTGGGGTTTGTATCATGGTGTACTAAGTTTGTAATGAAAGCTCTATCACTTATTAGCCATGTGACTTTGGACAGTGTCTCAATTTCCTTAGTTATAAAATGAAATTCTTCAAATCTAGTGTCTTACCGTGAGCTCACCCAAAAGTAGTGTCTGAGTCAAGAAGGTGGGTGTGGGTATCTTATTTGAAACATGATCCCAGGATGCAGGCATAGAAAAGCAGGGAAAACAAGACTGAGAAAGAGAAAAAGCCAACAGGATAAGGGTTCATTATTGAGTTTGCTACTTAGGTAACAAGGTCTTAATTCCACCAGGACTTCTGAGAAGAGTTCAGAATGCCTCCTAGAAATGCTGCTCCAAAGGACACGAGGCTGGGGGCATTTGTTCCCTACTGATTGAGAGTTGTCCTCAGGGTCATTAATTCCTCCACCATTTCAGGTTGCCTTTGCAAATGATCTCAGCTGGCTCTTGAAGCTGTAGAGGCAAAACCGTGGAGATACATGAAAATCTCTCAGTGCACGTAAAACTGTCCACCAGAGCTGCAACAGAAATCAGAGATACGTAAGTCAAAGGAATGTGTGGCATCAAAAGTGTATAAAGTTATTTGAAATATTTAATATGAGTGTGTAATCAAGGTGCTTGATACTTTGTGGGCATTTAAAATGTTTCCTTTTCCTTAATTTTAAAAATGAGAGAAGACCTTAGGGGGAAGTATTACTCAATTTCATAAAATTATTTAACCTCAGAACTGGGTCTGGACTCCATGTCATTTGACTCCTATTTACTTCATTCCTTTTATTGGCATACCACCATAAACTTGGCCTTAAGGCACAAGATTGTGTTCTTATCGCCCTATCTTCAACCAAGTTTAGAATAAATGCTGGACATATTATTAGTAATGGTCTGGAATTTCTGCCTACATCCTTCCAAAGAAGGAACATTAAGAAGGATATTGTTAACATAAATTTGATCTTGTAAAAATGTGATTAGCTAACCACATGGTTGTAATCATGAAGAAAATATTTAGATAATTTTTTGAAAACACTTTTGCTATCTTTTGGACTTAAGGTAGCACTTTTACCCCCCACAATAGTGGTGGGACAATATTGATTCTTGGCAAGGAAAGACATTTGGGGGTTTGGGTTTTTGTTTCTGTTATTTTTTTAGTGTGGCTTATAACTTTGACTGATTCTCAGATTTTTGTTTGCTTTTAAAGTCCACAGCCTTTTCCTTCACATATTCACAGATTCCATTAAGCAATTTCTCTATGTCTACATTTCAAAACCTTGTTGCAATAGCTCTCTTTTATACCACAGACTGGCCTACAGGTTTGCTGTATACTCTTCTTCTTCTTTCCCCCTATCTTACCACCAACCTGTCTACCATAACTTGGCAGATAACTCTTTCCAATCTTTTTCTTAGTATTTTATTTTCACTCTCTGAGCCAAACTACATGGCAGGCAGTTACTGCTTGGTTTCCAAAGAATTTATTCATTTTCATTTTGCCCTGTTCTGAATGTAAATTTAATGATTGCATTAATATACTGTATAAAAGGGAATAACCAAAATCATCGAGTAAATAGAGAGCTTTAGTATTGTGGTGCTGACATTATCAAATCAGTTTTTTTTCCTGAGCATGCAAGAAAACTACATTTCCCAGCTTCCCTTTCAGTTAGGTAAGGCCATGTGACTGAGTACTAGTCAATGGAAATCAGTGGAAATAATGTGTGTTAGGCCTTTCACGCCTAGTCCATAAAAACCTCTCAAATGATCCTCAGTGTTCATTTCCTATTTGTCAGTGCAATGCCAATACCTTAAGGAGACTCAGGAAGCCACATTTTGATAGCAGACACCGAAGCAACCTTGGCCATTGAATAACTGGGTGGAGCAGCAGAACTTTCTCCTCCCTACTCCTAATTGAATCCAGTCTAATCTGTTATATAAATGAGAAAAACGTACATGGTTTAAAGTTTATGAGTTTATTATAGCAGTTATCCAACCTTAACTAATGTGGAAATATTGCCTTATAATTGAAAACATTTCACAAAACATATTTTATGTATTCTGTTGACTGTTCCTATTTTGTATGAAGTATTTTTATACCTATTTTCAAATAAAGGAAATTAATTAAGTAGTGTCATCGTTTTGAGTCAAGTACCAGATAGATTTATAGGACTTGAAACAAATATCAACTATTGAGGCAGGCATTTGGTTGAATGAAAGCAGTAAGATAAGACAAAGGGGTCCACAATGTATAAATATCTAGTCAGGCAGGAGACATTAAATATAAGGGCTGATCCTGGGCCAAATGTGTGGTATTTTCTTCTGTGTATTGGAAGAGCAAAGGTAGGCCAACGGTGTGGGAATGTGTAGCTGAAGGGAATGAAGCATCCCCAGAGGTGCAGCTCATTCCTGATTAAATTAGGTCAGAAGGCTAGGCCTCTTGGGAGATGCTTACACTAAGTGAAACTATGCTAACACATGGTGCATTCCCAGCCACTAGATAATAGTCAGCTCTCCATAATTATATCCTTCGTAGGTGACTCTGAGGAATCCCTGTAAAATCTGCCATGATGTGATAAGTGGAGTTCAAAAGTTTGAAAAGTATAAAATATGGCGTCACGTTATTGTGAGGATAATGAAATCTCTGGGAGCCTGTGCAAGCTAGCTGGTAAGGAGTCAAATGTCCTGTGATATAATCCAAGGTCCTTCTCCATTTGTGGTTTGGCACCCTCTATTTGCAATCGTCCCCTCCAGCTGTTGTTTCCAGCTATTCTATGGAAGAAATACTGGGCTCTGTGACTGACTGGGGCTCCCTACAATGGCAGATCTATTTGTCTACCTTGTACCAATATCACGATGTCTTAATTGATACAATTTTATAATAATCTTCATGCCTAGTAAAATATAGCTACTTTCTTGGTTCTCCTTCAAGCATTTTTATTTCTTCTTGACCTTTTGCATTTTCATATAAATTTTAAAATAAGCTTGTAATTGATTGACATTGCATTGACTCTAAAGATATATTTGAGGAGCATTTAATTATGTTTAATATGTAGTTTTCCAATCCATGAACACTTAATATTTCTCCATTTATGTAAATCTTCTCTAATTTCTCTCAATAGTTTGTTATAATTTTTCATGAAGATTTTTTTAAATTAAACCTCTCTTGAAATATAATTCGTGTACCTTAAAGTTTAATCCTTTAAAACATATAATTCAGTGGTTTTTAGTATATTCAATATATTTATCTATTGAAACTACCTAAATCTAAATGCAGAATACAGGCAGTCCCCAGGTTACAGTTGAGATATATTCCTGAGAATATCTCCGGGTTGGATTTGTATGTAATTTGGATCCATGATGAAAAGAGCACATATGGTAATAATAATAATAACAATACTATAATGGCTTATATGTGGTAATAGTAATACAGTGTAATAATGTAATAATAATAATAATACCTATGTACTATAATAATAAGTTACAGAAACTATTGTGTTCTTTCTTTTAATTCCTAGGCTAATAGGAATGTTAACACTTATTTTGACCTTCCAACCAAATCAATAATAATATTTCCATTTCAATAATTAATCCACTCTGCTGCTTAGTAATAATTGATGCTTTCATTGGAGCACTGCCTTTCACATGTTCCGTTATTCTCACTTTATCCTTTATAATTGTTCTGATAATCGAGTGACTGAAGCCTAATGCTTTCCCAATAAATGACGGCTTCTGGCCTTTCTTCCTATGCTTAATTATTTCTACTTTTGTTTGCATTGTAATCACCTTTCTCCTCACTGAAGGCTCACCTGTACTTGCATGGAATTTCACTTTGGAGGCATGGTCATAAGAGTAAACACAGGTATGGCTTTGATTTCATTATGGTTTTGATTTGCATTTCCTGAATTATAAATGACATTCAGATTTGTTTTCTGTGCTCATTGGCCATTTGTATATCTTCTTTGGAAAAATATCTATTCAGATCCTTCGCCCATATTTATATTGGATTATTTGTCTATTTATTTTTTTAGTTGTGAAAATTCTTTATATATTCTAGATAGAAGTACTTTATCACACAAATAACTTGTAAATATTTCCTCCAATTCAATAGGTTGTCTTTGCACTTTCTTGTTAGGGTACTTTGAAGTGAAAAAGTTTTCAATGTCCATAAAATCCAATTTATTTTATTCTTTTGCCGCTCATACTTTTGGTGTCATATTTAATAAAGTATTGCCTAATTCAAGGTCACATAGATTTACCCATGTTATCTTCTAAGAGTTTTATAGTTTTATCTCTTCCATTTGGGTCTATGGCCCATTTTTTGTATTTATCTTAGTTTTTCATATTTTTGGGATACATGTGATATTTTGATACATGTATACAATATGTAATGACAAAATCAGGATAATTAGAATATTCATCTCTCCAAAAAGGTCTTTTCTTTGTGATGGGAACATTACAATTCTCCTGTAACCTATTTTGAAACATACAATATATTATCATAAACTATAATTTTCCTACTGCATGATTGAATACTAGAACTTATTATTTCTATCTAACTGTATTTTTGTACCTATTAACCAACTTCTCTTCATATCTCCCCCCCACCTTCCAAAGCTCTGGGAACCAGCATTCAACTTTCTACCTCCATGAGATCTACTTTTTTAGCACTTACATGTGAATGAGAACATGCATATTTGTTTTTCTGTGCCTGGCTTATTTCACTTAACAGAATGACCTCCAGTTCTATCCATGTTGATGCAAATGACAAGATTTAATTCTTTTTATGGCTGAATAGTATTCCATTGTGTATATGTACTATATTTTCTTTATCCATTCATCTACTGATAGATACCTAGGTTGAGTCCATATCTTGACTATTGTGAATACTGGTGCAATAAACACAGGAGTACAGATATCTTTTCAATGTACTGATTTACTTTCTTTTAGATATATAACCAGTGGTGGGATTGCTGGATCATATGGTAGTTTTATTTTTAGTTGTTTGAGGAATCTCCATACTGTTTTCCATAGGGGGTGTATTACTTTACATTCCTACCAACAATGTATGAGCATTCCCCTTTCTCCACATCCTCATCAGCATTTGTTATTTTTTGTCTTTTTGAAAACTGGTATTCCAACTGAGGTGAGGTGATATCTTATTGTGATTTTAATTTGCATTTCCTTGATGATTAGTGATGTTGAGCTTTTTAAAATATACCTGTTAACTATTTTCTTTGTGGAAAGTGTTTTTGATTATTAACCTCTGTGTACTATATAGGTCTATTCAGAGTTTTTCCTTTTTTTGAGTCAGTTTTTGCATTTTTTGTGTTTTTAGGAATCTCTTCATTTTGTCTACATTGTCTAATTTGTTGGCATACAATAGTTCATAGTATTCTCTTATACAAAGAGAATGGTAGTAATGTCTACTCTTTTGTTCTTGATTTTAGTAATTTGAGTCTTTTTTTTTCCATTTGGTCATTATAGCTAAAGACTTGTCACTTTTGTGGATTATTTTAAAGAACCAACTTTAAGTTTCATAGTTTTTCCCTCTGTTGATTTTTGCTTACCTGTTTCATTAATTTCTGATCTAATCTTTATTATTTCTTTCCTCTACTTCCTTTAGATTTATTTTATCATTTTTTTTCTAGTTTACAAGGTGGAAGGTAACTTATTGATTAGAGGTCCTTCTTCTTTAATATAGGCATTTGCAGCTATAAACTTCCCTATGAGCATTGTTTTTCCTGCATCTTGTATGTATTATGTTGTAATCTCACTTTCATCCATCTCAAAATATTACCTAATTTCCCTTTGACCCATTAATTAGGAGAGTATTTTTTAATTTTCATATATTTGTGATTGCACAAAATCCTTCTGTTATTGACTCCTAATTTCATTCCAATGTGGTTGTAGGACTCAATTTGTATATTTTTATTCCTTTTAATTTTATTGAAGCTTGTTTTATGGCCTAATATATGATCTATCCTAGAAAATGGTTTGTATACAGTATACAACGTATATTCTGCTGTTTTGGGGTTCAGTGATTTACAGATGTCTACCTTGTTGGTATATAGCGTTGTCCAAGAACTCCATTTCTTTGATAATCTTCTAAATAGTTATTCTAACCACTACTGAATGTGGGTATTGAAGTATTCAGCTGTTGTTGAATTGTGAATTTCTTCTTTTGAATCTGTCAATTTTTGATTTATGGATTTTGTAGTTCAGATATTAGGTGCATATGTTAATAAATGTTAATTTGTCCTCATAAATTTTCATTTTTATCACTATAAAATGTCTTTTTTTCTATAGTTATAATTTTTCTTAAAGTTTATTTTGTCTGATATTAATATAGCCATTCTATCTCTTTTTGAGTACTTTCTGCATGGTATATATTTTTTCCCATCCTTGTATTTTCAACCTATCAATGTCTTTTATAGACAGGGTATAGTTGGTTCATTATTTTTAATCTACTCTGTAAAAATCTGCATTTTGATTGGGAGGTTTTGTACATTTACAGTTGATGTAATTACTATTTAATGGAAGAATTTATACCTGTCTTTTGCTATTGTTTTCTGTATGTCTTATGACTTGTTTCTCATACTCTGTCACTGTTCTTTTGTGTTAAATAGACATTTTCTAGTATATCATTTTAATTCTTTTGTCTTATTTACTGTATTTCCTGAGATATTTTCTTAGTGGTTGTTCTGAGATTACATTTAGCATCATAATTTAAGACAACTAGATTTGAATTAATACCAATTTAATTTCAATACTAGTGACTAAATCAGTTTTTGTTTATCTGTGACTGTCTCAATTTCACCTTCATTTTTTAAAAATTTACCATTCTTTCCAAGTTTTATTCCAACAAAAATAAGATAAAAATGTCCATGAAAATAATCATTATCATTACAATAAAGTATTCAGTTGAACAGAAATCACCAGCATACAATTCAGAATGTAATGCTTTGCCCAACTTAAAAAAGGTCAAAGCTCTCTCAGGATGGAAGATTAGGAAAATTTTTACACTGAAACTGCAGCCTGAATGAGTACTAAAATCCTTGAGTTTTGTCTTCTATTTATCTTTCTATTTATGTTCTTTTTCTTTCTTCTCATGCTTAGCTTTAGTTTCTTCTTTCTCATGTTTTTTGATCAACTATTCCACTTTCTTTTGTTTGAGAACTCTGATTACTGTTATTTTGTTCTCTCTTGTTAATATTTGTCAATTTCCAATTTTTCAGCAGTTTGCTAACATTCATGTCCTTATTTAACACTTTGATAGCTAAACCAAGTTCTGACTTCAAAGTCATTTCTTCTTCCTTTTATTCTTGTTTTAACACTGACACAGATGCAGCACTATTATTTCCAATGCATGTGGCTTTCCGTTACCCATAATTTCCACTAGAGCCACTCTGATACAGATGAAAGCCATGGTCCTTATTCCAGCCAATGTACAGTAATGCAACACGAAAGGGAAGTTTTCCTTCAGACTATGTATAAGCTTCTTTGATATTACTCAGTGCTGTAACCAACTGCTCATAGGAATTGGCTTCTGAAACCACAATAAATACTTTTGAGCAATGAGCCTTGGTTTATTATTCAGAACATTAGCATTTCCTGCCACACTGCAAGCCATGTCCTCACTGAGTTCATAAATTTTTTCGGAGAAAATGATTTCAAGAGGCTTGCGGATGTTGTGTCTTTCTGCCGCAAGCAAAACATCATGGCTTGCTAAAATTTCTAAACAGGTGCCTGCATGTTTGATGCTTCCACGGCATATTCAACTTGGTGCAAGTGACCTTCTAGAGAAAATACAATGGTCTTGGAGTCATATCCTTAATACATCTATTTTTTTCTTTTTACAATAAGCTCTTTTTAAAGCATGAAGGACATCTTTTTTGGGCTTTATATAATTCCAGACAGAATACACTGAAGAGTCAAGATCTACACAGAGTACTTTACTCTGCCGAAGAAAAAACACCACTGCCCAGCTATCCACTTCTGTGATAATACAGCCCACGTGTGTGTGGTACTTTTCAACTCTAAAAATTCAATTTGTTCTTTGATAATTTTTATGTCTTTATTCATATTCTTTCTTTGGTGAGGCATTGTTCTCATATTTTCTTTTAATTTTTTATACACAGTTTTCTTTAGTTTTTTTGAAGATATTTATAACAACTAAGTTATGCCCCCTGAGTTGTCTAACTGCATTAAGCTGGACTAGTTGTCTAGCAATACAAACATTTGGACTTCTTCAGGGACAATTTCTGTTGTTTTCATTTATTTTTCTTGTGAATGGGCCATGCTTTTCTGCTGCTTTGTGTGTAAAAAATGGACATCTTAAATAATATGATGTGTCAATTCTGGAAATCCACTTCTCTCCAGCCCCCAACATTTGTTGTTGTTTTTCTTTGCTGTTGTTGTTGCTGTTTGTTTGTTTAGTGGCTTTCCTGAACTAATTCTCTAAAGCTTGTAATCTTCATTGTGTGTGGCCACTGGAGACTCTGCTCAGTGAGCTAAGTGCTCCTCCAATGATTAGACAGAGATTTTCTTACATACCTTGAATGTGTATATCTCCCAGCCTTTGCTGAAGGTGTGTGTATGTGTGTGTGTGTTGGGGTATGCTTTCAGTGCTCCAACAGGCAGTTTAAAACTTTTGTTTAACCTTTAATTCCTACTCACACAGAACTTCAAGGTCAATCACAAGTATGAGGTTAGGGCTTTTTTTAGGTATTTCTTGGGCTAGCCCCTAACCACGCACTTTATACAGCCCTGTGCATATGTATGACCTTCTAGATTCCCAGGTATATATTGGAGTTTATCAAAGTCCCCTGTGGACATGTCATTTCCAAATTTTCCTTTATATTTTTAACCAGCCATTTGTTAGCCCTAACTCATAATGCTGACTCAAGCAGCTGCGATATTAAACAATTGTTGATTTTTTTTTTTTTTTGACAAATGCGCTGAAAATAACATTGATCTCACAGCTCTGAGTCAGGTCACAAAAACACAAGCTCTGAGAATAGAGCTTTACTGTGAACTGCCAAAAGGGTTAAATAGTGACAGTTTTCTGGGATGGGTCTTTTGAGGAGCTCCAAGTAAAGTTTTTCTTTCAGTGGCAGCTAGGCTACTGGTTTTCAAGATAGTCTAGTTGCAAAGCTGATAATTTCCAAGGCTACCATAGAGCTAGGGAGAGTAGGATGATATTAGCTTTTAGTTTGTTTTGGTTTTCAGAAGTTTTACCATGATGTTTCTAGGTAGTTTTTCGATGTTGTTATTGCTGTTATTATTTTTGTTTATCCTGATTAGATTTCATAGAGCTTATTGAATCTATTGCTTAATGTCATTTGCCAATTTTGGAGTGTTCTCAGCCATTTTCTTTTCAATTATTGATTTTGCTTCATTCTCTTTATTTTCTCTCCATACATGGCTTAAATAAATATATATTATGCCTATTTATCATGTCTTATATTTCCCATATGCCTTTTTTTACATATCTCATTTTTTTCAATATCTGTGCTTTAGTCAGAATATTTTTTCTAATTTATCTTCCAGTTTACTAATGTCTCTTCAACTGTAACTCATTCATTGAAATTCTTGATGTTTTCTGTTGTATTTTTCAGTTCTAGAATTTTTACTTTTTAAAACATTTTCAGTTGTCCTTCAAAATTCTCAATTTTGTCTTTTAATTACTTGAACATAGTAATCATAATTTTTGTAAAATTTGTTTTTGGTATCTTCATTATTTGAATTTCTTGTGAGAAATAATCTATTGTATGTGTAGAGTTTGGGTCATATAAACTTATCTCCTTGTAATCTCGCTTATTTTCAGTAAGTTCTAGTCATTATATGTAAGACATTATAGAGATCATTTGAAGCCCTGGAAGATATTATATATTCTTCCAGATAAAATTTAGTTTGTTTTTGGTAGACAACAGGTTAGGTGTATTAATAATTCCAGATTACTTCAATCCACTGAAGTATTGATACAATTTAAAGCTGAGCTTTCATTCATCCCTGTGAAGGCTGATCCATTTCTGGTTTTCCCTTATTCTTAGTGTGTAGCTCTTTATTAAAGTTCCCATTGGAGTTTTGTGGTGTTTGCTAGGAAAGCTCTGCTTTGGTGTTCTGTAAATTCTACTTCTTCCATACCTATGAGTCTGATTGAAGCTCATCAGTAATACTGTAGATATTAGTAAACACCTACTGTCAGCATTAGCAAATATTTCTAGGGTAAAAAGGGCCTGAATGCTTGACTCACTTCTGTAGTCATGTCTACTTTCCTTATTGCCTACAAAGATGTCCAAAACCCTCAAACAAATGTTTCTTTTACTAACCAAATGTGGGAAATTTCCATGTGACATTTTGAGAATTATAGGAATGCGTTTTGAGGGGAAAAAAGTGGAAAGAAAGAAAGAAAGAAAGAGAAAAGAGAAGAAAAGGAAGCAAGCAAGGAAGGAAGGGAGGTAGAATATCTAATGGGGACAATAATAATTTTTTCCTCAAAACTGGGCATCCAATAAATGCCATGTTTCTTAATTTTCTAAATCACATATTAATGTGAAATAAAATCTCAGTCATTTTAAGTTTTACCCTCCCTAGTATGACATAGGGTTTAGGGAAAATATATCCAGTAGAACTTTCTGTGATGATGGAAATGATCTATTCTGTGAGCTTTAATATAGTAGCCATTAGCCACAGGTGGCCTTTGGGCATTTGAAGGTGGCTGGTGTGAATGAGGAATTAGATTTTTAATTTCATCTCATTATAACCCATTTAAAATCAAATTTAAATAGCCGTGTGTGGGTGTGGCTACCATGTTAGACAGCACAGCTCTAGTGGACTCAGTCTGTGTTTTCTCCTTGCTCAGTTTGCATGATCCATTTGAGAGTGAGTTTCTCTGGTAACAACATTCAGACTCTCCTTGTCTAATTTTGATACAGGGCTTTCTCCTTGGTCCCAGAATATCATGGTTTATGCCACACATACACACAGTCACACTGTTTGGAGGCTCTGCCACTTCTGGAGTGCTGCATGAAGAGTAAAACACTAATGGTTTCAAGAACCCCAACTCTCTCTAGGGCAATTTATATCTACTCATTTGACACGAAATACTGTTACCCTCCTCTAATTCAAAAACAGTATTTTCTGAATCCTACATTTTAACATCAAAGTCCTCTACTGTGGAGCCAGCGAAACCCAGATCTCTAAGACCCAAAGCCCTGGCTCCTCATTTTGAGAGAATGAGGTTGGGAAAATTTCTCTCTTTTTTATAAAATTTTTAATGCTGAGTTCACAATAGTGGGGGGAAAAAGCAAAGTTAATTTCTCAGTCAAGCCATCTTGGTACATGTGGCTCAATGTGATGAAAAAAAAAAAAAAGAAAAAAGAAAAAACCAACAAATGAGGAAAATTGTGTATGTTCTACACAATATACTATTATAAATGCTAGCAATGTTTTTACTACATTACCAAACACATGGTAAATGAGAAACGAATACTCAGACATATTCTTTGCAGGCATGAATTTTGCATTTCTGGGAACCAAATGCAAGGTAATAACTATGTAATAATTTGTGAATTATTTTAGCAGTCTAGCAACACTTCTATATAAGCAAATTTGAAACATAGGGAGATAGTAACATAAACGGTCATAAAGATTCAGTGATGACTGCCTTAAAATGACCTGTTTCCATGGCAATTCTAGAGTAATTATCTCATCTCCCAGTAAACATATAAATTCTGCTTTAGTTACAGAATATTCTGATTATATGTGTGTATGTCTTGTTATAATAAAAACAACCTACCTATCTTTTTGTTAGTGAAAACACTCATGTGATTATTACAGCTTACCTTGGACACTTAGCTAAACAGCTTTTGCAAATTAACCAAGTAAAACTTATTTAAAATGTGTGTATGACTTATGAATTGTAATAAGAAGCAAAAAGTAAACATTAGCCACAGTAATTCTTGTTGTTAAAATTACATTGTATTCATGGTGTAAAAAAATATACTATGGAATAATATGGAATAAGTAATATTATAATATTGGTTTCAATTAACTTACAGAAATGGGAAATCACAATCGGCTTGGCTACAAATATAAAAAATAATATGGCTTCATTTTTACTAACCATTCAGGATATAGATTAAATTGAAGTATGTGATTTCTTTGCTGTTACAGAGATGATACCTGATAATATATATTTAAACCCTCACTACTTATTTTGAAATGATTTATTTTGAAAGTAAATAAATAATATATGAGGCATTGAAAATAATACAATTTAAAGGATTTGGAAATTATGTGTTAAAATTCAATATTTTAAAAAATATTCTATATGGATTTTTATTATATATAGATGCTTTTTCTGCTATATATTAAAGAGTAAACATAGAGCAAGGGACAGAAACAATATTTTTTAATCCTGATTCTATAACTCACCAGCATGAGACCATGAGAAAGTTATTTTGGTATATCTTATCACAGTTTATCCATTAAATAGCAATAATTTCCATCCTGTCTACCTTATAACCATGTGGTAATGATCAAATGATACTATTAGAATATAGGGAATTTGTGATACATTTTGACTACATAGAGAACTACTGAATAGTCCAAGCACATCTGAGCATAAGAGAGGTATTCTAGTTCAAAGATGATTTGGGATAGGGATTACATATAATAAAGGTATACTTATCATTACTGATCTATTTGGTTTAGAAAGTCTATACACCTGTATAGCTGTGTGTAAAAGTTATATAATGGCTGCTTAGTATGAATATCCAGAAGCCATATTTCAGAATATAATTCTTTCCCAACAATATTATGGAATAATACAATGTGGAAAGTATCCATATGCAGTAAAAGAATATATAATATTACAGGACATTGTTAGAATGATAGTAATGGGGATGGGGTGTGAGAAGCCTTTAGGTATTAGTGAAGAAGAAATTGGCCTGCATGTAACAGAAAGCCCAAAATAGTGGCTACACAAAAAGAGGTTTATTTCTCTCCCACCAGAAGACGTCCAGAGCAGGCAGTCCTCAGCTGGTGTAGCAGCTCCATAATTATTCAGAACCCACGTTCCTTTGATCCTTTACTCCACTATCCTTAGTGACATCACTTCTCAAGATTGCCACATGGTCCGAAATAGTCACCAAATCTTTGTTCCAGGGAAGCTGGGCGAAGGGTATTCAGAAATTCTTTGTACTATATTTTGTAATGTTTTATAAACCTGAATTCATTTCGAAATGAAAAGTTACAAATTAAAAAATACAAAGCACAAGAGGGGTTCTTAACTGAATGAATAGGAACTGTTATAATTTGACCTATATTATTATAACGGACAAGAAAATGTACCGAGCTTACAAAGTAATAAGCATTATTTAGAGGAGTAGTTCTTAATTTCAATGTGTGGGGGAGGTCCATGAGTAAATATACAATTCTATTTATTTGTTCATTTAGTAGTTTGGGGGAGCAACAGGCTTCATTATTTTCATCAAAATTTTGGTAGAAGCTGGGTGCAGTGGTTCAAGCCTGTAATCCTAGCTCTTTGGGAAGCTAAGGTGGGAGCATCACCTGAAGCCAGGGGTTCGAGATCAGCCTGAGCAACAAAGTGCACTCCTGTAGTCCTAGGTACTCTGGAGGTGGAGGTAGGAGGATCATCTGAGCCCAGGACTTTGAGGTTTCAGTGAGCTATGATGATGCCACTGCACTCTAGCTAGGACACATTGAGACCGTGTCTAAAAACAAACAAATAAAATTTGTAGAGTAACAGAATAAAGGGGTTAGTTTCAAATTTTATACTTAAATATGATTTTCTTATTCCATAAATATTCTCAAACATGGGTCAAAACAAAATCTATGAGTTCATAACATTAATAAAAATGAGAAAACCAAAAGCAATATAAATAATAACACAAAATAAAACCCAACAATTCATTGGTCATAGGAAGTAACTAGGACACAACTCCTTATTACGTGAATTGGCAATATGAAGGAAAAGAGGCATTTGTTTTGTTTTTTCTGTACAGCCTCCTTGTAGGGTAACCAAGTAGTTCATATTGATAAGAAAAAATTATCTTTTATGGAAGATTTCATGCTAATAAATGTAGAAAAAGTGATAGAATTGTAATTCCTAGTAATATAACGGTTATCATTGCTTAAAATGATTGAATAAAAAATTGAAGGGTAATGTTATGATAGAGGAATCAGTCTCCTAATATATGAATGCAATATGAATTTCAAGCAGCATCTATGAAGTATTTTTGCCAAAAATGCCGAACCTTAATCTAACCAAGCCTTCAGAGGTTTCTGATAACTTTCAGTTTATCAGAAATACAGGGGATAAAGGGCGGGGAACCTGCAGCCCTGGGGCCACATGTGGCCTTCTGGATCCTTGAGTGCAGCCTTTTGACTGAATCCAAATTTTAATAAAGGGATTTGTTCTGTGAAATTTGGATTTGGGTGAGGGGTCACACTTGGGGGTCTGGAGGGCCACATGTGGCCTTGAGGCCACAGGTTCCCCACCCCTCTGATAGGCTCCAGATTTGAGTTCGGGCAGGTTCTCCTCAGCATTTTTTCTCCGCTCTAACTAATGAGTGGGCCTGAATGTGGTACATGAGTACACCATTTCTTTCCAAGACGGGACGTCTGTAATGGGCTTCAGAGTTTTCTGTGGGTCTGGCAGAAATTTTGCCACAACTGCGCCATAATGCTGTCCGTCACCCTAGCCAATCCTGTTTTCTTTTCTTTTATTCTAACTCCTAATAAATCTTGTACACTCTTAAGGCCATCTTAATGCCATCTTAATGCTTCCTGGAAGACTCCTACAAATTGCAATATTGGTAAAGGAGAACTGATATGAACTGTGAGTCACAAAACCAAATGTGAAACTTTTTTTTTTTTTTTTTTGAAATGGGGTCTCGTGAGGCCCAGGCTGGAGTGCAGTGGCTCCATCAGTTCACTGCAGCCTCCAACCCCTGGGCTCAATCTTCCTACCTCAGCCTCCCCGTGAAACGTAGCTTTTTAGTTATTCCAAAATATTTGAATATAACTTGAGTATTGACTTTTACTTAGGTATTTTGTTAATTTTATTGTGTGTGACAATGGCCTTAGCATTGTAGGAGAGAATGTTTCTATTATTTGGACATGTTTACTAAAATAAATGGTAAAATGACATCTAGAATTTGCCTTAAAATATTTCAGCTGAGAAAAAAGGATAGATGAAACAGAGCAATAATCTTGATAATTTTGGTGATGAGATCATTATAGTTTTTGTATTATGGTGATTATAAAACACAAAGCACGGATTTTTAGGCATTTAACATGTGACCTTTGATGAATTGACAATGAGGAGGCTTCAAGCATTTTTTTGGAGAGTGCATGAAATGGAAAAATGAAATAGAAGATGAGTAGTTTATAAAGACAGAAGACAGAATATGATGCTTTTTGGAAATAAGAAGAATGGTATTCTTATTCTTCATATTCCATTTTATGATCTATATTTTCAGCTAATAATTTTAAAAGATGAGTTACTATAAGAGAAAGCACATTTTCATTTAAATCAATGACCTAGACCTTATTATTACCTCCCACACTTGCAAATCATCTCTCTTAGGATAAGTTATTTAACTATATTGAGCTTTAGTTTCTATTTTTTTTTTTTTTTTTAAAACAGAATCTCACTCTGTTGCCTAGGCTAGAGTGACATGGCATCAGCCTAGCTCACAGCAACCTCAAACTCCTGGGCTCAAGCAATCCTTCTGCCTCAGCCTTCTGAGTAGCTGGGACTACAGGCATGCGCCACATGTCCGGCTAATTTTTTTTTCTATGTATTTTTAGTTGGCCAATTAATTTCTTTCTATTTTTCAGTAGAGACGGGGTCTCGCTCTTGCTCAGGCTGGTTTCAAACTCCTGACCTTGAGTGATCCTCCCGCTTCGGCCTCCCAGAGTGCTAGGATTACAGGCGTGAGCCACCGCGCCCGGCCCAGCTTTAGTTTCTAAAAATATAAAATGGGAATAATAATCTCCATTGTCTAGATTATTATTAACGTTTATATATAGACATATAAAATATAAAATAAACAGAAATGCAAGGCACAACATTACATATGAGATGAACCTGCCATTTTTGTAGGCTCTAAAATTTGAGTATTGCCATCTCATAAGGTTGAACCGATTATCTCCATGAGGTAAAAGAAAGTTAAAAAAAAGCACAGAAATTTATAAAAACAAAGGAAATACACAAAACCATTAAGAGTGGCTAATGGTTTTGGGTGGAATTTTGGGTGGTTTTATTTTCTTCATATTTTATTCCTTCATATTTATTTCTTTATGTGTTATTTTTTATTATATTTTCTAGGTAGATAGAATGAATATTAAATATTTTGTTAATTAGAGGAGAACTTTAGTGAACAAGATCATGCTTCTTTAAATTTAAAATCATCACACAAGATAATATGGAAAAATTATTTTAAAATATACCATATGATAATAATAGCTAACATGTGTTTAATAATAATTATGTCCAAGTGCTTTTCATGTATTACTTCATTTAGTCTCAAAAACCACAGAGTTTTTCTTGGAATGATAGATGTGAAAACTGAGGTACAGAGAAGTAAAGCTCGTTGTTCAAATTTAACTGGCTAAGGGCATAATTAGAATTTGAACCCAGGCATTCTGGAGCCCAAAATCTGTACTTTTAACTATATAAATATAATATAGTATATCATCCTATTATCAGGACATGGGAATGTGATAGTGGAATGATATGTTTAAATCCCTATACATCACTTTAGAAGCCACATTGTGATACTCTTTACCTCCTCCTAAAGCAGAGTAAATCATTTAAACTATATTTTTAGGAGAAAAAAGAATAAATGCAAGCAAATAAAATTCCACCGCTTTCCAGAACTACCCACTTACTTCATTGGCATGTGTCAAAGTCTTATGCTTTTCATCTAGTCAGTAAGCAAGTATGGAGTAGCCATATTCACTCTGCACGTACTGGCAAACTATATTTTTCTGTTTCTATATAATCACAATGACGTCCTGTCCCCATCCTTCGTACTGTTTCTCTCACTGCAAGAAATGAGCAGAGCTATTAAGAAGTGATTCATGATTGATTGACATGAATTCCACCTTCTCCTCCATGTGCTGCCCACTCTCGGGAGTGAGTGCTAATGAGCACTGGATGCAGCGGGGCAGGCAGTAAGAAGGAGACCAGAAACACAAGCTCGGTAATCAGCTCCTAAAAACTTGAGAATTGGCAGGATTTATTGAGAGCTTAATTACTGGAGTTATAGATGGCCAGTCATCAATATTTTATTTAATGCCATTTATAGCATTTTCCTCCATTCTAATACGTGAGAAAGCAGAAACAGAGAGGACATCTCGATTGCCTGAAGCCACCAAATGAAATTGGAATATAATTCAGATACTTGTGACAATCATTTCTGTACTTTGAGCATGAATGTCATTATTGTGATCTTTATAGTGCTCTTCTCTGTATGTACATTTCACTATATTTTTGAAAATGTTCAGTCAAATCTAGAGGTCTTCCTGATCAAATGATAAAACTCACTGATAAGGCATCTTAATATAATCAGTTATACTATGGATCAAGTCATATTCCTCTAAGGAGAGCTATCTGCCTACCTATATCTATAGATAAGAATTTAGGGCATATTAAAGTCATCTGATATGTTTATTCAAAGACATATTTCAAAACTTCACGCCCAAAGACACCCTATGATCAGTTGACAGAGAGGAGAACATAGGGCCTGGTTTTTAGATGATTCTGCATGGTATGCAGGCACTACTTGAAAACAGCATTATAGCATCTTTCTGGAACATTCTTGAAGGACAGCAGGGAAGAGAAATCTCAGTGGGCAGAACTTTGGGCAGTCTACCTGGCTGTGCACTTTGCTTGGAAGGAGAAATGATCAGATGTGTAATTATGTACTGATTCATGATTATGACCATTCACTAGTCAGTGGTTTGGCTGGATGATCAAGGACTTGGAATGTGATTGGAAAATGAATGGCAAAGAAATTTGGGAAAGAGATATGTGGGTAGACCTCTCTGAATTGGTCAAAGGGTGTGAAGAGATTTCTGTTCCATGTGAATGCCCACTGAAGAATGGCGTAAGCAGAGGAGGAGTTTAATAATCAAGTGGCTAGATGACCCGTCTTGTGGATACCAGTTAGCCTCTTTCCCCAGAACTCCTGTCATCACCCAATGGGCTCATGAACAAAGTGGCCATGGGAATAGGGATGGAGGTTATGCACGGGCTCAGCAACACGGACTTCCACTAACCAAGGCTGACCTGGCTCCAGCCACTGCTGAGTGCTCCATCTGCCAGCAGCAGAGACCAACAATGAGCCCTTGATATGACACCATCCCCTAGGGTGATCTATCAGCGATTTGGTGAGAGGTTGATTACATTGGACCCCTTCCATCATGGAAGGGGCAGTGTTTTGTCCTTACTGGGATAGACACTCTGGATATGGACTTGTCTTCTCTACACACAGAGCTTCTGCCAAAACTATCATACCATCCATGAGCTTACATAATGCCTTATTTACTGTCATGATATTCCACACAGCATTGCTTCTGAATAAGGAACTCACTTCACAGCCAAAGAAGTGTGGCAATGGGCTCATGTTCATGGAATTCACTGGTCCTACTATGTTTCTTATCATCTTGAAGCGGCTAGCTTGATAGACCAGTGTAATGGCCATTTGAAGACACAGTTACATCAGCTATATGACAATACTTTGCAGGGCTGGGGCAAGTTTCTCCAGAAGGCTGTAATGGTCTGAATCAGCATCCAATATATATTGCCATTTCTCCCATAGCCAAGATTCATGGGTCTAGGAATCAAAGGGTAGAAATAGGAGTGGCACTCACCAGTATGTCTGGTAACTCACTAGAAAAATTTTTGTTTCCTGTTCCCATGACTTTATGCTCTGCTGGCCTAGAGGTATACATTCTAGAGGGAGCAATGCTTCTACCAGGAGACACAATGATTCCACTGAACTGAAAGTTAAAACTCCTCATGTGTCTAAGCCAATGAGCTAAAAAGGGAGTTATGATGCTAGCTGGGGTGATTGATCCAACTACCAAGGGGAAATTGGAAATTGGACTACTGGTCCATAATGGAGATAAGAAAGAGTATATCTGATATGCAGGTTGTCTTTAGGGCCTCTCTTAGTATCACCATGCCCTATAACTAAGATCAATGGGAAACTACTACAATCCAATCCAGGCAGGACTACAAGTGGCCCATACCTTTTGAGAATGAAGGTTTGAGTCACTCTGCCAGGTAATGAACCACAACCAACTGAGGTGCTTGTTGAAGACAAAGAGAATACAGAGTAAGTAACAGAAGAAGGTAGTTGTAAACAGCAGTGATGCCCACAGGACCAGTTATAGAAATGAGGATTATAATTGTCATGAATATTTCTATTTTGTTAAGAATGCATTTGTGTGCACATATACAGATATTATGCAAATATCTTTTCTTCCTTCTTTTATTCTTTTATCCTGTAACTTAGGATATATTGAGTTTATATCAGTATTTCAGTATTGTTAATTTTACATCATAGTATTTAAGGTATGGGATATCAAGAGAAGAGTGAAAAATCACTCAAGGACTTTACCTCCTTTTCTGAGAAAGAGACTGGTCCATTTTTTTATTTTTCCCAGGATAGTTATATCACTTGGTCAAGCCATATAATCCTTTTACTTGCTGCTGAAATTGGTTGCTGGTATTTTCTTGAGGATTTTTGCATTAATGTTCATAAGGGATATTAGTCTATAGTTTTCTTTTCTTGTAGTGTCTTTTCCTGGATTTGTTATCAGGGTAATGCTGGCCTCATAGAATGAGTTGGAGAGTGTTCCTTTCTCTTCAATTTTTTGAAAAGTCTAAAAAGGATTGCTGGATCATATGGTAGTTCTACTTTTTAGTTTTTTGGAGAACCACCACACTGTTTTCCATAATGTCTGTACTAATTTATATTAACACCAACTGTGTTTAAGAGTTCCCGATTTTTTGCATGCTTGCCAGCACTGTTACTTATTGTCCTTTTGATAAAACTCATTCTAATGGGGTGAGATCATATCTCATTGTGTTTTTTATTTGCATCTCTCTGATGATTAGTGATATTGACCTAATGTTTAGTGATATTGAGAATTTTATTATATACTTATAGGTCATTTGTGTGTCTTCTTTTGCCAAGTGTCTTTTCAGATCCTTTGCCCATTTTAAAATCAGGTTTTTGTTTGTTTGTTTGTTTTTGCTGTTGAGTTGTTATGGTTCCCTGTATATTCTAGATATTTGTACCTTGTTTGATGAATAGTATACAAATATTTTCTCTCATCTACAAGTTGTCTCTTCATACTGTTGATTGTTTCCTTAGCCATTCAGAAACCTTTTGATTTAATATAGTCCCATTTGCTTATTTTTGTTTTTGTTGCCTATACTTTTGAAGTCTTATCAATAAAATGTCTGCCTAGACTAATACCCTAAAGCATTTCTCATATGTTTTCTACTAGTAGTTTTATAGTTTCAGTCTTTAATGTTTTAACACTATGTTTAAGTCTTTAATCTATTTTGACTTGATTTTTGTATATGGTGAGAGATAGGGGTCAAGTCTCATTCTTCTGCATATGAATATACAATTTTCTTGGCACTATTTATTAAAGAGCATGTTCTTTCTCTAATGTGTGTTCATGGTGCCTTTCTTGAAAATCAGTTGGCTGTAAATATGTGGATTTATTTCTTAGTCCTCTATTATGTTCCATTAGTTTATGTATCTGTTTTTATACCCATAACATGCTATTTTGTTTACTATAGTTTTTTAGTATATTTTGAAGTCATCTAATGTGATACCTCCACTTTGTTCTTTTTGCTCAGTATTGCTTTGGCTATTTGGGGTCTTTTATGGTTTTATACAAATTTTAGGATTGTTTTTTCTATTTCTGTGAAGAGTGTCATTGGTATTTTGATAGAGATGGCATTGAATCTATAGATTGCTTGGGTGATATGGTCATCTTACCAATATTAAATCTTCCAATCCATTAGCATGGGATACATTTCCATTTTTTTTGTGGTTTTTGTTGTAGAGATATTTCATCTCTTTGGTTAAATTTATTTCTAGATTTTTTTGTAGCTATTGTAGATGAAATTGCTTTCTTGATTTCTTTTTCAGATAGTTCACTATTAGCACTGATTTTTGTATGTTGATTTTGTATTATGTGACTTTACTAAATTTTTTTATTCTGAGTTTTTTTTCATGGAGTCTTTAGGTTTTTATATGTAAAATTATGTCTTCTGCAAAGAGGGACAATTTGACTTCCTGTTTTTCAATTTGGGTGCCTTTTATTTCTATCTCTTGCCTAATTGCCCTGGTGGGGACATTGAGCTGTACCTTGACTAGGAGTGGTAAAAGTGTACTACCTTGTTTTGCTCCAGTTGTGATAGAAAAGGCTTTCAGGTTTTCTTCATTCAGTATGATGTTAGCCCTGGGTTTGCCATATATGGCCTTTATTGTGTTTAGGTATGTTCCTTCTATACCAAATTTGTTGAGAGTTTTAATCATGAAGAGATGTTGAATCTTATCACATGCTTTTTCTGCATCTACTGATATGACCATATGTATTTTGTCCTTGATTCTGTTAATGTGATGTATCATTTATTAATTTGCATCCTCACATTCCTGGGATAAATACTACTTCATCTTGGTGTATTATTTGTTTTTTAGGTGCTGTTGGATTCAATTTGCTAGTATTTTGATGAGGATTTTTTTCATCTGTTCATCAGGGATATTGCCTGTAGGTTTGTTTTGTGTGTGTGTTTTTTCCCCTGATTTTGGTATCAGGGTAAAGCTGGCTTCATAGAATGTGTCAAGCAGAATTCCCTTCTCTTCAATTTTTAAGAATAGTTTGAGAAGAATTGGTATTAGTTTTTCTTTAAAAGTTTTGTAGAATTCAGCAGTAAAGCTATTAAGTCCTGGGCTGTTCTTTATTGGGAGAAATTTTATTACTGATTCAATCTTGCTACTTATTTTTGGTTTGTTCAGATTTTCTATTTTTCCTGTTTCAATCTTGGTATGTTATATATGTCCAGGAGTTTATACACTTTCTCTAGGTTTTCCAATTTTTTGGAATATGGTTGCTCATAGTAGTCTCTAATGATCCTTTGTATTTCTGTGATCTCAGTTGTATTGTTTCCTTTTTCATTTATGATTCTCTCTTTTTTCCTAGTCTACCTAATGATTTGTCAATTTTGTTTATCTTTTAAGGTAACCAACTTTTTGTTCTCTTGATCTTTTGCTTTGCTTTTTAATATCTCAATTATTTTGTTTAGTTCTGCTCTGATCTTTATTATTTTTTTCTTCTACTAATTTGGGTTTTGTTTGTTGTTGCTTTTCTAGTTCCTTGAAGTGTGTTATTACCTTTTTTTCTCTTTGAAATATTTCTACTTTTTTGATGTAGGTGTTTATTACTATAAACTTTCCTCTTAGTATTGTTTTGCTGTGTTCCATAAGTTGTGGTATGTTGCACTTCCATTTCCATTTGTTTTGAGAAAAGATAAGTTTATTTGGCTCACAGTTCTGGAGGCTGGAAAGTCCAAGATCATAGTGCTGGCATCTGGTGAAGGCTTTCATGCCACATTCTCCCATCCAGAAGGTGGAAGGACAAAAGAGTACAACCTTGGCATAAAGAAAAATCTAGTGATTATAACTATTTCACAAAAATATGTCTAGAACATGAAGCGTACAAATATTTTTTCTGTAGGTTTATATTTCTTTCTTTCTTTCTTTCTTTTTTTTTTGAGACAGAGTCTTGTTCTGTCACATAAGCTAGTATGCCATGTCATCAGCCTAGCTCACAGCGACCTCAAACTCCTGGATTCAAGCAATCCTCCTACCTCAGCCTCCTGAGTAGCTGGAACTACAAGCATGCACTACCATCCCTGGCTAATTTTTTTTATTGGTGGAGATGGGGTCTTGCTCTTGCTCAGGCTGGTCTTAAACTCCTGACTTTAAGTGATCTTTCCACCTCAGCCTCCCGGATTACAGGTGTGAGCCACCATACCTGGCTGGTTTATATTTCTTTTGTATGCAACTCACACCCACCAAATGTAGGAAACACAACCTGCTGGACAGTATAATGCTCCTCTCTCAGTCAAAAATCAAATCATAAAATATATTTTGATAACAACATTAGGCAACATTTTCTGTAGCCTTGAAAGTAGCAGTACACTGCCCCCTCCTTATAAGTGTTTGGGACCCTAGCACTTTTCATTAAGAGACCTCTCTTCACTTGGTGAACTTCTACTTTTTATTTGACCAGTACTATTGACATGTTAATAATTATGATAAACACTGTTGCTCGTTCTTTATTGTGTGTAAGCTGCTGTCTTAAGGATTTTATATGCATAGTTTTATTTACTCAAAAGCTACATTTTAAAGTTGAGAAAACAGACTCAGAGAAGATAAATGACTTACTCAGGGTCATATGTAGTTGGTAAGAACTAAAACTTATGTTTGTTTGATTCCAAAGTGCTTATATAGAGAAGCTGTGAGAAACTACCCTTAGTTGCTATAAGAAATAATAATAATAACAGTTAACACATGGTTGCTACACATAAGAGTTAATCTTAACATCACAGATATTAACTCATTTAATCCTTAAAACTAACTTATAATATGATATAGCTTCTATTATTATACTAATTTTACAGATTATAAAATAGAGGCATAGATAGGTCATATCTTGATAAGTGACAGAGCTGGAATCTGAACCCCAAAACTCTATTTTTGGAGTTCATGATCTTAACCTCTAATTTATGCTGACCATCATGTGCTATCATATGACCTGCCGGTTTTCATTCTAGCTTTCATTTGCCTTCTCTGTTTTTTTCCTAATTACCCTGCCACACCTGTAACTGGCCAGGGAGATAGAGTTTATTTATTTTTCTATCTTTTTATCTCATGTCCTATTGACTTGTTTGAGAAATGGCAGATGGCTACAAGGTCATCTCAGTTAAGGTTACCTCTGACTCACTTTAGCTTTGCATTGTTGGAAGAATCAGGATGTTCTTTCCCATGTATATCTGTTTCATTTGCCCTCAATTACTGCTAACATAGTGGCACATGTTTTCCAAAGGAAGTACCCATTTACCACATACACACACACACACACACACATACATACAATCCCCACCAACAAACCACAATGTATATTAATAAAGAATGCAGATTATAAATGCATATGAATATGTGTGTGTACCTCTGTGTGGGGACCTATTTCCTCTTATTAGATGAGTGTAGTAGCTCTTCCCATGATCATTACATTTATTTAGTCTTTCCTTGTCTCTCTCATTAGACTCTAAGCCTCTGAAGACAAGGAGCTTTTAAACTAGTGCAATAATACAAGTTAAATGCAATCTTATATATAATTCACTTACTAAAGTCTAGGGAACTTTGATGTTTGTGGGACTATGACTTTGATCTATTTGCAAATAAATTTCTGACAACACTTTCTCCCCCATCCATCATCCCCCCCATCCCAATCCTGCCACAATTCTGTATTGTAAATTTCCTCCTTGTCCACTACTTTATTTTCTCTTATTGATGTGGTTGGAGCATATGGGCTATCTAAGTTAGATATTCCATCTGTGTCATAAGTCTTTCAACCTAAAAATGCTGTAGAAATCAAGAGATTAGTCCTAAAATCAAGTTTAAAATGTAAAGTTAATTCAGACTGATCCAAACATTCACAGTGTGGGGTTCCAATTTGTTCTTGGCCTTAAGAGATGTATTTAGGATCATCCATCAATTTCTTTATAACATGGAGATTACACTTACTCAGTTTCTATTAACAAGAAGAGAATGGGAGTTTGGAACTCTAGAGTTGAAAGAGAATTTGAGGCCTCTCTTAACTCCTTTTCTTTAGGCAGAAACAGTCCTAATCCTTACTAGAAAACTGGGTGTGTGTCCTATATTTTAAGAAAAGAAGATAACTTTAGCAATACATACTAACATTTACTAAATATTCAACTATAAGTTTTATAGTGGAGAAAGCTGACAAGCACTACCATAGCCAGGTAATCAAAGTCAACATCAATAGTGATAAGTTATAGTGATTGCATGTATTCTTGCAAGTGATGTGTTAAGAATGGCATTTTTTCTGTTTAATCATCCTCTCCCAAACTCATAGCCCTACTCTTACTGTGGGAAAAACATCACATGAACATAAATTGAGGGATATTTTACAGATTACCTAAAATTTTGAAATTAGCATTCACCAAAACTGTCAAAGTCATCAAAAACAAGGAAAAGTCTGAGAAAATGTCACACCCAAAGAAGGTTGAGGAGACATGACAACTAAATGTAACGCATTCTCTCAAATGGGATCCTAGAACAGAAAATGATCGTGAGAAAGAAAGTACTAAAGTCTGAATTAAGTGTAGATTTTAGTTAATGACAATGTATCAATATTGGTTCATTGGTTGTGACAAATGCACCATACTAATATGTTGATAATAGGAAAACCTTAGTAAAGGGGATATGAGAACACTCTACTATCCTCAAAACTTTTCTTTAGAAAACAATTCAAAATTAAAAATTCAGATATGAAAAAAAATCATCCAACTACGGAAAGTTTCTTTTTCAATTTAGACACAAGAATACCTTGATGAAAGCAAAGATGAATGTTTGTCATGTTTTATTATAATAACCAAAGCAGTTACAGAATTGTAGGTTATGAAAATGTTAGTATTAGAGTTGGTTATTTTTACAGACCTTTGAAAATCAAAAAGTTTTAATCAACATCTCAGCCTTTTAAAACTAAATCAATGGTTCCTTATTTTTTGGCAATTTCTATTAAAGTGAGAGTCCATTTATAGTGAAAAATTTCTTGTTTATGTTCAATTTGTTTCAGAGAGATTTAATATCTGTAGGAAGGATAATTACTTTCAAAATTTTGGGGAAACAATATGGGTATGGTCATTTAACATAGGCCAGGAATCTTGACACTTCTTGAAGTGGTGTTCTAAAAATAGCACACTAATTTTTTGTATAACCAGAGCCATTGTTATATCTTATTTTATATTCTAAACTCTCTCTTTAGGAATCAGGCCATTATATTTTTAAAGTCTCATATAGAGGAAATACTTCTTACTTTGATCATGTCTTATTCCAAGAATGCATATAGTTTATGCCATCCTGAGTCATCATTCTTTCTCTGAAAAAGTAATGTAAAAGATAGCAATTGCAAGTTATGTTTTATGTCTCTATGCCTATTTCATTTAATTTTTAGGATCATCTTTTAAAATTGTGTCTCTAACAAATGATTTAGTAGCACTTTCAACACTTTGTATAAAATTTTCTCCTACTCAGAAATACATAAATCCATTTATTTGACCTTCATAATGAGGCAGAGTTGATATTGTAAGGTTAATGAGGCAATTATTCTTATAGAGAACATCAGTCATAAAGGCATAGTTTCTTCCTCCCTTTAATATGCACATTAATTAAAATAATTTTTCTTTGCTATTTGCATTGATAAGTAATCATCAATGAGGGAAGGAATAATTAAGTTTCTGA
This sequence comes from Cheirogaleus medius, assembly GCA_008086735.1. NCBI lineage: Eukaryota > Metazoa > Chordata > Mammalia > Primates > Cheirogaleidae > Cheirogaleus > Cheirogaleus medius. The sequence goes on from VBSM01000361.1 coordinate 23,157,565, forward strand.
ATATTTCCTATGTAATTTTGGGCCTTTAATTCCATGGTATAAAACTTTTTCTGGTATAATAGGTACTTTCAGATTTTCCTTATGTAATTTTCTATATTTGTCTTTCTGTTTATTACAGAGGCAAAAGCAATGAGTGTTGCTATGACTATCTATCAAATTTTGGGGGAGAACATACACTGAAAGTATATTTCCAGTATCTGTCCTTGACTAGTACCTCAAATACAGCTCTGCTGGTTAACCATGACATTTAATCATAAACTAATAGCTCAAAATTACTCATTTAGTTTTCTTCCAGGTTGACCTATAGAATCTATCTTAGGACTCAGTAAAAATTATTTTCTATTAATAGAAAAATGTCATTTATATGTACACATCAAAATATATTCTTTTTTTGTTTTGTTTTCATCTGGAAAAACTAGCAATAGAAGAACACAGATTCTTAATTTTTCCTCTCACACAGGAGAAATCTACCATAGCAATTAGCCAGCCAAATCTATGGGTATGTAAAATTATGAATAAGTTTAATTAAGTATTATTTGGCTCACGTACAGTAACTTTTCATATTAAACCTAAACCAAAATTCATTATAATGGTTTAAATATACATATCTGTCTTTATATTTGTATTTAGAAATAGATACTTATACACACATTTGAGAAGAAAAATAGTTGCATTTTGTAAAACTCTAACAATGTATCTGCTTCTTTAAATTAGAGAACTGGAATGGGTTTTTTTCAGATTGACTTTTTTTTTGTTGTTTAGCAAAATGCTTTTGTCAGGTTTTAGTCTGATCAGTTCTTGGCACCCTTGTGGCCAAAGAATGACCAGATGTACCAAAGTTAGGCACACACAAAAATGAAGTTTTTTGAGGAGAGAAAGATGGGATCATAGAGCAAGAGCAAGATACAGGTTTACAGAGCATGATACATACGCCGCAGATGACAACCAGAGCCACTGTCATAGCATAGCGAGAGCCAAAGGAAGGAGCCAAAAAAAAAAAGGCCTGGTTATGGTCTGCGTCTTGTTTTATAGTGCCCAGCCTGGGACCTCCCTGTGGCTCAGACATCACCATGGAACCCCTTTGATTGGACAGTTGGGAGTTGCATGACCTGAGTCTTACTGTGTGTGCAGAACTCTCATGAGCCTCTTAACCCATTTGCAGGGTTGTGAATGACAGCAGCATCCACTTTTGTCCCTATGATACCCAGAATCCCTGGCTATCTCCCTAACACTTTCATGAGACATTTGCATGTGGAAAATGTGGTTTAGACATAGGAGGGCTGAGGAGAGAGACAAACAAATATCAGGTTGCTCCTCATAATAAAATAAGACTTTTTGAATTTCCTGACAACAAGAGGGAGAAATGGAAGGAAAGAGTCACTGAAACAAAGGAAGAGAAAGGAGGTCAATAACCTGAGGAAAGCCAAAATGCTACACTGTGTGATGGCAAATGACAATGACTGAAGGACAGTTTATAAACAAGAGTATCTGATTTCCCATATTAAATCCTTAGTTGGTCCTGCAGATCTCTGCTCCCCCACCTCCCTGCCACCAAACTAGCACTTTGTAACTCCTTAAACTTCAATGACTGTCTGAATTAAGGCATATCCACTTGGGGAATGGTTATGTAAGGGTGCTTTTTAGAATTGAGAAGACACAAAGAAGTATGAAGGACATTAGAAATATTTTATGTCTGTAATCCCAGCATTTGGGAGGCTGAGGCGGGAGAATCAAGCCCAGGAATTTGATATTGCAGTGAGCTATGATGACTCTACTTAACTGTAGCCTGGGCAACAGAGCGAGACCATGTCTCAATAAATAAATAAATAGATAGATAGATAGTATTTTACCCCAAAATATGGCATTTTGATATGCTGGACTAACTGAAGAAACCTCAGGGTTTCTTGACCTCCCCCCACCCCACACCACCATAGGCACTCCCCCCAAAAGTTACAGTTTCTTTATCTGCCCAAGGTCCAGACCTACCTAGGAGAACAATTATTTTTTCCTTCCTCCCTGTAAGACCAGGAATGTGATCACACCTGAACAAGCTCTTTAAGATAATGTCCCTTCTCTCAGACTCATTTAAATTCCAAAGAGAACTGTTTACCAGTTTATTTCTGTTCCCCATCCATTCATCCTCCCTAGCAATCCTTTATTGCCCCTCAACAGAATTTCTCTTTTCCCTCTTCCCATAACCCACTTTACCAGAAAGGCATAAAAGCTTCTAAACCCAGTTGGGAAGTTGAATCTTTATCCTGAGGGTTCCCATGTATACAAGTTAAATAAATTTGCATCCTTTTCCTCCTATTAATCAATCTGCCTCACATCAGTAATTTTTCAGCAAACCTTTATGGGGGCAGGGGCCGTTGGACCCTACAGTTTTGTAAAGCTTTGAGGGGCCAGGGGCCTTTGATCCCTACAAGTAGCAGTAGCTTATCTTGGATAGAGAGAGAATCTACAGATTGATCCACCTGGGCAAAGCAGGAACTTGAAGCTAGCAGGTTTTCGAAACCAGTGGACTAGATTCTCCCTTATATTAAAATTTGAATGTTAAAGTTTCCAGTGTCTCAGGTATATCTGTGTTATATACATAATACATTTAATACTTTGCATACATGATCTGCTGGATTTGGATCACTAATAGCGTTTCCACATTCCCGAAGAATATTACCTAAGGCTTTATTGGTGAATACTCTGAGACCCAAAATGAAAGAAAGTCTGATTTTGAGAAAAAAAAAAAAGTGCCCC
>VBSM01000361.1:23160415-23220178 GCA_008086735.1 Cheirogaleus medius
AAAGAACACTCCCTAGCCCCTCTGATTACTAGCCTCAGGCAGGAATGCAGGTTTTAATTCCCAAAAGAGTTGGGTGGGTGATAGTTTAAAGAGAAAACTTGTAATACATTTTGCCCTTTTTCAGGCCCTTACTTCTGTTACAAGATTAAAGGGTCATATTTCTCTAAGATCATCATACAGCCAACTTGACAGAAATCTGGGAGGTAGGGTGAGTTATTGTTCATAGCCTCTCAAACTGAATGGAAGGAAGTCGGGTTCAATTTTGATTTTCCATTTATGGACTATTGTAAGTAGCCTGAAATTTAGTATTAAGAAATAAAATGTAAGAAATGATTCAGGGTCATAATTGGAAGTTAATTTCAGTTAAAATGATGTTTAATCCTTGCCCCATGTGGCTGTCAATCAACCCAAAACACTAATACTGTTAATTGATATATTTTCTTGTTTATGTATTTTGAACAAAAAATAAGTTTTGCACAAGTTGTTACACTGATTATGGTTGAGTAATTTTTCCCCTTATTAGATTAGAAAGAAAATTACATTTTAGTCTCTCCCACGCAGATTAATTTCACAATTTAGCAACTCATTTGGTTAAGTGACTTCTTTTAAGGTGGAAATGTATGGGGGCCATTAGTCATTTATTGTCAGGTCCGGCCTCTTGGCAGACTGTTGTCCTGGTTCTTTGGCTCCTTGCTTGGAAAAAACAGGGTGGTTTGTGACAGAGTGACCACAGACAGGAAGCAATTCTACACTAACAGCCTTTATTGCAGAAAAGAAGGGAGCTATACAAAGCCAGAGTATGTTCCAGAGAGGAATGGGTTAGTCTCCATGAGTGGAGAAAGACATTGAAGATAGCCAGGTGATTTCCTTTTATTGGCCTGGTCTGGGGAGGGCTTACGGGAGGTGTGGAATGTTACCAGATAATTGATATACATGATTGACAGGTGTTCTTTTAACAAAGTTGCAGCTCCACAGGTGTATTTACCTCAAAACCTCAAGTTCCTGCTCTTTGTGGTTGTTACCTGTGTTTTCCTGCATTTCCCTCCCCCACTTCTCTGTCCCTAGGAGCCACCCTCCTGGCTTGCATCTGCCACCTGCAGATTTGGTCCGTGCCCAACATTTAAACTTTAGTATGAATTGTTTATTAGATGCTCTTTCTTCTAACATAACATAAAATCATCCACAATGAATAACTGAGAGTGTTCTCCACAGAGGGAGGTGTAATTTTGAGTAAGGATCAATGACAATAGCATCCCCGCCAGTGATCCTGCAGGTGGCTAAGGCAATGAAAAAAGGAAAGTGAAATAAGAAAGTATCAAACAAATTAAACTGTCTTGTTCACAATATTCCTACGGTAACGCATATACTTATAATATTCAAGTATTAAGGTAAACATATAGATTTAAGATAACCAGAGAAAATGTGGGGAAAATGCATTCTTTTTTTCCTAGGAAAAGTAATGGGACAAAAATTTTAAAATCTATTTATGTCCTACATTAAAAAAAAAATTGCTCTATTTCTGTGTATCTCCCTTCTAGGATCCTGCATCTACCAATAGTAAATCATTAGCAACCTTATGAAATGCCACAGAGAATGGGCTCTTGTGGTAGAAAGATGAACATAAAAGGAGAAGCTGAGAGCAATCAAACATCCACTTAGGAAGCAGTTTTACCTATGGGAATCTTCATTGGGTGCCTTTATTTCATTTTGATTACTAGCTTTACTGTTTCCTGGAGAACAAAGCCCTGATTTCTAGAAGTATGCTTTCTCTCCTGAGCACATAATTTCTGAGCCTACGGGTATCTTATAGACACTAACTACACTGATTCAATGGACTTAGACAATTTCACATTTCCTGATTTTTTTTTCCTGTGTGGATTCCAAAGATTTAGGATAGCTTTTTTTTTTTTTTCCCTAGAAATACATACAACACAGTATAAGAATAAATTTGCATTTCTATGACTATCTTGTAGGATATCTTTCTTTCAAGAAACTCAGCAAACTTTTTGGTGTGAGTCAAATTCACTGGGGCCTCAAGTTATGAGAGTAGAGACTGTATGTAAATTGAATTTCATTCTGGTACCCCTAAACAGTACCTACTGTCCATAGGACTGAGGAAAAAAATCACTTGGGTTTATAAGATTTGCAAAAATGCCATAAACTACAAAGTGCATATAATTGCTATTATCCTTGTAATCTATTCTTATCACGTAGTATAACCCACTTGGCCTTATACTATCATACCAGAATACTATAAGGCAGGCGTCCTCAAACTACGGCCCGCCGGCCACATGCAGCCTGCCAAGGACATTTATCCGGCCTGCCGGGTGTTTTTGCCTGCTCTGTTTTTTTACTTCAAAATAAGATATGTGCAGTGTGCATAGGAATTTGTTCATAGTTTTTTTTTTTTTAACTATAGTCTGGCCCTCCAATGGTCTGAGGGACAGTGAACTGGCCCCCTGTTTAAAAAGTTTGAGGACCCCTGCTCTAAGGTATGGAAAACATGTTAACAAAAAAGAGAGTATGTAAATGTGATGGTATATAAGGTAGAAACTATTTCTGGCAGTAAATAGGGTAACTAATTTATCCTATAATTAATTGATATTAATTATATTTGAAAACCTGGACTGGAGAGTAGGCTGTCATTTAAGTTTTCTGAATTTCACTTACTTTTTCTGTTATACAAGGGTAAAGGATGCATGAAGAGCAAATTAGATCAGATAACCTGTGAGATTCTTTTTAGCCCTACGATTTTCTCATTTGAGGAATAGCACACATTTTATAATAAGTAGTGAGCTTCCAAAGTAGAGTGCAGTTAGATTTCAAGAAAATTTCCCTTATTATTTTAAATATCTTGACACTTTTGTTAGATAGTATGGCAAACTATTTTTAGTGTAAGACATATCTGTTTGCAGAAACTAAGTGCACACTGTGCTCCTGGTTACACCAGAATGAATCACAGATGAAATTTCCGACTTTGAACATTTTCTTAACATATTTGTGTGTTCTATTGGGTCAGGATTTATTACAGGAAACAGAAACCAAGCTGGACATTTTATGCAGGATAATTAGGTGCTTATGAGATTATCTGAAAGGCTGGAAGCAGCAGAGATTATGCTGGGCTTCCAAGTAAGATTCCCCAAACACCACAGAACTAACCAACCAGAGATAATAGCAACCCTGCAACGGTCAGAAGATGACTCTGGAGGCCACTGCGAGAATCTCATTACTGAAGCTGTGCCCCAGGGAACAGGAAGCTGAAGTCAGGCCACCTTTACTGCTGCCAGTGCCACCACTGAGGCCTCTCGGTCTCCATGGATCTTGCATTTGACAAGATAATGCCAAGTCCAGCCACCACCTTTGCTGGAAGCTGGACACCAAAGACCTCCAGGTGATTCTGATGCATGCTGAAGTTTAAAATCACTCTAATAAGGCAAACTAGAAACAGCTGGGAAAGGATGCCGATTACTATTCAACTATAGTTGAGAAATATGTCAAGAAACTCATACCATAACATGCAGGTGACGCAAATAGGGAAAAATAAACAAATTAATTATTGAAAATGGAAATCATAGTCCTGTTTATGTTAGCTTTGTGTGTTATTATTTGTCATATTATTTATTATTATTAGAGGTATAAGGATTTAAATTCTTACTGATAAATTGGATAAGCATCTCATGACTTTTATAGTAGTTCAAGAAAAGTAATTTCTATGCTTTGTTTTTGGTCTTTCAATCACTGCAATATGATCCTTAACATGCCACTAGGTGGCACATGCTGGTGTGAACTTCTAAGAGGTTAGCTCCCAAAAACTGGCAGAAAAAGAATCAACGAAGCTTATCAGCTTTTATGTTTTTTTCCTAGAATTAAAAAAAAAATCACAAAAATCTTTGCAGTTAATGTTTCTTTTCAAGCCAAATCAGTAAACTTTCTTGAAAAATAGACAGGTTTGTTCATACCGAGAGGGCATAAATTTGATGTAAGATTTTTTTCCAAAGAAAATGAACTTACATTGCTAGAGACTCATATATTTGTTTCCAAATGTAAAAATTAGCAAAAAAAGTGAAAATCTCCTCAAAATCTTACTACTTAAAGGTAGTATAAAGTCAATCCTCCTTCCCATCCTTTACTTCTAATCCTCTTTCAGAGGAATCAAATAATAAATGTTTTTGGAATATTGACGCTTATATAGATACACACACATAAGACAACAATTGAACTGTTAGATATTTATTCATTAATTTGAAAAAAGTATTTTTATGTATGAACTCACTTTCTTCAATTATCAATTCTATCATGAATTTCTTTATGAATCAGTAGTTCATTGTTTGTAATGGTTGCATGATATTTTAATTGAATGAATATACCCAACTTAACTATTCTATCACTATAAGTTTCTGTATTTTTCAATCATTTCATATTATGAATAATAATGCACTGAATGTCCCTGTACACACATCCTGTGTATTGCTCTTTCTATTTTTTAGGGTAGATTTTAAAAGTGTATCACATTTAAAAAATATTAATAGACATTGCTAAGTATCTTCCAAAGTGGGTGATCCAATTTAAATTTTAAATAACAGTGCAACTTTTGAAACTTTTATCAGTGGAAAAGATTTAAAATGAAATTTATATGCTGTTTCAGTTTTCACTTCTTTAATTAGATTAAAGGTAAACAACTGTTTAAAAGTCTCCGGATTATTACTGTGTCTTCCTCTGTGAATTATCTGTTCTTATCCATGACTCATTTTTTTTTTCTACTGCACTGTTTTTCTGTTCTTCTTTGTGAACAGGAGCTTTTTGTATATTTGAGGTATTAACTGATTTTTTAATGTATTATAAATATTTTCTCTCAGTGAATTGCTTTAAAATTGTTTTTCATTTGTTTTATTTTTTACCAGGAGTTAGCTTTAAATTTTAGAAAGTCTAATTTGTCAAAATAATTTAATGACTTTGGGCTTCATGCCTGGCTTAGAAAAGTGTTCCCACCTCAGGATTATTTTTTAAATGACAATATTTAATTAACTATAATTATACTTAGTTTCATTTTGTACATTGTATCTTTAATATTCCAGTAATACATCTTATGGTGTACATTTCCTTATATAAATAAATAGACATCATTACTTATTGGGTAATTATCTCTTTCCCATTACTTAGTAAAGTCATCTTTAGGATATAGTAAGTTCTTATATACTATTGGCCCTGTACCTTATCTTTCTAGTCTATTCTACTCACTTTATGTTTATTCTGTCAGTACCTTATTGCTTTAATGACAGCGATTTTTTTAAATGTTAAATTTTATCCCCTGTGATGACTTTTAAACTGGCACACTAGAACAGCCAATTCATTTTCCTTATCTTATAACAATCTTCAAAAATGTTATGTGTATGGAAATTTCCAAGGCATCTGAATTGTCATTTTTTTCAATCACTTGTCTAATCACTGCGTTTTCAGGGTTCAATATAAATATGAATTAACCTTTAATCAAATATAGCATAAAAACCCTGTATAAATGCCTGCTTATGAATTCCTGGGAGTGTTTCTACTATAACGTTTTCAATTTAATATTGCTTATATATAAAGAATATTTTTAGTAATGTATCTTTTCAAGGAAAACCTAAAAAATCAATTACATTTCAACTGTCTAAGAAAATGGAGTTGTCCTTGTTAAGACTCTAAGTTGTACTTAGTCATGTTTAGTCTTATTAAGAACTAGTCAATAACAGTAACTTTTAGCAAATGTATATTGAGCACCCAAATGATATGTGTACACTGTGGGAATTCTCTAGAGGACAAAGTAATTCTCTAAAGAATTCTCTGGCTTCTTAACTATTCAATAAGATCATCATTTACCTCTGAGAAGCTCAGAGTAAAAACGGTATTAACATAGATTTTTCAGGAAAAGAGCTTAAGGGTGTGGAAATCGGGGATTCTAGGACTTGCATTCCTTTCTTGAGATAAAGATTTTCCTAACTACTGAAATATGACAGGCCTTTCTTCTTAGATCTGACCCATACTGAAATTTATAAAGAAAGGTTAGCATAGATCTACTCATGAAATAACTAACGTTTTACGTTTCAATTTTACGGACATGCTCAGTAAGTCAATGCTATGGGTTAGCAATCAATCTATTAGGTTGCAATCACCTTTCTAATTAATTTATATTCAAAACTCCTAATTTTCTAACACTCACATATTTAGTGCTGCTGACTTTTGCATAATTATTTGCAGTTAATTATTTCTTTCTAGTATTTTATGTATATCATCAATTAGATTGACAGTGTCATAATTAGAAATGATGACAGAGATACTAATACTGCCTGCTTTTGAAAAAGCCAGAATATGAGATAAATTATTTCATTCAATGGTTAAGGGTAGCTCCCTCACTTTTAAGGAAGATTTAGTAGTTTTTATATAACAATATGCCAAAAATAAGATCGTTCATTAACTTTTCACCTGGAAAAAAATCCAAGTAGTTAAATTTTAATACATCAGAGAAAAAACCATTTTTGTTATTTGTTAATCAGAAAGCCTGATTTATAAACACTAATAGATGAACAAGTTAATTCCAACCATGATTTGTTCAATATACATGAACTGTCTTTGATTTGCATGTCTGAAGATGCTGGTATGATTCACAATATTTTTTAACTTCTATTTTTATTCAACTCAGATTTATAGTAATTTATATAACCATGCTTTCTTGCCCCTTGTTTATATATGTCTTTCTCCATACTTTCCACAAAGTATAAAACCTCATTAAAATCCTGTTTTACAAAATCAGATATACTGCAACTCAAATCATGTCTCCTAAAACATAACTACATAAAGTGAAAACTTGATATAAGACAGTTTAAACAAATAGGTGTTTTTACTGTTTTCTGACAGCATCATAAAGAATTTCTGTGAATACCTATGTGTAATCCAAGGCGGGGGAGACAGGATAGATGAATATTTTATAAACAACAAAAATGCTTTTAAAATCAACCCTTTTTTTCAGTGAGTAGCCTGAGTAACCCTTGGTGGAGTCAGGACCTAAAGTAGGTAGTCTGTTGCATTGATTGTGATTAAAGGGCATCTACTCTCTGCTCCGGTGTTATACTTGGGGAAATTTTGAACAGAGATTAAGGAAGACTTTCTTCTCCTCCTTGCCCTACTAAAATTAATTATTTTGTAAACTTTTCTAAGTCATGATTCAGAATTCAAAGAGAGAAAACAGTGCTTCTCAGATTTTAATGTGCATAGGAATCACCTGGGGATCTTTTAAAATGAAGATTTTGATGCAGTAGGTTTAGGGCAGGCCTGAGATTATACATTTCTAACATTTAAGAGTAGTAAGGATCTAAAGGGTGTTTCATCAATTTTTAAAAATTTTCCACTCAAAATAAAACTAGATAACAATCGTGTATTGTCTTCACTGGTGTCTCAGCCCTCTCTGCTGGTAAGGTTATATACTTTGTATAAAAGTAATTCTAGTGCATACCCCACCTCCTCACACTGGTTGTTTAGGAAGGGTGGCTAAAAAGAGTTTTGGGAATGACCTGGTCACTGCTTTCAAAGATGTCCAGAATATATGGGAAATATAAAAACAGACAAACAAAAGTAATCACTCTACTTGAGGAACTTTCCATTTAGGTTTTTTTTTTAAAATCTTAGCTATATAATAAAATGTTTATATAAGCTGTAAATGTCTGAATGAAAGGATAGAGCATAACATACCTCTTCATGTATGAATGCAAAGAAAATTTGTCTAATCATTTCCAAAATGAGACTTTAAATTTATCTTGAGTTTTGTTTGTAATTTGCTTAAAAATTGAAAAGAAATTTGTCATTTTGTCAAATCTAACAAAGGCTAAAATTTCTCAGTCATTTGGTGAAAAAAGAAAAATGACATTCCTGAATAGTATATTTATTACCCACATTTTTTTCTGTCATAGCTCTTAACCTTTCTCTGTTAATCACATGAATAAATTTCTTTCTAATGCCTCCCGTTCTGTGCCTTCATAATGCTTAGCACTGATTTTCCTTTTAATCTATCTTAGTCATAATAAGTACCCTCCTCCATATAAAATCCATCAGCCATGTTCCCCTCCATCTCACAATTACCCTAATCTCCCCTCCCTTTTTTGTAGCTCTCCTTTGCACCCGATTTCATTATTACACCCATAAAATGAGCTCCGGCTCCTTATGTTTTTCCTCAGGCATTCAGCTTTTTTCCAGAAGTAAACAGCATTCTGCTTCATATGTATTTTTACCTATATATTTTTTGTGCCTTTTTTACTTTTTGGATTTTACTTATTTGGTGGGAGTTTCCTTTTGTTTCTCTAGTATCTCATTCTAGCATCATATTAAATATTGTGACTATTATTTCCTGATAATTTAGTATTAGTGAATTGACCTTCTGGGAAATACCATACCCAGGGTTTTATCAGATGCCTCTCAAATGCTATAGAGGAATTATCAGTTTTCCAGCTAGGTTTTCTTTTCCAGTTTTGTAGGTAAAATCACACTCTGTAAAAAAGTCTGGGATAAAAACCTGCACCAACTTCTCTGATCCAGAGGAACTGAATTCTCCTCCTTGGTAAAGTCCTTGGTAATTTTTATCAATAATAGGCAGGTTATAAAATTGGCTTCATTTTATTAGAAACATTTCTTCATTTTCAGTCCTTCCATATGTGAAACCTCCTTGAGAATCAGAATTTGTGTAATGTGTGTATGTATAATAATAATTTATACCTCATCTTTTTCCTAAAAGATTTTGAGTCAGATTTTAATAAAATACACACATAAAGAAGATTATTAAATTCTATAGTCAAAAGTCAAGGAAACAAATAAGTATAGAAAATATAAAGGATTTAAATCAAATCTAATATTCCATTCATTTATTCATTAAACACTCTCTAATACTCATTATGTGGCAGGTACTAATTAGGTACTGGATACGAGAACAAAACAAAACTAAGGATATGATGTAGTTCCCAATTTTCAGAAGATCACAATCTAATAAAAAGAGGCAGACAAGTGACAATTAATTAAATGTCAATATATTGAATGCTATGTGAGATATATGTGATAATTGCAATTCATGGGGCCAGAGGATTTTACTTATGTTTCAAAAAAAACATAAGTCAATTTACCTTGGTTCTCCTATGATACCATGGCTATCTTGGCTATATGAAAAGATGAGGCTCATGTGGATCTTTTAATGATAAAAGGAGGAATATTTTTCTACATCTTATGAAAAAATAACCTTAGTTATTCTTTTATGAGTTTCTTTGTTACAGTCTATTAATACATACATCCCACAGGTCAATTTAAAACATGGAAAGAAAAGTCAGATTCAGGTGCTCTTAGATACTGGGATACTGGTGAAAATTGCTGTGAGTCACAGTCAGAAATAATCTATCACAATTGTACATCCTAAAGAAATCATGTATTATGGAATTGCATCAGATTTGAAGATAGCTTGTAATAACCCTTATTCTACAATAGGATTGACCTGTGAGTAGGATGATTCTCTGTAAAGTGAGGCCTGGATTATGCCGAAAGAGCATAAATAGCAATAATGTCGGCAACAAAATTGCCAGATTATTTATAGTGGGGAAAAAGGGGTTATTATGGAATGTGATTATGGAATATCAGGGGATATTGAATCAGCTGGACAGTGTATACTCACCTGTGGACACCAGCTTTGTCTAATTCTAGGATCAGTCTATAGTACTAGTAGAGTTTTCTTCCCATCAAAGATGAATAAGACTTCAGGCAGATACACAGAATTTACAAATTCAACTACTTATCCTTTTCCCTGGCACCAACTTAGCAAAAACTACCTGACTTGCCTTTCATTTTTGCTTTTCTTTTTTCCATTCCAATTCATAGTTCCAACTGATGTTATTATTATGTTCTCCAAGCCCGTCTTTGGATATTAGCATAATGTTTTCCTTCTAAAAGCCCAGATCCTATAGTCAGTCATTGATGACTCTCTATTAGCTGAAATCAACCTATGTTTCCAAATTTGACTCCTACTATCCCTCATCACCCACCAGATATTCAAATGTACCCACTCACCATTTGCCATTGCCACCCAACATGTTCACACTTTCACATTTATGTCTTTGCTCATGTAGGAGAGAAGGGAAAACTTCCCCTTCACCCTTGGAAGATTTGCTGGAAAATCAACTCGCAAAAGGGAGATTAATAAGAGAAAATGTATACAAACTTATTAGTGTGCATGGGGGAAAACTGCAGAGTGATTACTTCAACTCCTCGATAGGGTACAGTGCAGAAGTTTATATATGATCTTGAAGTTACCCAAAGAAGGGTAGCTCAAAGCATGGCCCAAAACAGACTATGGTGGTAAATCAGGTTATAGTTGCAAACCAGGTTATGAGAGGAGAGGGCCTGGCTAGCAAAGGTCATCTTGTTATGTAGATGAAACCTCACAGATAGTAGCCCTCAGAGAGAATAGATGGTAAATGTTTATTTCAGACCTTTAAATGTGTCAGACAGTCAGTTAATCTTTTCCTAGATTGGACAAGGGAAGGCCTGGAGAAAGCCTGGCTGCATCAATGTGGATTCTTTATAGATGCAAATCTCTCCCACAAAAGACAGCTCTGCAGGGCTGCTTCTGTTTGCAGGCTCTCTCAATAGCCATCTCAAAAGATGTCAGAGACCTATATTTTAGAATGAAATATTTTTATTTCCTTCACTCACATGATTCCCTCTGTACTTCTATATGTATATCCAAATCCTACATCTCTTTCCAACTCCAGCCCAAATTCCTTCCCCTGTTCAGGCTTTCTTGGTACCTCAAGCTGGAAACAAATTTTCTGTTCTCTAATTATTAACAAACAAGAAAAGCACATCTGTAGCTCTTTATATACACTTAGTACTTTCTGAATAATGTTATAATGGAGTATGTTAACAACAACAACAACAAAAACCCAAACTGTGTAAAATAATTTAAAGAGGTTTATTCTGTGTGTGACTGCTGGCCTAGAGCGCACGGCCTCAAGAGGTCCTGAGAAAATGTGCCAAAGGCCGCCAGGTTCCAGTTTGGTTTTACACATTCATGGAGACAGGGATTATGTGTAAAATCATAAATCAGTACATGAAAGGTGTACATTGGTTTGTCCGGAGAAGGTGGGACATCTTGAAGTGGGGAATTTACAGGTTATAGGCAGGTGCAAAGATTCTTTGATTTGTAATTGATTAAAGAAATAAGGCTTCGTCATGTTTTAAGGTAAAATAAGGAAGTCTGTTAATCAGAAATAAGTCACCAGACATAAACAACTCAGGTAATCTCTTAAGTTAATTGATGGTCTGCAGGTTATTTAAACTTTGCCCTGCATGACATTAGGTCTTATTAATAATTTAGTATCTTATTGTCTCAGGCATGTCCAATCTGCCTTCCCTTAAAGGCCCAGAACTCCATTTTAAGGTTTTTCTGGTGATTCTCTTAGCCAAGGGGGACCTGTTCAATTGGTAGGGGCTTTGGATTTTATTTTAGTTCACAGGTATAAGTACTGTTCCCTTTAAAATTCTTGAGAAAAGAATCTGTGTCTTACTCATCATTGAAATAGTAATAATAATAATAATAATCATAGCTAACATTTATTGAGCACTCTCTCTTATTTTAATATGCTTAATATAACTGGGCAGTAAAGATTACTGAATAAAAAGAGAGTTCACTTAAGAAATATAACTAACAGATGACTAAATTAACTGCTCCATTAATGTGAGACATGATTGATCAAACTTAGTGCTATAACAAACGTATGAGGAGGAAATGGGAGGAAACCAAGGCTCAGAGAGTTCAGAAACTTCCCCAGCATCACACAGTGAATTAGTGGTGGGCTACAATTCTAAGCCACATGTATCTGACTTCAGATATAAACTCTTAACTATTATTCTATTTTGCTGCTCAGACAGTCCCACCTAATTTTTGTTTCCTCTTGCGTCTGAAGTTACATATATATATTTTTTTTGGTTTGTTGTGCTACCATAGAAAAAATTCATAAAGCTCTGTTGGATAAACAAATGAATTAATCAATATTTAATCAATCGATATTTAAGAGTTATATATGTTTGTTTACATTTAATCTCTAAAATAGGAAAATTTTATTTTTTGTGTATAGTAGTTGACACAAGATTTTCTCCCCGACACATAAGCTCTAAGATTTATGCTAGAGTTCTGATTTTTACTTTTTATCACATAAAATAGGAGAGTTATGGGAGTTTTAAAAATTAATTTACTCCTTTGAAATTTTTAAGAGCTTCAGGAAAAAAATTGAATACTTCATTCGTTAGAAGGAAGATATTACTACAAATCCAAATTTTTATAATATAGGCATATCTCAGAGAAATTGTGGTCTCAGTTCCAGACTACTAAAAAAGTCAAATATCACAAGAAAGCAAGTCGTACAAATTTTTTGGTTTCTCAGTACGTATAAAAGTTATGTCTATAATATACTGTAGTCTATTAAGTATGCAATGGTATTATGTCTAAAAACAATGTACCTTAATTAAAAAATATTGCTAAAAATGCTAATGATCATCCAAGCCTCCAGCAAGTTGTAATATTTTTGCTGGTATAGGGTATTGCCTCCATTTTGATGGTTGCTGGCTTATCAGGGTGTTGGTTGCTGAAGATTGGAGTGGCTGTGGCAATTTCTTTAGAAAAGACAGCGATGAAATTTGTCTCATCAATTGACTCTTCCTTTGATGAAGGATTTGTTTGTAGCATGTGGTGGTTTTCGATAACATTTTACCACAGTAGAACTTCTTTCAAAATTAGAGTAAGCCTCTCAAACCCTGCAACTGCTTATAAATTAAGGTTATGTAAATTCCAAATACTTTACTGTCATTTCAACATTGTTCAAAGCATTTTCAACTGGAGTAAATTTCATCTCAAGAAGCCATTTTCTTTGCTCATCCTTAAGAAGGAACTCCTCATCCATTCGATCATGAGATTGGAGTAATTCAGTCACATCTACAGGCTCCACTTCTATTTCTAGTTCACTTGTTATTTCTACCACATCTGCAGTTGCTTCTTCTACTGAATTATTAAACCCCTCAAAGTCATCCACAAATATTAAATTGCTATTAATGTTGATATTGTGACCTCTTCCCATGAATTACAAATGTTCTTACTGGCATCTAGAATGATGAAAGTTTTTAATTTACTTGACTCAGATTCAACAGAGGAATGACTATGTATGGTAGCTATAGCTTTACAAAATGTATTTATTAAATAATAAGACTTGAAAGTTGAAATTACTACTTGATCCATGGGCTGTAAAATGGCTGTTATGTTAGTAGGCATGAAAACAGCATTAATACCCTTGTACATCTCCATCAGAGCTCTTGGGTGACCAGGTGCATTGTCAATGGGCAGTAATATTTTGAGAGGAATCTATTTTCTGAGCAGTGGCTCTCAAAAGTAAGTTTAAAATATTCAGTAAACCATGCTATAAACAGATGTGTTGTCATCCAGGCTTTGTTGTTCCATTAATAGAGTAGATTTAGAGTAAGTCTTAAGGGCCCTAGGATTTTCCAGATGGTAAATGAACATTACCTTCCACTTAAAATCATCGGCTGCATTAACCTCTTTGAAGTTTTGAAGCTAGGCATTGTCTTTTCCTCTTTAGCTATGAAAGTCTTAGGTGGCACTTTCTTCCAATAGAAGGCTGTTTTATCTACGGGGGAAATCTGTTGTTTAGTGTAGCCACCTTCATAGTTTATCTTAGCTAGATCTTCTGGATAACTTGCTGCAGCGTCTCAATCAGCACTCACTGCTTCACCTTGCACTTTTATAATATGTTATGGAGATGGCTCTTTCCTGAAACCTCATGAACCAACTGCTGCTAGCTTCAGACTTTTCTTCTGCAGCCTCTCTCAACCTGCATAGAATTGGAGAGTTAGGGCCTTGCTCTGGAGTAGGCTTTGGGTTAAGGATAGTTTGTGGCTGGTTGGATCTTCTATTCAGATAGCCATAACTTCCTTCATATCAGCAAAAAGGCTATTTAACTTTCTTAACATTCATGTGTTCACTGGAGGAGCACTTTTAATTTCCTCTCTTGTGAATACCTTTGGCATTCACAACTTGGCTGTTTGGCACAAGAAGCCTAGCTTTTGGCCAATCATTAACTGTCCTAATTTCAATATTATTATATCTCAGGGAATAGGGAGGCTCAAGGAGAGGGAGAGAGATGAGTGAATGACTGGTCATTGGAACAGTCAAAACACACACAACATTTATAGTTTAAGTTCACCACTTTATACGTGTGTGGTTTGTGATGGTCCAAAACAATTATAATGGGAACATTAACATCAAAGATCACTGATCATAGATCACCATAACAGGTATAATAATAATAATGAAAATATTTGAAATATTGCAAGAATTACCAAAATGCAGTACAGAGACACAAAGTGAGCACATGCAGTTGGAAAAAATGGCATCAATAGACTTGTTCAATGCGGGGTTGCCACAAACCTTCCATTTGTAAAAAATAAAAAATATGTAAAGTGCAATAAAACTAAGCACAATAAAATGTGGTATGCCTGAAGATACTTGCATTTAAAGGACACTGAAAACATTTCACCTAATATTGACATATTTTAAGGACCCATTGACAAGAATATCCCTGCACAGCTGCCTATTGTAGAGATTTACATCTATATAAAAAAATCTACACTGGTAAAATAAACACCTAGCCTTTTTTTCTGAGTCCTCTCCTTTTCCAGATCTAGGAAAGATTAAGTCAACCATAGGTTATCACCTGTTCTTTCTGAGGGCAGCTTCTAGGTTACCTGAGATATTTTCATCTGTATAACAAGAAAGCCTTTGTTTGATATACTTTCCTCCCTTACTCTCCCATAACGTGTGATGCCACCTTCCCAAGAGCTCAGAGAAACTTGGTCCCAGGCCTTTGTTCTTGGGGCTAATTCATTTACCCTGAAAATCATGTACTCCTATAACCGCTCCCCCCCATGTGTCCTATCTTCAATCAAGGGGGTATTTAAACATCAACTATCTTGCCTTTCTTTGAGTTTTAATATTTTGTACCACTGCCATGAACACATGTATATGTTAATAAGTTTGTATACCTTTTTCCCTGTTAATCTATTATCAATTTGTTTTATAGACTCAAATTTTTGAAACTTCAGAGGAAAAACCAAAACTTTTTTACACATTTAATGTCTGATCCAAGGCTTGACCTATTTGCCCTTAGATCAAGTTCTTCCTCTTTCTTTCTCTGCTTTCAATCATGGAGCTGATCCCTGTAGACTATGTTTCCCATACTTTCCCATCATTGGCTTCCAACTCTTGTTTGGACAATGGGAGGCACTTAAAAGAGGAGGACAGAAGGAAAGGAGAAGCTAGGATGTTTCCTGCCTTCTTGATTTGTCTCAAGTGTCATCTTCTGTACTAGCTACATATCTTCTTTGCTTCTGGTTTCCCCAAACAGGACAACTGTGGTCCCAGCTTCCACCAAGTGACTCTGGCACTGAGCTCTGTTACTGCCCAACCATGTTCATTGCCTGCTACTCGAGAGGAAGCCCATTCACTGAGACAGTACAGGTTACAGCAGAGAGAGAGTTTAATATCAGAGGGCAACAAATGAGGAGAAGAGAGACATATCTCAAATCTGTCTCCCCAAGAACTTTTAGGCCAGGGTTTTAAAGATAGTTTGATGGACAAAGGGTGAGGGAACTGAGTCCATTGATTGGCTGGGGATAAACTCTGTAGGCTTGAGAAGCAGAAATTGCCTTCTTGCACTGAGTCAGTTCCATGGTATGGGCAACTTGTCTGGTTGGGCCAGTTGGTCCACCAGAATGCAGGGTCTGGAAGATATTTCAAAGACCAGTCTCAGGCTTCACAGGGGTAATGTTATCTGTGGGAGCAATGAGGAAAGCTAACAATCTTTATGACTATCAGCTATATGACTCCTGAATAGTAAGCAATTATAGGAAAGTAAGCTAGCAAACAATGGCTGGAATATATATTTTAACTATTCTTATATCTTTACAGACTTCATACCCCTACCATAGTTACTACTTTATTGCCTTTTATTAATTTTATTAAGGCCAGTTTCAGCTCTGTTAATATACCACCAGTTCCTCTGCATCTCCAATTTAGAAATGGTTCCTTCTTTCTTCAGTTGGTTATCTCTGGGTTGCTTCACTATCCCTGGTTAACTTCTAAGCAATTCTATCATCTGTGAACCAATTTCTGGTACTAAATTCTCTCAGTTTTAAGTACTAACAGTGGTTCCTCTTTTTCTGGTTAGATTCTGAGTGACAAAATGTCCTATGAAATTATTGGTGATATGACTAAAGTAGGAAATACTTTCAATTTAATATCAGGAACATTTTAAACCCTTTATATATGCCATCTTCACATATGAAGATAAACATTGCAAATATAGGGCATGTTTTCTTTTCTTTAGAAGAGAAATGTTAAGTTATGTTTATTCTCACATTGCTATCTTGTAACCAGTGATGCATGATCCTGGGGTAGCTAGCCACAGTTAGTGATTTAGTCCATGGGCATGAATGGAATGGAGTTAGCTGGATGATATGGAAATCAAAGGTATTGCCTCAAGCCCACCAGCCCAACTTTGAATCAAATTAACTTGTCGACTACAAAGGGTACAGTAATAGAAATTGTAGTAGTATATCCTTGACAATATTTGAAGGTAAATTCACAGAGCAATCACATATTTTTAAATTACAGCTTAAAATCTAATTCAATTAGCCGAACTATCCATTGAACTTATTATGACATACAGCAGATTAGCTAACCTTATTTTATTCCCTATTGTTTGATTCAGCAAGGATTTAAACAAGCAGACAAACCAGAAGAAACTCAATTAACATTTGATTTACTGTACAAAATATTCATCGGGTGTTGGGAAATGTTTATATGCACATAGTTCTCAATCTTGCCACTAAATGGCAAAAATAGTGAAAGGTGATAACTTCGGTTGAAAAGGGGATTATCTGAGTTTGCTTCTTCACATTTAGACTTTGGGTTTTAAACACTGGTGCAGAGCACTGTAAGGTGTCAAAGATCTGTATTTACATGTTACGTAAATGTTTTTAATATTACTAGATGGTGTAGGAAAGTTTAAATGTTTCCCCTGAAGTTTCAGTAATTTGAGTCTATAAAACAAATGGACAATAGACAAATTAACAGGGAAAAAAGGCATATAAATTTTATTTGCACATATGTACACAAGAGTCATACAAAATATAAAAACTCAAAGGCTAGATGGTTGATAATTTTATATCATCTTGAGGTTACAGAGAGAATGGTGGCTTAGACCATGACAGGTTATGGGGGTCAGACAGGTTATGGGAGGGAGAAAAGAATAAAGACCTGGCTAGCAAAGGCAGTATTGTTATGCAGATGAACCCTCACAGGTAGCAGTCCTCAGAAAGAATAGATTCTAGCCTGTGGAAAATATTTTTTCAGACATTTAAATGTGTCAGACTTTTAGTTAATCTTTCCTAGATCCAGAGAAGAGGAGGGGGGTTCAGAGAGAGCCTATTTGCATCTGTTGTTTATTTCACTTTACTTCCTCCACATATGCAAATATCCTCCATAAAAGTCAGCTTTCCAGCTATTCATGTATTTCCAGTCCCTCTGAATAGCCATCTTGAAATATGTCAAAGAAAAATATTTGGGGGTTAAATATTTAGTCCCCCGTTTGAAAATTTACTTTCAGAAAACTTTATGTATTAAAAGCCAAGTAGATAGCTTTGGAGAGATTTGGGTTAGAGATTCTTAGATAAGAGACTGGCAAAAGGGGAAGAAAACACGGAACTAGTAGCACTAGTAGAAAGAACAAATTTAAACTATCCCATATCTTTTTGAATCAGTAACTTAGTTCCAGGAATAGGTCAATTTGGTTAAAGAGTTGTATCTTCTTACAGGAGAAGGTATTGAAGGTAGGTTCTCGTCAAAGTTAGGCTTCTACATATGATGCAGGCAAACAGATCTTTTTAACAAAGGCATTTTTAATAAGAGATGTGCAACGCTTGGGGGATGGTCATGCTTGAGGCTCTGCCTTGAGGGGGGAGGGGGGGAATGGGCAATATACATAACCGTAATATTTGTACCCCCATAATATGCTGAAATAAAAAATAAAGAGGCATTTTTATGAAAAAGACAAAGGTTAGTGTCTGGAGTAGTCCATAAACTAGCTTTTCTAGAGTCTATGGAGCATCTTCATTTGGAGTTGCAATCTGACAGATTTTCCAGTTTGTACTTTGAATCAGGTGTTCAAGTGAACTTTATTAGTAGTCCATATATCAAGGCTTTTTGTATATAAGTTGCTGTAGTGATTTCTTCCAAAGCGTATATCAAGTTTCCTAGCTTCAGATTGCAGGGCTTCAAGAAAAGCACAATTTTAATTTCTAGTTATTTTAATTCATAAGGGTGGGAGAAAAATTGGAAACATTAGTCTAAAGAGCCACAGCCTGAAATCAGGAGAAACTAAAAATTTAGGATTTGGTCCAGATAAATAATAAAAACTCAAAAACAATGATCAGGGCTAGACTCTAATGACATGTGAATTATAGGTTTTCTTCTGAAACACAATATTTTTCTCTTCAGTCCCCCATTTCTATTAACAACAAATCATACTAAAATCAATTTATTGGCAAAATAAGTTTTAGTCTTATTATATTTGGACCTATTGTTTGCATAAAGTGCAACAAGAATAATGATTGGCCATATAAGCTCTTTTTCAGTTAGTTTTCATGGAATATTTTTATAAAAAATTTTAGATTATACTTTAAAAAAACATCTCAAGGTGTGGGAGCCAAGCCAAAGACTGTGTCTCTAATATCTGTATAAATTTGGTGAATTCCTCTCTTCTCAATGTCCTCAAAATATCTTGAATTTCCATGGGCTGTCAGAAAGTGACATTCTTTACTTACCACAAGATGCTGAACCCTGTAAGGTAACTGTGTACATAAAGTACCAGGCCAGCCTTTTTCCAAATCTATTGGCTTTAAAGTCAACCTCAATTATTTAAAGCAGTCTGGTCATTTCTGAAAACATGACATTTCAGTCAAAGCCTCAGCAAAATAACCAGCATTTCCACTTGTATCTAGTTACAAAAGAAAACAGTTTCTTATTGAATAGTTATGCAAATAACGATTATATATTGCCATAAAATAACATAAAATAAAAATACGAATAGTTTTTGAATTCTGGAGAAATCTGGTAGAAATTTAATTTCACTCACAAAAGTATATGTTATCCAAGTGTTATAGGCTATAAATAGCATAAGAGAAAGAAAAAGAGTTTTCTTGACTCTGGAAAACAAAACATAAAATGAATCAGCAATGTTTCAAACAAAAAGTCATAAAAAATATTTCAATCCTCCATCAGTTTAGTCTTATGTAATTAATTCTTATTCTGCATGCAATTAATTCTTATTCTGCTTATGTAAGTCCTAAAAACAATTATATGAGTCCAGTTTGTTTTTAATTAGAGTTTTTGACATTCTTACTTAGTACAGATGAATAAACTCAAAGTCATAGCAGAGGTCTGTATTTCAGAATAACTGTTAGAGTCTTTTCATCCTTTCCATGAACCTTCTTGAAGACAAAACACTTTAGGATCTGTAAAGAGCTTTTAGGGAAAAAATATCAAGAATAAAGCTATTTACTGTGGACAAACAAAACTTAAAATAGCCATGGTTTAAGATGCAGTTGACAAAAAAATTAGGTTATTTTCTGTAGCCTACAGCAATTTTAACATAATAATCATAATTATGACTAACAAATACCAAAACCTATCAGAAATTTAGAAATTGTATATAATCTTGAAGCATGTATCAATAATATAACCATACAAATATAACGTTAAACAAGTCAAACATCATTTCTTATTTGACAGTGCTTCCCATATAATTATGACATACCAAATAAGCTTAATATGTCTCTCTTGAGCTTGCAGGGTCCCCCTCTTTTTTAAATATCCAAAAGTTATTTTTATGTCCTAAAGACTTAATTTTAGAATTTTGAAATTTTATTGTGGGAAGCATGTCAAATATCAAACATTTAAAACAATCAAAATAAGATCACAAGTCACTCTAAAATAACAATCATTCATTTAGCCAAAGTAATCATTAAACTTTTTCAAAAAGCAAAAACCTTCACTCTTTGATAGAGAGGAGACTCAGTTTTCCAAACAAAAGACCTAATAAATGTAACATGGGGCAAACCGTTGCCAGTTTTTTGCAGTTCACTCAAAAGGTAAACCAAAGACTTTTATTATCTCTTACTTAATACTATATGAAAATCTTTTAGTACTAGTTTTCTCAAAAGAGAAAACCAAATTCTTCCTTTACATTGATATATTATTAATACTAAATATAATTTTAACAAAACCTTATAAACTGATCCATCCAATCTGAATCAGCTTTGACCATGCAAGATAAGATTTTCATAAACTTTTTATAACCTCTTATAAAATTTTTAATTCTTTCTTTTTAAACTTTCTTATCCATTGAGTTTTATCTATATCATTTTTATTACTTTAATCTGAAACAACCTTTAAATAACCTCTAGAAAAAAATTATTTTTTTAAACAAAACCCATATTCTCATGCCTTTTTATAGCCTTCCTTACCAAAACCACATCCTCCTGTCCTTGTACACTTTCCATGTAGAATACTTTTCCTTATATCTAGTATTTTTTAATTATGTATGTTAATTATGATTTTAACTCTTAGTAGCCCTAATTTCCAGTGAAAAATATAGGAAGTAAACCATTTTAATTGTTACGTACTAGGTGCAGAGCCCCAGAGAGAGAAGAGAGCTTAGAAAACAATGCCTATAGAATCCAACCCCGGGGCAGCACGGCCAGGAGGCAGAGCTGGGCCAGGGAGGGCAGGACTGGATTGGGCTTGGCTGTGTTCTGTATCTGATGGCCCATGTGCACTGACACACTTACGTCCCTAGGCCTCACCGTGGCCACTTGTCTAGCTATCAAAATCAAATCGCTCAAAACCAAAGATGCAAACTCACAGACAAATCAAGCAAGTATCAAAAAATATCACAGAATCAACAGATTTAGGACCTTAAAATATCTGGCAGAGACAGTATTAATTTGACCAGTAGACCTTGGCAAAAATGTCTAAATTAAATTCTGAAGACATTTGTTCTTTATTTTTACTAACAATTTAAAAACTAGCTTTATTTATCAAAGATTACTAGTCAGGTGAACTTGAAAAGCATTTGGTGTAGTTATTTATTTTTATGAGTGCTCATTTATTTGTAAGTCAATTTGATAACATATAGACAATACGCAAGCATAGACATGTATTCATTCATACATAAAAACACAGACAAACATAATAAAGATTTTATAGCTTTGATTTTAAAATTTTAACCATGAGACAGGTAAAACTCTTTTAAGGGACAGTTGGATTAAGTTGTGCCTCTGTAAACAGAACAAGTTAAAGTTTATCTGTCCCATATGGCTGTTGACCTTACTGTTTTCTAGAGAAAACAGGGTAGCAAATTCACATCTCAAAGCACAGAGAGAGAATGAAGCTTTTTTCAAGAAAAGGAGTTTGGGTATGTTTGTTAAAGGGAGATTAAAAATCAATGCCAAGGTAACAAAAAATTAGAAGAATTCACCTAGGATTATAAAGATGAGCCCAGGAAAATAATTTAGAAGCCTGTTCAAAATACTGGCTGAATGTCAAAAGGTTGTATTTTGGAGACCAATTTAGCTGATAGGTGGATTTTTGATTTAGTTTTTGTTCAACAAAGCATTTGTAGTTTTCAGGGCCTAATACTTATATATGTGAAAAGCAGGTACAGCTGAAAAGCAGAGCATTTAAATCCCCAGAAATCAAGAATCCCATATTTATACTGAATCTCTACCCCCCCCAATAGGGAAATGCCACACAAGACTGGGCTATGCAGTGCTTCCACAGTGCATCTTACTGAAAGGACAGTCCCCTGAGGCTGGTAGGGGACCCAGTGCCAATCAGCCCATTGTGTAATTAGTCCATTGCCATTGGAATCTTATCACTTGGTGAGATGACCACTGTTCCCACAACCTTCAAGTGTCCAAACTGCGCCTTTTTATCTAAACATGCAAAGAAGCGAATATCCCCCCGTAGTAATAACCATTGACTACAATCAGCCATTGTCAGCTACCTTCAAAACTGTAGCTCTCACCAGTGTCTTGCCAACCATCACACACTTAAAGGTCAAGTGCTGTCTCACAGTACAAAGTAATCCCTAGTATCTCCCAAAGCCAAACAGATCAGGGACCTCAATGCAAACGAGAGCAGAGCTTCAGACCTGAGAGAATCCTGCCTATGACTTTTGGGACTCCATGAGGAAGACAGCCAACCACAAAAGCAGGCATGTGATGCCTTTTTCTGTGTTTCTCAAGAGGTCTCAGGGCCACTAGAAATCCATCTAGACGTCTTCATGTGGTGTCAAAGATGGCAAAAATGGAGAAGTCAAAGTAAATGAGAGAACAAATCTGAGGGGATCCAATTTGAAGAGATTTTAAGCTTCTCAAAAAGACCAATAAAGTTTTACATTTTTCTCAGCACAAAAATCATACCAAAAAGAAAGGGAGTAAATAGAGGACCAAACATATAATTTAAAAAGGGTTTTAGTCGACTGAAAAACATCCCAGAAACAGAATAAAAAAGTAGAAAAAGCAGAAATGCCTTTTTAAAAATTATAACCTGAATATCACTTTTTAATTAAACTGACTTTTGACCATAGACTTCTTTTTAAAAAAAAAAAAAATTTCAAATCTCTTATCAGATTTTAGCGGGGGCAAACAGACACTATTCCTGGATTTTCAACTGTTTTTTTCTCTTTCTATCAAACCAAAAGTACCTTTCAAGTGACTTACCAAAACCAATAAGCCTTAACCAAGGTTATGATTTAACCTAGGATACATAAGCCATTGCCAAAGAGGTATAAAGAAGCAGTCCTCACAAGATCCACAACCACCGCAAAGACGGCTCAAAGAAAGGAAAGTTTCACTAGCTGCAAATGGAGTACAACCCACATTTCTTTCTGGCTGTATTTTCTAGAGTCTCAGCTTCTTAGCTTACCACCTGCACACAAAGACTAACCATGCCATGTGCCCCATATACATAATATTAAAAGAGCAGTCATTATGACAGAAAATCAGAAGCTGTCCACGGAAGGGTAAAAGGATCAAAACAAATGGGTACTCACAAAAGTCAAGAGTCATCAAATATCAAACCAATTTTTATAAACGTTTCTTCTCCTCAGTTAAAGGACTTACAATTCCCTGGCCAGGAATTGAACCTAGGCCATCATAGCGGAAGCTTGAAATTTTAACAACTAGACTACAAAATAGAATGGCCTGCATTGCAAATCCCTCAGGGGATCCAAAGCAGGCAGTTTGAGCAAACAAAGGGTTTTAACTCTATTTTAAATTTGATTTCTTATTTCTTTTTTAAAAAAAATTTGCCAAGGGAGTTTCTAGGATCATATTCCTTTTGTATCTTTTCACAGATACCAATAAGATACCTGTTTAAGACAAGAGCCTTCTAAACTTTTCTTCTAAATATAGCCAATTTATTCATTTTATAAGTGAGCTAGTTCACATACATTTGTACCTGTTAACCCAAGTTTAGGAAGTGCAAAAACCCTCTTTTACCTCATTACCACCCTCATTTGACCTGGGGGGAGGGCCACAGACAGAGAGCTGGGAGAACTGACTTGGTATAAAAATTTCTTACCTTTCTCTGCTGACTTTTTGTCAGTTGTCCCAAGATCCCATCTGTAGGTTCCAGAACAAAGGGAATGATTTGTTTCCCTGCTCACTGCACCAAAATTGTAGGGAAGTTTAAAGTTTTCCCCTGAATTTTTAATAATTTGAGTCTATAAAATAAACTGATAATAGATGAACAGAAAAAAAAAGGCATACAAATTTTATTGCATGCACACGTGTGCATGGGAATTATACAAAATATAAAAACTCAAAGAAAGGTAAGTTTGTTGATGGTTTCATACCATTTTGAGATTACAGAAAGAATGGGGCCTCTTGAGTGTGGTGGCAGGTTATGGTGGCAAAATGGGTTATGGGAGAGAGAAAAATGGAAAGGCCTGGCTAGCAAAAGTGGTCATGTTATGCAGATGGAATCTCCATACTTTATTGAACCTAAACATAAAAACGGACAATTTCCCCTGTATCTTTGGGTCTTCATTCTGAAGTTTCTCGTGTATATACATTAAATAAATTTGTGTGTTTTTATCTCCAGTTAATCAATCTGCCTAATATCCATGATTTTTTTAGCCAACATTTAGGGGGCTTAGTTCCTATATCATGCAAGTGACTTTGCAAGAAAAGCATATTGTATTTCACATTTGGAAAATAAGCCACTGTCATGATTAAGCCACAGCCACAATTACCAAAATCAGAAAACAGTGTTCATTGTTTCCCTGTGACAATCTGAGAAGTGTTAAGTGAGAACATTTCTTCTTTCATTTCTATTTGATTTTATTCTTTAGCAAACAAAATGATGGTGAGGAATTATATCAAAATAGCATATTTTGGTAATTTTATAGGTACATTATTGATTTCTTGTTTTGGAAACCTTAGAGTTGAATTCAAGCTCCTTTAAATGGCATACATATTTAACCTTATAACTATTTGATCTAATTCCAAAATGTTCTCCCTTCTAAACAGTATATTGTAAATCTGAAAATATGACTTATACTTCTTTCAAATACACTTTCAACAAAGATGTTAGATTTATTGCCTTGCTATTGAGTATATTTAAATATATTCATAAGTTTTCACAAGCACTCTTGAAAAATGGTTTGCTTTTTCGCAATATTATTGATGATTTTGTTAGTATTACTGGCATACACATTGGGTTATATTTTTCTTAAAGTAAAATAGTCACAGTTGGAATTACTCCTATTTCTAAATACTCTTTAATATTTATTTTAATAATAGCATTGCATGCATATTTTTCAAAAGTCAAATAATGCTAAAAAGTTTATAACCAAAACCATTTCAGTCTGATTCAGTTATTTTGGGGGGTTGTGGTGATGAGTTTTTCCCAGAAGGGCCACTTTTAATATTCATTTTTCTAAATAATATACTAATGCTCCAATTTCTAATATCACCATTTTATACATTATTTGTTGTCTTCAGTGTGGTACTTGAGAAGGTTTTGTTCCTTTGTACTATAACCCCTTTGCTTCCTCCCCCAATGCATCAATTTTTGTGTAATTGAATTTTGTACTGTTTACTGGGACTAGGTAAACATTGTTAACTGCTGAACTAGTGTATTTTTATTAAATGTTATTTCTTGTATAATTTTTTTCTGGGTATTTGCCTCTTTTCTGCATTCCACATTTTTTGGTGTGCATTCGATTTTAATTTTTTTTTTTTTTGCACATTCTCTAACAGATTCTTTATATAGTATTTTGTAGGGTTGAAACTATTATCAGTCAGTTGTCTGTTTTCCTGGAGGATTCCTCCTCCTTCCTGCACTGGTCTAGACCAGTTGCTCTCTACCTGTTTTACAACTCTATTTTTCTTTTCATGGTCTTGGGAATTTCCTTTGCCTTTCTCTTGTATTGAATCTCTAGTCTCCTGGATTTCATCATTACTCCTTCTTGGTTTATACTCTAGATTTGATGGTGGATATTCCCCAGTAGCTTGCATTGAACGTGTGTAAGAGAGGTAAATGTTTGGAGGCAGTTCATGTCTGAAAATATTATTTTACCTTTGCACTTGATTAATGGTTTGTCTGTAAAAATTTGGGCTAAATATGATTTCCTGTCAGAATTTTCTTTATCCCTGATGTTCTGAAATTTCAGAATAAACCCCAATGTCAGTCTTTTTATACTCCTGTGGATACTGAATAGGCCCTTTCAATTTGCAGACCTTGATCCTTTAGTACTGGATAAATTTTGGTATAGTTTTTTTGATCATGTTTCTACATTTCCCTCCTCCTACATTGTCTTTCAGGAACTTCTATTAGACAACTGCTAAATCTCCTGGAAGAATTCTCAAATTTCTGTATGTTTTTGTTTCTGATTTTTTTCATGTCTTTGTTTTTATTCTGCTTTTGTGTGAGATTTTCTCAAAATGTTCTAAGCCTTTGTCTTCTAATCCTTCTGTTGAGCTTTAAATGCAGGTCATGTATGCTTTTAAAATGTTTCATTTTGAATAGCATCCCATTTTGCTGCATAGACCTGATATTTTATGTTTTGGGAAGTTCATTTTAATTTTTTGACAAATCTCTCCTTTTACTCTATTGTTTCAGTTGTCTCATATTTCCCCATTTTTGTTATTTTG
Organism: Cheirogaleus medius; assembly: GCA_008086735.1. NCBI lineage: Eukaryota > Metazoa > Chordata > Mammalia > Primates > Cheirogaleidae > Cheirogaleus > Cheirogaleus medius. The sequence goes on from VBSM01000361.1 coordinate 23,186,768, forward strand.
GTGTCTATCATTTAGGAACTGTTCTCATATGTTTGATATCTTTGGGTGTCTTCGAATGGGGCACTAAGAAGCTGGATGGAGGCTGTGTACCTGGGGAGGGCTGTGTACTAGAGACTTCATGGGAGTGATGTTAGCAAAATTTGCCATATTCTATTTTTTGAGAAATTCTGAAATGCCAATACCTATGTTTCTTTCTCTGAGATTTCCTGTAGAAAATGCTCCTCCATTCTGCTGTTTTCGGGGCAGGCAGGCTGCCGGGTAGGGAAGGTGGTGGAGGTCTCAGCATTAAGTATATATTGAATCTCACGTTTTCAGTCCTGAGTCTTGTCCTCACCTCCGCTGTGCTTAGTGTCTGAATCCATCACCTTTCTTCAATTCATTGAGAGAGGTAGCACTCCAGGTCTCTTCTGTGTAGGAAAGAAGTAGCCACTTGCATTGTGGGGTCAGGCAGAGGATGAGGAAGCCTTTGAGATCATTCTTGCTCTTTTCAGCTCTGTATCTCACTCTCTCCTTCTATGGTATCTAACATTGCCATCAGCTCGGCCTTTTGGGGGTTCTGAACAGGCACCGGTGTGCCTCTTTTTGTAGGCACTTAATTTCGACTCCCTTTGTTCTGCTACTGCAGCTCCCTCTTAGTTTTTCATCTTCCAAAATTTTACTGGCATCTCATGTTGACTTCTGTTTTCTATCCTTGGGGATTTACATCTGTTTTAGTTCTTTACTTTCATCCTTGTAGACCTGTGGGGGTGAGAAAGAGGGATGTTTCATACATTGAACAGGAAGTCTGGTTTTACATACATGAAACTCCAATTTTATATTTTAAAGCACAAAAAGGGAGCTAACTAATCTCCTCGAATACATGAGATCTTTTAAAAATAGCATTTTAGGTTGCTCTCCTAGTTCAGAGATATTTTTAACATGTATATGCGAACATTTTTATTTCAAAATGTAGCCTGCTACTTTATCCTGAGGTGTTAAAAAAAAAAAAGGCTATGGGTCAAAACATACTAGTGGAAATCTGTAACCAGTGACTACAGCCATAGTTTACATTTTAAAAAATATGGATTGCTAAAACATTTATTTAAAAAATCAAATTATTTTCCCAGCAAAGGTTGTAGCTTATTCTTTAAAGGATAAAATATGTCATGAACTTTAGTCTTTTGATGCCAGAATGAGTGTTAAATTGTGCCAACTTAGTTCAATAACAGCATTTAGTCTTGGATGATTTTATCTAGCTCTCACTGTGAATTGGCTTCCCGAGCCTCTGGACTTTGTTACTTTCAGCCTTATCACTTAGTTTAGGTAGTATAAAGACTTCATTCCAGTGTTGAAGTGTGAAGATATGAGATAAAGATCAAATTACCTGTACAAGAAAGAGAAATGGATGACTTATCATGTTTTCACATTTTTAAGGTTTCTAGGTGAAATTTCCTACCCATAAATGTCAGTCAAATAAATGTCTGAAACTATGTGACGTTCTTTAACTAAGAATGGCATTAGAATTGCTATGACTTATTTTGCCTGTGGGACTAAATTAGAGACAGAGCCCCAGAATTTGTTCTGCTGTCACCTTTATACTTTTAGGGGTGAGATTTATTTGATTAAAATGATTGGGAAGGACTCACAAAGGCAGTAGCCATATAAATACTGAGGAAGTTATAAATAGTCTCTGTTATAAAAGTTTTCTTTCCACATCCAATTATTTAATTTTTTTTCATGGCTTTCTCTCCCTGCCATGAAGGGAGAGACATGAAGAAATGGCTTATATAATTTTCTGTGATGAGTTTTAAGGCAATGTAAACAAAAAGAAGGTAATAGTCATGTATTATTGCTTTTCTGACAACTCATTCCATAGCATATGAAGGCTGTTATATCTTAACACATAAGAAATACACATGTAAAAGAAGACCACATTTAAAAAGATTTTTAAACCAAGTCATACATTTTAAAGATGAGAATTCATCTTTAAAAGGGGTACATATTTTGTACCTATAAAAATCACATCTCTGCCTGAAAATGTTTTCAATTCCTGTCAGTGAAGTGAATATTGCTAATTTACTATAAGGAAAACACTCTCTATGATTGGGGCCTGAAATGTTTACTTATGTTCTTCAAATGCATTGGCACGTGTGCTCATTACACCAAGAATGGGAGACAGCATATCTAGGCGGATCCCACATCCTGCCCCAGAACACCTCAAGTTTTGTGCTAAGCAATAATCTTGAGACCATGTCTAAAACACATATCGTTTCTGTTCTGTGGAAGAGATGTTCCTGGATCTCTTGCTGATGACTCATAATCTTTCCAGAGGAGCATCTTTAAGATCAAGGATACTTAAGAATCCTTGATCTTAAACTGCTTGCAGTAATCTCGAGTTTTGTAAATCAGGAAATCTGTTGGTCCACACTCTCTGATTGATAAATTCAGATCTTGGCATAGTGGGCTCTGCTCTAGCAAGATCTACCTGCATATTTAAACCTGTTATGAAGAGTCAAAAATACTGACTCTTATGCCTAAAGCCTAAAATAAATTAGGACAAGCCCACAAAAGGCTTGGACAGCAAAACTAATGAGAACCAGGAAGGGAGTCTACAGAAAAGGGTAATATACTCTATTTTCCTTTCCTATTCTCTTTTGATTAGTTTTTTATCAGGCTCTGGGGAGCGAATTCTAGAGTATATATGCAACAGGAGGATGCTCGTGCTCTGTTATGGGAGCAGTAGCTGAGGATTGTTAAATGTGGATGGGAATAACACAAACTTTGCAAGCCGTATACAAACGTTGTGAGTCTATGGAGTTTTGAAAACTCCATACTGTGTTATTACAGCAGGAGTGCATCATTATGGCTCAGAAATCCAAGTTAGACTAAATAACCTCTGAAGTAAAGGTTAACATTTTAAATTAGTGTTTTGTTTTTTCCTCAACATCTATCTTAAAGGTAATCCGGAGGGTATTTTATAGGACATAACTTCCTTGTCTAATTGTTAGTATAAACAAAGACACAAAGATTTTTAGCTTTCTTAGTTTCTGAAAATTTCAATTTCATATCAAATTATACTAGTTTTGAATGAAAATAATGCATCTGCAGATGGTGCTGAATTGCATAAAATTAATTACTACATGTGCAATTTTTCAGTAATTAATTCCAGTGAGGCCTGTAAAAATCCATCGTGAGCAGAATTACATGCTTCTCAGCCTCTTCTTCTCCAACCTCATGATGTTTTTTTCACTTTTGAGAACAAGTTAAAGTGACATGGAATCATAAAGGTCATTCAGGGAAATGCATTAGGTTTCTTGGGATATGAAAGAACCAAGCTCTTGGATTACGGTGAGTTCCTGAAGTTCCCACATGCTTGTAGGTTTTGATTTAAAGGGTGATTATCTCTCAGTGATGGACTGGGAACGTCAATATTGGAAGTGCCAGTGCTGTGGCCTTGCATATGTTATGCAGTCATGCCTGGACGTGGACTGACAGCGAGATTTGTCCAATGTCTAAGTTGTTGGCGTTAGTACTGCTACAGAATGTTCATGTCTTCATCATTTTTTTTTGTTTATGAAGGAATATTTGCAATCCAAAAACTTAATCCATGCAATTAAATATTTTGAGTATAATATTAAGTGTATTTTGCCAATAATAGTAAAATGTCTGCGCTCATTAGGAGGCTACCACTATTCAGTGATATAGAAGCAGGAAAATTACAAACTTTTAATTTAGACTGATAATATTTATTTGCTTTTTCTTTTTCATTTTTAACTCTTAATTATGGGCACATAATAGTTGTATATCTTTACAGGGTACATGTGAGGTTCTGATATAAGCATACAATGGGCATTAATCAAATCAGGGGAATTGAGTTATCCATCACCTCAGGCACTTGTCATTTCTTTGTGTTAGGAACATTCCAATTCCACTATTTTAGTTATTTTAAAGTATACCCTAATTTGTTGATTATAGTCACTTTGTTGTGCTATCAAATATTGTTCATTCTATCTAGATGTCTAACTATATTTTTTGTACCCATTAACCATCCCCACTTTATCCCCCACAACCCCACTCCCTTTCCCAGCCTCTGGTAACCATTATTCTACTCTCTGTCTCCATGAGATCAATTGTTTTTAATATTTAGCTCCCATATATAAGTGAGAACATGTGAGATTTTTCTTTCTGTACTTTGCTTATTTCACTTAACATAATGTTCTCCAGTTCAGTCCATGTTTTTGCAAATGGCAGAATTCCATTTTTGTGGCTATATTGTGTATGTGTACCACAATTTCTTTATCCATTTATCTGTTGTCTTTTAAACATATACCCAGTGGTGGGATTGCTGGGTCATATAGTAATTCTATGTTTAGTTTTTTGAGGAAACTTCATGCTGTTTTCCATTGTGGTTGTACTAATTTACATCCCCACCAACAATGTACAAGAGTTTCCCTTTCGTCACATCCTTACCAGCATTTGTTATTGCCTGTCTTTTTGAAAAAAAAAAAAAAAAGCCTTTTTAAGTGGGGTGAGATGATATCTCATTGTAATTTTGATTTGCATTTCTCTGATGAGTAATGATGTTGAGGATTTTTTCATATATGTATTGGACATTTGTATGTCTTCTTTTGAGAAATGTCTATTCAGATCCTTTGCCCATTTTTAAATCAGATTATTTGATTTTTTCCTTTTGAGTTATTGGAGCTCCTTATATATTTTAGTTATTAATTCCTTGTCAGATGATTACTTTGCAAATATTTTTCCCATTCAGTGGATGGTTTCTTCCCTTTGTTGATTGTTTCCTTTGCTGTGCAGAAGCTTTTTAGCTTGATGTGATCCCATTTTGTCCAGTTTTGCTTTGGTTGCCTGTGCTTTGGGGTATTACTCAAGAATAATATTCTGAGGCACTTCTCCAATGTTTTCTATTAGTAGTTGCATAGTTTTAGGTCTTAGATTTAAGTCTTTAATCCATTTTATGTGATTTTTTTGTATATGGTGAGAGATAAAGGTCTAGTTTCATTCTTCTGCATATGGATAGCCAGTTTTCCCAGCAACATTTCTTGAAAGGACTGTCCTTTCCCCACTGTATGTTCCTGACACCTTTGTTGAAGATATGTTCACTATAGATGTGTGGATTTATTTCTGAGTTCACTAGTCTGTTCCACTGGTCTATGTCTCTGTTTTTATATCAGTCCCAGGCTGTTTTGGTTACTACAGCCCTATAGTATAATTTGGAGTCAGGTGATGTGATTCCTCCAGCTTCATTCTTTTTGCTCATGATGAGCAAGATCAGATGATGATTCTGGGTCTTTTGTGTTTTCATATAAATTTTAGGTTTATTTTTTCTATTTCCGTGTAGAATGTCATTGGCATTTTGATGAGGATTGCATTGAATCTGTAGATTGTTTTGGGTAGTATGGGCATTTTAACAATATTTATTCTTCCAATCCACGAGCATAGAGTATCTTTCCATTTGGGGGATCCTCTTCAATTTATTTCATCAATGTTTTATATCTTTTGTTATAGAGATCTTTCATTTCTTTGGTTGAGTTTATTCCTGGAGATTTTATTTTATTTGTAGCTATTGTACATTGGATTAATTTCTTGGTTTCCTTTTCAGACTGTTTATTTTTGGTATATAGAACTGCTATTGATTTTTTATGTCAATTCTGTATCTTGCAACTTTACGGAATTTTTTTTTTTTTTTTTTTACCAGATCTAATAGTTTTTTTGTGTGGAGTCTTTGCATTTCTCTAGATATAAGATCATATTGTCTTTGGACAAGGATAATTTGACTTCTTCCTTTCCAATTTGTATGCCCTTTATTTATTTCTCTTATCTGGTTACTCTACCTAGAACTTTTAGTATTATGTTGAGTAGCAGTGGTAAGAGTGGTTATCCTTGTCTTGTTCCAGATCTTAGTGGAAAAACTTTCAATTTTTCCCCATTCAGTATGATACTAGCTGTGGGTCTGTCATATATGGCTTTCATTGTGTTGAGATAAGTTCCTTCAGACCCTGTTTTTTTAAAGTTTTTATCATGAAGGTATGTGAATCTTACTGAATGCCTTCTCTGCATCAATTGAAATGATCATATAGTTTTCGTACTTCATTCTGTCAATATGATATATCACATTGATTTGCATATGTTGAACTTTGCATCGCTGGGATGAATCCCACTTGATCATGATGAATTATATTTTTTAATTTGCTGTTGAATTTGGTTTGCTAGTATGTTTTGAGTACTTTTGTATGTATGCTCATCAGAGATATGAACCTATAGTTTTCTTTTTTTGTTGTGCTTTTGTGTGGTTTTGGTATAGGGTGATACAGGCCTTGTAGAATGAGTTTGAGAGTATTCTCTCCTTGATTTTTTGGAATAGTTTGAGGAGGATTGATACTATTAATAGTTCTTCTTTGAATGCTTGGTAGAATTTAGTGAAGCCATCAGGTCCTGGACTTTTCTTCCATTTTATTACTGCTTCTATCTCATTACTTGTTAATGATTTGTTCAGGTTTTGGATTTCTCTGTGGTTCAATCTTGCTAGGTTGTATATGTCTAGGAATTTATCCACTTCTTCCAGGTTTTCCAATTTATTGGCATATAGTTGTTCACAGTAATCTCTAATGATCCTTTGGATTTCTGCAGTATCTGTTGTAATGTATCCTTTTCATCTCTGATTTTATTTATTTGGGTCTTCTCTCTTTTTTTCTTGGTTAGTCTGGCTAAAGGTATGTCAATTTTGTTTATCTTTTCTAAAAACCAACTTTTCATTTCATTGATCTTTTGTAGTTTTGTTTCAGTTTCATTTATTTTTGCTCTGATCTTTATTATGTCTTTTCTTCTACTGATTTTGAGTTTGGTTTGTTTTTCTGTTTCTTTGAGATGCTTCATTACATTGTTTATTTGAAGCTTTTCTACGTTTTTGATGTAGGCACTTATTGCTATAAACTTTCCTCATATTAGTGCTTTTACTGTATCGATGGGTTTTGATATGTTGTGTTTTCATGTTCATTTGTTTTGAGAAATTTTTAAATTTTCTTCCTAATCTATTCATTGACCCACTGGTCATTCAGGAGCGTATTGTTTAATTTCCATGTGTTTGTATAGTTTCCAATGTTTGTCTTGTTATTGATTTCTAGTTTTACACCATTGTGGTCAGAGAAAACATTTGGTAGATTTCAGTTTTTTTGAGTTTTTTAAGAGTAGTGTGGCCTAACATATATTCTATCTTTGAGAATGATCCATGAGCTAAAAATAAAAGATATATTCTGCGGCTGTTGGATGAAACGTTGTGTAAATATCTATTAAATACATTTGCTCCATAGTGCAGATTAAGTCTAATATTTCCTTATTGATTTACTATCTGGATAATCTGTCAAATACTTAAAGTGGAGTGTTGAGGTCTCCAATAATGATTATATTGAGATGTATCTCTCTTTTAGCTCTGATAGTATTTGCTTTATATATCTGGGTGTTCCAGTGTTGCTTGCATGTACATTTAAAATTACAATTGTTCTATCTTGTTGCTAAAATTACCTCTTTATCATTATATGATGCACTTCTTTGTTTCTTTTGGTAGTTTGTGTCTTGAAATCTATTTTATCTGACAGACATATAGATACTCTTGCTCATTTTTGCTTTCTATTTGCATAAAATATCCTTTTCCATTGCTTTATCTTCAGTCTATGTGTGTCTTTATAGGTGAAGGGGGTTTCTTGCAGATAACATATAGTTGGCTCTTGTTTTTTATTCATTTGGCTACTCTATGACTTTTGATTGGATAGCTTAGTTTATTCACATTCAATGTTATTATTGATAGGTAAGAACTTACTCCTGCCATGTTCTTATTTGATTTCTGATTGTTTTGTGGTCCTTTCTTTCTATCGTACATTCTTCCTGTCTTCCTTTGTTAAAAGTGATTTTCTCTGGTAGTATGTTTTAATTTCTTGCTTTTTATTTTTTGTCTATCTGTTGTAGGTTTTTTGATTTGAGGTTACTATGAGACTTGCAAAAAATATTTAGTAACCAAATATTTTAAACATATGACAACTCTGTTTACAAACAAACAAGCAAAGAGAAATTTAACAGTAATGCTGCACTTCAACTTCAACCTCTCTCCTGCTTTTTAACTTTTTGTTGTTTACATCCATATCTTTTTATATGATTTATCTCTCAAAAAATTGTAGTGATTTTTGATAAGTTCATCATTTATTCTTCCTACTCAAGATATAAGTGGTTTATATGCTGTTATTAGAGCAATAGAGTATTCTGTACTTGTGTACTTACTGTTACCAATGAGTTGTATATCTTCAGATGATTTCTTATTGTTCATTAATGTCCTTTTCTTTAGACTGAAGAACTCCTGTTAGCATTTCTTGTAGGACAGGTCTGGTGTTGGCGAAATCCCTCAGCTTTTGTTTGTCTGGGAAAGCCTTATTTGTCCTTCATGTGTGAAGGATATTTTTGCAGTATTTAATATTCTAATATTAAAGTTTTTTTCATTTTGAATATGTCATGCCACTCTCTCTTCACCTATAAGGTGTCCCCTAAGAATTCTGCTGCTAGATGTATTAGAGCTCCTTTATATGTTAGTATTTTCTTTTTTCTTGCTTCCTAGGACCTTTTCTTTGTACATGACCTCTGGGAGCTTGATTTTTAGATGTTTTGAGGTGGTCTTGTTTGGGTTAAATCAACTTGGTGTTCTATAACCTTCTTGTACCTGAATATTGATATCTTTCTCTAGGTTTGGAAAGTTTCTGTTATTATATCTTTGAATAAACTTTCTACCCCAATCTCTCTCTCTACCTCCTATGTAAGGCCAATTTAAGTCTTAGATTTGCCTTTTTGAGGCTATTTTCTAGTTTTTGGAGACATGCTTCATTCTTTGTTACTTTTTTTCTCTCCTAACTATGTATTTTCAAATAGCCTATCTTCAAGCTAGTTACTAATTCTTTTTTTCTGCTTGGCCAATTCTGCTGTTGAGAGACTCTGATGCATTTATCTACTTGTCAGTTGACTTTTTAGCTCCATAATTTCTGCTTGATTTTTTAAAAATTATTTCAATCTCTTTGTTATATTTCTTTGATAGGTTTCTGAATTCCTTCTCCATGTTGTCTTAAAGTTCATTGAACTTCTTCAGGGAAGCTATTTTGAATTCTCTGTCTGAAAAGTCACATATCTCCATCACTCCATGATTGGTCACTGGCACATTTTTTAGTTTGTTTAGTGAGGTCATGTTTTCCTTGATGTTTTTGATGCTTGTGGATGTTCAGCAATGTTTGGGCATTGAAGAGTTAGGTATTTATTTCAATATTCGCAGTCTGAGCTTGTTTGGACCTGTCCTTCTTGAGAAAGCTTTCTAGATATTCGAAGGGAATTAAGTATTGTGATCTAAGTCTTTGGTCACTGTAGCCATATCAGCTCTGGGGGTGCCCCAAGACCAGTAATGTTGTGACTCTTGCAGACTCCTGGTGGTACTGCCTTGGTGGGCTTGGGTAAGATAAAGAGAATTCCCTGCATTACCAGGCAGAGTCTCTCACTCTCTTCCCTCATTCTCTGTCCTGCGCTGCTGGAGTTGGAGCAGGAATGATGTCGGCACTCATTCATGGCCACCAGCACTAGGTCACATCTGAAGTTATCCCAGTCTCACCCAAAGCCAGTGATGACTGCTGCCTGTCTACCTCTGATGTTAATCAAAGTCCAAGGGCTCTTTAGTCAGCAGGTGATAAATCCTGCCAGGACTGTGTCCTTCCCTTCAGGGCAGCATGTTTTTATTCTGGCCCAGGGTGGGCCCAGAAATGCTGTCTATGAACTAAAGCCTGGACTCAGGGGCTTCAGCAGTCTGCTCGGTACTTTATTTTTCTGTGGCTAAGCTAATACCTAAGTTGTAAAACAAAATCCTCTGAATTATTTCCTTTCCTTTCCCCAAATGGAATAAGACTCTCCTTGAGCTCTACTGCCTGGAGTTGGGGGAGGGGTGACACAGGCGCTGGCTTGGCAGCTGTGGTTGATGTCTCTCTGGATCATGTGCACCCTAAGTCCACTGGTTCTGAGCCTGCACAGTAACAGAAATTGCCCAAGGACTACAGCCTCTGTGGCCTGACTGCTTTACAAATTTAGTCCAGGCCCCAGGGTGCTTTTCGTCAGCCAGTGGTGAGGCTAGCCAGAATTTGGCTTTCAAGGTGGAGAATTTCCCTCTGGCTGGGGTAGTCTAAATGCTCCCTCCATGGACACTGACAGATTTCTGCCCTGTGCTGTGTTGTCAGGGTGGCCCTGGGTTTCAGTGCAAAGTCCCACGATCACTTCACTCTCCCTCCCAATGGAACATATATTTTCTCTCCACTTGGTATCCTGGCATGGCACTGCAGGTGGATGGGGCAAGGGTAGCATAGGCAAGATTGTCTTTTCAGCCCTTTCAGTGTCTCTTTCATTGATATAAGGCTAAAACCAGGTAGTATGATTGCTCACCTGATTTTTGGTTCTTCTGAAAGTGCTTGCTTGTGTGTTAAATTTGCTGTTTATGTGGAGGGGCAATCCCCAGAGGTTTCTATTCGGCCATCTTGCTCTATCCCCTCTCTCAGACTGATAATATTTATAAATGAGGAATTTTACAAGGCATTTAGATTCTGTTTTGAATCAGGTGCCTTCAAAATCTTTATGAAGTTTGGGAATTGTGGAAACTTCTAAGCCATTCTCATCTCAGTCACATAGGATAAGACTGTCTTAATTATGAAATCTGATGCTAGATTTGGATAATGTTTAAACAGAGGCATTTCATTTAGTCATCATTTATTCATGTGAATGAAATTAAGTACTGTTTTAATAGGTGGAAGTATTTTAAATATAAGCTTGGAAGACCCTTAAAGACTAACTGCTCTTCATAAGATACAATGCACTACCTTTTAAGCATCAATATTCTATTTCTTTATGCATACATATAGCAGTGACTCTTCAGCCTGGCTGTATGCAGAATTAAGTATGAGACCTTTCAAAATAAATTTGATGCTTGGGCCCCACCCTAGATGAAGGACAATTCACATACATGTACACACATACTTAACCACTCACACACTCATAACTAAGCTGTTTCTTGGCTATCTTGCTTAAGGAAACCTGTACCAAATTTGGAGAGGAAATTTGCTTACTCCTTTTGCTTTCTATGTATATATATGATCTTCATTCTAGAACTCCATGAGGCATCTCATGCTTGGGTATAGATTAGTATGAATTACAGAAAGAGTTCAAATATTAAAATTAAGTAATATTCAGTTTCTGACATGCAAAAATAGGACTTCTCAATAAAAGGTAGATTATATATAAAACTCTTATTTTGAGGAAAGATTGTTTAAATTTCTTTAACTGTCATTCAACTAATCAAGGGACAGGCTTAGCAGCTGGCACCTTAGAGTTTTAGATAAAATAGGTCTTCTCTTTCTGACTCTGAGGAATTTGTAAGCAGAAGGAGAAAAAGAATTAGAAGTGCAAAATGAGCTGATGTGTAACATTTTGCTTCTCTAAGTTTTGTTCCTCAGAGGAAGAGAATTCTTGGTCTCCTGCTTCCTGTCTGAGACACTGAGAAGAGGCCATTTGCAACCCAACAATTTGGACCACAGTTATATCAAATAATGTTGACACCCCAGAAAGTTTGAAAAGATGGAGGCTTTAAAGTGAAGCTTTCCTGAGGTGCTCTTGGTTTCTAAGCAAAAATCAAACAGACTCCGAAGTAGCCAAGATCTGGCTAGGAAACTCTGTAGAGGAGGGAACTATGTTGGTGCAGAGTAAACTTATAGTATAGTGCACAGGAGACACCTTGACCTGAGAGTAAATGAGAGTCAAAACTACATGAGAAAAACCAAGATGAAGTGAAGTTCAACAGGGAGCACCACCAGAAGCCTTGCCTGGACCAAGAGAAGACCCATGAGTGATCAGCTGAAAATGCAGGATAGGAGGCCAACAGGGCACTCAGTCACCTGGCAGTCAATGGACACTGCCCCAGTGACTAATTAATGCCAGCCTAACGAATCATGCAAGCCTGCAGTCCCCCTTCTATCCCACTCCATGAGGACATGCATGCTGCACTCCTCTCCCTCTATGTATCTGGATGCCATACTAGAAAGAGGAATGGGGGAGAAACGGGCAATTATCAGAGAGACTATGCTAAAATTATATCAGACTAAGCAATTAAACTTTAAACCTATTAAGACTGTGTTTGTTAATTTATTGCTTATGTATTTGTTTCTTTTAGCCATCAGATCATGACTTGGAAGAAAGATTGGTCCTATAGAAATATTTTGCCTGCAGTTTGAGTTGTAACATAAGGTTTCTATGTTATATATTCTTAGGAAAATTAGCTGATGAATAAAGTGAACCTATATATGTCCACTTTTACCACATACTTGCTTCAAATGTAATTCAAAAGTATTCATCAAAACTGAAAAAATTCTTTTAAATTTGCCTTTTAGCCAGCTAAATATCTAACTGCCTAAAAATAAAATTTAAATTTTTGAAATTTTTGATAGATGCAATGAATAGTAAAAGCTCATTGACTCAGAATCCAATTAACAATTGTATTAGTCTGCTCAGGCTGCCATAACAAAATACAACAAGCTGGCATAAAGAACAAAAATTTGTTTTCTCACAGTCTGGAAACTGGAAATCCAAAATCGAAGTTCCAGTAGGGTTGATATCTTATAAGGGCTCTTCTCTTGGGTTGCAAACAGCCACCTTCTTGTATGTACTCACATGAGTCCTTTGTGTACACTTGGGGAAGAGAGCGAGAGAGAGATAGAGAGAGAGTGTGTGTGTTTTCTCTCTCTTTCTTTTCTTATAAAGCCAGTCCTATTGGATTAAGGCCCCACACTTATGACCTCATTTATCCTTAATTACCACCTAAAGGCCTTATCTCCAATACAGTCACACTGGGGTTAGGACTTCAACATATGAGTTTGGGAAGGACAAAATTCAGTCCATAACAGGCTTTAAACTCAAATGTATATTTTTAACATAGTTCTATCCAATTATAATTTATGCATATTAACATGACCTTAGATAAGCTAAGATAGTAAAGTATCTTTTGAGCATAAACAATGAATTAAATTATGTTCAACATACTTCTTGAGTTAAATTGCTTTTTAAACTGGTAATCCATGTATAGAGAATATGGTAATATTTGATAACTAGCATAATAAATTGGGCACTCTTTTCATTCCTTATTAATTCTGAGAAAAATAGAACTCATCATATTCTCAGTTTTAGAACTGATCTAACTTATAAGACATTTTAATATGCTTTAGTGCAAGCAATCATTTCAGCTAAAACTTTTATAAAGTAAAGAATAGCTATTAAGAAACTACTTTATTTAGCCATGCCTAGGGTCATAACCAATAATTTAATTAAGCATATATAGTTAGCATAATATTTCAAAACCATCATAAAGATATGGTTTTCATTCCTTGTTTTTATAAATCACATTCTCCAGCACTCTAGCACCATTGCAGCCACAGCAACAAAGGCAAAAAAAAATGCTTTTCAGGAGGTAATAGTCTCTATATCAGGGTTGCCACACATAGTTCTATCAGTTGTGAGGTTGCCACATCTAGCAAGGCTCTGTTCACATTACAGACACCACAGTTTGAATATTTATCGTAACAAAAATTTTCCAGCAGATGGCAGTAAAATGTCTTAATCTGAGAAAATCAGTATAAAGCAACAATTTTCTGACAGGTGGAAATAAAGTCTTTTGAGGAAAGACCACTATTTTCAAATTTGCAAAAAGGCACTGAATACGCTAGTTTATGGGGGATACATCTTATGGAGGAATTATAAGGATTAAATAAATCATAATAGTTCCTGGCTCATAGAAAGCTCTGAATAAATATTAGGTACTAACACTTCTACTACAATTACTACCACTGCCACCATTATTATTATCTCCATGAGGACAAGCAAAGAGTCCTCACACATATAGGCAATATCATTTAGGAGAAAATAAATACTATTTTTTTTTACCTGGAAAGACAGAATATTTCATAAGATATTAACACAAGCCCAGTGGGGACTTAAACTTTAAATAGAATGAATATTAAGAATGGAAGAGACTGGTAAGTTTAAGTTTCCCCCTAATATGGGGGAAAGTGAGGGTCAAGGACTTGTAAGGAAGATTACATCAGTCCTCAAAAAGCTGCTATTTTTTTCCTCACTTCTGAGTGACATGCTGTGTCAGTTCAAGTCCTCTGAGAAGAAGACTCTGAGACAGGATTCCAGTGCAGATAATTTATTGAGTGCAACACCTGTAAAGGATAAAGTGAGAAAACCTTCAGAAAACCTTCAGAACAGAAAACCTTCAGACTCTAATACTAATCTGATGCTTCCAAAAGGAGAAACAGAAGGATAGAGAATTGGGCAGGAATGACTTCGGATCATAGCACATTTCTGAGAAAGCCTCAGTCGAGCTGATTAGTGTTTCCAAGCAAAAGCTACCCACTGAAGGAGTCTCATGTTGGACAAGAATAGCTCAGCTCTAGAATTCTTGCCATGCTCAGTTATTAGCAGGGAACAGGCAAGAGGATTGTGTTCTCTGACTAAATGGAATGATGGATCCAAAGGTGCAAGCAACTGGGGTTGTCAGTCAACAATGTTCCCTATAGCAGGTTGCTTAAAGGGACATCTGTGCGAGACACATACTTGGCAGTCACCACAGGTGTGAATACTTGTTCTGATCCTGCTTCATGTGTTTAAAGACATAAATACAATCCCTTCATACTCACCCTTATAAATACAAAATAGTATGAAGCAAACATTTACACAATTAAAAGGAGAAACAGACAGTAGTATATCGTAGGAGACTTCCATACTTTTAATAATGTATAGAACACCTAGACAAAAGACTACTAAGGAAATAGAGGACTTACATACGCTATAGACTAATTTTACCTAACAGGCATATACAGGAAACTCTACCCTACAATAGCAGAATACATATTTTTCTCAAGCATACATAGAACATTTTCTAGGATAGGTCATACATTAGGCAACAAAATGAGCCTTAATAAATTTAAAGAGATTGAAATCATACACAGTATCTTTTGTGATCATAATGGAATGAGTAGAAATCAATCAGAAGGAAAGCTGAAAAATACACAATCATGTGGAAATTAAACACATCCTTTAAAAACTAGTGGATCAAAGAAGAAATCACAGGGGAAATTAGAAAATATCCTGAGAAAAATGAAAATGAATACACAATATACCAAAATGTATGGGATACAACAACAGCAATACTAAGAAATTTATATGTGTAAATGCTTACATTAAAAAAGAAGAAAGATCTCAAATCCACAGCCTAACTTGACACCTTACCAAACTACTGAAAGAGGAACATACTAAATCTAAAACTAGCAGAAGGAATAAAAAAAAAAAAGATGAGAGCAGAGATAAACAACATAAACAATAAAAAACAATAGAGAAAATTAATGAAACAAAGAGTTGAGTCTTCAAAAGACCAGCAAAATTGACAAAACTTTAGCTATATTGATGAAGAAAAAAGAGAGAAGACTCAACTAAAATCAGCAATGAAAGAGGGTACAATACTACTGATACTATAGAACTAAAAAGAATATAAGAGAGTACTATGAACAATTGTACATCAACAAATTGGACATCGAGATGTAATGGACAAATGCCTAGAAACATACAACCTACCAAGCCTGAATCATGAACACATAGAAAACCTGAATAGATCTATAACATGTAAGGAGACAAAGTCAGTGAGTAGTAAAAAATCTCACAACATAGAAAAGTCCAGGACCAGAGGGCATATGTAGTAAATTCTACCAAACATTTAAGGAAGAGATAAGACTAATCCTCCTCAAATTCTTCCAAAAAATTGAATAGAAAGGAACACTTCCAAACTCATTTCATGAGGCCCACATTATTCTGATACTAAAACCAGACAGACACTTCAAGAAAAGAAAATTATAGACCAATATCCCTGCTGAATATTGACACAAAAATCCTCAACAAAACACAAGCAAAGAAAATTCAACATTATATTAAAAGTATCATACATTATAACCAAGTGGGATTTATTCCTGAAATGTAAGAATGCTTCAACATATGAAAATTCATCAATATCATATGCCACATTAACAGAATGAAGGGAATAAAACACGTGATCATATCAATTGATGAAGAAAGAGCATTTGACAAAATTTAACACTCTTTCATTATGAAAAATCTTAACAAACTGGGAATAAAAGGAAACTACAACATAATGCAAACCATATATCATTACAAAAAGTCACAGCTAACATCCTATTCAATGGGAAAGACTAAAAGCTTTTCCTCTAAGGTAAGAAACAAGGCAAGGAAGCCTGCTTTTACTACTTCTTTTTTATTAATACATAGTCCTAAAAGTCCTAGCCAGAAAAATTAGACAAGAAAAAGAAACAAAAGGTATCCAAATTGGAAAGGAAGAAGTAAAATTACCTCCGTTCACAGACAACATGCTACCATGTTACCCCAAAAATAAGACAGGGTATTATATTTATTTTTCCTCAAGAAGAAACCCTAGGGCTCATTTTCAGGGGATGTGTTATTTTTTTAAAGTACAGTACAACAATCTACATTTATTCAAATATAGTTAAGTCGTCTTCTTCTGGAACATCATCATAACTCTCCAAACCCCAAATTCCATCCTGAATTTCTTGCGACTCTATTTCCTTTAGAACCATCGGCCCCAATCTCTCATGTGGAGCAATAGAGCTCTCATGGGGCAGATGAAAAGGGCTGCTTGTCTTCTTTACCGCTCCATGATGAAATGCATGAGTTATGCAGATACGCTGCGTAGCCACATCCATCACTAGGTCTTATTTTTGGGGTAGGGCTTATATTGTGCAAATGCTTAGAAATCCTGCTAGGGCTTATTTTATGGGTAGGTCTTATTTTTGGGGAAACACGGTATTATATGTAGAAAATTCTATGGATTCACAAAAAACCAATTAAGACTATAAACAAACTTAGCAAAGTTGCAGGATGCAAAATCAACACTCAAAAATCAGTTGCATTTCTATATATGAACAGTGAACATTCTGAAAATGAAATTAAGAAAACAATTCCATTTACAATAGCATCAAAAAGAATAAAATATTTAAGAATGAAAACTAAGAAGACAAAAGACTTATACACTGAAAACTATAAAATGTTGCTGAAAGAAATTAAAGACAGCACAAATAAGTGGAAAGACATGCTATGTTCATGGATTGGAAGGCTTAATATTGTTGAGATGCCAATATTACCTAAAGTGATCTACAGATTAAATGAAATCTCTATCAAAATCCCAATGGCATATACCACATTTTAGTTATCCACTCATGAATTGACGGGCACTTGGGTTGTTTCCATGACCGTGCAATAGTGAATTGTGCTGCCATAAACATACGGGTGCAGATGTCTTTATAATAGAGTGACTTATGCTCTTTTGGGTAGATGCCCAACAGTGCTATTGCTGGGTTGAATGGTATTTCTATTGCTAGCTGCTTGAGGTATCTCCAAATTGTTTTCCACAAAGGTTGCTCACAATGGAATATTATTCAATTCTAAGAAACGACAGTGAGCTAACACCGTTTATGCTATCCTGTATTAAGCTTAAGCCCATTATCCAAAGTGATGGTGACACAAGATATGGAAAAATGGCTCCACATCTACTCACTATCAAATTGGTACTGACTGTTTAAAACTATGGTGCTCAAAGGGTGGTAGTGTACACCAGGGTTTCGGGAGGGAGGGCAAGACCCACATCATAGGGAATTGGAGAGAATTGTGGGGGGGAAGGGCATACCTCTAACCCTTCTTAGGGTGAGGCAAAGTTATACAATGTATCCAAAGGGTAAAAAAAAAAAATCTTTTGTTGAATGGAGGGCAGGCGGGAGGGGGGAGGAAATGTAGAGTTACATAATGTGTGCCGTGCGTGCCACCTTGGGACTGGACTCACTTGAGGCTATGGCACGTGGGGGGGAGGAGTGGTAGAGGCAACGTATGTAATCCTAACAATATATGTACCCCCATTATATGATGAAATAAAAAAAAAATCCTAATGGCACTTTTTTCAGAAATAGAAATATTCATCTAAAAATGCATATGAAATTTTAAGGAACCCTGAATAGAAAAAAAATCTTGAAAAATAGGAACAAAGTTGGAATTCTCATGCTTTCTGACTTCAAAATTTACTGTAATGCTACAGTAATCAAAACAGTATAGTATTACCATAAAGACAAACATACAGTGAAATAGAATAGAGCCCAGAAATAAACTTTCACATATATATGGTTAAATGATTTTTGGCAAGGGTGCCAAGACCATTCAATAGAGAAAGAATAATCTTTTCAACAAATGATATTGGGGAAATTAGATATCCACATGATATCTAATTTATGATATTTAAAAGAATGAAGTTGGACCCTTGCTTTATTCTATATACAAAAAGGAACTCAAACCAAATAAAAACCTAAATGTAAGAGCCAAAATTATAAAACTCTTAGAAGAAAACATAGAAGAAAACCTTCATGATGTTGAATTTGTCAATATCTTGGATATGACATCAAATGCACAGGCAACAAAAGGAACAATAGACAAATTACACTAAATCAAAATTTAAGACCGTGTTAATCAAAAGGCACTATGGAAAGGGAAAAGAGTGAAAAGGCAACCCAATGGAACAGGGGAAAATATTTGCAAATCACATATCTGATAAGGGGTTAATATTCAGTGTATAAAGAACTCCTACAATTCAACAACCAACAAACAAACTCAATTAAAAAATGGCCAAAGGACTTGAATAGACATTTCTCCAAAGATATACCAATGACTAATAAGATTATGAATAAATGATCACTAATTATTAGGGAAATGTAAATGAAAACTACATGAGATACCACTTCACACTCATAAGAATGCTATTGTCAAAAATAATGAAAAATAACAAGTGCTAGCATGATGTGAAGAAGTAGAAACCCCTGTACAGTGGGTGGAAATGTAAAATGGTACTGCTGCAATGGAAAAATGTACGGTGATTCCTCAAAAAATTAAAAATAGCATGACTATATTATCCAACAATTACATTTCTATGCATATACCCAATACACAAAATAATTGAGAATAGGGACTTGAACAGATATTTGTACACCCATGTTCATATTAGCATTACTCACAATAGCCAAAAGGTGGAAGTAACCCTTTTGTACCTCTGTATCTTTCTCCTTCCTTCCTTCCTTCCTTCCTTCCTTCCTTCCTTCCTTCCTTCCTTCCCTCCCTCTTTCCTTCCTTCCTTCCTTCCTTCCTTCCTTCCTTCCTTCCTTCCTTTTTCTCTCTTTCTTTCTTTCCTTTCTTCCTTCCTAGTTTTAGCTCTCTGCCCCTTCCCCTTCTGCTTCCTTTCTGCTCTCTCTCTGTTTCTGCCCATCATATTGATGTTCCGTTAATGTTTCTATCTTTCTCCTGCCCATCAGTGGATGAATAGGTAAACAAAATGTGGCATATACATTTAAAGAAATATTATTCAGGCTTAAAAAGGAAAGAAATTCTGAAAAATGTAGACATTGTGCCAAGTGAAATAAGCCAATTACAAAAGGACAAAAAGTATATTATACTACTTTTATGATGTACCTAGAGTAGTTAAATTCAGGCAGATACAAAGTAGAATGGCGGTTGCCAAGGGTTAGGGGAAAGGAAGAATAGGTATAGTTCAATGAGTATGGAATTTCGGTGTCAAAAGATGAAAAAGTTCTGGAGATGGATGGTGGTGATGGTTGCACAACAATGTGAATGTACATAATGCCATTACACTGTACACGTAAAAATAGTTAAAATGTTAAAATTTATGTTATCTATGTTTTACCACAATTAAAAAAAATAATTTACCCCAAAATATATTAAGATGCATAGAATAGACCAATTCACTTCAAAAAATATATACATTATAATTGAAGAATATGAATCATAAATAATTTAGGCAATGATGATTTGGATCAGGAAAGCTGTACTGGACTTAAAAACATCCAGTTAGTTATTAATTTATCAAAGGAAAACAGGACCTAAACATTCAGTTTCTTTGAAATCTTCTGGATATATTTGTATCCCAAGAATGACAGAAATTTTCAGAAAAAAACAAACACAAAAAAACCTCTGAACTCAATATATGGAAATGACACATGGATAAATTAGTCCTAATATTCTCCAAGGGATTTTTATGAAAGAATTTAAGCTCTATGGTTTGGGCTATTTTCTAGACTAAAACATTATTACTATTTCAGGACATTTCCTCTTAAGTATTATATATAGTATATATGCTATTAAGTTTTTATGGCCAAGATTTATTAAAACACTTCAGTAAATTGAAAAAAAAAATAGTATCATCATTAGGTGATTATCTCTTTCACTGTTTAATGAAAAAGTTTGATACATACCAGAATAATTGAAATCAATATGTGGCCAAAAGAAACACATTATTGAAAAACCACTAACCCCAACAATTGTCATTATTTAACAACCCAAAGTATATCTGATATCAATCCTTACTGTGTAACTACTGTATATTTTGAGAAAGTTTGTTAACATAAATATCTTCTACTAATCTATAATATGTTCAGAGCATTGGATAAATAACGAATTTAGATAATTCTATCATTTCTGCCAAAATTTAACATCTATAAAAAGGAAATAATTCCCAAAGTTGTTTTTCTTCAAGAAATAATCATTTTTTTCTGATGAAAAGAAAGTGGAAGAAATATATATAGAGACACACGTATACATATACATACAAAATAATATGTTAATACCTTTAGCGATGGAAAACTATAAAAATAATAATGACATTTAAAACAGTTTTTATAATAACAATGAGACTCTTAAGTCTATCTGAATGCATTAGAATCAAAATTAAATTTAGCCCCCGTGTCTCTATACTTCATAAATTTACACATCAACTCCCAGAAAGTTAAGAATCATGTCTTAGAGAGGGGTATAGGATGTTAGAAGAGAGTTGCTTTCTCATTTTGATTTAAAGTATACTGAATAGGAACATACCCTCCTTGAGTCAACTGTATTTACATTACTTGAATGAAAATCATATGGTTGAAACAGCCTTGATATATGGACCCAGGCTCAGGATCACATAAAAAATCAAGTGAAAGCATTAGTAAGCACACATTTCTATCAATACTGAACATTCCATTTTCTGTGTATCTGCCTCATGCAACCATATCCCATATCCACACCATATCCCTCAACTTGCCACTTCACTTAATAAGGTCCAGCTGTACTGACCTTTCTCCAATGCTCCACGATGCTCTAATTCTTTCTCTCAAAGTTTAGCAAAATGAGGAAAGAGCCAGTGTTCCCTAGCTACTTCCAATCGAGGAGGAATATCAAATTGAGATGAATTGGCAGGAATAAGTATAGATAGAAATGGTGGAACCCAGGGGAATCCATTTCTACCCATATATAAGGCTCCCTCCAGCCTGAACACTCTGTTGAATTTACTCTATTGAATTTACAGAATACCTCACTTGACTTTGGTAGCTATTTATTTAATGACTTATTTTCATGAAAATATTTCCCTTGTTCCGTTCTAAACTAAATCGCCATGAATCAAATCACCCATTATCTCGAAGTTCTGATATAACTAGGCAGGGGTGGGAGTAAGTTTCTCAATATAATGCTATTTTTAATGTAGAGGTTCTACTAAATAGTGCAGTAAGAAAAATATGAAAGGCAAGAACCAAATGCATTTTCTATACCCAGGGTGCTCAGGCTAAGTGACTCAGTGACCTTTCCTATCTTTCCTATGTCTGCAAGACCAAAGTGTGTGTATGCTTTCTGAGAGTGATTTCAATAACCTTATAAACCCAGCTTCACTGTATAAATACCCAATAAGTCATTACCTGCTTTCCAATTGAAGGACATGCAGCAAGCCAGAAAGCAAAGCCAATTTACATTTCTGTTATCCTATAGTTGTACTTTTATTCCAGCCAACCAATTATAGATTTTATTCCAAAGTTTTTATAATTACAAAGTAGAATATTATATTCTCCAGAAATATGCACCCTGTTAGAAAACCCAGAAGTAGGCACTCTGTGAGTCTTTCTGTAAGAGCAGAAAACCATGCAAAGAGGGTAGGCTTTGGAAAGGGAATAGATGGTATAGAGAGAAGAGGATGTAGTAGAGAGATCAAGCATGAAGGGAGAGTGCTAAAGGGAAGGGGGAAGAGAGGGAGAGGGAGGGAGAGAGAGAGAGAGAGAGAGAGAGAGAGAGAGATTGAATTTCAGAGAAAGAAAGCAGACACTGAACATCAGAAACAGAGAAATTTGTTTGGCAGCTCTGAAGGCTTAAGAAACTTCAGGTAGAGTGATAGCAAACAAAGAAAAGTAGAACAATGCAATGTTAGGTGCTGTGTAACTTCTTCCATTTCTCTAAGATTTTTTTAAGTCTTCAGATTCACTAGGATTTCTACAAAGAAATGCTTTTAGAGTTGCATTTTTTTTTTTTGAGACAGAGTGTTGCTCTGTTGCCCGGGCTAGAGTGCTGTGGCGTCAGCCTAGCTCACAGCAACCTCAAACTCCTGGATTCAAGCGATCCTCCTGCCTCAGCCTCCCGAGTAGCTGGGACTACAGGCATGTGCCACCATGCCCAGCTAATTTTTTCTATATATTTTTAGTTGTCTGATTAATTTCTTTCTATTTTTGGTAGAGATGGGGTCTCGCTCTTGCTCAGGCTGGTCTCGAACTCCTGAGCACAAATGATCCTCCCGCCTCGGCCTTCCAGAGTGCTAGGATCACAGGCGTGAGCCACCATGCCCGGCCAGAGTTGCATTTTTTTAATGTATCAATGTGTAGAACTGGCCCCAGAGGTCACAGAAAGAGCCAAGTTACTTTTGGGTTATATTTATATACCTCCAATTTAATGGTGTATAGAAAACTGGTAGTCATTTTTGAAGGGTAATAAAATAATGTCCCCTTTAACATTGTTATCTTTACTTACTTGGCTTCATCTTATAAGACTATTTAAAATCAGTTAGAATTTTGTATGCCCATTTTCATGTTTCATACAGTTCAATTTATGCTTGAATATCACCATTAACCCAACTATGCCAGCTTTCTCCTAATAATTTTATATACTTTCAGCAAAGAATAGGCTAATATAAAGAATTTAACTGTCCTCTTTCCTTAAATTATTAATAAATATTCTACACAGATTTCCACAATTACATAAATCAACAAGCAAGCCAGATTTACAAAACACAGTTTATTTTAAGGTTGGTATATGGACTATCTATGAGAAACATAAAGAATTTAAAATATGAGTGTGAGAGCAATGGTCTAGGAACCAAGAGACTGGGCTTCCAGACACAGCTGTGCCTCAAATTGGTCATGCAACCTTGGCCACCCCATTTAAACTCTCTTGGCTTCTGTTTTCTTATCTCATATGAGAAATTTTATCTAGATGACCTTTTTAATCTCTTCTACCTCTAAACCTTTATGTGTATTCTATGGGTTGATCATTTGGAAAATCAGGAATCAAAGGGTACAACACCAATGTTTGCAGTGAAAAAGGTGTTTATAATTTGCTGTGGTTTTGATACTCAGCTGTAAAGTAGTTAGTATCCTACAACCTAGCCTATTTAATGAATTTTTAAAAGCAATGCGAATTATCACTCTCTTCATACACTAAAAAATATTTTCTGAAAAGTTTCCTAAAATTTTTGTGTTCATATAGGCTTAAGGTTTGATGGAAGGAGAGGTGACCCTTCCATATATTTTTTCAAATTATGGTTTTTATTTTGAGATGATTGTAGGCTCACATATGGTTGTAAGAAATAATAAAGAGAGATACTAGGTACCCTTTACTCAGTTTTCCCAGACGGTTGCATCTTGCAAAACTGTAATGCAATATCACAACCAGGATTTTGACATTGATACACTCAAGATAGAGGATATTGCCATCACCACAAGGACTCCACCATAAGACACCCACATTCTTTCTCACCCTCAGCTCTACCTTAACTCTTGACAACTAATCTGTTCTCCATTTCTATAATTTTTCATTTCAAGAATGTTGCGTAAATGAAATCACATAGTATTTAACCTTTTGGGGTTGAATTTTATCATTTATCAAAATTTTCTGGAGATTCATCCAGGTTGTTTTGCATATTAATAGTTTATTTCTTATTATTACTGAGTAGTATTCAAAGGTATGGATGTGTTACAGCTTGTTTAATAATTCACCCATAGAAGGACACTGGGTTGTACCAGCTTTTAGCTATTATGAATAAAGCTGCTATAAGTGTTTGTGTTCAGGTTTTTGTGTGAAAACAGCTTTTCATTTCTGTGAGATAAATGACCAAGACTGCAATTGCTTAGTTGTTTGGTAGCTGCTTATATCATTTTTTAAGAAACTAACAAACTGTTTTCCAGAGTGGCTGCAACATATTACATTCCCATCAGCAATACATGAATGATCCAGTGTCTCCACAACCTTGGCAGCAATTGGTGTTGTCACTGTTTTTTTTAATAGGCTTTCGTTTTTAGAACAATTTTAGATTTACATAAAAATTGAGCAGATAGTGCAGATAGTTCCCATATATTCCCACACAAAGTTCCTCTATTATTAACCTTTCACATTATATACTACATTCATTATAATTAATAAATCAGTGTTGGTACATTATTTTTAACTAAAGCTGACATTAGTTTATTATTAGTTTATTCGGTTTTTTTGGTTTTTACCTGATGACCCTTTTCTATTCCAGAGTCCCATCCAGGATACCACATTACATTTAGTTGCCATGTCTCCTTAGGCTTTTTGTTTTGTTTTGTTTTGTTTTGGCTGTGATAATTTCTCAGAATTTCCTGTATCTTGATGAATGGTGTTGAGATTTTACCAGTTCAAGTGAAGTGCATCCTGTTACCCTTCCCCATTTATAATTGTCTTAAACATTTCCTCTACGTTCATTTAAAATCACATCAGTGTTACATTTTTTGCTTTAACTTTCAAACAATTAAGGGGAGAAAAAAAATAATTAAGAAGGCAAGGAAAGTCTATTTAATCCACCCATATTTTACTATGTTCTTTCTTTCCCGATGCTCCTTTACTCCCGCCATTTTTAATATCATGAGAATGGTTACATGGCTGGATACTTTCCAGGTAGCCCTTGTATTCTGGCAGGATATAGGATTTAAAGTTCATGATTCTTTTCTTTCAGCCTTAAAAAATAATGTTCTCCTTTTTTTTTTTTTTTTTACCTTCATGGTTTCTGATGAGGAATCTGTCATTCAGATTGTTTTCCACTATAGGTAAGGTGCTCTCTCATTGCTTACAAATGTTTTTCTTTGCCTTTAGTTTTCTGAAGTTTGACTATGATGTGTCTTGGTATAAATTATTTGGGTTTATCCTGTTTCGGGGTTGCGTAGCTGCTTGAATCTCTAGGTTTATGTCTTTAGTCAAATCTGGGACATTTTCAGCTATCTTTTATTAAATAATATTTCTGCCCTGACCACTTTTTCCTATCCTACTTGGAGTCTGATAGCACAGGTCTCTGAGGCTATATTCTTTTTTTAAATATATTTTCTCTCTGTTGTTCAGTTTGGCTAATTTGTCTATGTTCAAGTTTACTGTTTCTTTCCTCTGTTCCTTCCATTCTGCTCTTGAGCCTGTCTATTGCATGTTTTTTATTTCAGTTCTGTAGTTTTCAGTTCTAAATTTCCATTTAGTTCTTTGTTATATCTTCTATTTGCTAAGACTTTCTCATTTTTCATTTATTTCAAGCATGTTCATAATTACTTATTGAAACATTTTTATGATGGATGTTTTTAAATATTTGCCAGATTATTCTAACATCTCTATTATCTTGTGTTGACATCTATTGATGATATTCTTATCATTAAATTTGAGATCTTCCTGATTTTTGGTATGACAAGAAATTTTTGACTAGACGTTTCTTTGTATGTTAAGAGACTCTGAGTCTTATTTAGACCTTCTGTTTTAGCTGGCTGACTCTAACATTGTTCTGACAGTAGAGTAAGGGGTGTTCTGCCTTTGTTATTGCCAGGTGTCAATAAAAGTCCATCTTTCCCACTTGTCCTTAGGGAGAGGGCTCCCTATTATTGCTGAGTGGAGGTAAGAGTCTTAGCTCCCCACCAGCCTTCACTGATAGCTACTTGGCTTGGAGACATAGGAATGTCTTGTTACTGCTCATGAAATGCCCTCCAATGACACCAAATTCAAGGGGAGGAGGTGAAAAGTGGCCTTGTTATCACTGGGTGGTGGTAAAAGTCCTGATTCTCCATTTCTGACACTATCCCAGTGGGAATGGGAAGGGTGTGTCTTTATTGCTGGGTGAGGAGGAAGCCCAGGCTCCTCACTGGATCTCTAGGCACTGTTACTGCTTGGGTCCCAGCTCTTTTCTTGGTATCTTTTGGCACTATCAGAGGGAGGGATGAGGCACCCCATTATATCCTGGAAAGTGTGAAAGTCTAGGCTCCTAACTTAGGCTTTGCTGGCATTGGTGTGGGTTAGTCTATGGTTTTTTCTGTGTTTTTTAGCTGGTTTAGAGTAGTTATTGTCTAAGAATTTACTCTCTTGCTAGGTTGCTCCTTTCCTGATTCTTTGGCTAAAAAGAGCAGACTTTTGGTTATTTATTTATTTACGTCACTTATTGGTGTTTGTGGGTTTCCAGATTTCATTTCTAAGTCTAAGATATATGAGGCATAAAAAGGAAAAAAAAATCCCAGGGAACTCCTTGTCATGTTGTTCCTCAGGTCCTAAGGTCCCTATTTGGTCTGTGTTCTTCTCTCCCCCTTTTAGAGTCTTCCTATGTTCCTATGTTTGTTTTATTTGTAATGTCCAGGGTTCTTCTTGGAGGGATAGGCAAAAGTATGTCTACGTCATTTTCTCAGAAGTGGAAATCTTATCCTTTCTATATATATGTAATGATTTATTTTAGAATTTCAAATAGTAAATTAAAACTAAGTGTCATTTGCCCATTCCAACAAAAGCAAGAAGAAAATTCTTTCCTTTGAAATAGTAAGAATCTTCTACAGTACTTGTTTAATCTGTGGTCACTCTACCTTTTTGGTATTTATACCTCCATGGTTTTCTCTTGATTTCTGAACTTTCTCTAGCATTTGCATTCCCAGGTGGCACCACTAACTGCTTCAGAGAGTTAATAGTTCTAGAACCTAAGTTATGTAAATAGAGTATTTTTTGCTTAATTGATTAATTGAATAAGTGAATATGCATTTATTTAGTCACTGCTAACTACCCACTTCTCTCCCAAGACTGAAAACTTTAAGTTAATTTATCTCTTTTTGAACAAAAATTGTTTTCTTTTCCCTTAATTATGAAACCTGTTGATACTAATAACCAACAGGAAAAGTCAAGGAATCATAAGAAAAAAAAATATACATCTCTCCTTTTTTTGTGTATCAAACAGAAATCTTTCTTGTAGAATCTCAGCTATTTGTTTCTTGAGGTTTGCCAGGAAGTGGGGAGACTCATAAAATGTACCTAAATGATCTCAATTAGAATCTCAGTGTGTCTGTATAACCTCTATTTGCGGGTTGGGGAGAAAGAGAGACTCAGAGAAGTTCATTAATTTGCTCAAGTTTATACAGTGAATAATTTCTGACTCCAAAACCTGAAATCTTTTTATATATTATCTCTCTTTCTGAGGCTGGTGATGCTCCAGAGAGAGGAGAGGTGAAAGAGCACTTCCTTCTGTGCACTTCTCTGAATGTCATTGTGGAAACCTTTCCACACACACTCACTAAGCACCTATTATGTGGAGAATGTAGTGCTAGGCTCTGGGTAGAAATGTGTCAAGGCGAAGGGAGCTGAAGAGATGATAGGGCCAGTAAGCAGTGCTTTTCAGTTAAGGGTACATATTTTTTCTATCTGGAATCCTGGGCTTCTATGTTTTAGAATTTAAAAATTCTGTGAATATTGCTAGCTACAAAATTTGTAGACACAGAGCAAAATAAAAATGTGTGTTCCTTATTCAAAAAGCAGGAAAAGAAGCCATTTTTTCTTTTCTTCTACTGTTTTTCTCTTGGCTTTTCATGGTGTTTTCTTACTTGCTATTTAATGTCATTCTAAATAGAAAAAATTAAAAATTTTAAATTATTACCAGAAAATTTACCATTCATTCATCCATTTTTTCTAAAAATTTGTCTGTAGAGACAAAGTCTCGCTATAATGCCCAGGCTGATCTTCAACTCTTGGCCTCAAGTGATCTTCCACCTCAGCCTCCCAAAGTGCTGGGATTATAGGCATGAGCTACCATGCCAGCCCATTCATTCTTATATTCATGCCAGTTGTCTGGTTGATCTCTCTACAACTTACAGTTCTATGTGGACTAACAGTGGTACAGTGGTCATCCTTGTCTTGTTCCAGATCTTAGAGAAAAGGCTTTTGGTTTTTCCCCATTCAGTATGAATGGGGTGGATCTGTCATATATGGCTTTTATCATGTTGGGGTAAGTTCCTTCTATATCCTGTGTTTTGAGAGTTTTTATCATGAAGAGATGTTGAATTTTATTGAATGCTTTTTCCAGCATCAATTGAAATGATTGTATCATTTTAGTTCTTCATTCTGTTCAAATGATGTATTGCATTAATTGATTTGCATATGTTGATTCTTCCTTTCATCACTGGGATGAATCCCATTTGATCATGATGAATAATCTTTCTAACATGCTGTTGAATTTAGTTTGCTAGTATTTTCTGAGGACTTTTGCATCTATGTTCATCAGAGATATTGGCCTACAGTTTTCTTTTTTATTGTTGTGTCTTTTTGTGGTTTTGGTGGCAGGGTGATACAGGCCTTGTAGAATGAGTTTGAGAGTATTCTGTCCTTGATTTTTTGGAATAGTTTAAGGAGGATTGATATGAGTTCTTTGAATGCTTGGTAGAATTTTGTGAGGCCATCAGGTCCTAGACTTTTCTTACTTGTTATTACTGCTCCTATCTCATTATTTATTAAAGATTTGTTCAGGTTTTGGATTTTTCAGTGCTTCAGTCTTGCTATGTTGTATATGTCTAGGGATTTATCCATTTCTTCTAGGCTTTCCAATTTATTGGCAAATAGTTGCTCATAGTAATCTCTAATGATCCTTTGTATTTCTGCAGTATCAGTTGTAAGGTCTCCTTTTCACCTTTGATTTTATTTATTTGGACTGTATTTTTCTTAGACTAAAGGTATTTCAATTTTGTTTATCTTTTCGAAAACTAACTTTTCATTTCATTGATCTTTTGTATTTTGGGGGGGGTTTCAGTTTCATTTATTTTTGTTCTGATCTTTATTATTTATTTTCTTCTACTGATTTTGGGTTTGGTTTGCTCTTGTTTTCTTAGTTCTTTGAGGTATATCATTAGGTTGTTTATTTGAAGTTTTGCCATTTTTTGATGTAGACAGTTACTGCTATAAACTTTCCTCATATTAGTGCTTTTACTGTATCCATAGGTTTTGATATGTTGTGTTTTTGTTTTCATTTGCTTAACCAATTTTTTTTGACTATTTACTTGGTTCCTAACTCACTGCAATGATCCCCATCATTGATGTGAATGATCTTTTTTCTCCTGTTTCAAACTTTCTACTCCAATTGTGATGCTTGTGAACCTCAGGCTCACTGTTTGGTGGCAGAATTATTGTCTAGGTTAGAACTCAGGTTTTCTAGCTGTGCCCCAACTCACCTGGTTCCTGTTATTTTAATTTTTATCTGCAATCCAATAATGCCTCTAGCTTGCTACTGATACAGTCTAGAGCTGCGGTCCCCAGCTCCTGGGCCGTACATTGTTACCAGTCCATGGCCTGTTAGGAACTGGGCCTTATAGCAGGTGGTGAGCAGCGGTGAGCTAGCAAAGCTTCATCTGTATATTTAGCTGCTCCCTATATCTACTATCACCACCTGAGCTCCGCCTCCTGTCAGATCAGCAGCAACATTTAATCCTGCATTATGGTGAGTTGTATAATTATTTCATTGTATATTACAATGTAATAATAATAGAAATAAAGTACACAGTAAATGTATGTAACCATCCCCAGCCTACCTCACCCCTGTCCATGGAAAAATTGTCTTCCATGAAACTGGTCCCTGGTGCTAAAAAATGTTGGGGACTGCTGGTCTAGAGCAGTGTTTTTTTCAAGCTGCAGCAACATATATACATTTTTCAACATGCGCACACATTTGCACACTAAGTTGTGCATTGGTTCATGGTTTAAATGTGTTTGTAAATGTGAGCCATGGGTCATGGTGAAATACGTGAAGGTCTGGTCAACTGTAAGCACACATTGAAAAGAAGTTTAAACAAGTATATAAATTACAGTATATTACACATTGAGTAAATGGTGTGCCAAAAGGACACCAGGCAAAGGAGTGATCATTGTGCCATAAAGTTCATCAGGGATACTTCTTGTTAACACATACTTCAGTGTGGATTACCAACACGAATGGAAGAGAAAGAGGCAGTGTCCACTAGGGAGAGAAAAGGCATGGAAGAAGGATAAGGGATAAGATGCACAGATTAGTTGGGTGGAGGAGCCAGGGCTTCAGGGAAGCAGAGAACACTGGGAATTCAGGAAATGCAAGGCCACACTTTGTTAGAGGATGTTGAATTCTTTGATTCTGAATTGGATAGAATAATTTGATTAGGAAGGCACTGGAGATTATTGAGTAGAGCATTGATGCTATGAAAATGGGGTTTGAGGATGATTACCTTGATAACAATCTGTAGCTTGAATTAGAGAGGAGAGAGGCTAAACTTTAAGACATTATCTAGAGCTGTGCTACCTGTATAGTAGCCACTGGCCACATGTAGCTACTGAATGCTTGAAATGTGTCTAATGTGACTAAGAAAGAGAATTTTAAATTTTGTTTAATTTTAATTAATTTAAATGTAAATTAAAAATGGAGCAGTATAAAATAATTTCTATTAAAAACAACTTTATTGTTTTGCTATGACTACATTTCACTTTAACCATTGAAATTTATTGTCTGAATTGATCTGTGCAGTAAATATGTAGTATTCCCTGAATTTCAAAGACTTAGTACAAAAAAAAAGACTTAGTAATTTATTTCAGTAATAATTTTTATAGCCTTATATGTTGAAATGGTATTTTGGATATAAGGGATAAATTAAAATATTACTAAAATTAATTTTACTAGTTTCTTTTTACTTTCTATATGGCTACTAGAAAATTTAAAATTATATATGTGGTTTGCATTAAATTTCTGTTAAACAACAGTGATCTAGATGGCTAGTACTCTGAGGTTTGGAAATTTGACTAGAGAGGCAATATAACTATTTTCACAATTAGAAAGAATTTACAAAATGGAGATAATAATTCTTTTTAGATGATGTTTTCTTGTCTATATCAATATTTATATGGATTAATTACAAACCAATTCAAGACTACTGAATAAAAGTAAATGATTCATTTGTTTTAAACCATGAAGATTCTTTTTGAAGTAGTTTTTTTGTTGTTGTTGGAGGGGGCGGTATTATTTATTTTTGTTTGTTTTTTAGGGTTCTCTCTATATTGCCCAGGCTGAACTTAAACTCCTAAGCTCAAGAGATCTTCCTGCCTTACCCTCCCAAGTACACATTACCACACCCAGCTTTTGCAGTAGTTTTTTTTGACCAAAATTAATAAGTCTGGTGACAACTGAGTTATAGAGACAAATATGCAGATTAGCCAAATTCTAGAGAAATTAGAGTATATAGAATCTTGATTATAACAGCATTTTTTAAAAATTTGCCTTCCCCTCCCTGATTAAATAATATGATAAATAACATATTATGATGATCAAATAGAGAATATATTTCATCCAAAACTTAAAATATGGCTAGGTCAGCATGACACATTCTTCATAGCATGGTTGTCAAGAACATGGTTGTTGAAGCCAGTCTCTTAGGCTTACATTATGAATCTCTCACTGGTTGTGTAGTTCTGGGAAAATTTCTTAACTTGTCTGTGCCTTGATTTCCTTCCTCATTTATAAAAAAAGAATGATAATAATAGTACCCACCTTATAGAATTGTGTAAGGCTTAAATGACTCATCCATGCAAAGCTCTTTAGAAGAGTACCGGGTACACAGTGAGTACCTAATTAATACTGAGTGCTGTTTATATTGTTTACAAAAATACTATATATTTGAACAAGTACCCAAATATGTTATAGTCCTAGACATGTTCAGTATGAATATTGTAGGTTAGGGAATTCTAAGTACCTTTTTAAAATATTTGTACATGGCCATCAAACTTATTTTGATCTATTTTGGGGTAAAATAACTATATGTTTATGAGTCAAATCCCAGGAGTCAGGCAAGAAGGGCTTAAAGCTTGGCCAGGTCTGTTACTGAAGGCAAATTACTTATCTTCAGTACCTCTCTGTTTTCTTATCTCTGGAATGAACATAAAAATGCTACCTTAGCCTATGTTTGGAGGTGATGAATAGAAAGAGATAAGTATAGTGCCCAACAATGTAATTTTACTACTGTTATTATTCTCTCTAGAAGGGCCTTTTGCAGTCCTATAAATCTAGCATGTTTTATTTTAATCTCACTACAATAATACACTTTTGAATCATGGCTATAAAATTTCAAAGACAGACTATTCAATTTTCCTTTTCCTGACCAGGCACAGTGGCTCATGCCTGTAATCCCAGCACTTTGAGAGTCCAAGGCAGGAGGATTGTTAGAGGCCAGGAGTTCAAGACCAGCCTGATCAACATAGTGAGACCTCATCTCCACAAAAAATAGAAAAATTATCTAGGCATGGTGGTGCACACAGGTGTTTCCAGTTACTCAAGAGGCTAAGGCAGGGGGATCACTTGTGCCCAAGAGTTTGAGGTTGCAGTGAGTTATGATGATGCCATCATACTCTAGCCCAGGCAATAGAGTGAGACTCTCTCAAAAAAATTTTTTTTCCTTCTCTTTGTCTCTTTTATCCTTTAAGGCTAAATTTATTATAAATAACCTATTCTGGGAGTCTTTTAACCTCTCTGCTGGCTTATAAAATTGTTAATTGGTTATGGAAAACAGACATCTGCTAAGTCTATTTTTTAGCTCAATACCCCTATTTTAATCCTTTTCCTGTTATGAGCATCTTGTGATTTATGCATGCTTAGAATTTTTTTCCCTCTGGATGTAGTGCCTGTTTTCTGAACTTCTATTTTTGTTGACTTGACCATGAGAAACTTGCATTTGGCAGTTTAGGGCAAAGTATTTTAATTGAAATAATTATTATTTATTTATTTATTTATTTTTCTTTCAGCATATTATGGGGGTACAAATATTATGGTTACGTGTATTGCCCATGTCCCCCTCCCCCCTCGAGGCAGAACTTCAAGTGTGACCATCCCCCAAACGTTGCACATCTCACTCA
>VBSM01000361.1:23220278-23284340 GCA_008086735.1 Cheirogaleus medius
TTTCCCTGATGATTAGAGATGTTGAGCATTTTTTCATATGTTTGTTGGCCATGAAATAATTATTAATAAAAAAACTATTTTAGATTTGATCCTTTATATAACAGTACCTATTTTCCTATTAATCAAAGGTCAAGACGCTAGGAAAAGGGACTTTTTTAGATCATGTCTGGAATGAACAATCACTTTATCTTTGTAAATGAGAGGAGATATTTTTAAAGAAACACTTTTGCATTGATTAAATAGCTAGTTTTATCTGCACAGCTATAGCATAGGATTCTAGAGGATATGTTTGGGGAATTTGGTTTGCAGTTTCTCTCACTAGCATCCTCAGGTGCTGACCAACACAGGTGTAGGAAGCTTGAAACATTACTAGAACACTATTCTTGGTAGAAGGCATTCCAGAACTTTTCTGGAAAGGGGTTAAATTGATTGATTTATCTAGTGACAGATTTTTATCCTCATTTATTAAGTAATCTTTCCTACATATGACCTAAATGGGACCACACCCAAATTATAAGTTTTATTTATCTCTTCCTTGCTTTTCGGTATTTCCTTGGTAGGTCTGTGTATTTGTTTACATGGATTCTGGCCTGAGGACCAGGGCCAGCTTTGAGGGCAGAGAACATATGTTGCATTTTATGTGTTGTAATATGAGTCATAATTGGGAAAGGCTCCTTAATTTATACATATTCCCATTTTAAATTGATAAATGATCTTTCTTCAAGTTGGGAATTTGAAGAATTCTCTGTTGCAATATTAAGTTAATGGTGAGTCTTAAAGGATAATATGTTTATTGTTGTAATAGGGTTTGGGAAGCAATAAAGATTGCCAAGAGGGAAGAGGAAAAGTAAGAATCATAGCTGGAATTCAGAAAATTTTGTAAGTTTAGAAAAAGTGATAGATCAAATTATAAGAGTAAGGCCAATGACAAAAATGTAAGAATATACGTGAGTGGAAAAGGAACTTTGAAGCAGAAGGTCAGTTGAATAAAAAGCAGGAAGTTTCTTCATGACTGAATAGAGCTAGGAGCTAGTAATATCTAGCTTTTGGTTTTTGAATATCACAGTATAATTATGTTAATGCTCTCAATAGTGCCTGGCATACAGAAAACAATCAATGACAGACATGGTCATCATCATCATCATCATCATCGCATCATCATTTTTATTTGAAACGAGGAAGCTGTCCTGGCTAATATTAATATTTGCCACAGAAGAAAATTTAAAAATGGTTTCTTGTATCCTTTTCCAAACTTAAATTGTGCATGCTATTCAACCGTAATGCCATTGTGGCTCATGTCACATGCTCCTTTCTCTTTATTTTTATCACAGAGGGATGTAGGCTCTCCTATCTACTCATGATGAGTTCAGTGATTTAGAAATCAAGCCCTCTAGCTACATTACCTGTTCAGTTGCTGAACTGTGACACACTGTTTCATTAGTCATACCAGATTGTTTTGGAAATATATCCCATCCACCTATAAATTATGGAACTGCTGTTATAAATTCATAACACAACTATATGGGAAGTTTTCGATTAAGTTCATATTCTCTTTGCCCGAATTAAAATATGAATGAGCTACTTTGCATCCCAGACTTTGGTTCACTGAAAGTCTGAAGTAGGAGGATGTTGTTAGAAAAAAAATATATAAGAACACAATATTATTTGAAGTCCATATCCAATCTGTCACTTTGACAGATACATGTTCTTGGTTTATTTTAATACTTAGATTGGGAAAAAAAATACTTAGATTGAAAAAAATTTAAAAATTCCAGTTCAGTCTTCTTATGGCTTTTCAAGTCTATAAAGTTTTTGTTCCCAAGTGGGAAAGAAGATCAAGAGAAACTCCAAAGAAGAGGATAAAGTTTTATGTCTGATGATAATTAATCCAGGATGTTATTTATGCCTCTACTAGCATGTTGACTTATTTTGCCAAATCCTTAATTCAATTAAACAATAAGTATATAGTGTGTGCTAGGTAATATAGTTACCATGCTTGATGCCTGCCCTCCAATGGGAAATGACACAGATACATAAAAAGACAGTAGTATGGGCTACTGTACTGTTAAACAAATAATACTGATAGCAAGTGTTCTCAAACTTCAGAGTACTATCTTTTACTCTAAAAATGTTGCAGGGATTTCATTCTTAAGCTGGAAGTAGCACCTCTTTGCAGAAAACTCTAGCCTTGCCTCCAGCTTTGGCCTTTATACCACACTGGGGTTACTCATTTCTCACTTTCTGTGGGGATAAGCCAGAGTGGGATTTAACCAGGCTAGGAGGAGAACTATATGGTGAAGCCAAATATAGACTCTTTACATTATCCTAGATAGCCCTCAATATACAGTCCTCCCAAATTTGTTGTCAGGTGATATCAGTTTCCCTGTTTGTAGTGATAGTGCTTACCTTAGTGCTTGGCACAAAATACAAACGTAACCGATGTTTGTATAAGCAATGGTTTCTAAAGTTGTTTTAACCCATATTTGTAAGTCATCATTTATAAGTTTTAAAAACACCATTCCAACATTACTAAATTCAATTTTCAGAGAAGCCCCATGAACACATACCAGGTTTATGCCACTAGTCACAGCCAGCTTTACACACCATTCACATACCTCATATTCTATGAATGTCCCTTAGCCAGCCTTTGCATATACTTTCTACATTTACCTACTCGGGTTTTTATTCAATACCTACATTTGTTGAGCGCCTACAATTCTAAGATTGTTCTAGGCTACAGGGATACAGAATTGAACAAAAAATATGAAGCCTCTGTCCTTGCATTCTGTTGAGAAGATGGACACTAAACAAATAGAGACATAATATATCCATGATAAAGACTAAGAATAAAAACAAATCAGGGTAAGAGGATGCACAGGGATTGTAAGGGAGAGAACTATTTTGGTCAAAATAGTTCTCTCTAAAAAGATGCTATTTGAACAGAGACTTGAATATAGTGAGGGAGGAAGCCAAGAGCATTTGGGCCGAAGTGTAGGTATGGAGGCTGGAGAATGATTGGCATGTCTGAGTAACAGCAAGGAGGCCACGGGCTGGTTGGGATTGCGGGAGGCAGCCAGTAATAAGGTATGAAATTGTTAGGGTAGGAAGGTTTTATTCAAGAAAGGCATTTAGACCATAATAAGAACTTTGGATTTACTTTATGTGAGATAGGAAAGAGGAATGACAAGATCTGACTTGTGTTGTAAAAGGAAAACTCTGATGTGTTGAGATTAGAATTTAGGAAGTCATGCTAGAAGAAGGGAGAACGTTTAGAAAGCTCTTGCAATAGACCAGGTAGGAAATGATGGTAGCTTCAGCAAGAGTGGTAGCTGTTAAGTAGGAGAAGTGATGAAGTTTCTTGATGTATTTCAAAGGTAAGTCTACAGGGTTTGTTAATGGATTGGATTATGAACAAGAGGAGTCAAGATGTCTCCAAGATTTTTGAAAGTATAGACTTAACACTTACTGAAGTAGGGAACACTGAGAGAGGAGCAGGCATGTGTGTGTGCTTAGGGTAAAAAAAAAAAGTTTGGTTTTGGATGTATTAATTTTGAGATAGCTATCAGACATAAAAGTGGAGTGGTTGAATTGGCAATTGAATATGATGAGCTTAGAGTTGGAGGAATAATGAGGCCTGA
Organism: Cheirogaleus medius; assembly: GCA_008086735.1. Classification (NCBI taxonomy): domain Eukaryota; kingdom Metazoa; phylum Chordata; class Mammalia; order Primates; family Cheirogaleidae; genus Cheirogaleus; species Cheirogaleus medius. The sequence continues at coordinate 23,223,917 of VBSM01000361.1, forward strand.
AATACAGTATCGAGAATCTTCTGCATGTGGATGGTATTTAAAGCAAGTAGCTAGATGAGATTACCTAAAAAGTAAATGCTTATAGAGAAGGGAGCAGCCCAGAGGACTAAGTCCTTAGGGCACCCCAAATTTCAAGGTAAGGGAGATGAGGAGAAATTTTTTATGGTCCCTGAAGAAGCAACAAGTGAAGAAGGAAGAGTCCTAAAACAGAGTGTCATAAAAACCAAGGAAAGAGTATGTTTCAGGAAAAGGGAAATTGTAAGATTTGTCAAATGTTGCTGATAGATTGATTAAAATGAGAACTGAGAATTGGCCAAAAGATTTCACAATAAGATCATTAGTAACCCTTTTCCTGAAATGCCTTTTTCCACCTTTTCAGCTAGCTAATTACTACCCAGTGATCAAGTCTCTGTAGTACAAATATTTATCCAAAACAAAGCAAACAAAAACCAAAAACAAATTGAGAGAGGTAGGGGAAAAGAGAGAGAGAGAGAGAGAGAGAACAGGATATAAAAGAGCATATAACTGATTGTTATATGTAGAAATATAAAAATATTAAAACAATAAAATAAGGGTGAGCTCTAGTCAGAGGTCTAGGCTAAATGACAGCATTGACGAATATTGTTTTGTTGTAGGGTTGAGTCATAGGCTAAACATGCCTATTAACAAGTGATATGGGAGAAGACTTCAATAATATTTTGAGAGCTTATTGTGATAGTGTGAACTAACACATAGAAGAGTGTTAAAATGAAGCTCTGTTCTCTTTGCATCATCACCTAATCTGATGAAAAATGAGAATCAATTTTCAGACATCATGTCATTGCTGTACCAAGGAAACAAGCTGTTAATATCACTTTATGAGGAGATGGGGTTTTTTCCCACAAATATACTGGAAAATAACGATAACTAGGAAATAGTTTCTGAGGGTGCAATAGATATTCCTTTTGGATAGGAAATAAAATATTTGAGATACAGTATTGCCATTTTAAAATAATCTTTAATAAGAAAACTAGTACAAATGAATAAAAAAGGAAGTGATTGAAGCCTCTCCAATAAAGGGAGATCACACAGGTAGACTCACTAGATAACTGTGTATGTTAAGTAAAATATAGTTATCAGTGGAATGACTCTGCTCTATCTAGATACTTAAAGGAATTATGTAATGGATTAAATTAAGCGATTTGACAATTGTTTTCTTAATTCTTGTGGTACTAGGAGAAAATAGAATTGAGATAAAAAAATTCTTTGACTTCAATATACAGCTAAAGAAAGGTAGATGCATAGATAACAATTGGAACATGTACATAGTGCAACAGAAAACAGGGCTAATAGAAATAGGATAATGAATTTTAAAAATAGTCATCTGGTTTTAATTTTATTATTTTTTAATGAGATGTTATTCACAGTCTTATCAGGTGAAGAATGTTGACTGTGTTGTTATAGGAAGATATTTATTTTCTCTTACTAATAACAATTTAACAGTTCCAGAGATGATATGATAGATGCAAGAGTTGATGCTACAAATTTTTGGTCTAGCCCAGTGCTTCTTAAACATTAATATGCATACAAATCAACTGTGAAATTTTGTTAAATTCAGATTCTGGTTCAGTAGGTCTGGAATGGGATCTGAGATTCTGCATTTCTAGCTGACTCCCAAATGAAGTCAATGCTGCAGATTGGTGCATGATGCTTTGAGTAACAAGGTACAGGAGGGATCGTGCTTGGGCTGACTTAGAGACTGTTTGCATGTGATTCTTTCTCAGAGTGAATCTCTTTGGAGCTGCTGCCACCTTATTTGCTAGTTTCCTTTGAGTCTGCATTGTTTCTTATAGATGAAGATCACGTTCTTCACCAATAACTGGGCATGCTTTCAGTAGAAGTGATGGATTTGTTGTTGTCTGTTTCTGTTCATTACCCAGGCTTCTTTATGGTCCTTACGAGTGTTGGGGAATATTTTGTGGCCGTGGGATAAAAGGAAATCTGCGCTCCCGTGTAAAAATTGTGACCATGGCCTCATTAACACTGTGTTCTAAAGCTGTTCTTTATTTAGCTTTGTTAATTAGTCCAATTTTTTTTGGCTAATGAGGCCAAGGGTCAGGCCAATGATCTTTATCCTGTTTCATGATTGCAGACAACATTCTTAAATCAAGCTAGCTACTTCAGAAATATGGGCCATTGTTGTTTGAAGAGGGGGTGTATTTAATAGAAAAAACAAATACAGTACCAGCCTGATAGAAGCTGCCACACACACACACACACACACATACACATCTCAAAAGATATTAACAAATTACTTTGATTGAACTAAACAACTAATCGTTCATATTATGCATTTACTTTTATGAATTTTTACTTTCAGAGTTAATTTTTCCTGGCCTCATCATCAAATTCTGGGACATCATACTTTTCTTTTTAAAGAATGTGACAGTAGTGACAGTTAAAAAAATCAATCCTCTTACTAAATCCGGTCAAATTAACTAGGTTAGCAAAAGTGAAAGTTCATGAACAAAAATGACATGACCAGAATCCCCACCCACCTCAGAATGCAAGGGAATGTCGCCAACATTCAACAAAGGAAGCTAGGCAAATAAGGAAGAACCAATGAGACAGAAGAGAGGAAAGCTGTAAGAAATCCCACAGCACTTTCTTAGAATCTCATGCAGTGGGAAGCAGCCTTAGCCCTCAAAAATCTTTAAATTTTTATTTAGAATGCTCTTTTGTAGAAAGATAGAGAAGAAACTGAAGAGTATTGAGAACAGAATCTAAACTGAACAAACTGGAACCCTGGGGAAAGGATCAGCAGAGAAAGGCCTCAGAGTATACCATAACCATAAAATACATTTGCTTCAGGTGAGAGCACCACTGTGGAAGGCCATAAAGCTTTGGATCTGTCAGAAGTAGAGGCAGGACAACTTTCTGAATCGAGCTTAGCTTCCAGATACAGAAATGGGAACAAAAGGAAGCTATATTTCTGAATACTTAGGGTAACAACAGAGGAAAGAGCTTTTGAGTCATGAATTTGTGAAAGCTACTCTAACTTTTCTCTGTTCCTTATGTAGGAACATTCTTCTAATAGTTTTAAAAAAAACATTTATTTAAATGCCAGAAAAAATTCTTTATAATCAAAACTCACATAAATAAATTGCAAGACAATATATAAATAAACCAAATAATGCTCCAACAGATAATGAAAACACACACAAAAAATGTAGCCACAAGGAAAATTAAAACAATCCTGTCAGATTTTTAGTCTAGAAAATTAAGAAAATGACCAAGGTTGTACAAGAAAAGCATAAATCTGTAATAAAACAGCTCTGAAGTAAGGTAACTAGTCAATAATAGAATCTGAAAATAGAGTAGACAGGAATTAGTAATAAACTAGATAAGTATAATAGAAAGGCATTTTAAAAATGGACTTTAAAGCAGGAGAAATTCTGCACTATAACCTGTTAGTTAAAAAAAATTAAACAAATTTTAAAAATAAAATAGAAGAAATACAAGAACAAATAGTTACATACAAAAACTGTAGTACAGGAATTAGAGTATATAACAGAGGAACGTAAATTTAATGAACAACAACAACAAAATAAGATAAAAATATTTCAAGAGAAAGTTATAGATATGCAAGATAAGCTTAATATATTGGTCATATTAATAAGCACAAACTGCTTAAGTCACTTATGAAGAACAGAATTTTAGATTGGCTAACAAAGTAACATTCAATTTTATTGCTATAACAACAGACAAACATAAACACATGATTAATAAATTTTAAAAAATAAAAAGGATGGCTAGAGATATACATCAAAATGAGTAATGTCTGAAAGCTATTTTAAAAAGTCACAATTCATAATAGCAGTACAACAAAAGAAAAAAACCATGGAAACAAAAAACATTGTAATTCACTGGAAGCACTCATATATTATCCTTAAAATTGACCATTAAAAAAAAAAGAAATAAGTATTTATCCTACTTTTACCGTATAATCTGTATTTCAGGGTAATTAAATAGCCTTAGGAGACACATTTTTCAATGCCTATACTCTACAGCTAATTTATGCAGCAGGAATAATAAAATTAGAAAAATAACAATTTCGTGATCTCTGATGAAATAAATGATTCAGACAATGGTCATTAACAGATAGTAAGGCTATTAGGTAAAAATGAATGGGAACTTTTCAATGAAAAGATCAAGCTATCACCATTGATCAATTTTATTATTACTGAGAGTGAGGTACTTAGACATCATGTGCTTTCTTATTTGATGCAACATGAAGAACACAGCACCACCTATGAAGTATTCTTCTCACATACACTACACACGCGCACGCGCACACACAGAGAACTGGAATCTAATAAAATATTTAGATCTAATTTATAATCTATTGGAAATACACAAGGTTAGAGAAACAAGGTAAATTATATCAACAGGAAGCAATCAGCCAGATCTAGAATGAGGATATTTTATAGGAAAAACTGACCCAATTTCTCTAATGTCATTAAAAAAAGGTGAGGGTAGATTAAAAGTAATTTAAAAAATATTCAAGTGTAGGGTAAGCATGTTTTCCAGTTGGTTGGGACAGTCCTAGTTTACTTTAGTTATCCTGATATAATTATTATTAAACCTCCCTTTACTCTCAGACACATTTGGGGTAGAGTTATAGACTATATGACCACCTTACTTAAAAGACAATCAACAAAATACACTGGGAAGACTTAGTTTGGATCCTGATCCTCACAAGCCAAAAAAATGAAAAAACAAACATACTTTATGAAAGAATGTTGTTTTTTTATATTTTTTATTTTTTTCATTTTTTATTTTTATTATATATAAAATATATATAATGTCATATACATATATTTTTATATTTATTTTTTATTTTTATTTTTCATTTTCATTATATATAATCTTTGAGGTTTTTATTTATTTACACTTTTTTAACAATTGGAAGAATTTGAATATGAATTGGAATTTAGGTCATATTATGGAATTTCTGTTAGGGAATTCCGTCTGACAATAGCATTGCTGTTATATAAGAACATATTCTTCACTGTAAAGTATACCGCAGCATCTTGGTGTGAAATGACATGATGTTTGGAATTTGCTTTAAAATATTCAAGCCATAAAAGGGGGTGGGGTGTTTGAAGTATTGAAACAAATATGACAAACATTAATCGTTGTGGAAGCCGAGAGATGGGTACATAGTGCTAATTTTCTCTCTGCTTTTGTGTATGCTTGCAAATTTTCAAAATGAAAAGTTAAAACAAAATAATTGATTTTATAAAAGAATTATAGTAACTGATTAAACTTTATATCAGCTTGTTATCAATATAAATTCTAAATGTCCATGCACCAGATATTAGAGTTTCAAAATACAAGAAGAAAAACTGATAAAATTGAAAAGGAGAATACAAAAATTCACAATATTAGCCAGATATTCCAATACCAAACTTTCTAGAAATTGATAGAACAAGTAGACATAAAATCATTAAGGATATAGAAGATTTGAACTACATTAACCAACTTGACTTAATTGACATTTATAGACTATTCCACTCAACAAAAGCAGAATAAACGTTCTTTCCAAGTGCACACAGAACATTTGCAAAGATAGACTGTATTTGGGGCCATATAACAAGTCTCAATACATTTAAAATAATTCAAGTCATATAGAATAAATTCCCTAAGTGCAATGCAAATTAATTAGAAATAAATAACAGAAAGATCTCTGGGAAATCCCCCCAAATATTTGGAAATGACATAATGCATTCTAAATAATCCATAGGCCAAAGAAGAAATCAAAATGAAAATTTAGGAAGCGTTTTGAACCATTTAGTTCAAATGAAAATACAATCTATTAAAATTTGTGCCATATTGATAAAAAAGTATTTGGGGGGAAATTTTAGCAGTAAATACCTGTATTTGAAAAGAAGAAAAGTCTCAAGTCAATGACCTCAGCTTCTACATAAATAAATTAGAAAATAAGAGCAAACTGACCTGAAATATGCAGAAGAAAGGAAATTATAAAGATCAGAGTCTGGAAATTAATAAAAATAGAAAACAGAATGGCAGAGAAAGTCAATGAAACCAATAGCTGTTTCTTTGATACTATCTAAAAAAACTAGTAAACTTTTGGCCAGACTTAAGAAAAAAAGGGAGTAGTTACAAATTACCAATCACAAGAATGAGAGAAGATACATTACCACAGGTTCTACATGTATTAAAGGGATAATAAAAGGGTATTGTGGAAACTTTATGGTAATAGATTAAACATTTCAGAAGAAATGGACAAATTCCTATAAGGAAAAAAACTGCCAAAGCTCACTCAAGAAGAAATAGCTAATATGAATAGCCCTATATCTCTTCTTAAATTTTAATTTTTAGTTAAAAATCTTCCTACAGAGAAAATGGAAAGCCCAGATGCCTTCACTAGTGAATTCTATCAAACATTTAAGGGAAATAATACCAAATCTACATATACTCCTTGAGATATTTAAAAAGAGGGAATACTTCAAACTATTCTATGAAACTAGCATTACATTGATTCCAAAATCAAAGACCATACAAGAAAACTAGAGACCAATATCCCTTATAAACATAGAAGCAAAAATGCTGAACACATTTTGTCAAGTTGAATTCAACAGTACGGAACCATATAGGCTTTATTCCAGGCATAAAAAATTGGTTTAACATTTGATTGCAATTAATGCAATTCACCACATTAACAATTTTTTTAAAAAGACAACAAATTTAACATCCAGCAAAATACATATAGAAGGTATATTAATTTCCTATGGCTACGGTAATGAATCACCACAAACTGAGTGGCTTAGAACAATAGAGATTTATCTCAAAACTCTGGATGTTAAAAGTACAAAATCATGGTGCCAGCAGGGCCTCATAGGTTCTAGGGGAAATCTTTCCCTGATTCTTCCAGTTTTTGGTGACTTGAAATTCCTTAGCTTTCTTGGTTTGTTACCAAATCACTGCAATCTCTGCCTCCATCTTCGTATCAGGTTTTCCTCTGTGTGTTTGTGTCTTCTTTTCTGTTTCATAAAGATACTTGTTATTGAATTTAGGACCCACCTGGATAATCCATGATGCTCTCATCTCAAGATCCTTAAAATAATTACTTCTGTAATGATCTTTTTTTCCAAATAAGGTAACATTCACAGATGCCAAGGATTTGACTGTGAGCAAATCCTTTGAGGGCCACTAGTCAATCCAATACAGAAAGGGAGTCCCACATCCTGAAAAAGGGCAACTACAAAAAAGTTACAGCTGGCATTATATTTAATGGTCAAAGACTGAATGCTTTTTCCCTCAGAAATAGAACAAGACAAGGATGTCCACTCCCAACACTTCAATTAAATATTGCATTGGAGGTTCTAGTCAGGCAAGGAAAAGACATAAAAGACATCCGATTTGGAAAGAAGTAAAACTTTTTACTCAAAGAAGAAATGATTGTGTATGTAAAAAGTGATGGAATCTACCAAAAACCTATTAGAACTAATAAGTGAGTTTAGAATGGTTGTAGGACATAAGATCAATATATAAAAACCAATTATTTTTCTATATACTAGCAATGAACAATTGAAAAGTGAAATTGCCAATAAAAAAAAAAAAGAAGAGAAAGAAAATCCTATTAGAATTGGATTCTTGACCAGAATTGTTATTATTATTATTATTATTAGTAGTAGTCATGGTATTTGCTCTAAAGGATACTTTGGAAGCAAAATAGGAATAATGTCAGTCAATTATCTAATAATATTATATCAGTATTTATTTTCTGATTTTGCTAATTGGACTGTGGTTATGTAAGAGATTAATTCTGGTTTTAGGAAATACACATTGAAATATTTAAGTGTTAAGGAACATCTCAAATAATTATGAAATTATTTTTTCTTATATATACATAAAATGTATATATATGAAAGAGAGAAACAATAAAATAAATGATAATAGGGAATGATTAGAGAATCTGGCTGAAGGGCGTACAGTATATCATTTTACTATTCTTACATCTTTTCTGGAAGTAAGTCTGAAATTATTTTAAAGTAAAATCTTAGAAAACAGAACGTGAGTAAAGGAATTGAAAATTATGCATATAAGCCACTTGAGGAATTTTGCTACAGATGGAACCATGGTTGATTGGACAGGTAGGGTCAAGAGGTGTGAAACTTTATTATAACACTTGGCACAGAGAGGTGCTGATGCTCTGAGAGGCATTAGGTCAGTGACATAAAACTCAAAGGTATATTCAGATCTCTATATCCTGATTACTCTGTGGCCAGCAGATGTGTTAGCAATGCTATTCTTTTTCTTTTCTCATTCTCTCTTCTCTCTGAGTTGAGTTTGTGTAAGTTAAGTGCCTCCATCATGCATTATATTTATCAATTCTCACACTCAAGGTCAGAATTTGCAGTGTACATCCATACAACTTAAAATGTCACACATCAAAAAATGTAATAGGATAACTTTTGTTTTGTACAAAGTCTTCATAGATCTCCGAACAGGAATAAGGCAGTCAGTCACCATGGAGCTTTATCATAATAGCATCTGTGGAAACAGAAACAGGGGAAAGACGCATATACTTTTTTAGAACTGAATTAATCTGTTATGAGGATTTTTACCTATTTAATGTACTGCCCTCCAAGAAAAGTAGAACAAATGAAAGCAGAATGATAGTCATTTTGTAAAGGGTCCTGATACTTTTTCAGGCTATGAGATGTTGCTGTAACACCCTCACACTATTCTGGGTAACATGGCCCCTAGGGGCTTACCTCTGGCATTCTTTCTTACTGATGTGCAAGAAAGTTAACCAAAGAGAATGGGAAAGGGAGGTGAGAATCCTTGTTCTATGAACGCCTGCGGTCAAGAGTTCAAGTAACGTTATATATTCAAGAGAAAAGTACTCATTGTGTGGCAGTTTTCATAGTCGTAAGTCAGATTATTGCCCTTCAGTTACCAATACACATTCATCTTTGCACCTTACAATATTATTAGTAGGTAGCATATTTTTCAAGAGTCACCTCTCTTAATAAGACTCTGGGGAAACTGTCATTCCATCAACATATAAACAAACCTTTCCTTGGTGTTTTTTTGTTTTGTTTTTTTCCCCTGCAGTGGATGAGTCTCTTTCATTAGTTTTTTTTTTCCCCTTCCTATTTCAATGTTAGAGGATGACTAAAATCTAGGAGTACTCTACTATATTCCATTATCTATAGGGCCTAGAATTCAAGTTTAGACTCAATATATCATAAGAAGGTAATATATAGTGAAAAGAGCACTTTATTTGCTGTCAGGAGTGTGTGTGTGTGTGTGAGAGAGAGAGAGAGAGAGAGAGAGAGAGAGCGCATGTGCATGGCCTCTCACTGACTCTTGGGGTGTGAGAGAGAGAGAGAGAGAGAGAGAGAGCGTGCATGTGCATGGCCTCTCACTGACTCTTGGGGCTCAAAGCAATCATGGAAATCAATAATAGAGTTAAAATCAGTATTAACTAAGATAATAAATGGGAAAATGATTGTAGACATTAAAGAGTGTTATTTAAATGTTTGATATATTTATTACAAAAAAAGGAAGAAAGCACTTAGCATTAAGCAGCTTTGAGATCAATGATACTTGTAATGTTTGTTTTAGAGTGTATTTTTGTTCTTTGCAAACTGTTTATTTTATAAAATTAAACCAAGTTGCCTATTTAGTTAATGTTTATTGATAAAATATGATCTATCAAAAAGCATGCAGAGACACAAACCAATAATATAACACAAGATAAAAATGTACAAGAGAAATCAAAATATAATTTGGGAGAAGATAATTTGAAGAATATCAATTTTAAAAACCTAGGTAGAAAAGATAATATAGATAGGGGGCTATCTGGCTAAAAATAAATTGAAATGATAATACAGAGCCAGCATGATATTAACTGAAGTTTTGCATTTAAAATAAAAAGGCAATACTATTTCCTATGCTTGTCTGGTCAGATCATCCTTAGTAAATGGTAGTCTTTTGACTATTTTAGTAACAGCCAGCAGCAAGGGAATTTCCAGAATATCAAGTAAGTAAACTATAAACAAGAAAGTTTGACTTTCAATAGAAACAAAGAACAAAAATGATTCATTTCACGAAGTTTGGCCAAATTGAAATGGCCCTAGACAAAATCTGTAGGGTATAAAGAAGAAAGAAAAATTGTTTAGAATATTGTAATGGGATGCAATTAAGGAAAAGAAAACGTAGGCTGAATATCAGAAACAATTTCCTAACAGTCTATTAGACCGTACATTAGTTTCCCAGGGGAAGAAATGGAAGCCTCATTGCCTAAGTCATTTAGAGCTAGACTGATTCGCAGAGGGTGTGGCAACCCAGGAGGAAATGAAAAATGTGGAGTCATGAAAGTCAGTCTAAGTTAATTTTATAGCACAGTGAAATGCTGCTCTAGGTATTGGAAGGGGTTTAAAACCACTGTAATAGACATGTTTTATCACTTAAAAATGAATGGTTCACCTAGCCATGTACTACTGCCAGCGTCAGGTGAAGTCTGCTCTCAGGCAAACCCAGTACTATCCCCGGGCTAAGTGCTAGGACAGAACAACAACACACACTTTCATAATGTGAAAAGAATCATAACATGGCTGCAACTTCTACCACTCCAAGAGGCAACAGGGCTGATTTAGATTATCTAGCTTCCTAGCTATGTACTGGCTTCTCTCTTTGCCTCATGTGTCTCCTCCAAAGCACCACTAAAGAAGGATGAACTCTAAAATAGGCTGTTTTTTAGTAATGATATTTTTGGAGGTAATCACCTCCAAGACTAAACTCCTATCTTGAAAGTGCTCTGGGGACAAGCACTTGTACAGTTTATTTAACCATATTAATGACAGTGGTCCTCTTGTTTTTAGGTTGCATGGGACATTTCTTTTCATATATTTTAGTCCTTTCTAATTCATACCATGAAGGTTAGATTCTGTATTTTTGAAGCACATTTACATCCCCTACCAAGATTTTACAGATACTTCAGAATCTGGCTAGCGTTAATATAAAATAGAATCTAAGGGCTATTCATGTAAGATGCCATTATGACTCACAAAGGAAGCAAAAAAAAAAAAAATGCTGCCCATAAAACTATGACACAATACTTTATCTCTTAGAATTTTTATCTTATGCTTATTGGAATAGCTTTTTAAAGACTTTTTGTTGTAGCTTATTTACTATTCATTATATTTGTATATATTTTTTAATTGGTGAAATTGCTTAATATATTCCTAAACAATTTCACACGTAGAGTGCAACTGTTCTGCATCCCTTTCAAATCTAGAGTTATTGATACTTACCTGTGTTTTATTATAAAACATGGTCATCTATGTCATCAAGAGCATTAGTGATGGAGCATTTCTTTTAAAAGTGCTCCACTGTAGTCTCTGGGACTTGCTCACAAGCTGCTGACACCTTGTTCTGCAAAATTTCTTGCTGGCACTTTCTTGCTTGCCACATAATAGTCAATAGAAGCAAAAGATAACACATCTTTTTCTCCCTGTGGAGTCTTTCTTCCTTAACACCAACAAATCACTTTGGTTTTGCTTTCCAAGAGAATAAAAAAAAAATTCATTCATTCCTTTTAGGATGAATATTTGCTTCTGGACTACAAAATATATATCCTGTCAATTGTTTCTGTTTCTTTCTGGACACACAATAACTTTCCATGTCAGTGCAGAATCATAATGTAATTTTTGCAGACATTTTAAAAGACAATGAAATGTAATAGCTGGAGTATAAACATAACTCAATTAAAATATGAACAACTACGACCCAGTGTGCTAATGTGCAGGCAACGGCATCTTGTCATAACCGCCGCCTGGTTAAGAATGAAAGGGAGATGTGAAATATCACATTTTGTGGAGATATCTTGAATCCCTTGTTCTTGTAACATTTTCCCCAAACCTTATTCACCCCACCTGGAAAATTTTACCTGTCCTTGAGTTAAGCTGTTGCTGAGAAATAACCACTGGTGTCTTTCTCAAGAAAAACTGCAGGGCTCCTTTTTTTATTGCTCACGGCAAACATCCTGTTTGAGGAAAACACATGTTAGAGTGCTTGAAACTTTGCTTGCCATTCTCAGTATTTTTGTTGCTTGTTGTCAGACGGTCTCTTTTCCTTCTAATAATCTATAAAATTATTTCCCTACGTAATGGCTTTGAAGCAGTTTTTTTTAGAGGCTTTCTTCCTTGCTGTATTCAGCTTATATGGAACAACCTTTCATTCCTTCAGATCTCCTCATTGATTCTTCAATGAATTTTGTCATTAATTTTAAAGTAAATTCTTATTTTTGGTATGTTAAGCTATGGGAAAAGATGTACTTTACAATTGATATAATAAAGTATCTGTTATTATATGGCCTTTCTTTCCTATTCACTTTCACTCCATCTAAAGTCTGGTACCATGTATGTACTGGGATTCTATTGCCAGTGAATGTTATTTGGATCTCACTTCCTTCCAATGGATGATCCCTCATAACTGTAGGATTAGTGCAACATTCTGTGTGTGTGTGAGAGAGAGAGACTAACTACTATATCCTTTATTCTTCAAAGTGTATTTGAGGGCTACTAATGTTACCAGGAATTATGTACACTCTTTACCCTATAAATCCATCCTCCTTTTTCTCAGTGAACAAATATTTACTTAGTACCTACTATGCACCATATTTAGTGCTAAGCACAAGAGAAAACAATGAACAAGACAGGCATGATTCCTGAGCTCTCCAAGTCTACAGACTTGTTCTACGCAAAGTCACTATGAAAGGCTGAGGAACTGTTGAGTGGTCCAGGTAGCTTCAGTATCCCAAGATATGTCCCTGAAATTGTTAAGAAAGTGGACATGAAACCATACCAGAACAAAAGTTTCACAGCAACTTTGGAGTTGTGTGTATGTGTGCATGTATGTATGTGTACCTATATTAGAGGATATAGAACACACCCAGAATTGTGATTGAAGGACAGCAGACCCAAAACCTTCTGAAAGAAAGCACTGGAGATTGTGTTATAGTTGGGGGCTCCTCTAAATACTATGCAAAGCCACTTCTTGAAGTTAAAGAGCCAAACATTGAGGTCAATAGAATTTTTTTTTTCCTCTTTAAAAAAACTAAATGGAGAGAAAATAATATCTATTTAAATTTACCAGGAGAGTGCTTTTATGAGACCCAAATAATACCCTTCAAACCACTGTAAGTTTCAAAAGGGGCAAGCAAATTGTTAATTGAATGTTTAATTAACATTTATTGCTAGCATATTAGTTTTACACGACTCACATTTAGTAGTACAGTAAAGTTGTGTTCTTGCTACCATATGTGCACTTTATAGCATATTCAGTCCTCATATATAATCGACACATATGGTTCATTTATATCCATTTTGTAACACTTTGAATATAATTTCCCTATTTCAAATGATTATAGGGGTTTATAGTTATATCACTGCTTCCACTGAATTCACCGAGAATTTATTGAGGAAAGTAAGTGTAAGGTATTTTGCTAATGACACTTTGAGAGGCATAAAGATGAAATAGGTATGATTCTCTATGCTTAAAGAATTTGGCATCTGAAGGGGAGGGGTGATATTATTATGTAGCTATATATGCTTCGTGCTGTGCTAGGCACCGGAAATACAAAGACGAGTAGGGATGGTTTCTGCCTTTCAGCAGTTTAAATTAAGTGGGGCATTGGAAAGAAATACAAGGATGTTCAAAGGACCAGAGGCAAGGGGCGAGGCAGATTTGCAGAAAGAGAAGTGAGTTCAATATGTATTAAGAACAGAATGCAAAAGGTGAGGGAATTGGCTGGAAATTAAACTGAGGAAGTAGGTAGGGGTCTGACAGCCATAGGTGTCACATGTTCTGAAGTTTGGAAGAGAATTATGGATAGTCATGGGTAGATTTTTAACTAGGGGGTGACATGGATACCCTTTTGTTGTAGAAGAATTATTCCAGTAGTGGCAGAGGGAATAGAGAGACAGTCTTGAGGAAGGTTAGGCCATAGTCATTGACCTAATGAATACAAGAGTTGGAAGGAATAGAGAGGTTAGGATTATAAAGTCTTCCTAATAGCTCCCCAAACCTATCCTTTTCTTGTACACGCCTCTCTATATCTCCTACGAGATAATGTTATCATGGCTTCTACATGCAGGTGTGCTCCATTATTCCCTCATTATAACAAAATAATCCTTTCCCTATTTCATATTTTGCTGTACAAATCATGGAGGAAGCTGGTCTAACTAATTTAATTAACATCTTTGTAGGAGCTTTAGAGCCATATATCCAACTGCTTTTTATTGCCTAGGTATTTCAAAGGTTTCCCAGGACTTAAAATAGCTAAATATTAATCCATATTTTTATGCAATTACTAAATTCCAGGCAATATACAAAGCAATTGTTATTCACTGTATCACTGAGAGACCATGTTGAATCTGAAAAAGACCTAGATGTAATGAGACTCCCTAATCCTGTCATGGTTCCTACAGCTATGCTGTTCTGATTCTGTTGCTAGTATATCATTATTGTAAACCATAAACTTCCTTCACTGAAGTTGGTGGGATGATTAATTTCTTATGTTAATTTGGCTAGGCTATACCACCCAGTAATTTACTCAAACATTAATCTAGGTATTGCTGTGAAGTTATTTTGTATATGTGGTTACATCTACAATAAGTTGACTTTAAGTAAAGAAGATTTACTTCGATAATTTGTGTGGGCCATATCCAATCAACTGAAGTCCTTCAAAGCAAAAACTGAGGCTGGGCACGGTGGCTCACACCTGTAATCCTAGCACTCTGGGAGGCTGAGGCAGGAGGATTGCTTGAGCTCAAGAGTTTGAGACCAGCCTGAGCTAAAGTAAGACCCCGTCTCTACTAAAAATAGGAAAATTAGCCAGGCCTGGTTGTATGCACCTGTAGTCCCAGCTACTCAGAGGCTGAGGCAGGAGGATCACTTGAGCCCAGGAGTTTGAGGTTGCAGTGAGCTACGATAATGCCACTGCACTCTACCCAGGGTGACAGAGTAAGACTCTATCTCAAAAAAAAAAAATAAAATAAAATAAAAAGAAAAACTGAATTTTCCTGAAAAAGAAGGAATTATGCTGCAAGACTGTAGCATGGAAATCCTACTCAAGTTTCCAGCCTGACGGCCTGCCCTAAAAATTTCAGACTTAAGACAGCAAGAATTTTTATCTGATTTCCAGCCTGCTGATCTGCCCTACTGATTTTGAACTTACCAGCCCAGCCCCTACAATTACATGAGTCAATTCCTTTAATAAATCATGTGTGTGTATATATTTGTACACACACGCACACACACACACACACACACACACACATACACTCTTATTGCTATTAGTTCTGTTTCTCTTGAGAACCCTGACTGATACAATTGGCTTGGCTTTCTGGTCCTAAGGATTTTGTCCCTAAGCAGAAGAGTGGGGAGGAAAGATGGGAGAGAGATTCTACTTACTCCAGGGAAAGGTTAGCATGAAACCTAAAGATTGAAAACATTTGGAATAACCTGACAATGGTTCCTGTTTTGTTCAATTTGGGGATTTTCTCATTACTTTCATTCTGTAGCGTATGTCATATCCTCCCATTGAATCTAACTTCCCATCAGAAATACAAGTCCATTTTCACATGCTAACTACGCAATATATTTTCATGTGGTATTTGTTATAGTTGTTATTAGTTAAACAAATAATAAAGTGACTTTAGATGTATTTAGATATTAATATAGGAATACGGAAACAAGTAGCTTTTTATCTCTTATATTTGTATAATACTTGTATTCATAGGGTTCTAAATGATAGATAGTAAGTGTTCCAATTTCCATAGGTGGCCTTTTTTTTAGTGTTTTATTTGCAGGGTAATAGGTTCACAACCATCCTGAATGTAAAACATGGAAGCATTTTTTTTTTTTCCTGACTTCCATCTTAATTCTACTTTCAGAAGAAGGGAAAACCTTTTATATTCACTGAAACACTGTGGGTAATGATCCTTAAAAATTTTAGCCATTCTCTCTAATTAGTGCCTCCCCAGGGAGGAAGTGGTGACAATGAGGGGAAAATTGACTATATGGGTATTCTATTGATTAATGCTGCTGCAATAGCAACAGACAACAGGAAGATAATTTTTAAATTACTAAATTAGTTCGATGGAAACCAACCAATTGACTCATATTCTATTTGAGGGCAACATAACCACTGCTCTTCATAAATGATTCAGAACATTTTATCACTTTTGGTATAGTTGCAGATTTATGCAGCATGTTTCTGTGCAAGAGGCACAAAGGAGAGTCATGAGTTTTGAGTATTAATCCTGGCTTTTCTATGAGCTTTGGACATGATTCCATATTCATTTCAAAAAATTATGATGGTAAATGACACGGTTAAAGCTTTCTAAAATACAGTGATAGGTATAAAATTTAAAAGTAGAATTGAAGAAATAGAAAGTCTTATCAATGGAAGGTTATATTATATATGGTGCAACACTGAACTCTACTTTCTGCCCCTTCTCACCATATTTTGGAAATAATAGCTTTTTCTGAGAACTTAAATATAAATCTGCATGTGTTGGAGTAGAGCTTTGAAAAGTCACTTTAAAGAAAAAAAATGGCCTCTAGTTAAGGCCTCCAGTTAAGAAAACTTGACTGTTAATATTCAAAAATAATTAAAATTTTTAAAATAAAAAATTATAATTCAAAGAGGTTTAAGTTTTTTGCTATTTTGTTTCTTGAACTGAACACTATTTTTAAAAGTTCCTTAAGCTAATATATCATCAAAGCTGGCTCCATCATCATGTGATCTGACAGCTGTACAGGGTCCCATGCTCAATAAATCACACTTGATTTATTGCTCTGCTGAGAATTTGAAATTCTTAATAATTTTATATTTGAACTTGTGGTTTCTAAGTGGAGTCTGATGGGACAATGGGGCATGTATGTGAGCAGAGGAGATATGCACATGCAAAATATGTATCTGCCATTCCCTGCTGCCCCATTCCCATAGAGTATTCACCATGCCCCTTGAGCACAGAATTCTTGTGGACTCAAACTGTGTGGGAGTTTAGAGACTCAAAGCAAGTACAAGGAAAGCCTGTTACATCAATGACCAAATAAGGTGGGGTACAAACAATCCTGCAGAGAGACTACACTTCCCATTGGAACCAGAACTTACTTCAAATGCAGAAAGAAGGTAATGGTGTTCTAAGACCACTAATGACCATGAAACCTTGCCATATCTTTTCTTACCCATGACTTTCATATGTTAGCCAACAAGCTACAATAAAAATGATATGGAGGAAAAGGGAAAGAAGCAACGACCCATAGTTCCTTTTTCTTTTAGTCCTTCCTTACTCAACGGTAAGACCGAGGTAGGCAGTATTATTAGAGTAGGTACATATCAAGAGCTGAAATAATAACAATTTAGTTTTATGTAGTGTTTTCACTGTCTGATAAGAACAAAATACATATGCATGAACAAACTATAAAATACAAATTATGTAATTTCAACGATTCCAGTTAAATGGTCAAATGGTCTTATATTTGCATTTAAAACTGGCATTGCACAATGTAAAGATGAGTGATAAAATTCATGTTATAATTAAAATTTTTAATTTTTCTTTATTTAGAATGACACCAAAGAGCAAATTAAACACACATACATGCACACACACAAACCCCGTGACAAGATGTGAAAAAGGCCACAGAAGAAAGGAAAAACTTAATTTTTTAGTACTATTTAATGGACATTTTTTTCCTGCTTTTTGAACAAAAGGTCTCACGTTTTTATTTTGCACTGGGTCCCACAAATTATGCAGTCAACCCTGAATGTTATCAGCTTTTTTCATACCTCATCATTCTTTTGGCTAATATGAAGCTTATAATAAAAGTTCTTCTTGGCTTTCATATGATTTGCTTTCCTATTGGTCTCAGCCCAATCTCCCATTCTGATCCCACATGTTCAAGATTTTGTAGGTTGCTTTGTTGGATTTTTCTTTCCATCTAAGTACAGGATGTTGCATTCAATTCTTTTAATTTTAATCACATTACATTTCCCATTGGCAAATTGATTTTTATTGATTAACTCACTATAGCAGTAATTGGAACAATGGAAGCAAAAATTTATCAAAATAAAAATGAACTCTGAGCTAGCTCTCTTCATTTTGGGAAGTTATCTTTACTTCAGAAAGATCGTTTGTTCTAATTCAGTGTTCTCTCATGCAGGAGGTGGTTTTATTTTTTTTACTTGCATTTATCTTTTTTTCCCTAAGATTCACAAGAATTTTTTTCATAACACTTTGGATTACTCCAATGACACACATGGTGTCTATTACTTGTCTCACATTCAATCGCCAACTAATTACATGCATGAAGTATAATTCAGCAGTTTTCCAGCTGGGTACACCAACCTGCAATGCTAATCTTTAAGGAGAATTAATATAGTTGTTCCTGCTATAATCCAATTAATAAAAACCCTCCAAAATTATTCCTAAATAATATTAATAAAATATGTATATGCCTTTACATTGTAACTGGATATTATCTATTGGTTGGTTACATATATTCTTTACATCTCATTTCCTTTTATTTTTACTTATGCAAAAGGTAAAAAATGCCCTCACTTATATAAATGTTATGTAGCACTTTATTATCAGTTAAATAACAAGTAAAAATTTATTAATGATGAAGCACCAAAGCTAGTACTTCATAAAAGTAACCTCTGCTTAATAGACATTCAAAGAATTCCAAAATGACTAGTTATATAACCTTGGGGAAGTTGCTCAACTACTAAGGCCTCTACCATTCTTTTGTAAAAGAATTGTTTGTAAAATAAAGGTAATAAAATAGTAAGTCACTTAAACTTTTGTTATAGGCATGCCTGTCACGCCATAAACAATAAATGCCTTTTAATACTGTAGTTATTATTATTGTTGGTATCGTTATTATGGTTGCTATTATTATCATGTGTAGCTAATTGCCATAAATGCCATTATCCTTTTCTTCCTGGCTAATCAAAGTTGGATTTGGTGGCAGAAAATATCTGAGGAAAAAAATACATAAAATAAAAAAGAAGAAGAAAAAAATTAATAATAATAACAATAAAAAGTTAGATTTGGAATTGAAACAATGATGTGTTCACTTCAGGTAATGGGCAATGATTAGTCTTAGGCAGTAATAACAATCCTGTTTCTCACGCTTCCTTAATTTCCCAATATCCCTTGCAGCAGCAGGTACAGCCAACGGACCCAAGTTAGGCCAAAAGGATCTAGGTACAAGATTTCTGATGAGATTTCTGAGAAAGTACTTAATTATCTTATGAAAGGGGACAGATGTGCCAAGCATTGCCCCTTGCCTCTTCTATCTGCCTTATCTGAATGTGGATCTGATGCAGAAACTGTCTTTTGACAAAGCATGAGGATAAAAGCCAACACACTCACCATGGCAAGCAGAGAAATGGAAAAGGTCTGCATGTCTAATGACATCATTGAGCAGTGAAGCATAGTTCGGATACTTCCTGCATCTGTCAAGGAATACAGAATAGCATCATATTTAATACTTTGGATGCTTCTAACAATTTATCCTTCATGACTTTTCAGATAAATAGTTTCGCTCTCAGTGTACAATTGCAATAGCATATAGTAAATAGGAAATTAAAATCACAAAAATGATTTTAAGGGAAAAAACTGAGTTACAGTTTTTTAGTCTGTCTTCTGGATGAATTTAGATTTTTTTTTTTTTTTTGTATTGGCTGAATATAACCTTTCAGAAATTTTGAAATGACCTGGCTATTGTCTACTGATTGCAGGATCTGAAAGAGTCATTTGATTTAAATATTTATAATTACACATTATTTTAAAGAATTACTTTTAAACCTATAGGGCAGTGGTTCTCAATTGAGGGCAACTTTGCAATTGGCACTATCTTGAGATATTTTTCATTGTCACAGGATGTCTCTTCCCCCAAACAAAGAATTATCCTGCCCAAATGACAAAAGTGCCAAAATATTTGCAATGGATTTGGAATGCATCTATTGGGAATGTTAAGGGTTTTCTTTAAAAAGATCTAATTAAGCTATTTTTTATTTTTAGTCATTATTGGTGGCCAGATTCTACTTGTGAAAAGGCTCAGGCCAAATTTTAGGTATCTTTTTACTTGAAATAATATCCATTCAAATACTGTTTTGATTACATGGCTGTAGATGGGAACAGAATATTAAACTACACACATTAAAAATCTGAAGTAACACACACAGTGAGATTATCTGATGTTATAAAGGGCTTCCACTCTACTGACTGATGACGAACTTTTGCCATTATTTCTGCAACCTTATCTGTTCAAAATCTTATACTCTTGCAGTTCAATAATAAAAGTTTAAAAGTTTATTCTCATACTTTTGTTCTATATATTGCTATAAATATTTTGTATTAATAAAATGACTAGTAATAGTTTACTTTGCAGCCAAAAACTTAGAGGAGCTACCATAATCTAATGCAGATCCAGAATTAGAACCCCAAGTGTGGGGGCTCAAGTTTACTAATTAATTTATAGTGCTAACAATGATACACATATTTTGGCACATATTTTTATGAAGTAATTTTTCAATATGTTCTCTCCATTTCTGTACTTTTGGCTTTTCTAGAATAGCAAAATATTCTATTTTAGTCTTCCTAAAAAATGTATGATACCATACAAATTATAAGTGCTTTTTATGAAGGAGCTGGGCTACATTCACCATTCATTATTTTGTGGCCCTGTAGCCACCCTCTCAGAATGTAGTATAATGGAGATTGCAATAAGGATTAAATGAGATTATACAGGCAAAAAAGTCCTTCCCTTTCTACTGGCACAGAATAAGTTTCTCCATAACACTAAGTTACTTCTCCCTCTCTCTGCTTTGGTATTCTTATCTCAATAGAAGTGCTTGCAATGATTCATGGTTTATGATCATGCCTTTAAACTTACCTTGTTTTGACTGAGCAACATTGTGTTTTGAAAAAGAGAATAGATCCCTGATGTCCTCTTTTTAATCTGTCAATTTTTATGTTATTGATTTTGAGTATTCTGTTCATTAGATACAGACAATTTACCTTTAATTATCTGGACATGCTTTGGATTAAGCAACAGAGTAAGATAAACAGACTTACTTTAAACAATAAATTGGAATCCTGCAACCTGAACTGATGTGTAAAACTAAGGGTGAACGAAATCCTACTTTAAAGATCTTTTCTTTACCTTCAATTTTGAGACGTAACTGTTTTCTTGCTTTATATTCATAATAGAAGGTGGACTTTAATATTATCAAGTCCATTGCAACCCTTTCAGAAAAGATTTCTTTGTATTGTTGACTTTGAGGGTAATTTGTCCTTCAAGCAGAGATAAAGTTAAAGAGGTTACTTAGGAAAATGTCTCCATGTTAGATTCTAACCTACCGCTTTCCTTTTCATTGGAAGCCATGCAAAGCTATATGTGGTAGGGTAAATTGAGAGAAGCCCAGCCGGGGTTAACCTGTTTCATGAAGATCTAATGATATACCTGCTTCTTTGCTGAGGACGCTTTTGTTACCAAGAAAGAACACAATTGAGAGATGTAGGTATTCAATGTCTGCCTGACAGCAAATGTGAATCTTTTCTAACAGGTACATAGCAACAAACCTTTAAATAGAATCCAGCAACTGTTAAATTAAGAACAAGAATACTTATTTTACTTTTTCTATAGTCCCATTATTCTGTGATTCAAAAGTCAACTCATCTTATTTTTAAGCTATAGCTGATAAGGAGCAAAATTCCCCTACCATCCATAGGGCTTTGAAAGGTTCTAACCTCATTTATGAAGCTCAGGCAGTTTACTCAGATTCCTTTTTAGAACTAGACACTTTTTTTCCCTCTTTAAGGTGAACAATTTTAAAGACATATGTGTATATTTCAGGTGTAAACAGGCATCTCTGAACAGAACTAGGTTGGAAGTAAGCTTAGAGATTTGTCTAGATTAAATTCAGATCTGCTTTTAGATTCAAATTGACCTCATACATTCAATTTCAGAATTACCTCCTTTGTCTGCTGTGATGTGGATTGGAGATTGCCTTCCCTAAGATTTTCTTTTTCCTTTTTGAGTATGCAAGTGACATTTTCCTGTTCATCCAAAGAATGAAGTAAACCCGATTAGATTTGTTCTCCATCTGGGAGCAGGAAATTAACTTTGAAAATGATTTAAATCTTTTGCCTGGGGAGGGACTTTTACTGCCCTGAGTTCAATAGTTCAATTTGACAGAAGCCTTTGCCAGATTTCTAATACATAGTTATGTTTTTAAAAAAGATGAAAATGAGGCTGCTTTAAATTCCATTAACTGAATTATTACATTAGGCCAAATTTGAAGACTTGTCAGGTAGAAAAATTTGACCCAGTAAACATTTTATGTAGACATATATTACCATTTCAAGGAAGAAATACATGTTTTTAGACATTGAGAGAAAATCTTTAGGACTCACAACTGTGTTTTAAATTTTATTTTCTTATGTTGTGACCATAAGAACAGGCACTAAGCCAGAAACTGAAAACTGATTGCACTTGTTTAGAGTTTATTTTGGTAATCAAATGCAATAACAAAGCTATTCTGATACATTTCTAATGATATACATAGTAATTATGCAGAAAGGTAAGTAGTCAAAGATGGCAAAATGTTCATATAAATCACTTCATTCTGAATTTTTATATGCAGACAGATGCCAATTTTAGGATTTTTTCCTTCTCACTTTGTTTATTTGCACATATCCATAATTAACGTTGGTGGTAGCAGTATTCCCCATGACTATTAACATCACAAAAGCATGAATTTGCCATACCCTTATATACACATTGATATTTATATATACTTTATTCCCTCTAACTGGCTTTTTTCCTTGCTCAGAAAAGGAATAAGATTTTTACTTTTTCCTTCATACACTGGCACCTGTACTCTTTTCCTCTCAAACCAAGGAGCTCTTATTCAGTACCTGCCAAGCAGGTAATAGTCACTTTAGTCTAAGTTAGATGGTTGTAATAAATGACTGTTGTCAACGGAAAAAAGCCAAACTCTGTAAAATAATTTTAAAGAGATTTATTCTGAGCCAAATTTGAGGACCATGACCCGGAGCCACTGCCAAGAGGCCTTGAGCTAGTGGACTTGATGTGGTTAGGTTACAGTTTGGTTTTATACATTTCAGGGAGATAGGGGTTACAGGTAAAGTCATAAATCAATATGTGGGAGGCATATACTGATACACTGGTTTGGCCCAGAAAGGTGGGACATCTCGAAGTGGGGGAGGGCTTACAGGTTATATGTGGGTTTAAAGATTCTTTGGCTTGTAATTGTTTAAAGACATGAAGCTTTGTCTAAAGGCTTGGAATGTTTTAACATAAGGAACTATTATCAGAGATAAGCCACCGAACACAGGTTTGTTGTGTAAATTGAAGACCTGTAGGTTTGTCTTGCATACCCTTAGGTCTGTTAATGGGTTACAAAGGATGTCTCCAAGAAGGGAGGGGGGCATGATAAGGCGTGTCTGACCTCCTTCCTCCTGGCAGTCAGTTTAGTTTTAGGATATTCCTTTGGCCACGAGGGGGTCTATTTAGTCAGCCGGTGGTATGTGTGTGTGTGGGGGGGGGTGAGCCCTAAAATTATATTTTAGTTTACACTGTGAAATTTCTCTCTCTCTCTTTTTTTAAGCTTTGTTTCTTGCTCCTAAAATACGTCCACTGGAGATTAAGTAGTGTTCTGCTCTATGTCATTTTCACTCTGAGACCCAGCATTATGGATGAGATTCTATCTGGGATATCATCAGATTTATGGCAAAGGAAAAAGAGCAAAGGTGGAAGGAACCATAAGATGGCTTCTAAAGCTTCTGCTTGGAAGTAGTACACATCACTTCCCCTTATTTTAATTGGCCAGATCAAGTCAGGTAGCCAAATCCAATGTCATTGGGGCATAGAATATAATTACCCTATAAGGAGTGGCATGACTAGGAAGAATCTCAGATATTTGAAATAAATGAGACTGCAACCACAATGCATTTTACATGATGTAGTATATATTTGCACACATAAACTAGTACAGGGAACATAGTAGGTACTCAAGAAAGACTTATTGAATGTATAAATAAATGACTATATTAATTGACAAAACAGTATAGGATGTACTCTGATATTTCTATTTTATTGTATTCTTTTATGTTCTATTCTATTTAATTTTTGTGAAGTGCTCACGACCCACTAAATTGATTCCATGACCTACTTAAAAACGTTGATTATCAAATCTAAGAACATGAAAGCAGTATTATTTTCAATCCTTGATTCTGTTCTTTTTCCCCAGAAAAACCTGGCAAACATGTATTGAACATCTTCTATGTGCTGGGTGTGTGTTAGCATTGGCGTTATGGAATAATTAATTATGTGTACTTGAATTAGACATCTAAGAAGCTCAGGGTTAATACTTCCACAACTAATCTAAAAGAAACATATGGTGATAACTCCTAGAAGAGATATGTATAAACTGGGGTAGGTCTGAAAATGTTTCCCCAGGAAAAGTGATGCTTTAACTAGGTCATGATAGTGAATAAGAGGATTTTGAAACACAAGAAAGACCTGCATAAGAAAATTTCCAGTAACATGAAAGGTAATGGTGAGTTTGAAGAAGGCCAAATAGTCCAAAGGAAGATGGGTCAGAAATATTGATGGGAAAGTTAGGACCCTATGTATCACCAACTCCCTATTCTTAAACCACTAGATTTGTCAGGAATTCCTGGTCTATAATTTTACTTCTAAAAAAGCAAGTGAAAGGAGAGCAGGAAAGTTGTGGAAATTAGATTTTTGTTTCATTAAACAGATCAGATTTAAGGTTAATGAATTCCTTATGGCACATAATTATTAGATGAGTTTTTTATGTCTTCTAAGTATATGGGGCTGATTTTTCCCCTCCAAGTTGAGATTTTCCCTGTACAAATTACATGGCTGCAAAACAAATCAGCTTCAGTTTTCTGATCTATATAAATAAATTCATAATTGTATAGTGTTTTTTATGTCATTTAGAATATATTCAGCAGCATGTAACAAAAAGGGGGTTTAACTTTTTAATCACGTAAGAACCGTAGGGATAAACTGGAACAGACAGAGTAGCTCAAGATCACTGTGCAGGCCAAGATCACTGTGTTGCCGTGGCTTTTCCTTCATGCTCACAAGACAATTGCTAGGCTTTCAGTTGGGACATCATATATCAAGAAGAAGAAGAAGAAGGAGAAAGAGACAAGGAAAATTAGACAACCTACTTCAGCAAACCAAACATTTCCAGAAATCGCCAGCCAACTTCGACTCACAATTTATTGGTGATAAGACCATATTCATATCACATGGCTGCTTCTAGCTTCAAAGGAGGCTGGGAAATAAAATTTTTAAACTGTCATATTCCTGCTCTGAATAAAATTAGAGTCCCTGATAATAAAGAAGGGGAGGATGATAACTGCAACATCTTCCTATTTCACAGAGTTGTTCAGGGATTCAAATGACAATATAGATGTAAAAGGACTTGATAAGTTTCACAGAATCATGAGCAACTAAATATTATTTTTAAAAAAGTAAGAAGTGTACAAAAATTAAGCTTAGCTAATTAGCTATTTTTGGCATAAAAATGCTTAGAAATTCCAACAATACAAAAATACACACACATTCATACACATAGGTGAGGTATTAATATATATAATATAAACATTTAGTCATCTATATGTATATGCCTACATATTATTTACACATAATTAATATTAGCTTATAATTAACTGTCACATATATTTAGATGTATCATAATATAATAATCTATACACAATAAAGTAACTGTGAAAAATCAAAGATACTATCTTTTCTTTTAATTTTATGTTCCTGAGGGCACAAAATTTTCTACAAGGTGATATTATGAATTTATTCTGAGACCTCAAATCAAAGTGCTTATTATTCACATGACAATTTTATTGTTTTCAAGGAAAATTTGGACTATACAGATTAAAAATGGGAGGTGGAGGGAAGATATATACATCACCACAAAATTCACAATCCGCAAAGCTTACAGAGTTCTGAAAATTTGAGGAAAGTTTAGGGAAGTTGGCCCCATTGAAAAGAGTAAATAAGACTGAAGGAAGACACGGTAACTCTCAAGTCTATAAAGGTATGTTACAATTTCAGCAGTTAAATAGCAATTGTTTTATTTGTTGATAAGGACAGAACATGGCATAATGGGTTGAAGCCACAGCAAAAAGTGTATTATTAAATAACATGGGGAAAAGGCAGTGAAAGCTTCCAGAAAAATGTCTTATTATCCCCACTGGAGATATTCAAGAGACAACATCATTGCTGTTGTAGAGCCTGTCTGTCTGACATGGTAGAAGAGCCACTTTATCTGTATCCTATCTGTACTACTGGACGTTTTATTTCAGTTTCTGCATTATTATTTTTATTTATTAAAATAATTGGCTGGGAACTTTATAATATTGTACTGCGATCAAAGTAAGACAATATGTGTAAGGACTATTAGTAAACTACAAAATACTATAAAGAGTATAAACATATATGATGCAATATCATTATGATCTTACTCTAACACAAAATCTTGTGCTAATACAATACTGTAAAGCAGCGATTTTTCTAAGTGTAGGCTCAGATCTCTGGGATCCTGAGACTATTTCAGGTAGCACATGAAGTCAAGAGTATTTTCACAATAACGTGAAAGTGTTATTTGCTTTTTTTACCATGTTGGCACTTGCACTTATAGTGCAAAACAATAGTGAATAAAACTGCTAGCACCATGGCAAAAATCAACAGGCTGACAACAAAGTGTATTGGTAGTCATTGTATTTTTTACCACTATACATTCTCAGTACAAAAAAATTTTTAAAAAGTCTGTTTCCCGTAGGGACGTTCTTGATAAAGCAGTAGATATTATTAATTTTATTAAATATTGACCCTTCAGTACATGCCTTTTTAATATCTATATGGGAAAATGGGGGTAGGGGAAATGTTTAAAACACTTATGCCACACACCACAGTACCTGGAATGTCTTGAGGAAAAACACTGTGCCGTGATGTGAACTAGTTTCTTTTTTAGTTGAACTTCATCTTTTCCTGAAAGAAACCCTGATAGACTATGGTTATTGAGACTTGTGTATTTGGTAGGCATTTTCTCAAAATGAATGATATGAGCCTGTCATTTCAAGGAAAATCAATTACAGTATCTTTGCCAATGCATATATTTGAACTTTAAAGTGAAAATTAGAATTGTGAAAAACTTGTGTTTGCCATAATGAGCTTGACAGCTTTCCGATTCTCAATGACTTTTTTGATGAGATCAGGAGTGATAATGAATGTGATTTTTTGATATTACAGATGAAATGTGTCAAACTACAGAAGCTTTGTATAACTCGGTAAAACCATTTTTCCAAATGACCAAAGCAATGAGTAAAAGAGTATAACCTAGAAGATAAACTGGTGCATTTTAATGTAACAGTACCGAAAGTTCATTGATATGGTTTATTAAAGATTAGTTGCAAGGCTGAATCTGAAACTATCACTTGTCAAGTTTTGGAGGAGAATCAAAGAAAAATATTCACAATCCTCTGAAAAGGTTACTAAAATATTTCTCTCTCTTCCAATTAGTACTTTTCTGTGTATGAACAAATTTTCTTCTTATACTTCAACCAGAACAATGTAGAGCAACACAATGAAGACAGAAGCGAATAAGAGGATCTGGCTATCTCTTATTAAGTCTGACATCAGATTTGCAAAAACAATGCAATTCTCATTACATTTTGTTTGTCTTGAAAAGCATAGTTACTGCTCATAAATATAATTCTTTTCTTTATTTAATATAAGGTGGGGAGTGAGGAGGGGTTCAATTTCCTTTTTTCATTTTTGAGATAGAGTGTTACTCTGTTGCCCTGGGTAGAGTACAATGGCATTATTGTAGCTTACAGCAACTTCAAACTCCTGGGCTCAAGCAATCTTGTTGGCTCAGTCCCCTGAGTAGCTGGAACCACAAGCATACGCCACTACACTCAGCTAATTTTTCTATTTTTAGTAGAGATGGGGTCTCACTCTCACTCAGGCTGGTCTGGAACTCCTGAGCTCAAGCAATCCTCCCACCTCAGCCTCTCAGAGTGCTAGGATTACAGGTGTGAGCCACCGCACCAGGCAGACAATTCTTTAATATTAATATGCAGTGGGTCTATTATTGTTACTTGTAAGTAACTTAATGCATAAAAAGTTTAAAATTTCTTTAATTTTGGGAGGTGGAGGCAAGACGGGGGATGAGAAAAACCTCCAGCCAAAATGTCTCGGGAAGAAAGAAAGATTTTAGATGAAAGTGAAAAAAACAAACGGGCAGACAAACACAAATTGGATAAGGGTCAGAAGAAAGGGTTCCTAAAACTACAAGAGACTCCACAGGAAGAACTTGTGGAGCAGAATTGGAAGGAGAAAGGCAGTGGCAGGGTCTAAACCCTGAGAGGCTTGAAGACCAGCAATAAGCGTATGTGGAGTGGTTAAATTTCCCCTCCTGTGTATCTCGGACTGCTGATGGGCCCCTGAGCTGCTAGAGAGACCTGCTAACACCAGCCCAGAGATGGCTGCCACCAGTGAGCTGTGAGTTTCTTGCGGACAGGGAACCGGGCTACCAGCTATCTTGGGATACCTTACCTCCCACCCCACAGACCAGAGCTGTTTGGCAAGAGCCATATTGCTTCATTCTCCCCTTCCCCTCCCCTACCTGTGGCTGACAAGAGAGACAATTTAGCCACCACCCAGTGGCATCCGCAGGGAATGGGACCTTTCCTTTTGGGGCCCTGCAGTGGACAGAGGGGTACTTGGATTGTGACCTCCCTACCCACCAGCCCTCCCAGGTTCTGCTTGCCTGGTGACTGCAGGAGAGCAGGGCAAACCCCAAGGCAGAGAGACATTGATCCAGCTTGGATGCCCCATGGGTGACTTGAGACCAGCACTCTTCTCCCTGATAGGGTCAGGGATTGATCTCTGGGACCTGGGGGTCAGGCTTGCAGGCCAGATCACCTACACCCAGGTCTCAATTGTATGGCCTGGGGGCACAGAAGGGATATTTGTGAATGAGCCTACAGAGGTATGTGTGCCTTCAGGGCAGATCATAGTGGATCCTAGCTGCAGCTTGCTCGAGGGACAACCCTCTTCCCATGGGAAGGCTGCACTCCCAGCTCAGGCTGTGATCCTGGGCGGGGACCCTCCCAGCTCACATCACAGTCAGGGGAGATATACTGGCCTGAGATCCTGCCTGCTGGCAGAGGCCCAGGAGAAACTATGGAATAGGGGAGAGTAGAAAAGAGCAGGGCTTGCTCCAGACTGCAGGTCTTAGATAGTCCCACCTTCACACACAGATTTTTTGATGGAGTGGGGCCATTTCATCCCCTCCCTGGAAGCTTTTCCCAGAAACAGAAAACATAACTTTGACCCCAGCTAACAGAATTTGTGGAGCTTGTAGGCAGGCTAACGCAACTGAGCCCCATTCAGCCTAACTCCTTGAACTGGCTATGCTGAGATGGAGAATAAGGACACACCTGGAAGTCCCAGGGCCCCACCCACCATCTGAGGCACTAGAGTGCTTCTCCAGAGGAATGAGAGCTGGTTATAGGACCCCAAAACAACATTGCAGCTTACTCCTTCAAGCAAGTGTGACCTAATGACAGGGAGGACACTTTGCATTCCCTTTTACTGCATGAACTGACTCATCACACAGGGTGTGGTAGAATATCACCCACAAGTACCACCTACTGGCTCAGAGAATAAACTGGCCATGTGATTAGCTAAATGAAAATCCAAAGATAAAAAGCAATAGCTGCTCCAGCTGGGAAGGAATCAGCAAAAGAACTCTGGAAGTAAGAAGAATCAAACTGAAAGCAAGTCCCCAAAAGGGAACACCAGCTCTCTACCAATGGATATCAACCAAATTCAGAACACTGAAATGACAGAAGAAGAATTTAGGACATGGATTGTAAGAAAACTCAATGCTATGCAAGTGAAAATGGATACCCAACACAAAGAAACCACACACACACACACACAAAATCCAGGGCTAAAGAAATTGAAGTATTAAATAAAAATCAAATGCAACTTGTGGAAATGAAGAATTTATTCAAGGAATTATAGAACACAGTGGAAAGCCTCAAGAATAGGGTAGATCAAGCAGAAGAAAGAAGCTCAGGTATTGAAGATAACACCTTTCAATTCAACAAGTCAGTTGCAGAGATAGAGCAGAAAAATAAGAGAAAATAGCAAAGCCTATACAAAATGTGGAATTATGTGAAGAGGCCTAACCTGAGAATAACAGCTATCCCTCAAGGTAAAGAATCAAATACACAAGGATTGGATAAACTATGTGAGGATATAATGGAGAAAAATTTACCTGGCCTTGCTAGAAATCTAGATATCTAGGTACAAAAAGGTAAAAGAACTCCTGGGAGATTCAGTGCAAACAGGAAGACACCACAACTCATAGTCATCAGACTGGCCAAAATAAACATGAAAGAATCCCTCCTACAAGTTCTAAGGTGAAAGAAGCAGGTAACCTACAAAGGAAAATCCATCAGACTAACTGCAGACTTCTCAACTGAGACCCTATAAGCTAGAAGAGACTGGGACCCCATTCTCACTTCTCCCAAACAGAATAATACCCAGCCTAAAATCTTGTACCCTGAAAAGGTAAGTTTCTTATACAAAGGAGAAATAAAGACCTTTTCAGACAAGCAAAGACTGAGGGAATTCATTAATACAAGATCTGCCCTCTAGGAAGTACTTAAAACAGTGTTACACACAAATGAGCACAATGAATGCTCACCAGTGTAAAATCATCCAAAAGCTAAAGGTCAAAGGCCAGACACCACAATGGCTCAAGAGAGAAAACAAGGCAACAAGGTTCAACTAAAGAGGATAAACAGAAATCTGTCCCACTTATCAATTCTCTCAATAAATGTGAATGGCTTAAACTGCCCACTAAAGAGACATAGATTGGTGGAATGGATAAATATACACAAGCTGAGTATCTGCTGTCTTCAAGAAATGCATCTAACCCATAAGGATTCATTCAGACTCAAGGTGAAGGGATGGAAAACAACATTCTATGCAAATGAAAGCCAAAGGAAAGCTGGCATAGCAGTTCTGGTTTCAGATAAGTGAGTCTTCAAATCAACAAAAATAACGAAAGACAAAGATGGTTACCATATAATGGTGAATGATACAATTCAACAAGAAGACATAGCAATTCCAAATATGTATGCACCTAACTCAGGTGCACCCAGATTCATAAAGTAAATCCTACTTGAACTAAACAAAATGATAAATAGCAACACTGTAATGGACAGGGAATTCAACCCCTCTGACAGAACAGGACAGATCCTCCAAACAGAAAATAAACAAGGAAACAATGAAATAAACAGAACTCTAGAATAATGGGCCTGAATGACATTTACAGAACATTTTACCCCAAAACCACTGATCATACATTTTATTGTAGACTACAAAGCATGTCTCAACAAATTAAAAAAAAAAATAGAAATTACACCATGCATCTTCTCAAGCCACAGTGGAATAAAATTAGAAATCAACTCCAACAGAAACTCTCATCTTTACACAAAGACATGGAAACTAAACAACCTTCTGCTTAATGATTATTGTGTTAAGGAGGAAATTAAGATGGAAATCAAAAGATTCTTTGAACTACATGATAAAGGAGACAAAGTTATCAAAATGTGTGTGACACAGCTAAAGCAGTCCTGAGAGGAAAATTTATATCCATAAAAGCCTACATCCAAAAGACAGAAAGATCACAAATCAATAATTTAATGAATTATCTCAAAGAACTGGAAATGGATGAGCAAACCAACCTTAAACCCAGTAGAAGAAAAGAAATAACAAAGATCAGAGCAGAACTAAATGAAATCTATAACAAAAAAACCATATAGAAGATTAATAAAATAAAAAGTTGGTTCTTGGAAAAAATAAACAAAATTGACACCTCTTTCTAGATTAATCAGAAGCAGAAAAGAAAGTATTCTAATAAGCTCAATCAGGAATAAAAAAGGAGAAATTACAACTGATACCAGGGAAATACAAAATATCATCTATCAATACTATAAAAACCTCTATGCACATAAACTTGAAAATGTGGAAGAAATGGACAAATTCTTAGAAACACACAGCCTCCTTAGGCCCAATGAGGAAGAAATAGGATTCCTGAGCAGACCAATATCAAATACCAAAATTGAAGCAGCCATAAAAAACCTTCCTAAAAGAAATGTCCAGGATCAGATGGTTTCATAGCAGAATTTTACCAGACCTACAAAGAAGAACTGGTGTCTATCATGTAGTAATTATTCCACAACATTGAGAAGGAAGCAATCCTACCCAACATGTTTTATGAAGCCAACATCACCCTGATACCCAAACCAGGAAAGGATGCAGTGAAAAAAGAAAACTACAGACCAATATCCCTTATAAATATAGATGTAAAAATTCTCAACAAACTCCTAGCAAACCCAATTCAGGTGCTTGTCAGAAAAAAATAATCCATCACGACAGCTGGGTTTCATCCCAGAGATGCAGGAATTCTTCAACATATGCAAATCTATAAATGTAATTCACAACATAAATAGAAGTAAAAACAAAGACCATATGATTCTCTCAATAGATGCAGAAAAAGCATTCAACAAAATTCAGCATGCTTTTATGATAAGACTGCTTCACAAAATAGGCATAGATGGGACTTACATCAAAATGATAAAAGCCATATTTGACAACCCCACAGCCAACATTGTACTGAATGGGGAAAAATTCAAAGCATTCCCTCTTAGAACTGGAAGCAGACAAGGTTGTCCTTTATCATCGCTTCTATTCAACATAGTGCTAGAAGTCCTAGCAGGAGCAATCAGACAAGAGAAGGAAATACAGGGCATCCAAACAGGGGCAGAAGAAGTAAAACTATCACTCTATGCTGATGATATGGTCTTACATCTAGAAAATCCCAAAGATTCTGCCATGAGACTATTGGAATTGATAAACAAATTCAGCAAAATCTCAGGTTACAAAATCAATGTACACAAATCAGTAGCATTCATATACGCCAACATCAGTCAAACTGAGAGTCAAATCAAACACTCAATACCCTTCAAAATAGCAACAAAGAAAATAAAATAAATAGGAATATATTTAACTAAGGAGGTAAAAGACCTCTACAGAGAGAACTATGAAACACCGAGGAAGGAAATAGCACAAGATGTAAACAAGTGGAAAACCATACCATGCTGATGGGTCAGCAGAATCAACATGGTTAAAATGTCTATTCTACCCAAAGTGATCTACAGAGTCAATGCAATCCCTATTAAAATATGAACATAATCCTTCACAGATCTAGAAAAAATAATTGTATACTTCATATGGCATGAGGGAAGGCCCCGTGTAGTCAAAGCCATCTTAAGCAAAAAGAACAAACTGGGATATGTCAATTTGCCAGACTTCAAGCTATACTACAAGGCTATGGTAACAAAAACAGCTTGGTAATGACACAAGAACAGAGACATAGACCCATGGAACAGAACTGAGAACCCACATAAAACCATCCTCATATAGCCAACTAATCTTTGACAAAGCAGACAAAAACATACACTGGGGAAAAGAATCCTTATTCAATAAACAGTGCTAAGAAAATTG
The DNA here is from genome assembly GCA_008086735.1 of Cheirogaleus medius. Lineage (NCBI taxonomy): Eukaryota > Metazoa > Chordata > Mammalia > Primates > Cheirogaleidae > Cheirogaleus > Cheirogaleus medius. Next base: position 23,257,679 of record VBSM01000361.1, read on the forward strand.
AATAGCCACATGTAGAAGACTGAAACAGGATCCACATCTCTCATCTCTCACAAAAATCAACTCACAGTGGATAACAGACTTAAACCTGAGGCATGAAACTATAAGACTCCTAGAAGAAAATGTTGTAAAAACTCTTATAGACATTGGCCTAGGGAAAGAATTTATAAAGACAACCCCAAAGGCAATCACAGCAACAACAAGAATAAATAAATGGGAACTGATCAAATTAAAAAGGTTCTGCATGGCCAAGGTAACTATCACGAGAGCAAACAGACAACCTACAGAATGAGAGGAAATATTAGCATGCTACACATCTCATAAAGGGCTAATAACTAGAACCTATCTAGAACTGAGGAAAATCAGCAAGAAAAAATCAAACAACCCTATTTAAAAGTGAGCAAAGGACATGAACAGAGACTTTTCAAAAGAAGATAGAGTAATGGCCAACAAACATATGAAAAATGGTCAACATCTCTAATCATCAGGGAAATGCAAATCAAAACCACAATGTGATACCACTTAACTCCATTGAGAATGGCCTTTATCAAAAAGTCCCAAAACAAAAAATATTGGCATGGTCGTGGAGAGATAGGAACAGTTCTACACTGCTGGTGGGACTGCAAACTTGTACAACCTCTGTGGTAAGTAATATGGAGATACCTCAAAGAGCTATAAGCAGAACCACCATTTGATCCCGCAATCTCGTTACTGGGCATCTACCCAAAGGAACAAAAAACATTCTATAAAAAAGGAATCTGCACTAGAATGTTTATAGCAGCACAATTCACAATTGCAAAAAAATGGAAACAACCTAAGCGTCCATCAATACGTGAGTAGATTAATAAAATATGATATATGTATGCCATGTAGTTCTACTCAGCCACAAAAAACAATGGTGATCTAGCACCTCTTGTATTGTCCTGGATAGAGCTGGAGCCCATTCTCCTAAGTGAAGTATCACAAGAATGGAAAAACAAACACATGTACTCACCATCAAATTGGTATTAACTGATCAACACTTATGTGCACATATGATAGTAACATTCATTGGGTGTTGGGCAGGTGGGGAGGGCAGAGGAGGGGATGGGTATATCCACACCTAATGGGTGTGGTGCACACTGTCTTGGGGATGGACATACTTGAAGCTCTGACTCGGGTGGGGTAAAGGCAATATATGTAACCAAAACATTTGTACTCCCATAATATACTGAAATAAAAAAATTCTTTAATTTTGGATAAGATAAACAACTGATGTAATCATATCAATTGATTCTCTTTGTGGTCCTCAAAAATTTTTAACACTAAAGGAGTCCTGAGACCAAGTGTTTGTGAACCAGTGGTACGGACCATTGAAAACTGTTGTTCAACATTACATCATTGTTTAATACAATTTAGAATTTGATCCATTTGTTACTTTTGTGTTCTTTCTTATGTATCATACTTTGGTTTTGTTCTCCAAAATCTATTTTCATTGTTTAGGTAAAGAAGTCAGCCTCCTTAAGTTCCTTGTGCTCTTTCAATCTTGACACTCCCAAAGGTCATTGCATTTCTTATTGTGTTTTCAGAATCATGTGGTAGCCAGTACCCACATGCCACAGTATGTTGGTTAAACCACTCTAGGAAGAAAAAAAGCTTAAAAGGCCCTGATTCAAAGTGTTTGCTGATGTCTTTAAGCTACCAACTTGATGTCACTCTTCATGATGTTGGTTAGGAAGAGATGCAGTCAGCTCTTCAGCATACCCCACATAGGTATTAATGGCCAGTGATTTGTGTTTTTAAGAAAACATAATTCCACATTTTCCTGTTTTCATCCAGAACTTATCTATGGTGATGGTGGTGACATCACTTGCCAAAAATTAGAGTCAGTCTGTTTTTTAAATTTCTATCTAGCAGTCAACCTTTGGATCCTCGGCGTGGTATGGAAACAAAGCTATAAAAGGAATCAAATATTCCCTGCCCTTGAAATGCAAATTCACATAATGCACTTTGCATTTTAAATTTGACTATTATCTAGATAATTTTATCTGCAATAGCTTTAAGATGACTAGTTTGCCTTGCTGCTTACTGCTGAAATTGTAGTTCTTGGACTGCAACTTCCATATCCTCTGGGAACTTGTTAGAAATGCAGACTCTCAGGCCTCACTGTGGATTTAATCAAAATTTGCATTTTAATAAGATCTCCATGTGATTCTTCTGGACATAATGTTTGTGAGCACTGGTTTAGGGTAATTTGAGCCCTAATGATTTCAGCTTGCTGCCTTGTAGTAATAATTCTCAAATAGTTACTATATAACTACAGCCTTCATAAAATGTGTTATGTTTCAGGATATTAGCCAAAATATCCCATCCATCTTGTTTCTCAGTTTGTCCTCAATGTTATTTTTCCATAGTTAATTGAAGTTAAGTCTCTTTTCAAATACTGGAATGTTTCTGTGTATTTTCATAACCCATTTTCTTTCAAACATAGAATTTCTATTCTCTTTTGAAGCAGCAGATTCATCACTTCAGTTCCTATTAGATTTTTGTCTCCTTGAAAATATTGATGTGTAAATTCTTTGCTCTGTGGAATGATCAGTCAGAGTTGGTACATATTTTTTCTTCCCTGTTGATTTGAAGATTCACTTTTATGTGTTACTAAATTAGTAAAGTGTTAAAATGCTATACCTTTGAATTCTGTGAATCATTCTCAGCCCCTTGGCTATAAAGGCCAACATAATTTACTATCATATAGTTCAAGAGCTTGAAAGAGAAATTGGACATTTTTGGAAAAGAAGCATGCATATAAAATGCATTAACAAATTTATAGGAGCTTAAGTCTCTCTAAGCCTGCTGATCTCACTCTGGCTGCACTTTAGAATTATTTGGGAAGCTTTTAAGAAGCCCTACGACTGGATCCCCTCTTCCAGAGACTCCGGTTCAATTGGTTCATCATTGTTTTCATTTGTCTGTATTTTTAAAAACTCCCAAACTGATGCAAACCAGGGATTGAGAGTCACTGCATTGCTCTACAAAATGGCAAAGCCAAGAATAAACATGCCTTGGTCAACCACCCTGGAACAGGATTCTCTTTCATTAAGGAGTCTACTCACCTTGAGCACTATTATGTATAGTGATTAAATTTTTCAGCTGAGTCCATCATAATTTAGTTACATATCTTTAAGATTTACTGAAATGTTTGTTTTTAACTTGCCTTTATGAAGACAGGAAAAGACTGAACAAAGATGATGAGGTTATACTATGGAATAAACTGTATAAAGTTTAATGAATAGCCAATTTAAAGCAAATATGCATTTATCAAGCTAAAAAGAATGCAAAAATTAATGTGTATGGCAATTTTCTCAAACCTGTCCTCCAAATAAAGGCAGATTACAAATACAGCAGGTCCTTGAATAATATCCTTTTGTTCAACTTTGCTTAATTATAATGTTGATGAGAAAAAAAATTGATTCCCATCCAGGGCCATTGTCTGTGTGGAGTTTACCTGTTCTCCCCATGTCTCCCCATGTATGTTTTCTCTAGGTACTCTGGTTTCCTCCCACAGCGCAAAAATGTGCATGTTATGTTCACTGACATGTCTACATAGTCCCAGTCTGAATGAGCATAGGTATATGTGTGAGTGTGCCCTATGATGGAATGGCATCTTGTCCATGGATGGTTACTGCCCCCTGAGCTACCTGGATTGGCTCTGGCCACCCTTGACCCTGAACTGGAATAAGTGGGTTGGAAAATAAATGAATGAATACAAATTATTGTAATTTAAAAATTTATAAAGCATATGATAATCATACAAATGCATGACAAGAAGCAGTGTGGTACAAAAGCACTCAGCCAGCCTGCCCCATTTGTGATTGCTGTTTTTTTTTTTTTTTTTAACTTAATGCTGGTAAAAAGTACTCCTTATAAAGGTTTTTGCTTTACAAATATTTATTCCTTGATTTAACCCACCACCACTACTACTGCTATCACTCACTGATTCACCAAAAATTGGGTAAATAATTATCTTACTTGTTTTTAATCTTCCTTAAATGTGTATGTAGCTCACATTTATTTCAGTGTTTAATATTAGAAGTCATTTAGGTCTTTATTTAGAAGTTGATGTTTTTTGTGATCAGAAACATGTCATAGAAACTTAACTCTTGTTTATGTCAATTAGCCTATGGTAAAATTGGTTTTGCTATACTTTTTTTTTCACTTAAAGTTGCAGTTTCCAAGAACCTGTTGAGAACATTAAGTGATGACTTACCATATATAATCTCAGGTGAGCCTAATAGTATAAACACAAACTGGCCAAGTACAATAACCTGCAGTTATATTGTTTTATTTTTTCTTAATTTTCATGGTATTTTGTATTCTATTTCATAAATATATTTGATAATAATATATTTAATATATGATAAAATATGTGCCTTCTACTTATTAATATATAATTTGAAATATAATAGATATTTTGATATGCTTAAATTTTTTTTCAGCGAACTTTTCATCAGCACTTCCCTAGGTTAAGCCAGGGGAATAATAGATCAAGGCTTTCAGGTCAATGTCATATATCATTATACGTTTGTCAAAAGTACAAACATTTAGAGAAACTGTATTAGTCGACTTGGGCAGCTATAACAAAATATGATGAGCTGGGTGGCATAAACAACAGAATTTATTTTCTCACAGTTCTGGAGGCTAGAAGTCTAAGATCAAGGTACCAACATGGTGAATTTCTGGTGAGAGTCTTCCCTTGAATTGCATATGGCTGCTTCTTTTGTATGCTCACATGGCATTTCCTCGGTGCATGCACTCATGTGAAAGCTCTCTGTTGTCACTGCTTATAAAGACGCTAATTCTTTCTTTTTTTAAACAAATAGTCAAGTGCAGTAGTGAAAAGGGGGGAAAGAGTAGAACAAGAAAGTTTGATCTGTAGCTGTGAACAATCAATTGAGATAACTCACTACCTTTGGACCAGGCTAAAGACACTGATTCTATCAAATCAGGGCTCTATGCTTGTGACCTAGAGGTTCCAAATACATTCATTCTGGGATCAGAGCTTTGACAAACGATTTGGGGAAAGGTCACAACCATTCAGTCTATAACAGAGAGATTCTCATTTATCACATACCTCTCCTTTCTCACACAATATATACAGTATCCTAGAAATATTGTTTTTGAGTATGTATTGATGGATGTGTATGAAAATTAGAAAGAAATGTGTACTAGGAGAGAAAGACATACACTTACACACATGGGGATGAGGGAAAGAAAGAGAGATTAACTAAAAATGATACCTATTTTACCTATGAGCTAACATAATCCCCTTCACTCTTGCTTTCCAATAATCTAAAACACCATGTCAAAAACACATGTGGAAGCAGAGTATTCATAACTCAAAGAATAAGGCTTGGGAGGCCCCTTAGAGAAAACCGAGAAGAGTAAACACATCTTGGGAAAAGATGAAGCAGCTGGGAATGATGGTCTAGCTCCTGACTATTACTTCTTAAGCTAGATCTATATCCCTTCTGTGGTGCTAAAAAAGATTCAGCTAACCACAGAGAAGCTTCCACCTCAAATTTCCATAGACTCCCACTTAGCCTCTTATCTAATGTGGTGACCAGGAAATTTTCTGGAGTATCAATCATTCAATCACACCAGGAGAGTCAGGAACTAAAACAATGACTTCAAGACCTTCTCCTCCCTATCACTTTCCCCAAATAAACACAGTTGGAAGAGAAATAAGCATTTTAAACCAGGGATTGCCTTTGTCTTTTGTTATTTGTTTTTACCATCTTAGCTTTGAGGCAAAGTGGTTTTTTTTTTTTTGAAGTGATAAAGAAATTTAATAAAGGATTTAAAAATTCAAAAGCAACTCAACTTTTAAGATTTACAATTCCATAAAGCTCTGAGTTTAGTCGCTGATTGTGAGTTCTACTGAAGTTACTGGTTGATTTGGTGAGAAAAAAGGTTTTGATTCAGACTACCAATCTACAATTCTCAGTTTCATCACTGATTTATATAACTGCCATCCACTTGTTGAATCATCTCTAGTCTTCAGAATGTTATAATTTTGGTTTTCTTGGAAGACATAAAACAATGAGAGATACATAGTAAAACCTATTCCACTGGGGGTTCAATCCAAATTTTAGGAAAATAATAAAAACTCACAACAATGGTCACAGCTAGAAACTAATAAATGTGTGCTATAATTTTCCTCTAAAACATACTTTTTCTCTCTCCAATTCCCCATTTCTACCAAAGATCAATCATACTAAGCCCAATGTATTGGTAAAATAAGTTTTAGTTTTATTATGCTTGGCCTATTTATTTGCATAAAGTACAGCAATAATAGTGACTAGTCATATAGGCTCATTTTAAATTGGCTTTGCTCAAACTTTTTCCTCTTTTTTTTAAGATTTGTAAAAACCAAAACATTTATTGCATGACTAATTGTTGAAATTCACCACACTGGGTGCTCAAACTTTTTCATAAGAAATCTCAGGTTAGACATTTAAAAAGGCTTGTGAGGCTAAAAAGCCAAGCCAAGAATTTGCCAGACTAAGCTTGTAATACCTATACAAATTGGGTGACTTCATCTCTTCTTGAGGTTCTAAAATATCTTGAGGTACCTGGGCCTGTCAGAAAGTAATATTCTTTACTTACTGCAAGATCAGAAACATTATAAGGGAACCTTGTAGACAAGGTACCAGGCCAGTCTGTACAAGGGGCTCTTTATTGGTTCTGTAAAGTCAACCTCAATTCCTCAAAGTCATCTGGACATGGTACCGAAAGTTTGGTACTTGTCCCCAAGGCTGAACAAAAATGAGTACAAGTTGTTAGAGGAAAAGTAAACAGAAATTATTAATTTGCCAACAAATGGGGAGGATGGCAGACTCTCATCTTAAAGAACCATCATCCCCCCTTTAAGCAGAAATACAGAGTTTAAAAAAGGGGTTTTCAGCGTAGGGATATCCCTGTTTAACTATAGCATCTCCAGTGAAGATGGTCTCGTAATGTCTGTCTGCATAATTCTCTTGAGCCGTCGCCCATTGTTTTAGATACTAGAAAACAAAGAACAAAGAACATTTCTCTGCTCCTGTTATTACTGACCTTGGGCAGGGCAGGAATGCAGGTTTTAATTCCTCAAAAAAGGTGAGAGATTTTAAACAGACAACTTGTAAAACATTTTGTCCTTTTTCAGACCTTTACTTCTGTTACAGACATATGAAAATATGCCATTCCAGTCAAAGCCTTGGTAAAATAGCCAGTGTCTTCAATTTTGTCCTGTTATACAAAATAGATTCTTATTCAACTTATGCAAATAACTAGACTACCATAAAATAAGATTACATGTGAATAGTTTCCCAATTTTAGCAGAGTCAGGTAAAGGGAAAGGCAAATGTTTCAATTTTGATCACAAAGGTATTTTACGCAATTGCTATAAGCTATAAACAGCTCAAAAACCAAATTTTCTTGACTCTGGAAAACAAAATACAAAAAGAATCAGCAATGTTTCAAATAATAAGCCATTAAAAAGTATTTCAGTTCTTTATCAGTTCATTGCCAAATAATTAATTCTTGTTCTTCTCAATGTTGGGTTAGCAATCTTCATGAACACATCAGTCTATAAGAGTTCTGAAAATTTTTACTTAGTTTAATGATATGCTCTCCAAAGTTATCAAAACCTGTATTCAAGAGTTCACATCAGGGTCCTTTTCTATGAATTTCCTTGAAGAAAAAGCAAATTTTGGACTGTAGCCCATTCATTGTAGCCCACTTTTTGAGAAGAATCAAAGTAAAACAATAATTGTGGATGAGAAAGACTAGCCATGGTTAAAGATGCAATTGAGAAGGTAATTTGGTTATTTCTGTGGCACACAACAATTTAACATAATAACCATAATTATGTCTGACATAATGTATATGATGACATCAGAATTTGGGGAATCTCATATAATTTTGGAACACATATTAATGACATATCCATACAATTCTAATTCAAAGAAAGTTAAACACCATTTCTTATGTGACAATGCTTCCCATATGACTTTATATATCAAATAAGCCTAATAAGTCTCTCTTGGACTTCTGAGGGTTCCTCTTGGAAAAGAATAATTTTAGAATTTGAAATTTGATTTTGGGAAGTATGTCAAAAATTAAAGGCCCAAAACACTTATCAAAATAGGATCATAAGTCAGTGTAAAATAGCGGTCATTCATTTAGTCAAAGTGATAATTCAAAGATTTCAAAAAGGAAAAACTTTTACTCTTTGATAGAGAGGAGACTCAAGTTTTTGAAATAATCAAAAGACCTATTAAAGACAGCCTAAGACCAACAAAACCTGTCTTTTCCTCTTTTTTTGTTTTTGCTGTTTATCGAAAGGTGAACAAATATCTTTTATTTATCTCTTATTAATATTGTATGAAAATCTTATTCAAAAAAGAAAATCAAATTCTACTTTTGCATCAGTATATTATTAATGCTAAAGCTAATTTGAATAAAACCTTATAAATCAATCCATTCTATCTCAATCAGCTTTGACCACACGAGATAAGATTTCCATAAACCTTTTATAAGGTCTTAAAACTTTCTATTAAAAAGGAGATCAATGCTCTGAGAAAATCCTGTTATTCTGATATAGGGGCCCAGACTCTGGCCTTGCTTCACTGTGTTTTGGATATTAATGCCCAATTTTTAGAAGAACTAAATAATCCCCTTCTAATTTTAGCCAACTAGATCACATGTGAAGTTTCTTTCCCAAGATCAATCTTCCACAAATCTTCTACAACTTCCTTAAACTTCAGTTTTGTCCTATGTTTCCTTTACTATATTGCCATTCTATCTGAGAACAAAAACATACTTTCCTTTCTTCCTTATTGTTTTGACCATGCAAAGTTCTCTCATAAAGGAAAAAAAAATTACTCTTTTCAACTTTCTTTACATTTTACTTTCTTTATACACTTTATATAGAATAGTTTCTCTTATACCTAATAGGGTTTTTTTTTTTTTTCTCTTTTTAAAGACAGAATCTTGCTCTGTCACCCTGGCTGGAATGCAGTGGCACAATCACAGCTCACTGAAGCCTGGCACTCATGGGCTTAAGCAACTCTTTCTCCTTAGCCTCCCAAATTAGCTGGGACCACAGGCATGTGCCACCATACCTGGCTAATTTTTTTTTAAGAGACAGGGGTCTCACTATGTTGTCTAGGCTGGTCTCAACCTCTTGGGTTTAAGCAATCCTCCTGCCTTGGCCTCCCAAAGTGCTGAAATTACATGTATGAGCCATTGTGCCAGGCTCTAGTAGCTTTGATTACATATATTAACTACAGTTTTAACTCTTAGCAAGCCTAATTTCCAGCAAAAAACCTGGGAAGTAATTTTGAACTGTTTTATACCAGCATTTGTAGATGGAAACTATTTCATAACTTTTCATCAATTTTTGTTTATTAACAGATCTAAATATACTTAGCTTTTCTATACCATACAAATGTCTCAGATATTTTACGATTATTTATTATTTAACAAAACATGACTTTAAGATTAAGTTACTGAAAAAGCTTTTTAAAACTATAAAAAGTTTGTTTATAAACTTTTATCCCATTTATATTCATTTAATTTATTCCTTCCCAACAATTATTCTTGAATAGTTCATTAAAGTGCTGACCCAAGTAAATGGCTGAGGCAAAAATCTCAATCAATGGAGATTATCAAGCTGAAGTTGAGGACACACCTGGGAAAAACATAAATCACAGACAAGCTATGGTTGTTTTTCTCTGAAGGGAAAGTTGGAACCTTCAGCATTTTAAAGGCATACAGAAGAAGGTAAACAGCAATATGAGGGTGCTGATGAGACAAAGTGGTTACATTTTTGGGGCCCAGGAGATGTACATTTTACACAAAATTAGGGAATTTTAGAAGGGAAAAAGGGAGTGAAAGAAGCATCAGTTATGCAGATGTCCCTGGATAAGTGGAAGAATGTTTGATTCTGTGTCTTCAGTTTTCTTATCTGTAAAGATAAGCTTATAATTCATTATTAGTATAGAATCAAACACGCTTTAGTTTTAGGTGCTAGATGTAGGTACAGTTTGCATATCCCTGCTTATGGGAGGTCAGCAAGGAATTTCCTTAATGAATGATCTGTGAGGCCAGTTCTTCACAGGTAACTGAGGCCTTTACCTTCTCTTTTGCATAAGGAGCTGGAGGGGGTGGCCCTGAGACTTAGATTTTCCTTTTATAAAAGAAAGCTAGCCATCATCTCAAGTTGTTTCTTTGTTAATCATTTCTACAGACTGACTATTAGACAGTCAACATCTAAGCAAATACCCTAAAGTTAGATACATGGTTATTTTGAAAATAAAAAACATCACCCCAGTTCAGTAGGATGTAGCTTGATAACTATTTTGCCCCTCCTCCCATAGATATGGAAGGGTAAAATGGACAGTGGGAATTATGTAACAGAGAAAATGACCTGGAAAAGGGAGCCCAAGGGAATTGTCCAGACAGAGGTCACAAGATTGTCTTAGCTGAAGATGGAATGAATCAGAGCTTTTAAAAGCTCTGTACTTCTGCTCAGAAGCAGGAAATTGGTACTTTGAGACATGAGTCTGCCAACCTCCTCATTTGCCAGCAAATTAATAAACTCCTCTTTCCTTCTCCTCAAAAATAAAAAAACACAGCTGCTTTCATTAAAACAACAAACTAATCTGATTTATGAAAGATTTACCCAAGTCATGTTAACTAAAAGACATTTGAGTCAGTTTCTATTTTTCTGGCAAAATATTTGATTTAAGCACTTACTTTTTCTTTAAATCAATTAACCAGATCTCTCTCATGTATCTCGTAGTGAAAAATCATATAAACATGACCATATACAAATATATAGATATACAGACACACAAAAGATCTTATAGCTGTATAAGATTCTTCATTTTTCAAGTTTTTTTAATGACATCCTACCATTAATCATTTGCTAGTTTGGAAATAATCTCTCGCTCACTCCCCAGTTAGACCATCAATCTCTTAATTACCTGTTACATTGTCCTAAACAATTTTTTAGCTGGAAAATCGTAAAATTGCATTTCTAAACACATGGCTTAGGTAAAAATTTATATCCCAAAGGCAAAGAACTTAGATCTAAAACCATTATTTGCTGAAACAAAAAGGGCATAAAGGCCCAGTCTAGACAAAATTGCCAAGAAAAGTAACTTAAATAAAATTAGGATTTGTTATGTAAACTTTACAACAATGTCTTTCCCATTGTAAAAGTTGCTGGTGGCATAGTTGGAGGCAGATGCCCTTACAAATAAAGATTTTCTTTATAGATGTAAATTTCTTTTACAGAGTTTTAAAATAGCCAGCTAAATCTAGACAGTCATATTTTGGAGACCAGTCTAGTTAAATAGTCTTTTCAATTTAGCTAGTTTCTTGATTAGATTACTGATTTCAGGGTGCAGTTCTTTAATGAATAGGGCAAAGAAAATATTTGTAGCTTCCAGGGCCTAATATCTAATTATTTATTTATTTATTTGCTGTAATTTATTTATTAGTTTTTTTATTTAGAAGCACTCTACAATAGTTAATTTTATTTGTTCAAGGGCTCATATTGCAAGTGTTAAACCAAGCATGGGCTTTGATTCTGTGAGGCCAAATTCATATATGGGCTCACAAAAGGAAGATAAAAGCAAACTGTGATCCATGTACATGGATAAAACTAAAGACTCAAGATTAATCACATTGTACTTTTTAAATTTCTGTAGCCTAGGACTCAGTAGTCACAGGTCTCTTAGGTCCTTCTAGATGTTCCACAGGGGATTTGCACTTTTCTTGAGCTGAGGTACCTTATCACCCTTTAGCTTCTAGTCACAGGCGTCCTCAAACTACCACCCGTGGGCCACATGCGGCCTGCCGAGGACATTTATCCGGCCTGCTGGGTGTTTTTGCCTGTTTTGTTTTTTTACTTCAAAATAAGATATGTGCAGTGTGCAAGGGAATTTGTTCATAGTTTTTTTTTAAACTATAGTCCGGCCCTCCAACGGTCTGAGGGACAGTGAACTGGCCCCCCTGTTTAAAAAGTTTGAGGACCCCTGTTAGATAACACTGATTAATCCCTGAGCATTGAGGCTACATGGGAGGCTCAGGAAGACTTCACTCTGAATGCCAGACATCCCCTTCACCATTGTTGATATTGGATGAATCCTGGATAGACTTTTCGACATGGGTTCAATCAGGTCAGCTGCACTTAATCCAATAGCCCAGCTGTATATCCTTTTAGCTTGATGACTTCAAAGGCCTTCAACCACCATCTTATGCACTTCCTTCCAATTTTCACTATATTGTCTATTTTCATTTCTGGATTCAATTCTTGGAGAGAAACATATGCCATGTTCACTCCATTCCACATGGCCACACTTGAGTCGCTATATTCTCCCAAACTCCATCCATGGCAGCTGCTGATAGGAATGCCATGTTTTTCAGCCATAAGATAGCAAAGGGACCTAATATTTAAATATGTGAAAATCAGGCACAACTGGTAGGCAGTATATCTAGATATTTAAAAATCAAGGATCTCACTTCTCTATTGAATCCCAGGTCCCCCAAATGGGGGAAACACCATGGGACCAGAACATTTCCACAGTGCTCCTTGTTACGAAGACATTGCCTTGAGGCTGGTGGGTGACCTAATGCCAATTGGGCCACTCTGTGAGCAGCACCCCCCACAGGAGTCTTATCCCTTGGTGGTGAGTGTTGCCACAGCCTCCAAATGTTCAAACTTGCCCTTCTATCTGACCATGCAAAAAAATGAGTTGTTCCCCCTTCGTTAACAACCATTCACTGCAATTGCTGTCAGCCACTTCCCAAAATGCAGCTTTTGCCAGAGACTTTTCATCCATTTCACACACACAAGTCAAGTTCTTTCTCACAGTACAAAGAAATCCCTACTACTCCAAAAGCCAAAGAGATCAGGTGACTTACCACAAAAGAGAGCAGAGCCTCAGACCTGAGAGGAACCTGCCTATGATTCCTCATACTCCACAAGAAAAATAGAAGATCACAAAATGGGAATGAGTGGTATCTTTTTCCATATTCCTCAAGGGGTATCAGAGTCATTAGAAGTCACCTCTAGATTTTTTCATGTGGTGTTGAAAACTGTAACCAGTGTAACAGAGAAAATGGCCTGAAAAGAAGGGTAAAAATGTTTTCTGTCTTTTCAAAACCCCCGTACCATTTTTGAGAACTAAAACCTACATCCCTGCCTCAGGCCAGTAGCCTGGAGGTGCCGGGGGGTGTCCTTGTTCTTTGTGCCACAGGAGATGGCTCAAGGGTATTGTCCAGGTGGGGGTCACAAGATTGTCATAGCCAAAGATGGGATTAATCAGAGGTCATGAGATTGTATCAGAACCTTTAAAATTCTTCTGCTCTGTAGCAGGACATTGGTACTTTGAGATGGGAGTCTGCCAACCTCCTCATTTGCTGACAAATTAATAAACTCCTCTTCAAACCACTTGTCCTCATTCTTCTGATGCAGCCTTGGGGACAAGCGCTGAACTTTTGGTAACACCAGCTCCATGAACAAATTTCAGTGACCCCTATATGTTGTTTTATAATCCTCTGCCTTAACTAACTACTTGAAGTTGTGGATTGTCTGTAAGACAAAGGAGTTGGGACTCTAAAGGCCCCAGTTCAGACTTTCTAACACCAAAAATCACCATCCCCCCTCCAAACTGCCCCAAGGCATGTGGACTCTTAAAAAGCCTATGATGTCTGAAAGATGGATTTGAGGCAGCTTCTCCCATTCTCCTGATAAGACATCTTTCATATTAAAAAAATTTCACCATTGGCAATCTTCCCTGTCTCAATAGTTGGATCTATGTGTGGCAACTGGACCTAGGCTAAACCCCCTTGTGATTTCAATATTGTTAGGTAGGGATCAAATCTGCAGGTGGTGGATGTAGGCCAGGAGGGTGGTTTCTAGGAGCAGAGAAGTTGGGGACCAATCAGGGGAAGGGACTACAGAAAAACTTAGTTAATAAAAAACCAGGAATCTGAGTTTACACACCTGTGGAGCATAAGTAGATAAGAACATCTGTCAATCCTTTGGTAATATCCCCTCCTTGGAGACTAGGCCAATAAAATGAAACCACCTGGGAGTCCTCAACACCTTTCTCCACTCATGGAGATTGATCTGTTTCTCTCTCTGAAATGTATTTTCACTTTGGATGGCTTCTTTCTTTACTTTTATTTTGTATAGTTTCTTTCTTTTCTGTAATGAACTGTGTGGGATTGCTTTGTATTTGTGATCTGCTCAACTTGGGACCAGTACTCATTCTTGACACTGGGAACCAAGGAGCAGGGAACATCAAGATAGACCTCACAATAACAATGAAAAGGAAAGGAAGATCAGGAGTGAAAGGAAATAGAACACATCTTAGAGGAGCCAATTTTGGGACATTTGAAGCTTTCTAAAAGGCCAATGAAGTTTTATATTTTTCTCAGCAAAAATTATACCAAAAGATAGGAAGCAAACAGAAGATTAAACAAATTCAAAAAGGTGTTTCAGTTGATTGAAAAAATTCCCTTAAACAGGATCCAAAAGTGGAAAAAACAGAAATATATTTTTTTTTATTCCAGAAAAAATTGTAGCCTAAATAAAAACTTTTAATTAAGCTGACTCCTTACCATAGAGCTTTAAAAAGAAACTTTTCAAATCTCTTATCAGATTTCAGTCAGGACAAACAAAATGTAGGTCTCTCATTTAGTTTGTCTGGTTCTAAACCCAGCTTTTATTCCAGTTGTTTGCCGTGGGGGTAAGGGTGATACTTTGCCTTTCCCCAAAAATGTTAACTGAAATATCAACTCCAATTAAGGCAGATTAATAAGAAAAAGAGGTTTATTTACTGTGTCCATGGGGAGAATCACAGTGATTAACCAATATCCCAATGGAGTCCAGGAATTTATATATCCCTCCTTTTAGAGGGGAGGGGAAGGTGAGGAATATAGGTAATTCTATTTAGTTGCAATAAAGTGGTTGCTAGGGAGGATGAATGGATGGGGGAAAAGATTGACTTATAAATGATTCATTTTTCAAATTAAATTAACCTTGAGAAAGAGGTATTATATTTAAAATGATTTGGGCCCAGTCTAGTTGCATTCTTGATCTTTCCTGCAATATACTGAGATAACAAGGAATGGAAGGGAAGTCAATTGTTCTTTTTGTGGGTCCATCTAGTTTATGCAAGAGGGAAAGCCCCTCCCAAGGCCTGTTGAGTTCTAAGGCCCTTTAATTCAAAATACTCTTTATATTAATATCAAGGAGCCATATTTTGTGGTAAAATTTCCTGAGCTCCTTCATTCCCCCTTCCTGGGACTTCCTTAGAAGCTTCACACATTAAAAGTGGCTGTGAAGAGAGATCTGGTTAGTAGTCAAGTAACAAAAGATCTGAAAACAGAGTCAAGAACATAGATTAGAATGAGAATAAATAAGTAGAAGAGAAGGTCTTCATTAATCTGATGGAGAATACTTATCTTGTCTTCTAAGAGGTATAGATCATTCTCTACTTGCCCTGAGTGGTTTACATGGAAACAGCATTTTTTTGCCAATAATTGCACAAGCTCCTCCCTGTTGTGCTGTCAGGGCATCCAGGATAGGGTGGTTTTGAAATAGAACAGAGATTAGACTGTTGACTTCTATCTGAAGTGCTCCCAATGCTTGCATAGTGATATTGAACTCTTGTCCTAGTACCATGGAGAGATTCAAAACTGCCTTTTCAGTCTCATGAGTTCCAAAATGCTAGGAAAAGAATCCCGAGCACCAAAAAGAATATAGAATTGTGATATATAAGTGGGTTTTTTTAAAAAAAATAATATTGCATCTAGTACATTTGTGTGGTACCACTTTATGAATGAAAGAGGCCAAGTTTGGAGCATGGCTGGCATTTAAAGTGGAGTGTCTGGTAACGGAGGGTGTCAGATAATCAAATCCCTAGTATCCTCACCATCTAGGTGGAAACCACTTGTATACTTTATCACCACACAAGATAAAAAGACTAGTGTAATTTACAGATAGGGTCAGGTTGTAACCTATGACCTCCTAGTCTGGAGTTTGCTGTGCCTTTTCTTCCTCATTGGCATTTCCACATCTCCAGTTTCCATGTATCCCTTCAAGTATGTGGGAACAGAACAGGTTGCAAAATATTCGATATAAAAAGCCTTTGGTTCAGTTCTGGCAGTTACAGCCCTTGGTTTTGTCACCTAACCAAGCCAGTCCAAAGTTTTGGTCTGTCTATATATAATCTTTAGTGTCTGGCAACTTAAGAAGGGAAGCAAGTGAGCTACCCAAAGTTGCAGAGGTGTGGCTTGTGAGCTGTTCATAACATTTGGTGATTTGACAAGCATTGACATTATGAGGGTTAGCATCAGCATCATCTAAGAGGTGCAAGAATGCCATCTGTGTGATAAGACCATAAGGTTTGATTGCAATATTGCCCTAATATGTCACCCAGAAAAGAAAAAAAATCTTTCTAGTGACTTTACCTGAGCAGAAGACAGTTCTTGAGATTCAACAGAGGTTTTTCTGTATCTAGTTGACTCACCAACAGGAGAAGTAACATGATATTTTCCCCTGGCTTTGGATGCCACATCTTGTCATACATCCATTTTCTGGACTTGTTCCACCAGGCACACACATTGGCAGAAATAAAAATGAGTTCAGATTACTTTGCATGATCTATGTTGGCATAACCAACAATTAGATTGATTAGTTAGTGTACCTAGGGTTTGAAATACTGATGTGAAGGGATGCTGGGTCTGTGCCTGACCTGCTGGAAAAACAGTAAGAGTTAGTAAGAGGTCATAGTTTGAATGAAGAGCCATAGCAAAGGATTAAAAGGGAGATTGGGATAGGTTGAGGCAGTCTCCAATCAGCTTCCAATGTGCAATCCTCAAAGGGGGAGGCTTAAAAGAAGAAGTATGTAAAAAGACTCTTTTTTGTAGGGCAGTAAAAATGGGGAAAAAACAAGAAAAAGGAGTTGTTAGATGAAAAATGGGGTCTCTTGATCTGTAATCTCGGGAAAAAGCTATCTACTTCATAAAGACATCTGCTTCATGGGCCTCAAAACTGGCCCTGGAAATCCTTACTTTCAGGTCACCTGTAGGCATGGTCCTCCAATGATCTCGGTGCAGTTTAGCATGGCTCACATAAATCTAGGAAGATTTTTTTCTTTTATTTTGATGGTGGTGTAGGTGGTTAACAGTATTTCATAAGGGCCTTCCCAGTAAGATGACAGCACGTGTTTTCTTCTAAAAGCTTGGATGTATACAAGACCTCTTGGTCAAAAAAAAAAAAAAAAAAAGGGCAAATCTTGTCATTTGGCAGAGGCCATGCTCCTTTCACCTGTCAATGATATGCTCCAAGCATATTAGTTAGAATCTGTATGTAGCTAGTCATGGTACCAAATTGTTCACTTAAATACCCATAGTGTTCATCCAACCCAGAAAATAGAAGGTTTAGAGGTACCAGTAGGCATGGGGTGACTGAACAGTGTTTCAAAAGGGGTTAATCCATGTCTCCCTTATTTGGAGTTTAAAGGCCAAAGGTAATGCTTCTGCCCATTTAAGTCCAATGTCTTGACGGACTTTCCCCAAAGTCCTTTTTATTTCTAGATTTTTACATTCCACTTATCCTGAGGATTGGGGATAATTTGGAGTATGAAAGTACCCCAGAGCCTTTGCAAGCAAGTAGTTTATTTCTGCTGTGAAATGAGTCCCTTGCTCTGATTTAATCCATAAAGTAATACCAAAATGAGGAATACTATCAGTTACTAATTTCTCTGATACACTTGTAGTATCAGCATGCCTAGTTGGATAGCATTTGGTTTATCCACTGAATATGCAAACAATAACCAAACAGTAAGGAAAGTCTAAAGCTGGAGGTAAATCTATAAAATCAATTTGGAGTGATCCAAGGAGCAGTCTGGGCCTTTGGGGGGCTTCCTCGAGAGTGTTGGTTTCTTCCAGAGATTTGGTAAGAGTTACAAATAGTGCACTGGGAAATAACTTGGTCAGAGATTTTGTGGATCCCAGGGCACCCAGGGCCATACCAATTATTTTTTTAATTCCTTAATTATCCCCCATTTGCACACATGTCCCATCTGATAGAAGATAAGTGCAAGCCAAAAAGTTAAAAGAAAAGGGGCCCCGGGGAGTCTATTTGGCCCCATATATTATACAATCCATCTGATAATTGTTTGGCACCATTTTGTGGATACACAAAATCCTATCATTTTTGGATTGTGGAGCACTAGCTTGATGATCAATAATATCAGACAAAGATAAGAACTGGGTAATAAATTGAGTGGAAAAAGGATAGGGAGGGCCATTTTTATCTGTATATGTAGCAGCCCTGTCTGTTCTACCATTTTCTATGGATACAGTATCCATTTCCTTAGTGCAGGCTGGGACGGAATAGCAGTCTTAGAAGGAAGGTGAATAGTTTGTAGTAGGGAAGCAATTATAGGCCCATTGGCAATAGAGGCGTCAGCAGAAGTTAAGAAATTATGAGATTTCCAAATTGTGCCAATAGCATGACAGACTCCAAAGGGATATTTGGAGTCTGTGTAAGTAGTGGCAGCTTCTCCTTTTGCCAATGTGCAAGCCCTAGTGTGGGCTATGACAAAATTCACTTAAGGCATCTTGGGATTAGCTTTTGAGTGCCCTGAGATATTTTATGTCCTAGGTAAGTGACAGTTGTCTGTACCCACTGGAGTTTAGACTAGAGGCTTTATGGCCTCATTCAGTTAGAGTCTTTAAAAGAATGTGGGAGTCTAAGTACACTGTTTACAGAGCAAAAGATCATCAATGTACTGACCATACTGAACAAGAGTGCTTATAGAGTCTAAATCAGCTTTGAGAATTTGAGAGAATATTAAAGGAGACTCACAGTATCTGAGGTATTTGGGTCCATGTTAACTGTCTCCCTCTGAAGGTGAATATAAGGAGAAATTATGAATCAGGGTGCAACAGAATCCAAAAGATAGTTGAACAGAGGTCAATTACTGTATTATTAAAGTCACATGAACTAAAACTCATTTTAGTTAATTTCTATCTTCTTTATAAAATATTTAAGTGCTTACTTGTTACAGCAAACCGAACTGGGAAACAAACCGAGAGCCACACGAGAATACTGCAAAACAGGCTTTTATTATGCCGGCGGGCTCAGGGGGTCTGGTCTCCAAATTCGGAGCAAAATGAGTCTAAGCATGGTGGCTTTTATATGTTACAGAAACAAATGGTTACAAAGTCTGTACAAGCTCGAGGTCTAGTCACTGTGTTACTCTATAGTCACAAGCTTGAGGTCTAGTCACATGTTACTCTATAGTTACAAACTCATGCTATTTTGCAGCTATGCACGAGATCGAAATCTAGTCAAAGGTGACTCTTTAGTTGTATGCAGTTAAGCCACTACTAGGAACGGAGTGGAAAAATTCTCCCTTACATATTCTCTTAAGCTAATTAATAGAGCTCTTTCATATATTTTGGTAGTAAAATATCACATACACATGACACATATATGAGGATAGACATGTAGACATACAGACAGAAGCATATCTAATAGCCCTTATAAAGAATTTTTATTTGCCAGCTCTTAAATATTATTTTCTTTTAATCAGACTATCAATCTTTTAATTACCTGTTTTATTGTTTTAAGCAATTACTAGATAGGCAAAAATTTTGCCTTTAGTAAAATTTTGCCATTTCTGTAAGCATTTGCTTCCTCCAGGCCCTAATACTTAAACACGTACATTTAGGCATAGTAGAGTACTCATTTCTTCAGAAATTAAGGATCCTATTTTTACCTTGAATCTTGGCGCTGGTGCTCAGATCTCCATGATGAACTTAGGGAATGATTTTTCCTTACCCAAGCACACAAGAAAAAGGAACAAAGGGACAGAACACAGAAATCTCTGTGAATTCCTGAAAGCTGGAGTTTGCATCCCTTATAGTATTGCTGTTTACTATTAGTTTCTGCCTGACCCAGTGAGATATTTCAGGCCTCTAACTGGATCTAAGCTAGTTAATTACTGGATCCAATCTGAACCCAGAACCAGTTTAGTTTCTGTCATGACTTCTGAACCAAGTTAGGATTTTAAAAATTGCTCAAACTCAGAGAGCTCAAAACACAAATCTGTGGCATTTTTGGACTCTGAGAAAGAACTTCCCCACGGGCCCCATTTGCAGGTAGAGAGCATTGAACACAAGGGGTCCAGTCCTCACTTGGACTCTCTGTGCTTCTGGGGGTCTCTGGGTGCTCTATTTCAGAACCCATTTCTGACAAATTAAATTTAACTGAGTTTAATTGAGCAAAGCGTGAGTCACGAACTGGGCAGCTGAACCAGAACAGGTTCAGAGAGACTCCAACACTGCCGCGTGGTTGAAGAAGGTTCATGGACGGAAAAGAGAAAGTGACATACTGAAACCGGAAGTAAGGTATGGAGACAATGATCTTTACTGTCTGTTCAACAAGAGCTCACAGAGAGAGGAAAACTGGGAGTCTGAATGGTAAGTTACAGTATCTTTCTGTGTTGTCAGCCAGAGTCTCACTTCTCACTGCAGCTTTCAGAAGAGCAGAGCAGCTTTGAAGATCCTGCCAGCTATGCCAAGCTATGGAAAGAAAACTTCCCCTTTCCTCTGAAACATCAACTCACAATTAAGGCAGAGTAATAAGAGAAAGACGTTTATTTACTGTGCACATGGAGAGAATTAAAGATTGATTACCCAGTATCTCAATGGGCTCCAGAAACTTATATACCCTCCTTTTGGAGGGGAAGTGGAGGTGAGGAATATAGGTAATTCTATTTACATGCAATATAATGGTTGCTAAGGAAGATGAATGGATGGGGGAAACAGATTAACTTGTAAATAATTCTCTTTGCAACTTAAATTAACCTTGAGAGACAGGTATTATATTCAAAATGATTTGGGCCAGGTCTGGTTGTATTTTTGATCTTCCTTCCTGCAATATAGTGACATGGGAAGGGAAAGGAATGGAAAGGGGAGGGGAGGGGAGGGGAGGGAAGACAATTGTTCTTTTCATGGGTCCATCTGGTTTATGCAGATAGAGGAAAAGCCCCTTCCATTCCTGTTGATTTCTAATTTCTAATCCCTCTAATTCAAAAAATTCTTTATACCAAGAAGTTATATTTTGGGGTAAAATTTTCTGAGCTCCTTCAGTGCACAAATGAATTATTTTAGACATTTTAAAGAACCCCATTTTTGTATTGCTGCATATGACCATCCCAAATTAGGTGGATTCACTTTCCTAGATACTTATAAGGGTATGCATCATTAGCGTTATACATAAATCCAGCTGGTGTTTCTAGAAAGAACATTCAGATTTTGTAGCTTTATTTCTATAATATAGAAACTTTTCAAAAGTGATCCAGGCCAGGAATGGGTTTATGGTTAAAATTTGACATGTTTCAGGCTATCTATAGCAGAGTGCTCAAGATATAGGTAACCAGACCCTCATACCCATCCAGAAGAGGACAAAGGGATACACTTTTCGGTTAGGAACTAACAGGAATTGATCACAAAATGAAAACTGAAGTCTGAATTTTCAAGCAATAGAAAACAGCTGCAATCTTAAAATTGTGCTATGTAAAATGAGACCACCTGTGCCACACTGCCAATCCTTTGACCTGAACCTCCCATCCTGAAACAAAGGTGGAAAAACCTTATCGAAACCTTCTATCCTGAAGTAGAGGCAGAAAATTCTTGACCTTAATCCTCTGCTGTGAAACAGAGGTGGAGGAAAGACAGTTCTCTGCAGAGCTCTTTACCTAAATCTCCTGTGCAAAGAGAGATCCTGAAGCCTTCACTCCTGAAGGATAGGTTTTAAAAAACAGCTCAGATAAAGTCTAGACCTTCAACCGAAGAAGGAGAGGTCTGAATTCAGGAAAACTCCCTGAAAACACCTGATGGGACTTCTGAAGACACAGTTTGTGGTGGTACCAAGTACCACTTTTGATGAGAAATACCAGGTGGTCAGGAGGAGTCATTCTGAATCTTGCCAACTTATGCTGGATATATTGACCTAAAAGGAAGAAGCAGAGGAAAACTTAATATAAGTAGAGAGTTTATTTGGGCCAAGTTTGAGGATTACAACCCAGGAGCATAGATTCAAGTTGCCCTGAATATACACTCCAATTAGCAGCAGTTACAAGTGGGGTTTTAAAGGAAAAGAAGAGACCGTTCCTGAATTGTTTACCAAAAGTGACATAAGCTATTCATTGTCTATACATAGTTCTTTGTACCACACATTCCGGGAACATGAAGATAATGGGTGAAGCAGCTAGTTAGGAACCAAATGACTTTATGTAATAGCAACCAGGCATGGGGGTGGTGGTGGGGGTTGAGTAGAGGAATGACTAAAGTCACATACGTAGGTATCTCTGGGCCTGATAAATTTTCATACTTCACTGCTCTGTGCTATTCTTTTCTCAAAATGTATATAAACCCCTTAGAAAACTAGATAGGCCTTTTGTCAGCACTATGGCCTAGAAATGTCTTTCTTGGGTACCTTGGAGCCATATCTTTGAAATGTAAACATAAAGGGCAATAGAATCCCCATCTCCCAGTTTCTGTGGGAGGGTAGAAGCCTAGCTTTGGAGGGCACCTTGCTCCAAATCTCAAAACCACCTGGTGTCACAAAGTATGAGAAGTTTGTTTTTCCTCTGGATAAAACCAATTAGCTAACACAGATGGTCACCACAATTACCTGTTAAAGTTAGAATGAATTATGTGTTACAAATGCTATCAAGTTCTCTTACTTGAGGATTAGTTGTTACTTATCTTAGAAAGCACATGTATGTAATGGGTTGTATCTGTTTGTTTAAAAGGTTAAGATTTCATTCTGTCTTTGCAATCTCTTAGTGGATTATCTGTAATGTGAAGAAAATTAGAAATAGTTTACCCCAAAGTATGGCATTTTGACTTACTGGATTGACTGAAAAAGCCTCAAGGTCTTTCTGACCTTCCCCCACTCCCACCATTAGCTCTGTCCAAATCTTTGAAGTTTCCTTTTCTACCTGAGATCTAGACCCACCTAGAAAAACAAGTGTCTTTCCTTCCCCTCCCTGTTACCTCAATGTCTATTGCAGAAAGGAAGCTCAAGAATGCAACCTGACCTGCCCAATCCATTTAAAAAATATCGCCTCTCAGGTTAATATAATTTGCAAAGAGAATCATTTACAAGTCAATTTGTTTCTCCCATCCATTCATTCTCCTCAATATCTATTTAAACTCCTCATATTCCTTGTTGCCCCTCAACAGAATTCCTCTTTCACCCTCTCATAACCAATTGTACCAGAAAGGTATAAAAGCTCCAGAAACCCCACTGGGGAGTTGTATTCTTATTATCTGGGGGTTCCCACATATACGTCTTAAATAAATTTGATAGCTTTCCTTTCTCTCTCTCTCTCTTTTTTTTTTTTTTTTTTTTTGAGCCAGTGTCTAGCTCTGTCACCCTGACTAGAGTGCAGTGGTGTCATCATAGCTCAATGCAACCTCAAACTCCTGAGCTCAAGTGATCCTCCTGCCTCAGTCTCCCACGTTGTGGGGATTATAGGCATGCAGCACTATGCCCAGCTGATTATTATTATTATTAAAATTTTGTAGAGACAAGGTCTTACTTTGTTCAGGCTGGTCTTGAACTCCTGGCCTCAAGCAATCCTCCTGCCTTGGCCTCCCAAAGTGGTAGGATTACAGGTGTAATTCATCATAACCAGCAGCTTTTCTCTTATTAGTCTGCTTTATTATCAGGTGATTTTTCAGCAAACTTGAGGGAGAAGGAGAAGTTTTGTATTTGTCCCCACAGAGGCATATTACATTCTGTTTTAGTGCTTATTCCATAATAGAAGTGGTTTTATTCTCTGCTACCTTTGCGCAGAAGATTTATGGGCTGGAAGAAGATTTTGTTTTTTATTATATTTCCCCAACACTGGTTCCCCAGCAATCTTTCTCCTATACCAGTTGATGCCAGACTGGTCACTTTCCAGTATAACCACTAATAAATACTTAGTGTTTTCACTAACTATTTCTGTCTGAAATCGCTCAAAATGTACTATTAAAAGATTCCACTTTCTCTACTACATTTCATTGTTCTTGCCCTGTCATCTTCCTGCTACTAGAAAACTTGTGCAAATATAGGGTCCCTGGGAGGTTCTGCTTTCAGTAGGAATATGTTTAGCAAATGCCATCTATGAAATTCCATCTTCTTTACACTCCCGAGTTAGAAGGTATTTTTAAGCTTTCTTAATTTTAGATATTAAAAGAAATACCTTTGAAGTTCTATGATCATTGCCTTACAGAGATTTCAATTTTAAGGGGTAAATGTTAATTGCTAATCATGGGTTGAATTTTAACTAAGATTGCTGACCTTTACTCTATTAATATTAATATTGATAGGATCAATTTAGCTTATTAACAATGGAAAGAAGGTACAGACATTGCAAACAAGAGTCACAGTCAATAGAATATGGATTTACAGAAATCAAGGGTAATCTCAGCCATAGCTCTTTTTAGCTCCTAAAAGGCTTCCTTGTAAACAGACTAGCAGTTGTACTTTTCAGACAAAATATGCACAGAAAAATGTCTATTAAAATAGATTCTAAAGATGTTATTACTGACACCTAGTCATAGAAAATATATTACACAGTGACTGTTAGAGCCTAAGAAGGAATGGGATAGTTAACTTGAACCAAAGGAGCTCATTGCAGCACTTGAAAAAGTATTTGAAGGTCATTTGCACATAAATGAAGAGTTCATTTCTCCACTACTGCCTATTAAAGTTTTAAAACATGCAGCCATCGGGGAATGGGAGTCTGCTTATGCCCTTGGACAGTTTGTTAGAGCCAGTAGTCCATCTTAGTTTCCATGTGATGGTCATTAAATTCAGGTCAAGTAGAAGGATATTCTGTATGTCTGTGATTACTGCATTGAGATCATCAGCTTGGAGAAAACAAGTAGTTGTCTGTATTAAATACCTCAGCCAAGCACAAAACCAATCTTTTTCAAAATCTTAAAAAGCACCAATCAGCCCTTTCACGTATTTAGCTTTAAAAAGCATGGTTATTCATTTAGATTAAATTTAATGGGTATTTTATTACATGTCTACCATATGCCTTTATGAAGTGCTTTGAATACTATAGAGGAAGTAGAAGATATTGTTTCTGTCCTTTAAAAACCTTAATATTCAAACAGAATTGGAATAAACTGGGCATAAGTCTAGAAATAATTTTCCAAATAGTCTTGGTATATAAAGCAGTGATTTACATTATCTCCTCTAGGTGGGGCCAGCTTTACATGGCACATATTTACAAAATGGCTTTCCTTTTCTTCCCTCTGTTGTCCCAAGTAATTGCTCATCTATAATATTTGATGATTCTTTGATGAGTATTTACCTCCTTTATGTAAAATGTAGGTCACATTGTCACCTCCAAAGCATAAGCTGAAGTTGATGATAGTATTAATACCTGAGAGGGAAAAAAAAGTACAAGACAGAAGCAAGAAATGTCCACTCCTGCTGCTATTGCTTTGTTTATTAAAGAAAAGGGAGGCAGTGGAGATGGAGATGAATTCGTCAAATTTAGGAAAATATTGTATAAAATGTTTCAAGAGTAAATAATGGCTCTCAATTGGCCCTACCATTTTCCCTTTCTAGGTCATGCTTGCCTCCCCTGGATACCATGTAGCCAAAAAAAAAAAAAAAAGAAAAAGAAAAATGGGGAGGTGGTCCTGTTTCTAATATCCAAAACTATCCTGAACAAAAAGAACAAAACTGGAGGCCTCACATTACTTGACTTCAAATTATATTACAAAGCTATAATAACCCAAACAGAGGCACTGACATAAAAACAGACACATAGACCAATGGAGAATAGAAAACCTAAAAATAAATCCATGCATTTTCAGTTAGCTCATTTTCAATAAATGTGCAAAGAACATACCTTGGGGAAAGAACAGTCTCTTCAGCCAATGGTGCTGGGAAAACAGGATATCCATGTGCAGAAGAATAAAACTAGACTCTTATCTCTCACAATATACAAAAATTGAATCAAAATAAATTAAAAACTTAAAGTTAAGACCTGGAAACCTAGAACTTCTAGAAGAAAACATTGGAGAAACAGTTTAAGACATTGCTATGAAAAAGATTTCTTGAGTAAGACTTCAAAAACACAGGCAACCAAAGCAAAAGTGGATGAATGGGATCATATCAAGCTAAAAAGCTTCTACAGAGCAAAGAAAACAATCAACAAACTGAAGATACAACCCACAAAATGGAAGAAATTATTTACAAACTATTCAACTGACAAGGGATAACACTCAGAATATATAAGAAACTCAAGCACTGAATAACAAAAGAATACAAAATCAAATTTAAAAACGGGCAGAAGATCTGAAGGGCATTTCTCAAAAGAAGACATACAAATGGCCAACAGGTGTGTGAAAAAATGCCCAACATCACTAGCATAAGGGAAATGTAAATCAAAACCATAATGATGTGTAGCTTGCAAAAATTTTCTCCCATTCTGTGAGTTGTCTGTTTGCTCTCTTAACAGTTTCTTTGGCTGTGCAGAGCCTTTTAATTTGATCAGGTCCCATTTGTTTATTTTTGTTGCTGCTGTGATTG
>VBSM01000361.1:23284440-23302990 GCA_008086735.1 Cheirogaleus medius
ATGGGCAATATACATAACCGTAATATTTGTACCCCCATTATATGCTGAAAAAAATATAGAAAGACTATCCTGGAAAGAAGAAAACCATAATGAGCTATCATCTCACCCCAATTAAATGGCTTTTTTAAAGAAAGACAAAAAATAAGACATGGTGGTAAGGATTTGTAGGAAGGGGAACACTTGAGCTGGTCATGGTGGCTCATGCCTGAAATCCTAGCATTCTAAGAGGCTGAGGCAGGAGGATCACTTGAGCCCAGGAGTTTGAGGCTGCAGTGAGCTATGATGATACCACTGCACTGTAGCCTGGGTGACAGAGTGAGACTCTGTTTCAAAAAAACGAAAGAAAGAAAGAAAGAAAGAAAGAAAGAAAGAAGATAAAAGAAAGGAATTCTTGAATACTGTTGGTGATAATGTAAATTAGTATAGCTGCTATGGAAAATATTATGGATAGTTCTCAAAAAACTGAAAACAGAACTATCAGATGATCCAGTAATCCCACTGCTGGTATATATTCAAAAGAAAGGAAATCAGTATATAAAAGAGATATCTGCACTCCCATGTTTATTGCAGCACTATTCACAATAGCTAAGATATAGAATCGACTTAAGTGTCTATCAACAAATGAGTGGATAAAGAAAATGTGGTATATATACATAGTGGAATACTATTAAATGATATAAAAGAATAAAACTCTGTCATTTGCAACAGCATGGGTAGAACTAGAGAACATTATGTTATAATGTCAAGTCAGGCACAGAAAGACAAGTATTGCATGTTCTTATTTATATGTGTGAATTAGAAAAAATTGATCTCATGGAAGTAGAGAGTAGAATTATAGTTACCATCAGAGGCTAGGAAGGGCAGTGGGGTAAGGGAGGATAAAGATAAATATAATTAAATTTTAGAAATAAGATCTAGTGTTTGGTACCATAATAGGGTGACTATAGTTAACAATAATTATATTTCAAAATAGCTTGAGGAATGACTTTGGAATGTTCCCAACACAAAATAAATGATAAATGTTTTAGGTGATAGATATACCAATTATCCTAATTTGATCATTACACCTTATATGCATGTATCAAAATATTACATGTATTTGTACTTCATAGATATATACAACTACTATGTACTCATAATTTTTTTTAAATGCCCCCTCCTTTTTTTTAGCCAAACTATGTCTCCTGTCATTTATTCAGGGATCTGAAAGGGGAGTAAATGGGTCTTGACACTCACTTGTTAGAGTGTGCATTAAATATGTGCTAAACAAAGAATAACAGCAAATATAAAAGGAAAATTGCACTGGAATATTTAAACAGTCAAGAAAGACTTTATTCAAGATTATTGCAATAGAGGAGAAAGACTGAACTCATCTCTGCTGAAACAAAAGGCAGGAGATTTTTAACTGCTGGGATGAGCTAATGGAAAATAATTGGGAGACTTTAGGGGGAAGTTGGTGAATGTGATTTGACCATCTGTGTTTGCTAATTGTCTCTTATTGAAGTTAGATTCTACTCTTCCAGAAAGATTGAGAGACAGAGATGCTATTTCCCTAAATGATTACATTTCAAAGCAATGGCTCTCAGGTCCTTGAGAAAGACATTTTAGGGTTGTAGAAGATTTACATCTCAAAGGGGCAGAGAAAGAAATGTAAATTTTCTAAAGTAAATGTCCTAAAAAAAAAGGGAGGCCAGGCGCTTATAGTCAGGAAGAAGCATGTCTAAAGTTTAGTGAAGCTGAGGGAAACATCAGGGTTGTCTTTGTCACATAGACAAATGTGAAATATGTTAAGATTTTTTTCTCTCTCTCCTACCTTCTTCTCTCTTTCTCTGCCTCCCTCCTTCTCTCCCCTGTCCCCCACAACACTCTCTCTCTTTCTTTCTGCCTCTTTCTCTCTTTTTACATCCTTATTTTTTTAAATATATAAAGCCAAATCTTAGGACATCTAGCACATTAATACATTAAACCATTTTTTTTAAAAAAACCTGTATAATATAATAATGGGCATTCAGACTAAATTACCAGATTAATCACAGGTCTGGCAATAATCAATTAGACTGTGATGAAATGTATTTACCACAACATTGAATATAATTGAATTTATCATTCATGAGATATTTGAGATGTTTTGTGGGATACAAATAAAATTACCATACATGCATAATTTTTAAATTTCCTAAACTATTTTTATTTACTTTATAGCATTGATGGTTTAGAATATGATGTGCAAGATAATTTTTTTATTTTGGTGACATATAATTTGTGCTAATGTTATAGAAATAGGCCTGTTTTTCTGAATGTCATATAGAAAATTCAACTTTTTTTGTTACTGTTAATTTAAAAGACTAAAATAATTTTTAAAGTATGGAAATGTAATTGAGATTCCAAATAAGATTTAATATCAAAACAATATTTCAATAAATTATATTACGAGATATTCATCAAATACTTTGATTATAATTCATTTTATTGTTTGACTTGCGTATTCAAATTCGGGTGCACATTTAGAAAGAACACGACTTCTACATTTAGAATGGTTTCCTCCTTCTACTGATCTTCATAATTGGAACATGTAAAAACCCATAATCAGCCAGGACCCAGAGGGTTATTATACTCTAATTTCTGGGGCTGGCAAGCTGACTGAAAATGGTTTTCTATTGGTTCTTACAGGACCAGTACAAGGTTATTTATTGGCTATTAGTAAAGTTTTAACCAGGAAGAATCCAAATAGAGAAATACTGTGGTCAAAACTCAGATAAAATTTTTTTATTGAAAAGGCTGAAAAAAACAAAGAAAGGATAGATTGACAGTGGCGGATAATGTAACAGAAGTAATGGCCTGAAAAAGGGTAAAATGTTTTATGAGTTGTCTCTTTAACCACCCCCCAACTCTTTTTGGGAATTAAAGCCTGAATCCCTGCCTGAGGCCAGTAATCAGAGTGGTAGGGGAGTGTGTTTTGTTCTTTGTACCACAGGAAATGGCTCAACGGAATTGTCCAGGCAGGGGTCCTGAGATTGTCTTCACTGGGCATGCTATAGTTAAACAGCAGTAGCCTGAAGATGAAAACTCCTTTTGAAAACTCTGTATTTTTGCTTATAGGTAAGACAATGCTACTTTAAGAGGAGAGTGTGCCATCCTCCTCATTTGCCAGCAAATTAATACACTCTTTCTTTTCCCTCAAATTTCCTGTCCTTATTCTTTGTTTGGCCACAGGGACAATGACTGAACTTTTGATAAGAATTAAAAAAACAAAACAAAACATTAGGCTATAAAGTAAACATAGGTGCAGGTCTAACAAGGCCCAAGTTTAGTGGGCCAGTGTTCAATTCTGTAATCTAGTTGACAGGACTATGCATGTCAGCTGTCATCTGGGTTTTACCTAATTCTTAAAATTGTCAGTGCCTTGGGCCAATGCTAAGAGTGATATAATACAGCTATCTTCTTTCAAAAATGACATCAGGGAAGACTCTGATACTTTTGCTTCCCAATTTTGTCTTTCAGTTGAGTATTTGGGGATTGATATAATATGATGTATAAAAAGAACACAACCTTTAGATATTGACTGCCTGAGTTTGAATTTTATCCCTACTACTTACTACTTGTCATCATCCATTAAGTCACCAGAGTTAAAATCTGTACTGCACCATGGATGCGGATGCCTTAGTATTTTGTGAATTTCACTTAGGCAAGTGACCTGAACAAGTTACTTAACCTCATCGCTAGAAATGAAGATAAAAGCAGCCACAGGACAGGGTTTGCATGAAGATTAAACAAAGGAATAACTGTAAAAGGATGCTAGATTGGAAATTTCAACTGAGGTACCAAGAGAGAAAAGAGATGCTAAAGTGATTTATAAAATAGAGCATTCTGTAAAAATTTCAAAGTCAGCTAAATGATGACATGTTTTTGGTATAAAGTGTTCAAATTTTTAGAGATTAGGATATTTATAAGCAGAATTTCCTTGAAAACAGTAGCTGCTGTCATTTATCTACCCTTTGCTACCATTTCAAGGCATAAGAGTGTGGATGTCCCCACATTTCTCTCAGATCAGAGGAAAAGGCTTCAGTTACATCACTGAGAGAGCTTGATAAGTGTTCTCTGACTTGAGGGATGCAGTAGGTATCTTATTCATACCCTAGATATCTGGTGAATTTTAGTGGCAGAGTGAAGTCACATTGAGCTCCCTGGCTTTGCCCTGCATTCTTGCACTTCTAAAGCTTGTTTTAGAAACAAATGCATGAATGTTTTCTGTGGACCAGATGTGGACTGAATGTGTGCTGTGAGATGTGACCAAATGGGCTGTTTGGAGGGCCATCAAGCCTTAACATGAGCAAAGCCGAATACGGACCATAGGATTTCCAGGAGCTGAGGACAGAGGAAGTGACCTTATAGAGTCCATTCTTAAGGAAACCAGGGGACTTTGAGAGAGTGATCCATAGAAGCCCTACGGGAGAAGGTTCAGTTGTGGGATGCTCCCAGGCACAGAGTGCAGGGCATTTTATGAGACTCCTATTCATGTAACAACATTGTTGCCCTCCTTACCTTTCTATACCATCTCCCTCCCCTATCAAGTTAGAAAATTTGATTATTAAATGGAAGGGGGAATTTTTATTTACTGAACTGGGAATGTATTTATTATGTAAAGAGATGGCAGGACTTCCTATTACCAATGATAGAAAACTCATAGGGCCTACCCAAGATTTTTTCCAGAGAAGAGGAACAAATTACCCCCATTGAGCACATTTCATGGAGTAAGGAAATAAAAAATAAGGTTGCATTCTTATTAAATCCCAGGATTCAAGATTGCTCAATAGACATCTTACAAATTTAAAGTAGTTAGAACTGTGACTGGTATATAATAAGCATTCAAGAGATGTGAGGGCTGTTTTGGTTAGATTATTTTGTTTTGTCTTGTTTTAATGATTCTATGTAGTGACTTCTATCTGAACCTCTAAGATTAACCATGCCTGGGAATTTGTTTCAACTTCTGCATTAAAGGCAAAAAAAGTTTCTTTGGCAATTCCAAGTGTTGTATCCCTTATAAAGGTCTTCATATTTGGTTTTCTGCCTACTTTGCCTTGGGTACTTTGTGAATTACACCTGGGCAATTAAAAAAATACTCAAGGCCTTTATGGGTCTTGTAAATATTCTGGCCTTGATTATCTATCTGAAGTTTTGAAATATCATTTTGCTTAAATCTTTTGTATCACTGTGGTTTCTCTCTGCCAGACTAGTTTCTGATTCCTGGTAGACTTTAATGTTGAGTATTTATATATTTCTGGGTTTCTTACTGATTTATCCTTATCTTTTTTCAACTCCTATACGTGTTAAGCATCTGGCCCGTGGACTAGGTCGCACTTCAGTGGCCTTCTTTTGTTCCCACACTCTATCCCAGGTGCTAATAGCTGCAGCCATTCTGAGCAACCACTTTAATTGTACAGTTGTGTGGAATTCCTCCTCCATTCAGAAATTTTTCATTATCTAATAAAGTGACATCTTTTGAGCCTCTTTTCATGTCACAGAAAGCCAATTCTGGCACAGGTGAATATGTTGTTGAAAGTGCAAAGGGGTCTTGGTCTAGATCCAGTATACTTGTTGCACAAAAGTCCAATTATTGAGACAACAAAGATTGCCAAGGAAGAAAAGAACTTTTAATATGAAAGACATCTTGTTGGGAGAACAGGAGAAGCTGCCTCAAATTTGTCTCTCAGACTAACAAAGATCATGGGCTTCTAAAGGAGCATCCACATGCCTTGGGTTAGTTGTGGTGTATCTCACAAGGGGCTGTGTATATTGGGGGCAGGTTGTGGGGATGGTTAATCTTGGTGTCAGGAAATCTGCCCTGGGGCCTACAGAATCTCAGCTCCTTTGTCTTGCAGAAAATCCACCATTTCAGGGAAAGAACTCAAAAGGTCAAGTAGTTAGTTAAGGAAAAGGGTTATAAAAAGAAAATAGGGGACATTGAAATTTGTTCATAGAGCTGGTTACAAATATGACATATTCCTGCACACTTTTCTGCATGTGAACCTCCGTATTGTTCTACACTGTGGCTGTCTTAGTCCATTTAGTGCTGCTATAACAGAATACCTGAGGTTAGGTGACTTATAAAGAAAAGACGTCTATTTGGCTGACAACTCTGGTGGCTGAAAAGTTTAAGAGCATCGCTTGGCTCCTGGTGAAGGATGAGTGCTGCTTCACAACATGGTGGGGAAGTGGAGTGGGCTTGTGCGAAGAGATATGCAAGAGAGGTTGGGCTTGGTTTATAACAACAGGGAAACTAATCCATTCCCAGGAGAGTGAGAACTTACTCCCTCAAGACAACATCAACCTATTCATGAGAGTGGTGCTGCCATGATCCAAACACCTTCCACTAGACCCCAACACTGCCACATTGGGAATAATTTCAGCATGAGTTTCAGAAAGGACACACTCAAACCATAGCAGTGGCTATGCTTATCTTTCCACACATATAACCAAAAAACCTGACAGTAGAAAGAAAATTCCTTGGATTACTAGTAGAAATTCAGCTATAACTTACTTTTTATTTCATCTTTGAGAATTGAATATGGCAATAGGAAGGGAGAAGGGAATGAGAATTAGAGGCACAAAACATATAAATTGTAGTCTTGACTTTCAATGGAAACATGGAGCATAATAAAACTCTTCTTCTTCCATCAGAAAGAAGATAAGATACATGTTCTTTCCCCCTGTGTGAATTGCTTTACAGCTATTGCACTGAAAACAGAGTTTAGAGCACACACGCACATTAATAATCAAAGTGTACATGTCTCTTGCTCCAAAGGAATGGTTTTAATAAAATGAAATGGGGAAAACATGGCTATGATATATGCTGAGGTAATTATTGCTAACTTGAGTCATACATATTTATATTGTGTCTGGATAGTGATTCTCTTTGGGTCAGTTGTTTTCTGAGCCTGTTTATTTTATTCATGTTGACAGGAGTAGCTGCTGACAAACTGCATGTGGATCTTATCATCAAATATTTACTCATTATTGAATTGATATAACACCTCTCCACTTAAGGGTTTACTGTGCCCCACATAAAACTTTTAAACTGTACAACTAACTTTTAGATAGGTACTTATGTAGGGAAATAGTAAAGCACAATTTGGAGCCTGGTGGAAAAGAGATGGGTAATGGAAAGACAAGGCTAGTACTTGATTATCTGTGACCTTGACCCAGCTGTGTTCTATAAGAAATAATAAAAGGGATGTTCAGGCCAAATGCACACTCTAATTTCATGACCAGGATTCACTGCCCAGAATTCTGTTTAAATTACTCAGGGAATGAGCCGGGGAAGTTAGAAGGAAATCTATTTCCTTACTGCCCCCCTCCTTTCCTTCACAAAGCAAGCTTTGAGGAGCCACCTCTCAATTGTTTCCTCACTGGTCCCTCCTAAATAGCCAAGAATTGAAGCGAGTGCCCAAATGTCCAGCTCAAAATGTACTTTCCTTAGTCTCATTATAAAAATAGCATGCTGAATAGTGGGGATGCAGACGGGAAAGGTAGATACAGATTTTTAAAAGATGTTTATCAGTTTATTATAAAGGATGGCAAAGGATAGAAATGAAGAGCTACATAGGTTGAGGTATGGGGTAGGGAGGCAGAGCTTTCATGCTCTCCCTGGGTGCACTACCCTCTAGGATCTTCCACATGTTCAGCTATCCTGGAAGCTCTCTAAACCCTGTCCTTGGGTTTTTATGGAAGCTTCAATATATAGTCACGATTTATTAAACTATTGGCCATTGATAATCAACTTAACCTTCAGCCCCTTTCCGCTCCCCAGAGGTTGTGAATTGGGGCTGAAATTCTCAATCCTTTACTCATGCCTTGGTCCTTCAGGTGAACAGCCCACATCCTGAAGCCACCTAGGGGCTGCCAGACATCAGTTAACTCATTAGCATACAAAAAGACATCACTTTGGACATGCTAAGTGTTTTAGGAGTTGTAAGCCAGGAAATGGGGTCAAAGGCCAAATATATTGATCACTACTTTCTTTGCTGATCCTATTAACTATGTGAGTTTCACCTACTTTCCTAGCACATCCTTTCTTTAATTGCATTTTGTCAAGTTGGCTGTTGCAACAAAATAAAGATGTTTTATCCTTAGTCTATGGATGTTAAATTAAGCTTTAGCAATTCTAAGCCACTCAGATACAGAATTTGGTCTTCAGAGGATCTAGGGAAAGGTTAGGTATTTGGTATCAGTACTTCCATATACTGTACTTGTTTAAATTTAGATTTCATTATATTTTAGTCCAATTGAAAAGCAATGGATCCCCATTGTCTATAGGACAATGTTTACCCTTCTAAACCTAGCATTTAGCTTCCCTTCTCTCAATTCCTAGAAAATATATCCTACTTGTTTTAAAAATCCCATTCTATTATAAGTGTTGCAAGCCAATTTTACTGATGAATACATGAATTTTATAGTAAGAAAAATAATTTTATTTGTCATGTTTTATTAGACATTATAGTTATTAATATTTATACCTATTAAAATCTTACACCTATTAAAATCTCCTACCACATTTTGGGGAGAATGACTGAAAAAATTGAAAGCACATGGTAGCTATTAATACACTTAATGATACCCTGACTTTAAATTGCCAGGTGAATCAATGCCTCTTTGAAAGTAAAGGGAAGAAGTAAGAGCTCAAAGGTGATCCTTGCAGGTAGATAGGAGTCCAATGGGTAAGTGAAAGTGGAAAGGGCATTTCAGGAGATACATGCAATAACATAGAAGCTGGAATATAACTGATTACCAGTGACAGAGCAATAGGAGATTTTGTGAAAAGATGTAGTTTAAATTTGAAAAAAAATGGCTTTAAAAGTTAATAGTGATTGAATATACTTAGGGAAAAAATTATTCTGGCTCTATAAATTAAACTAATGTTTCTTTCATACATTCCTACTAAATTGGGTCTAGAACAAAAATCTCCCATCATATTTCTGCCACTTTAGCTAGTAGTTACCACCAAGTGTATAAAGTTTTTTATATGTTTTGTTTATACCTTTTTTTTCATTAAAAATATATCCTGGAGAGACTTCCATGTGAATATTTTATAGATCTAATTCCAAGAATTGAAATTTCAGGATCAAATTTGGAATTTATTAAATTGACAAGTTGTTCTCCAAACAGTTTATTAATTACACTCCCACAATAAAACAATATATGAAGATCCCTGTTTCCTTATATCCTCATAAACACAATGTACTATCAAACTTTCTGATTGGCATTGCTTTGTAGTCTTAACTTGTATTTTTGTATCATGAATAAGGCTGAACATATTTTTATTTACTTAACAACCAGATTTATTTTTTATTCTTTGAACCATCTGTACATATATTTTATCCATTTTCTATTGTTTGCATTTTTGTTGTTAATGCTCTTTATATATTAAAACAATTACATCATGATTGAGATATGAGTTGCAAACATTTTTGAAATTTTAACTTTTTCTAACTTTATTTATGGTAGTTTTTTCCCAAGGTCATTTTTTTATCTTTATGTAATTAAAAATGTGGGGGTTTTTTTACAGCTTTATTGAGGCATTATTAACATCTTTCTGTAATCAAAATGTTTGGCTTTTTAAAAATAGCTTTATTGAGGTGTCATTGACCTAAAATAAACTGCACATTTTTAAAGTATTTGCTTTGATAAGTTTTAAAATATGACTATACCTGTAACACCATCACCTCAGTAAAGACAGTGAACATATTATTTAATTTTAAAATTTCCTTATGTTCCTTTGTAATCCCTTGGAAGTACTTTTTTACCAGCCTCTCGCAAACTCTGAGATGTTGTATTTTTATTTTTATTTAGTTAAAAATAGTTTTTAATTTCACTTTTGGGTTTTTTTTGTTTTTTTTTGAATTTGTTTTGTTTTGTTTTTGTTTTTGTTATTTGTTTCAGAGTATTACAGGGCATAAATGCTTTGGTCACAGAAATTGCCTTTGCACCACCCAAGTCAAAGCTACAAGCGAACCCCTCCCACAGACAACATGCACTGCACTCATTAGGTGTGAATTTCCCCATCCCCTCCTCCCCTCTCCCACCTGCCTGATCCCCAAGGAATGTTACTGCCATATGTGCACATATGTGTAGATCAATTAGTATCAGTTTATTGATAAGTACATGTGGTGTTTATTTTTCCATTCC
This sequence comes from Cheirogaleus medius, assembly GCA_008086735.1. Taxonomy (NCBI): domain Eukaryota; kingdom Metazoa; phylum Chordata; class Mammalia; order Primates; family Cheirogaleidae; genus Cheirogaleus; species Cheirogaleus medius. The sequence continues at coordinate 23,294,623 of VBSM01000361.1, forward strand.
TGTGATACTTCACTTAGAAGAATGGGCTCCAGCTCTATCAGGTTAATACAAGAGGTATTAGTTCACCATTTTTTATGGCTGAGTAGTACTCCATGGTATGTATATACCACATTTTATTAATCCACTCATGTATTGATGGGCACTTGGGTTGTATCCACATCTTTGCAACTGTGAATTGTGCTGCTATAAACATTCTAGTGCAGATGTTTTTTTATAGAATGTCTTTTTTTCCTCTGGGTAGATATCCAGTAGTGGGATTACTGGATCAAATGGTAATTCTACTTTTAGTTCTTTGAGGTATCTTCAAACTACTTTCCACAGAGGTTGTACTAGTTTGCAGTCCCACCAGCAGTGTATGAGTGTTCCTATCTCTTTGCATCCACACCAACTTTTATTGTTTTGGGACTTTTTAATAAAATCCATTCTCACTGGAGTTAAGTGATATTTCATTGTAATTTTGATTTGCATATCCCTAATTATTAGAGATGTTGAGCATTTTTTTCATGTTTCTTGGTGACTAGTGTATCTTCTTTTGAAAAGTTTCTGTTCATGTCATTTGCCCATTTTTTAATGGAAATTTCGCTTTCGAAGAAACTTGTCTACTTTGTTACACATTTCTCAGAGATCAATGTGTTTTGTTGCCTGATTGCGGTATCTAGAAAAACGTTCATTCTTACATCATGTCTAGTTTTCTAGATAGGAGGTCAGTTCCTCATTGTTTTAATTTGTGACCCTGTAAAATATAGAAATATTGGATAGAATCGATCTAACTTCATCATCTTGATTTTTCAGAATTTCTCTATTTAAACTTAATTTTTCTTTGTAGTATTTAGAAATAAATTGTCTATTACAAAAAATCTTGCTAGAATCATATCAGATTCACAGATTATCTTTGAAAGATTGGTATCTGTAGGATGTTGAGTCATTATACCTAAATCATAATAAATCTTTTCCTTTGAACAAATGTTCCTTTATATTCTTTAGTAATGTTTTAAATTTTCTTTATTTAATGTTCACATATCTTTTTCTTGAGGTTATTCCTAGATGTTTACAGTTGCTTTACTTTTGTAAATATTAATAAACTCTTTTTCTTCCATTAATTCTTCTAACCTGTTTTTATTTAAAATAGTTATTTGGTTTACTACTAAAGCCAACACTGGTTGATGCATCTGGCACCAACTACGCCTTCTTCTTCCTTGCCTGCCTGTACTACAAAGGTTATAAAGAGTAAGTATTTGACTTCTCAGCCTCAACTGAAGAAATAAATATGGATCCATAGCAAACTTGGATCTTGTGAGGATGAGGAAAGGGTCTAGAGAGTATCAGAACATTAACAATGTTATTATAGAGTCACTGATCTAACACCAGCAAACTGTACCCCCATTCCTGCCCTCAGAATTCATTATAGAGAAAATAAATTGTTTAGAGGACTTTGAAAGATTACATATGACTGATATAAACATTTTTCAAAAATCATATGTTTAAAGACTTCTTTCCCAAAAGTATGAACTTTTAAGCAAAATATACCAGGCAGATTAACAAAACTCAAATCGGAATTATATCAATAACTGAAATGCTCTTTTGCAATATATGTTTTTCATAGAATTAAGGATGGAGAATAGAAACAGTATTCCTATAGTAAAGGATCTATTAACAATTTAAAGTAACTGTTCTGGGGCACCTAAAATACTACATTCTTTTTGTTTTTATTATCCTGCATGTTAAACATGGGAGTTATAAAACTCTAAGTCAAAGGATTAGAGTATTTCTCCCAGAATTTTTAATTGGGTGATGATTTTACAAAAGTTAAACTTGACAGCAAAATTAATATTTCACACATAATTAGCAGACATTTGAGAACTACTTATAAAAAGAGTATTTTTTCATTAATAAAACTTCCCTGTTACTATTTTACTGAACAAATATATAATTTTGACCTTTGAATCATAAAGAAACTTCAAATCATGAGGGTAGAAGACACTGGACTCTTGGACCAGAGGTTGAAGCACAAGGAGAAAATGGCAGGGGTTGGGGTGGAAGGGCGTGGATATTGGTGGGATTAGGTCACAGGGGAATAGCTTATCTTTATAATCTATTAATGGTACATTACATCAGCATTTTGTCAAGTGTCTGTGGTATTAGTTGCTTATTTTCAGTTAAGAATTCAGAGTGATCATTCTGAAAAAACAGTACAGTAGTCAAAAGTATGTGTGTGAGAGATTTTAGTGACAATTACATGTCGTGATTGGATTCGGAATTGAAATGACATTGTGACTATAAAATCTTCAACTTTTATAGAATGAATGTTGGAAGTCTCTGGTTTATTAGGTCAGCTGCTTGTATCTCCACAGCAGTAAAGCTCTCGGTCGGGTGGAGCGTTCCAGCTATCACTGCTCTTATGTTCTACAGTTCATCTTAAAGTGCTTTTATCTGCCAGTAAAAATTTGCCTTATAAAAACCAAATTGGATTCATCAAACAAGAAGTGTGGCTGCTCCATTGCGTTCGTGTCATAGTCGTAGTGATAAGATATTTTTAATGTGATAAAATTATCTTTGTACAGATTTGTCGGTCGTAAAGCGATTATAGTCAGATGCTTGGACAGTGAAACTATCCTCGCCAATTAAATACAGGAGATTCCAATTTATTGAGGGCAATGAGAAGAGGATTTTCTTTTTCTTTCCTCATTGTCCCCTTTAACATTTAGCTAACACTTTCCATTTGCCTCTAACACCTTGTACCTTCCATGTGATATACATGTTATGTTACTGGTAATTTCCTCACTCGTCCCAGGAGGAAGGTCGGTAATAGTTTTATCCTTATTTAAACAAGCACAGAGTGTGACAGCTTGTCACAAAATATTAGGGCTTTTTTTTTTTTTTCTGGCCCCTAAAGCAGGAGGAGAAGGAGGTGAGCTCCAGTACTAAATTTAAATGCAGGACAGGGATGAGCATGGGAATGCGTCTGCAGGAGTAAAATCAGTGACTCAGGATTACCAGTAGTCAAGAGAACTGCTTTCACCATTGCTGGAAACCTCCCTCCTTTTGCTCTATTATCTTCGGAACTTCCTCTTCAGGCTCTTCATTCTGTGCCCAGCTCAGTTCTGCTCATAGATCCCTGAACTCAGCTCAACCCCTCTTTGGTAATGAAGAATAAACTGTTTGGACCCCTTGTCTGGAAATGTTGGTACCATCTTATACAAATTGTTAATACCAGATGAAGACTAAACTTTTTCTTATAAAGGCTGCCATAAGGCCTGAAACACAAGCTTTAGCCCGAGACTCAGAGTTATTCACACTTCACAATTCTACTCATCCTCAATAAAAACTCTGCTTCAGCCAAGGTACACAGCATACATTTTCCAAATCATATGCCACTTTCTTTTCTCCATGACTTGTTCTCCATGACTTGCATTTTGCCCTGAAAATGAGATATTTGCCTTCTCCTTTTTTTTTTTTAAACATGTGTGAAGTTTATTGTATATAAATGAAACTTCAATACAATGGATAAAAAAATATGAGATGGGTGTTACTATGTTACATAGACTAGTCTGAGAAGGCTTCATAAAAAAGATAACATTTTATCTAATTGCATTTAACCTTTAATCACCTTATTTCACAGATGAACACTTACTCTCTTCCCTTGCCTTGCTCTCGGCCTTCTATTCTGACCAGAAAACATGGTGGGAGAGAAGCTCCTCTACTCTCAGATGGTGGAAAGTAAGCTGGAGGTAAACTTCTCCATGGACAGATACGCTTTCCACACCATCCTCTGCCTTCAGAGCACCTTCAATTCTTCCCAAGGTGTCCCATGGTCCTCCAGGGTCAGTGCCAGCACCACTAGGGAGGTCCTGCTTGGGTTGCTAGAGTCTCCTTGATGATCTGACCTAAGCTTACAAATGAACACCTGCATCACCAGACCTCCAGCTTCCACAATTTCACTAGGTCTGCAGATTCTCACAATGACCGCTGACTCCGGGTACTGGATTTCATAGGGAAGTTGTGGATGGACAAACCTTGGCCTCCACTTTGGGCCCAGCCTGACGTTCTCAAGCTTCTCAAGGCCCCAGTCTGGGGCCTCCTCAGAAGCAACTCCTTGCCTCAGGCCTGGAGTTTAGGGTCCTCTTCCAAGCTCCTGAAATTGCTGGAAGAATTCATTTCCTTGTGCTGTATGACTGAGGACCCTGGCCTTTGTTGGCTTTTGCTGGTTTCTAATTGTTTGCTTCCCTCAAGTCCTAGAGGTTGAGGCAACTCACAACATGGCTGTTTGCTTTCTCAAGGGCAGTGGGTCTCTCCAGTCTGTTGTTGCTATTGTGTTCTCCTTGTGTAGTTGTCATGCCAGCAGCACTTCTTTGTGATTGTCACTGTATTGCCAGGTAAGTCACACATGGCTTATCACGGGATGGGGCGGGGGAGGGCAATTAAGCAACATTTATTTATTTTCTCACACTTCTGGAGGCTGGAAGTCAAAGATGAAGGTGATGGCAGGGTTGGTTTCTCCTGAGGCCTCTCGCCTTGGCTTGTAGATGACTGTCTTCTCCCTTCTCCTATTTTTTTTTTTGTTTGTTTGTGATTTGGTGGTTCAATTCTTCTATGATAAATCTCAGTATCATCCATCAAACTTTTCTTTTTTGAGTTATCTTGTTCAACCTGTGTTTCTGACCCCAGCAACTAGAAATTTTACATAATATACACAGTCAAATATATAAAAGAAAGTAAAAACAGCCAAATTAATGTCAACTTTGAATTTAAAACAAAAGCATTTAGGACAAGTAGTGAAGATATAAAACTTGTGAAACAATGTATGAAATAAAATATAATGAAAACATATATAAAGTAGCTATAGAATGATATGGGAAATTAACAAAAATACAATTGACTTTGAAAATCTGAAAACATCACTCTGTTTTTATGATTGCCCAATAAACCAAAATGGACATATGGAAATATAGAATCTGAATAATATTAAGAAATCTGATTAAAGAGACATGTGGAAAGCTTTACACTCAAGAACCTAAAAGAATATTCATTACTTTCAAATCCATGTGGATCTTCAAAAATTTATCTCTTAAAAACTCAAAAGAAAAATTAGAAATTATAGCAACCACATTCTCCAACTCTAAATCTAGGCATGAATAACAAAGGTATAAAGGAGAAAGACCCCAAACTTAGAGATTTTTTAAAAGTGAATCCATTTTTAAGAAAAATATAATCAGTACTACAATTTACAATTATTTAAGTAAAACAACAAGTGAAATGATTATTGAATTAGCAGTAAATTCACAATCTTAAAGGGTTTTATATTAAAAGAGAAAGTAAAAGTAAAGAATGAAAATTGATGAGCTAGGCATTCAGCTTAAAGATTTAGATGAACGTAACAGACCAAACATAAGAACAATATGTAGAAGAAAATAAGAAGAATAAAAGCAGAAAGTGGTAATTTAGAATGGATAATGTTCCTAGACTGATAAATCGAAGAGGCTTTGCTTGTTTTTTGTTTTAGAAAATAATACATGAAAAAAATCTAGAAATCTAGAAATCTAGAAGGCCAACACAGAAGAAGAAAATTTAAAAACAATGGTATACAAATAGAAATAGAAGACAGCAAAATTAAAATGATCTAAATTTACTCAGAATAAAGTATAATGCCTGAATAGATCGTTAAGCAGATAATTAACTAAAATAGTGTTCAAATTACCGTTAATAAAATGATTCACAGAAGAGGTGATTTTAATAGGCAAATTTCTTCAAACTCTAAAGAACAAAATTTGTATATGAATACAAAATGTCCCAGAACTTATAAAAGGAGCAAAGGAGCTGCTTTTTTTATAATTTTATAAAGCTAGCATAACATTCATAATCTGACAAAGATAAATTCTTCACATTCCATTATTATGTAAGTTGATTTCTACTGGTCTTTTTAGAAGCACAAAGATAAATTTAAAGCTTAAAGATATATATGGTTGCATGTTTGTAATCATCTTTTCTTGGTCTTGTTTCTCTGTAGACCTCATTTTACATTTTAATTTATCATTTATTTAATTCATTCTTCATATATAACTAATTTTATGTGTATTCTTGCTATAAGTCTTTTCAAATCCTTTTAGAATGAAGATTGGATGTCATTACTTTCTTTAAAACATCTTTTTACTTAAAACAAATTCAAAGCCCACAGAAAAGTTATAAGAATAGTAATATGAACATCCTATGCCCTTCATCTAGACTCACTTATTGCTAATATCCAGCCATGTTTGCAGTCTCTCTCACTCTTTTATGAAAATAGGTAGAATGCACCAAGAATCAGAAATTTTCCATCATCTCACAAAATTCCATCATGCCCTTTTCCAATGAAGCATTGTCCCTGAGAAGTAACTACTGACTGATTTTTATCACTGTTGGTTAGTTTTACTTATTCTGGAATTTCACTGTGCCAAACAGTATACATTCTTTTGTGTGTGTCCAGCTTCTCAGCAAAATATTTTGAAATTAAAGGCCCTTAGAGATCAGCAGGTCTTGGCAGGGGCTTTCCCTCTTTCTTCATAAAAAAACAGACCTATCAAAAAGAACAACTGACTTCCCTTCCCTGTTATCTCAATATATTACAAGAATGATGATCAAGAATGCAACCAGACATGGCTCTAATCATTTTAAATATAATACCTGTCTCTCAGGTTAATTTAATTTGCAAAGAGAATCATTTACAAGTCATTCTGTTTCTGCTAATCCATTCATTATCGTAAGTATCTATTCATCCTCCCTATTAACCATTTATTGCCCCTAAAGAAAATTACCTATATTCCTCATCCCCCTCTCCCCTCTAAAATGAAGGTATATAAATTTCTGGACCCCACTGAGATCTTGGGTAATCACCCTGTGATGTCCCCCATGTGAATGTTAGATAAATCTCTTTCTCTTATCAATCTGCCTTATTTTGAGTTGATCTTTCAGCCAACCATCCTGGCTAAAGGAGAAGTTTCCCCTCACCCCCAGAATTGTTTGTTTCTCTTTATTGCTGAGAAGTATGACATTCTGTAAAATAACAAAGCTTATTTATTCACGCTTTCATTGATCAATATCTGGGCTGTTTCTAGGTTTTGGCTATTATGAATAAAACTATTATGAATATTATAAATTAAACAAGGTTCTTTTTTATGTGGACATCTAGTTATCTCAGTATTATTTATTTGAGATCTTCATTTATGCCCAATAAATTATTTTGACATTGCTGAAAATCATTTCATCATACATGTGTAAATCTATTTTTTTACTCCCTATTTTGTTCCATTGGCCAATTTGTCCATACTTTACTTACTTGATTACTCCAGGTTTATGGTAAATCTGGAGTCAGGTAAAATATTAAGTCCTTCAAATTGTTTTTTTTTTTTTTTTTTGGAGACAAAGTCTCACTCTGTCGCCCCAGCTGGAGTGCAGTTGTGTCATTACACTCACAGCAACCTCAAACCCCTGGGCTCAAACAATCCTCCTGCCTCAGCCTCCCAAGGAGCTGGAACTTCAGGTGTGTGCCACCACAATGACCTAGTCTTTCTATTTTTTGTGGAGATGGGGTCCTGCTCTTGGTCAGGCTGGCCTCAAACTCCTGAGCGCAAGCAATCCTCCCTCTTCAGCCTCCCAAAGTGCTAGGATTACAGACGTGAAGGTCCTTCACTTTTATTCTTCTTGTTCTAGGTTGTTTAGACTATTCTAGTTCCTTTGTCTTTCAAAACAAATTTTATAACTAACTATTAAATTTCTAGAAAGAATTCTGCTAATATTTTGATTGAAACTGTACTGAATATATGGATCAATTTGTGGAGAATTAATATCTTAGAATATTGAGTCTTCCAACTCAAACACAATTTATCTTCCATTAATTTAAGTACTCTTTAATTGAACTAAGACTTGTTTTATAGTTTTTAATGTAGGTATCTTATATATATGTATATCTTTTGTTAAATGTATGCATGTGTCTAATGTTTTAAATGCTATTGTAGATATTTATTTCATCTTCAAATTATTCATAAATATTTAATATTTGTATGTTAATTTTGTATCTTGTTATTGTTAAATTTACTTGTTTTAGTAATTTTCTGGTAAATTCTTTAAAATTTGCTAAAGCACATTATCATGTTATTAGCATGATAAAGATAAAGACAGTCTAGTACTTCTTTTTCAATCTGCATGTCTGTTCTTAACTTTTCTTGTCCTATTGCACTAGTACTAACTCCAGCATAATGTTGAATAGAAGGGATGAAAGCAGACATCCTTTGCTTCTAGAGCCATGGCAAAAAAAAAATAAAAAATAAAATAAAATAAAAAAGAATAGCCGGGCGCGGTGGCTCACGCCTGTAATCCTAGCACTCTGGGAGGCTGA
>VBSM01000361.1:23303090-23321214 GCA_008086735.1 Cheirogaleus medius
AAAAAAAAAAAAAAAGAATAAACAAAGAAAAAAGAAAAAGAAAGTAGACATCCTTGTCTTATTCCTGATCTTATGGAAACACCATTCAATATTTCACTATTAAGTATTATATTAGCTTATATACTCATTTTTTATAATTAATATTATATTACTTTTTCAAAGATGCCCATTACAGCTCAAGAATGTTTTCTTCTATTTCTAGTTTGCAGAGATTTTTAATATAAGTGGGTAGTTATTAAAAGTTTCTATAGATATTATTATATTACCTTTCTTATTCAATCTGCTGAAGTGATGAATTATATTGGTTGATTTGCATATGTTAAATTAACCTTGAATTTATGGAATAAAACCCATTTATTTAGAACAAAGTTTATCATTTTTTGTATATTGATGAATTTGATTTGCTAACATTTCGTTAAGGATTTTTGTATCTACAATTTCAGGTATATTTAGAAGATGGCTTGACAAACATGCTGTCTAACAAAAGATATTTCAGATCATTAGAATAAAAATATGTTGTTGATGTGAGCATATACATGCATGGCACACTTGTTTAGTGATTCTTTGGGAACAGAATCCAAAATAGATATTGGGAATATACAGTAGTATCAGAGATCACAATACAAAAAAACTTGTTCTGAATCATAGGTTTTTTAATGAAAACTTTAAAGCAAATTTTATTTCCATATTTACATTCGTGATTTTTCTTATATAGCTATGTAAATTTATGCCAAAATTATAAATTTTCTTTGAAACTATTCTTGTATTCCTTTCATGAGAAAATAAGTAATATAATGTAGAAATTATAATTTATGTGATTTTATGGAGCATAGAAAAGTGCTGCAGCAAAACAACCCTAATGTAATGTTATTATACACATAACTAATCTTCTTTTTACTTAAAAGCCATTGTGGATTTGTTCCTGGGACCATCTTTCATCCAGTGCATAAAAGGTTGATGAAAAAGTGGTCCAGTAAAACTAGAAAAACCATCAGACAGAACTGTGGTTTGTTAAAAGTCCTCAACAAAACATAAAATAGAAAAAGATGGTTCTTCATCATTTATAAGCCTTCATACAGTGATGAAAGCATTTTACAGTGTCACAAAACTCATGCAATAATAATTCAGTGGTGCTGGCTACCTTCATGATGATGGAAAGGAAATGCAATTTTTGACTGAAATTATAATTATAGTACACACTAACTGTAGTTTTTGAGAAGTCATTTCACCTTTTGAACCTCTTTCCTATTTTCTAAGATAAGAGGCTTAGAAAATATGATTTGAAAGATCTTTTCTGGACATACATGTTCTACCATACCTTATAATAACTAATAATCATTGTGATAACTCTGAAGCATTATAAAGTTCTAAAATGTCCTTGAGACCTCAAAAATCTATGTTCAGAATTTTTGTTTTGGACTTTTACTGTTTTTGCTCACTCAGCATCTATTTTTTCTTCTGTTGGGAATAGCATTCAAGTATTGCTGGGATATTCAGTCTGCTTCAGAATTGGTGCCAGGGACTCAAGATTAACATGATTGCTATGATCACTTTCTCCTAATTTCAGTGGTTTTGGGGGGTATAAAAAAAATCTAATTGATTCAATCAGACTCAAACCCAGATCTATTTAGAAATTAGAGAACAATTTATTTCTATGCTTATCATGAATGAGGCAGCGTGAAAACCTGGGAGCTGTCAGCAGCCATCTCTAGACCACGGAGGGGAACTTGTCATGATAATGGAGCCAACACTGAAAAACCCAAAGTAATGAACCAGAATCAAGGTCATAGTCACTTCGTTTGAACTTCTAAATCAAGCCTTGCCAGAAGACACCAAAATCTTCAGATATTCCATTAGCGAATAAAGGATTTAAGTAACTAAATCCTTTTTTGTTTTGGGTATTTCCTGCTGATATTAATTGGAGAAATGCTTTGATTTAAAACATAGCTAGACAGGCTTCAAAGAGAATGTGTCTCCCTATATGTGTATTTGTCCTGATATCAGTATATTGCCCCTTTAGTGGTGGTCTCTTTCTGCTCAATTCGTTTTCCCACCCTCCTTCTTTATGAAATAGATTCATTTGCTTTGGGGATATTTTCCACCTCACTTCTACTGGGACCAGCTCTCGCTTTCTTTAGAACTCTCTAGCTCTCTCTCCGTGGTCCTAATGGTGCCTGTAATGACAATATCCAAGACTTTTGTGGTAGCTTGGGCCAATCAAAAAATCCAACATTCTTGGCAGAGTGACTAGGACAAGGCTAAACATGTGGCTCTATAGAGGAATCAGAAGTTTTCTTGATATCAATCTATGACATTTGGAGAGAGGAGTTTTTTTTCTGCTTGGGGTTCTAGGCTGGAAGGATTGGTGTTTGGGACTCCTCATGGTCATGTCCCTAGTCACTTGAAGACAAATGTATATGAAAGAAGAAAACTAAGCCAGAAAAAAAGCAGGAATTAGGGAGAGAAGGGATCTAGAATATAGCATTCAAGACTAATATTCCCTACATGCCTGAAGCCAGCTTCCCCCTTGGACTTCTCTGTTCTTTTGGTCATTTAATTCCCCTTCCTCATACTTTGTGCTGTTTATGACTTTCCTGATAGCAAGCCTCCAAATTAGGAAGCAGCCACAGCTAGCTTTTTGAATCACAGCTTGGGCCTTATATCAACTAGACTTAGCAGACACTTCTTTCGGAGCTGCCAAATCAAACACGCTGGCCTGCATATGAATCGATTAACTGAAATCTCACCATCATTTTGCTGACCATGTGCCCAGTAACAGTCAGCTGGTGCTAGCGAGACTATGAAGAGACAGAATTTTTATCTCTCTCTCTCTGCAAATGGATTTCTGGGGCAGAAATCACATCCCAAGACCAGTGGGAACACCTAGCTTCACCTTGCATAACATTAGCTTATGTGCATTTTATCTTTATTTTTGTTTTAATGGAAAACTTACATTTTTTGATATCTGGAAATGACCCTAAGGTTGACATGGATTGGTCTAATCTGGGGTCAGTCTAATATAGTACTAGTACTTAATGAGCTACAGTTGAGGCCAAAAGAAGGGTATTTTTGATTTGACAGATTGTAGTTCTTTATGGTATCAGAACAATGGATTGGCTAACTCTCAAAATGTCATTGGTTACAATACATATCTTTATACTTAACTGTCTCCATCCTTTCCCTGACTTCACCTCCCTCCCAACTGCACTTCCACTATTCCATGTACACACATCATTTTAAATGACCAATCTCTTCCTTCTAGAAATTGTTGTTACTGTCTAATTATAGGAACTTAGATAACTAACTGTAAATATCTTTCTCATTCTTGTATTCAGATCTTATATTCAAATCAATGCAGGGCTTAAGAAACTGCATTGCAGGCAACGGACTGTTTCATCCTTTGTCATCAATTTCTAGTTTTTTAATTGACAGATATTCATGAAGTGCATATTCTAAGCCAGATATCATGGCAAACAAGAAAAGGCCACCCCTATCATCATGAAGCTAGCTGAGAAAAGATGAGTTGAGGGGCCCTTAGTTTAATTCTCATTTAATGTGTCCATTTATTAGGGTTTTTAATGCATTATCTCAATTATGATTCATATAAGTTTGTGTACTCTGTAAATTACAAAACTGTATACAAATATATTAATAAGTGATTGTTTCAATAACTTTAAAAGCAACAATAAGATAAAGAGGACATTCACCACCACTATGGTGACTATGATTATTGTTGCATGCCTGATGATGTGACATTGATAATTAATGGATAATTGTGATTTAAATTGGCAAGCTCCATAATAATACCCAGGTATGATATTTTTAAAAATATATGTTGAGATTTTACAGATACCTAGTCAATTTCATAATTGGAGTTAGATAATTCAGATAATTCTAGCCTTGATCTTGCAGATTCTCAAAAAGAATGCAAGTCATTGAGGAGACTTCTTGGGAGACAGCATGTTTATCTTGGGACCACACTTAAATATCATTCTATAGCTGAGAATGAGCATATGTTTCAGCAACTAAGTTCTAGTAATTTTTTCTTAATTTTCTCATCAATAACATTTTATTTTCTTTGTGCACAAGTTTCTCAGGATAATATGACCTGAAAACACCATTAATTAGCTGTATCACTCAAATTTATTCAAAAGTACCCATTTTTTACCATTTGGATATAATTTGACAACAAACTATGAGCAGGGCAGGAAAGAGTTAAGGGAGCAAGGACTTCCAACCCCAGAGATGGGTGATACTCTGATCCTTTGTCTTCCTTACAGTGAGTATTTGATAATGGAAGAGAAGAAATTTGTTTTTCAAAGAGAGAAGTTTCTGTGTGTTGGAAAATAATCTTTTTAGTTACATTTTGCCTGGAGTTTTATTTTCCTCACAAAGGACTATAAATAATTTCTCCCACATTCCCTACGGGGGTTATAGTCAGCCCCAACCACAAACAGAGGAAGAAGGCAACCTTATGGTATGCTTTTAAATTCCCAAATGTTCAACTGCTCAAAAATAGTCCCACCATGGTAACAGCAAAACCTACCATTGAATTTGTTTCATTGTAGATGTAGTTAAGGCATTATGTATCCAACAAGCATCTTCTGATAAACAAAATAGCAGCAATGAAAACAAATATTAGCTGAGGAAGCCCAACAATTTAACCTATTCATATTTTTTATTGCCTACTTTTTTTTTTACATTCTGTTATTGGTTATTCTGATTATAAGACTTGAGAGACTTGTGATCTTGAAAAATCCCAAGGGACTGAGATCTTGAAAAATAAGTTATAAGGATGGAAAAAGATGGAGATTATTAAATTATGGAGTAACCTATGTGATGTAGAATTTCTTGGTATTGAGTATATTCTAGAAGGCTGTAAATACTAAAAGCTCATTCACTACCAGACACATGGAGATGTCTGGGTATTGTCTCTTGGACATATAGCAGGTTTATTATCTCCCAAAAGGCCATGAGGGTGACATTTACCTTGGTGCATTTTCTCCCAAAGTTTTATCTGAGAAAATAAATTCTGTGATCTACTCTGAAATAAAAGATTTTTGGAGTCAAATAAGTATATATATCATATCTCACTATTAAAGACTCAAACATGTTGCACATAACACATGAAGGGATCTAAGAAGACATAAATTAAATAAACCTGCTTAACTTTGTTTCACACAGTAAAATCTTTCTTCTCTGAAACGTATAATATCCTTTGAGTTTACTTTGGGGAATGAGACATATGTAAATTTTCTTTCTGATAACTTTTGTCTATATGTCAAATTACTTTCTTAGTTGTGGAAAATGGGCTAGCAAGATGGTATAGTTAGTAGGTGGTCGAGCTGAAATTCATACTCAGATAATTTGGTGCCAAAGTCCAGACATCCAAGATTTGGACTTGAACCTTGAATTTTTAGAAACTTAATTCTGTTTATAAGTCATGGGATGCTTCATCTGTAGGGTTGGGAGCACATGAAACAAAATCCATACACTAATGCTTCAAACCAGAATGTCTACTTTATAACTTACAATGAGAAATTGACACTATAGAGATTGGAACATTCAAAGGGCATCATTTATGCTCTTCCCTTCTAGGTAAACCTATGTTTATGGGAAGCCACATCACATTCAGAAGATTATAGGATGAAAATGGAATCAGAAGAAGGGGAGTTAATTAGATCACTGGTTCTCATTCTGTGTTTCAGGGACTTGCAGTTGTGAGGAAAGAATATGAGTTGGAAGTCCTTCATAATTAGCATAGGGGAGTTCAAGCTTTTACACAAAACTATCAGTAGTAGGGAGATTGCACCAAAATTAGGGACTGAGAATATGTGTCTATTCATCTTCTCTTCTAAAAGCCAATAAAAATATATGAAAGATTAATTTATTTAATAAATAGATCCATGGGTATGGAAAAGCTATACAGAATGTCATTAGACTATTGTGAAATTCCTGAAATATAAAAAGAAAACATGAATGGATTATTGAAGAGTAAAACCACAGGAAAACAAAAGATAAAACATGATTTGAATACTTCTGAGGTGGTGAAACCATCTACATTAAAATAATGTAGAGCCATAAGGTATACATTGTAATAAAAGTCTGATTTTTATAAACATATAGATATAGCCAGAAATTAACCAGCCATTGTTCCCTAACTTTCTTACTGCTGTAACTGGTTACTGCTTAATGGCACTATCCTTCCTGATAGATACAAGATTTGTGACTTCCCCCATTACTTCTATAGATACTATTGCCATTGTAAAACCCAAAGACTTGTGCTTCTATGGATAATATTGCTATTATACAGCCTAAGACTGGTCTTTGAAGTATTTTTGAAACTCTGCATTCTGGAGGAACTCACTGATGCCAAACAGACACATAGGAAAGGGTCCAACAGGATTGAGAGCCCCCTACCCAGGAAATCTCCCAATGGAGAAGATCATCTCTGCTTCTCAACCCTATGACTTCGTATCCTGCCAATCAGGAGACTCAACTCCCTAGCCCATTGCTTGCCAAACTATCTTTAATAACCCTTTCTCCCAAATTCTTGGGGAGATAGATTTGAGAAATTTCTCCTATCTGCTCACATGGTACCTGCGATATTAAATTCTTTCTCTGCTATAATCATTCCTGTCTCAGAGTTTTGGCTTCCTCTTGAGCAGTGGGCAATGAACCTGGTTGGGCTATAACAGTGGTAATGATACTTTCTGTTGGATGGAACATGGGACCTTGGTCAGGATAATCTTATTGGTGAGCTGCATCTTTTGCACTAAACTAACTCTTCTCCCCTACTTGACCAAGCTGTGGTTTGGGTGTTATTTGGTCATAGGATGAAACAAGAAACCAGACCAGATACCACAGAATAGAATTGTAAAAACAAGACAAGATACCAGGGAGCTATTGGCCTTCAAGAAAGACAAGGTTGCCGCTACTCATAAAACAATTCAAACCACATCCCAAATTTACCACAGACCTGCACTCTCTTCCCTCATTAGCACCAGGGGAAAGCTGTAATTATCAAAGCAATGAAGGAAGCAACAGTGAACCTCCCCTTCACCTGCCCTCTGAAGGTTCACTGAAAATCAACTGACAAAAGCAGAATAATAGGCAAAATTACATACAAAATTGATTAATATGAACATGTTTGCATGGAAATCATACAACATATGAAAACTCAAAGGGCTAGACGATTGATGCTTTAAGACCATCTTGAAGCTACAGTAAGAATAAGGGCATGGAGTATGGCAAGACAGGTTATGGGAGGGAGAGAGAAAGAAAATCATGGCTAGCAGAGGCAGTCTTATTATGCAGATGAAACCTAACAGGGAGATGCTTTTGGAAAGAATAGATGGTAGTCTATGGGTATATTAATTTTTCCTGAATCTATATAAGGTGGAGGACCTCAGAGAACGCCTGGCTGTTTATTTCAATAATGTGGATTTTTCTCTACAGATGCAAATATCTTCCACTAAAGGCAGCTTTTCAGGGCTATTCCTGTTTTCAGGCCCTCTGAATAGCTATCTAAAAATATGTGAAAGAATCATATTTTGGGGTTAAACATTTTTGGTTTCCTTTAGTTTCCCATTTGAAACTTTATTTTCAGAAAGATTCACATATTAAAGTAGAATCGGTAGCTATAGAAAGATTTGGGTTAGGGATTGTGAGATAAAAGATTGGAAAAGAAGAAGGAGAAACCATAGATTGAAACAAGTAGCTGTATCTTCTTGAATCAGTCTCTTAGTCTTGAGAATAGGTCAGTTCAGTTAAACAATTGTGTTTGATTCCAGGAAGTGGCATTGCAGATGGACTCTCAAAGCTAGTCCTCCAGGTATGATGCAGGAGAACAGATCTTTAAGAAGAGAGATTTGTATGGAGAGAAAAGAAAAAGACAAAGATTAATGTCCAAAATAGCCTGTAAAGTGGTTTTCCGGAGTCTCTGAAGCATCTTTAGTTGGAGCAGGCAGGCAGTGGCAATCTGACAGATTTTCCTAAATTATAACTCAAATCAGGTGTTCCAGTAAACTTTCTGAGTACCCCATACATCAATAGGTATGAAGGCTATTTATACATAAGTTTTTGTAGTGATTTCTCCTGAAGTTTATATCAAGTTGTCTAGCTTCAGTTTGTAGGGCTTTAAGAAAAGCACAATTTTAATTTCTATTGATTTTAAGTCAGAAGGGTAGGAGAAAAATTGGAAATGTTAGTCCAGAATGTCACAGCTAGATATTAGAAGGAGCTAAAAATTTGGGATTTAGTCTAGATTCTAGGTGAATAATAAAATCTCAAGAAACCCTACAAAACCCAAAATAGGCTGGAATCTGATAATGGAAGTACTATAGGTTTTTTTCTGAAACATAATTTTTCTCTCTCCAGTTTTTAATTTCTACCAAAGGTAAATCATAGTTAAGACCACTATATTTGCAAAATATGTTTTAATCTTATTATACTTGGCCTGACTATTTGCACAAAGTGCAGCAAGAACAATAATAGGCCATAGTAACTCTTTTTAAGTTAGTTGGCTTTACTGGAACTTTTCATAAGGAATTTCAGATTAGACTTTTAAAAACCTCTCAAGACCTCAGAGCCAAACCAAAAATTGTGTCTATAATATTTGTATTAACTGGGTGAATTTTTCTCTCCTTGAGGTCCTCAAAATATCTTGAGGTTCTAGAACCTGACAGAAGGTGACAGTCTTTACTTTCACAAGATCAGGAACCTTATAAGGGAACTGTATAGACAAGGTAGCAGGCCAGTCTTTTTTTCAAGATTATTGGCTTTATAAGTCATCCTCAATCCATCAAAGCAGTTTGGCCACAAATATGCCATTCCAGTCAAAGCCTTGGTAAAATAACCAGTGTCTCCAATTGTGACCTGTTACAAAAGAAAACAGATTTTTGTTGGACTTATGCAAATAAGTATAAAATAAGAATACTCACCAATAATTTCTAAATTCTAGAGGGATTAGGTTGTTAGAAAGTTAAATGTTCAATTTTGCTCACGAAAGTTACTTTACCCAATTACAGTGAGCTATAAATAACTTAAAAGAAAAAAAGTTTTCTTAACTCTGGAAAATGAAACACACACACAAAAAATCAGCAATGTTTCAAACAAATAAGTAATAAAAAATCATGTCAGTTCTCATCAGTTCTGTCCCATGTTATTACTTCTTGTTCTAGTTGATGTTGGGTTAGTACTATTATGAGTCTGGTTTTCTTACAGAGGTTTTAAAGTTCTTACTCAGTCCAATGGCATGATCTCAAAGTTGTAAGAAATGTGTATTTAAGAGCACTTACTGTAGTCTTTTCCATAAACCTCCTTGAAGACACAATACTTTAGGATTTGCAATGAACTTTAGGGAAAAGCATCAGAATAAAGCAATTTATTGTGGAAAAAACACTTAAAATGGCCATGGTTAAAGATGCAATTGACAAAGAAATTTGATAATTTTCTATGATGTAAAATTTAACATATCAGATTTTTAAGACTCTCATACAATTTTAGAACATATATTAATAACAGATCTATACAATTATAACTCAAAGAAGGTTAAACATTTTTTATTTGACAATGCTTCCCATATAACTTAAGATATCAAATAAGCCTGTTTATTACCTGTCTTTCAGATGTTTTAGGGCCCTCTTTAACATCCCTAAATTAGTTTGAGGTAAAAAAGACTAAATTTTAATTTTGAAATTTGATTTTGAGAAGCTATCAAATATGTCAGGCTTAAAACACTTGATCAAATTAGGATCACAAGTTACTATAAAATAATAGTCATTCATTTAGGTAAAGCAATAATTAAAAGATTTCAAAAATCACAAATCTTTATCAAGATAGAAGACTCAGTTTCTAAATAATCAAAATATCTAATAAAGACAGTATGAGGCACACAGAATCTATTTCTCTTTCTATTCTTTTTTTAAATTTACTCTAAAGGTGAACCAACATCTTTTATTAATACTATTTCTTATTAATACCATATAAAAATATCATTCAAAAGAGAAAACCAAATTCTAGTTTTTCAATGGTATGTTTCTGATATTAAAATTCAATTTAAAAAATCCTCATAATAAATTTATTTAATTTTAGTTTAATAACACAAGATTTTGCAGTTCTTTTTTCCTTAAACTTTCTATATTCATTTAGTTTTGTTTACAGTATTTTCTTTTTATTTAAAACAATTTTTTCTCATGAAACATCCTCCTGCCTTTATATCTTTCCTCACCAAAAACATATCTTGTTTTTCTTGTACACTTTGCACATAGAATTATTTCCTTTATTTTAGGAGTTTTAATTACATATATTAATTTGAATTTTAACTTTTAGTCACCCTAATTTTTAGTGACAACCTATGAAATAAGTAATTTTGAACTATTTTCTATCAGTATTTTTAGATGAAAATTTTTCATAATTTTAAGAAAAATATGTTTTTGAATTTTTTAACAGATCGAAATATATTTACCTTTTCCATACCATATAAAAATAAGATGTCAAAGTATAAACATGTTTTATGTTTTGTATTTTATAATACACTTTTATGATTATATTAATGGTTAATGTGTTAGTATTTTAACCTAGTTACAAATGATAGACACTTTATAACCATCTATTACTTAATTTAATACAATATAACTTTAAGATTTTATATTACTGAAAAGAATTTTGAAACTATGACAGAGGTCATAGTCTTTCCCAGTCTTCCTGTGTTTCATGTATCCATGTGACACCCAGAATGGCTATGAAGGGCAGGGCCCATCTGGATCCCAGATTCACACACCAGGTATAGAGGTCAGGACAGAGGACAAAGCTGTAAAGACAGCAGTTGGTGGCCCAGGTACTGCAGACATACACACATCTCCATGCCTCACCATGGCCACCTGTCCAGACTTCAGAATCCACAGGCTCAAAAGATGTATTCAAGGCTTTGAGGGAGCCCAGCATTTAGCCATTAAGGTTTTATCTTATAAACAAATCAAGAAAGTATCAAAAATACTACAGAAGCAACCATTTTGACCTTAAAACATCTAGCAGAGGAAGCACAAATTTGTCTGACCAAAAAAAAATGTCTAAATTACATTTAATACCTGATATTTCTGAAGACATTCCAATTTTATTTGCCCCAAATTTTAAAACCAGCTTTATTAACCAAAGATTACCTCAAGTCACATAGAAACATTACATATACATCACACATAGAGACATATAGAAATACAGACACACAGACAGAAGCAGATCTTATAACTTTCAGTCAGATTCTTCATTTGCCAGCTTCCAAATAGTTTTTCCGTCTTCCATTCAGTAATAAATTTGTCAATTATTTGCTTAATTGCCCTAAGCAATTGTTAACTAGGCAACCCTAATTTGTACTTTTAAATGGATAACTCTTAGGTGAAAGAAGGCAGAAATTTATATTTTAAAAGCATATAACTTAGACCCACATATTATTATTCACCAAGACTAGGGAGGGCATAGGTAAAGTCCCAGTTAAGGCAAGATAGCCAGGAAAAGTATTTTAAACAAAAGTAAAGTTTTTTATGTAAACTTTTAAGTCAATACCTTTCCTATTGTCAAAGTTTCTAGTTGTTTAGATGCAGAAAGGGAGATGCTTTTGCAAATGGAGATTTTCTTTATGGGTGTAAATTTCTTTTACACAGAGTTTCAAAATAGACAGCTAAACATCAGAAAGTTGTATTTGGAGATTAATTTAGCTGGTAGGTGTATTTTTAATTTAGTTTCTCTTTCTTAACTGGATTACTGAGTTCAGGGCAGAGTCTGTTAATGAATAGGGCCAAACCTTCTCATGACTTTTAGGGATCCATGAGGAAGACAGTGGACTCAAGAAGAGGTCAGTGTCTTTGTTGTGTTCCTCAAGGAAGCGGTATCAGAGTCACTAAAAGTTTCTTTTGGATTCCTTTATGTGATAACCAGAGCTCTCACATTTCTTCTCAGTAATTTTTTATCCACTGACCATTCAGTTGAAGAAGTAGGGGCTTAAAAGGTAACACACCAAGGATTAAAGGTGACTATGTGAAAGATCAAAAGTGTTACTGAAGGTTTGGTACTTGTCCCCAAAGCTGAATGAAGAATGAGGATAAACGGTTTGAGGAAAAGGAAAGAGATGTTTATTAATTTGCCAGCAAATGAGGAGGATGGCAGACTCTTATCTTAAAGAACTATGATCTTCCCTTTAGGTGGAAATATAGAGTTTTTAAAGGGGTAGGGAGTGCAGCTTGAGGCTATTGCTGTTTAACTATAGCATCTCCAGTGAAGATGGTCTCATGACCTCTATTTACATAATTCTGTTGAGCCATCTCCTATGGTTCAAGATACTAGAAAAGAAAGAACAAAAAACACTCCTCTGCCACTCTGATTACTGGCCTCAGGCAGAAATGCAGGTTTTAATTCCTCAAAAATGGTGAGGAGTTTTAGGGAAAGTCATAACACTTTTTGTCCTTTTTTAGGCCTTTACCTTTGTTACATATTTACCAATGTCAATTTTATCTTTCTATATCTATGGGAGGAGGAGTAAGGTAGTCATTGAGCTACTTACTGATAAATTGGGGCAATGTTTTAGATGTAAAGTTTGTACTTATTTATGCCATTGCAAAGCTTTGACAGTATATTTGCAAAAAAAATAAAGAATGCAACAGATTACCAGGTGAAAAGGGGCACAAGAAACAACTGCAGCTGTAAGGATTGACAAGGTGAAATGGAGGATACCTGATGAGAGAGATTTTATCTCACTTGGTTTCTAAGACACTGTTAGGACTGTGCATCCTTACTGTCACCTTGTACATAATGCCTAGTATGGAGCTGAACAGGAAAAAACATGAGATCCTTGAGTATGGAGCTATTAGTTGCATCCTGTAGGTGATCTGAGAGACAAGCTTCTGGAAATTAAATTATGTACAGAAACACTTGCACCGAAGGAGGTTTAGGATGACAAACCCAGCAGTGAGACAGATCAGCAGAAGAGGTGATAGTTTCAGAAATCCTCACTAAGGAATTTTCTCTCCATCCTATAGACAGAAAAAATAACCAAAGAAAGGCTAGCAAAAATATCAACATTTTCATTTTTCCTTCTTCTTAAACAGATACTTTAGATCATGTAAAGGTTGGTGCATCCACTGGGGGGATGGGTCCTCTTCTTCAATGTGACACCTCTTTATTCTGGCATGATGGACCCAAGGTTTTACTCCCGACAATGTCAGTGTAGTGTGAGTTGTTGGAAGCACTTCATAGGGTCTCTTTCACTTCACTGACAGTTGTTGTTTGGGTCCTTGTTCCTTCCAGGCTTTAAGCAACATCTGGCCTAGGTGTGCTTCCAACTGGGGTTGGGACCTGAAAGAGGCAAACTCACGAATAGTGGTCAGTATTTGATTTATTTATTTGATATATCACTTTACTCTGTTTTCCTCATTTATGGTTATATTACTATACTTATCTCAGGGTGCTAGGAAGGGTCTCCCACAAACTAGTTCATAGGGGCTTAACTTAAGTCTGCTTCTAGGGGCTACCCTTATGCAGAGGAGGGCAAGCAGCAATACCTTATCTCACTTCAGATGAGTTTCCTGCATCATTTTTTCTATAGTTTTCTTTAAGGTATGATTCATTTTCTGCATATTTGCCATAGATTGAGGTCTCCAGGATGTATGCAATTTCCATTCTAGATGTAGGGCTTTGCTTACTTGCTGAGTTACTTCTGATATAAAGGAGGGTCCATTATCACTCTCTATGGAGGGAGGGAGCCCATACCTCAGAATGAGTTCCTTCACAAGGATTCTGGTAACTTCAGATGCTCTCTCTGTTCAGGTAGGATAACCCTCTACCCAGCCTGAAAAGGTATCTACTAATACAATCAAGTGTTTGAAGTTTCCAGTTATTTTAGGCATCTGGGTGAAATAAATTTGCCAATCATCAAAAGGGTGCCCCCCCACCATGTTGGCTTCCTTGTGAAGCAAGTCGCTTTTCTGTCTTTGGATTGTTTCAAGCACATAAAGGGCAGTTCTGAGTTATTTGTAGGATAGTTTGTTCCAAATGTGGTCCTCTTAAATGAGGTCCCATCAAATCCATTAAGGCATCATACCAATATTGTGTGCATTCATGTAGGTGCCTCATAAGGGGCCAAACAAAGGCCTGAAGAATGAGTCTAGGAGAATTCTGTCTCTATTTAGCTATGTCATCCCAAGTGTCAAAGCCTCAGTCTTTAGCTATTTTTTCATCCTAATTAGTGCAGTGGGGTTTATATTGATCTAAATCTAGCTGGGGTATCAAGGTCTTAAGAAACAGATCACCTTTAGCAGCCTTGTTAGCAGCCCAGGGATGTCTCCCAGCATCTGTACTGAGCATGAGACTCTGCCTTAGTTTTCAAAGGCATTTTGACAGTCTGTGGTCGGGATCAGGGATTCCACATCTGTCACTTTAAGGGCTTCATACAAGGGCTTTATTATTAGCCCAAAGTTTGGGATCCAGATGCAACAGAACCCTGCCATTCCTAGGAACCCATGCAGTTGTCTTTTATTTTTGGGCACCTTAAGATTCAAGATGACTTGCTTTCAGTCTGACATTAGGCCATGGGTTCCCTTGCTAAGCTCTTAGTATATAGGGGAGGAGAGTTTTTAAACCCCTGAGGCAACACAGTCCAGCAGTACTGTGAGGTCATCCTAGCCTCAGGATCCGGCTATTCAAATGCGACTGAATACCATTCATTGTCACTTGTACAATATTATTAAGGGCACATAGATCCTGCTAAAATCTATATTCATTAGTGTGGGGCTTCTTAACAGGTGAAATTGGCATATTACAAGGGGAAATCTGCTTAACTGGTGTGGCTATTGACATGCCAGGGTCCCAGTGTCTCATACGGCCTTACTCAGTTTTTGGTAGACCTTAGGAGGAATAGAATTTGCTTCTTTTACAAATGCTGCAGTCAAAGATGTACAAGTCTGCTGAGGCCCAAACTTCAAAATGAACCACTCCACAGTGGTAGCCTCCTGCTTGCTTCATCAGGCCCTGGTATTCAAAGCCAGCAGGACACTGGGGGCACCCTCAGAGGTGAGCTTCTACCACTTTGGAAAAGCTCCCAGTGTTCCTGCTGCTCTCTCAGGTCCAGCTGGGCCAATGAGGATGTTGGGGTCACCAGAGTCAGCAGTGGAGGCAGAGCTAGCTCCAGCAGTAGCTCCCTGGGGCCTGTCTCCTGGGCCCCTGGTGACCAGTTCCTCAGCAGCTGCTTTGCCAATGGCTGCCTCCCTGCTGCCTGGCTCACAGAGTGCTATGTGTGGCTGGTGGGTGCTGGGAGGCTAGGGCAGCAGCCACAGGGGTCCTGGACCACTTCTGCCCATGCATCTTGGTGGCAGTGGCATTCCTGTGTCAATTAAAAGGTCCACTAATCAAGTGCCCACTGTCAATTGTACCCAGGGCTCCTGAAAAAATATTTGGATTGGAGCCACTAGTGAGGCATGGAGCCCTGGGCCCCCTCCTTTGTCACCTGAGTCCTGGACTCTCTGTTCCTCTCTAGTGTTATATACTTTAAAGCAATATCAACAAGCTGCAAGGGATTCATGCCAATTGCCCCTTTCACATGCCATAGTTTCCTCTGTCTATCTTGAGCGCTCTGTCCTATAAAAGTCATATTAACCATGTGCATATTTTCAGGGGCCTCTAGATCTGCATCTGTACATTTCCAATATACCTGATAGATGCATATAGATGCACTCCTCAAAATTTGGAGGGATATTCATTACTTTTTTGTGAAGCCCCCATCAGGTATTGCCATAGTGGAAATTGCCCTGCCCCAGCTACAGGTGCCGTCTGGCCAAATTGAATTCCCTGCTGGGTCTTGAAAGGAGAAACAATGCCCATTCCCACACATAACCCAGTAGTTGCGGGAATGACAAATTAATTCTAGTTGCACCCTACCTAGCCCCTGTCATGGTGCCAAGAT
This sequence comes from Cheirogaleus medius, assembly GCA_008086735.1. Taxonomy (NCBI): domain Eukaryota; kingdom Metazoa; phylum Chordata; class Mammalia; order Primates; family Cheirogaleidae; genus Cheirogaleus; species Cheirogaleus medius. Next base: position 23,319,040 of record VBSM01000361.1, read on the forward strand.
GGTGGAGGTGGCAGTGGGTGGTGGCAGTTGCCCTGGGCCTGGCTCTGCATGGGGCCACTTCCTGGGCCAGCCCCAGGGCTCTGGTGGAAGGAGGGGTGATGGCAGGTGGCGAGGCCACAGCAGCAAGTGTGGCCAAGCCTGTGGCACCTTCCCTGGCAGGTGGGGAGCTGGTAGTGGGGGAGCGAGTTCTGTAAGGTTTGGATTGAAAGTGCTCATGGGATCCAAACTGGTTAACTCCCCTCCAATTTTATCACCCAGAGTCTGACTATTCATACCATTAACTTTGTCCCAAACCTTTCAGCCTCTTTATTATGCAATTTTATGAAAGATTGTACATATAGGTCTCATCCTATTTACCTGACCTTTGACAAAATAATTCCAGCTGTAAGATAGGATAATAATTTAAGATTCCATTCAATGGCCACTTCTCACACTCCAGCACATACGACAAGTATTATTAAATACTACATCAAGTAGTATTAAAATAAAATGCCATTCTTTTTTAATTTTAATTAATTAATTAATATTTGAGTCTTGCTCTGTCACCCTAGGTAGAGTTCAGTGGTATCATCATAGCTCACTGCAACCTCAAACTCCTGGGCTCAAGCAATCCTCCTGCCTCAGCCTCCCAGGTAGCTGAGAATACAGGGACATACCACCATGCTCGGCTAATTTTTCTATTTTTAGTAGAGATGAGGTCTCGCTGTTGTTCAGGCTGGTCTCGCAACCTGAGCTCAAGCAATCCTCTCACCTTGGCCTCCCAGAGCATTCTCTTTTTAGACATAGACTTAGAGCTATAAGCTGACCAATTAGCCAAGATTCTGTCCAAGGGGCTTTCAGATGGAATAAAAACAGAGCCTCCCATGTTGAAACAAAACTCCCAAACAACAACAACAATTGAAACAAAATTCACAAACAGCAATAAACACAAATTCACAAGTAGACAATACAGGGAATTCCCAACACAAACAATCTCAAGTGCTAAGGCCTTACCAAACAAATAGGAGCTGTACAAATGAGAACTGAATTCTCCTAATCCAAAAGGAAATGAATCCCCCAGGTTCCCTACCAAACAAATGGGAACCGCATAAATGAGAACTGAATTCTCCTAATCCAAGAGGGAATGAATTCCCCAGGTTCCCTAATTCTGCTCATCCATGACTTCCACCCCTACAGTGCCTATAAATGCCCTACTTCAGGGCTGGAAGGTTCACAACTTTCCCCAAATGGTTGGAATCAAGGGTCTCAGTGTGTGCAATGGGGAGCTTACTAAAAAGGGTCAAGGCATCCCGACTCTTTCCAAATTCATTTCTTTTTCTTTAACAAGGTTCAGGTTGTTAGGAGTTGTGTCTAAGTCAAGGAGGGAGAGATGGGAGTTCTCTGGAGCTACACAGGCTCTGGCAGCTGCTGTGGTGGTCCCTCACTCTCTCACTCCAAAAAGGCAATGCTCCTGGATCCATGGCTTGACCCAGGGCTGCTTCCCACCTCTTTCTGACACAGCAGTAGTTGTGGGGTGCCATTCCACTGGGGTGGTCAATGGGCCTTCCCAGGGACACCAAATTTGTTACCAAAAGTTTGGCACTTTTCCCTAAAACTAAATGAAGAATGAGGACAAGTGGTTTGAGGACAACAAAAGAGAAGTTTATTAACTTCACTTGATCTTAGCCAAAAGGCCGAGAAGCGATGAGAAGTTTATTAACTTGACAGCAAATGAGGAGGATGACAGACTCTCATCTTAAAGAAACATTGTCCTACTTTAAGCAGAAATATAGGAGTTTTAAAGGGGTTTTTCACCTTTGAGCTATTGCTATTTAACTATAGCATCTCCAGTGAAGATGAACTTGTGACCCCTGTCCGGATCATTCTGTTGAGCTATCTCCTGTTGTTTAAAATACTAGAAAACAAAGAATGAAGAATACTTCTCTGCCTCTCTGATTACTGGCCTTGGGCAGGAATGCAGGTTTTAATTCCTCAAAATGGGTGAGGGGGTTCAAAGTGACAACTCATACAACATTTTGCCCCTTTTCAGGCTGTTACCTCTGTTGTAAAAGCAGCAAAATGAGGGGTAGAAATAAATGGAAGAATGAGTCCTGGAGGAGACAGTCTGGGGAGATCATAAGCTTCCTAAAAAGGCCAATGAAATTTTACTTTTTTTTTTTTTGAGCAAAAATCTTG
>VBSM01000361.1:23321314-23340520 GCA_008086735.1 Cheirogaleus medius
CCCCCTCCTTCCATCCTCCCAACCCCCCTTCCATTGTTTAGGAGGAGTCCCACTTGTCCTCTCCTCAGTTCAGTTCGAGTGGCAGTGGTAGGCATGTTTCTCCAGCCCAGTAGAAGAAGCAAGATAAATGGAAAAGAAAATTGCTATCACACTGTAAATATAGACCGAACTTGTAAACCAGAAGTATACCTAACTAAACTAATGATTCAACACCAAAACAAATAAACACACAATGAGATTAAAACCATGAAGCCCTTTATGGCTTTGACCAAAATCTTCAAAGAGGGAGCAAAAGCTGTATCCCTCCCAAGATCTAGACCACTCCCAATGACAGCTCAAAGAAAGGAAGGTTTTACTAGCCAAAAATGGGATAAAGTCTTCATGTCTGTCTGGCCATATTCTCTAGGGTCTCAGCTTCTCAGCTGACCATCTGCACCAAATGCTTCACAACCAGTGTGCTCCACAGATGGAAGATTGAAAGAGATAAACAGTCAGCAAAATAGGAAATCGAAATCTGTCCATAGGGGTAGAAAGGATTACAGATGGCTACTCCAAAAGGTCAAGAGTCAAACAATTATAAATCCAAAACAAACGTATTTTTATAAATATTTCTCTCCTGAGTTAAAGGAATCTACTGAAGAATTTCTTTTAGATATTTACATTTTGAAGGCATGGTAAAGCTTGCATCTCCCGCTGGTTCCCTGACCTGGAATCAATCTGGTCCACAGCAATGAGAGCTGAATTTTAACCACTAGACTTCAGGATGGAGTAACTTTTTTTGTTTTTTCTAAATTCTACAGGGTATTCAAAATGGGTAGTTTGAACATGCATAGGATTTTAACTTTGTTTTAAATCTGATTTCTGCCTTTTAAAAATATATTTCCAAGGGAATTTCTAAGGCTACATTTCTTTTGTATTTTTTAAACAAATACCAATAGGATAGCTGTTTAAGGTGAGATCTAAAAAGTTTACTTTAAAATATAGCCAATTTATTTATTCCATAAACAACTCAAGCCAAAAAGCCCTTTATACAAAGTTACACAGGTAACTTTCCACATTTAGAATACCTTGGACATAAGTGATGTTTTTTAAGAGGGGTGCAGAAGATGCAGCCTCCCATGATCCTTCAAAAATTCACTCCCAGAAATTGGCTAAGATAGTGAAAGACTCCTGTTACAGATGTTTTAGGATGTTATTGTGCCTAATATCTCTAGTATTCCTCAAATTTATGAAAGTCAACAAATTATAGACCCATTAATTAATGACACCCAGTAGGCCATCCTGGGATTGGACCTTCCCAGGATGAAGGAAAAAATAAAGACTATTTCTGGAAGGAACAAAATCAGACAACACGATTATTTATACCAAAAAATTATACCAGAGTTGCTCTACTAGTCTACATATGAGCTTTTCTCCTATTAATCTTAAATTTGGAAAAGGAAAAAAAGACGGTGATTTTTAGCATTTGCATGATGGGATTCCACAGACAAACACCTAGGAATCTGACTGGTAAGAAAGTCATATCTTTTGGCCAGCTTGTCAGGTCTTGCCTCTTTTGACTGTGGTTTCTGGAAGAACAGAGTGGGTTTTTTCCCATGCAAATTTATGAGGTACATGAAAAAATTTGCTACAAAGACATAGTGATCAAGTCAGGGTATTCAGATTGTCCATCATCCAAGTACAATAAATTTTGTTAAGTATAGTCATTCTACTCTGCTATCAAACATTGAATTTATTCCTTTTATCTTACTGTATGTTCGTATGTTAAACCACTTCTCTTCATCCTCCTCCTCACTCCCTACTCACCTTTCCAAGTCTCTATTATCTGTTTGTCCACTCTCTACCTTGACATGTTGAATGTTTTTGGCTCCCACATATAAAGGAGAACAACACTGCAATAAACAAATGCAATATTTGTTTATTGTGCCTGGCTTATTTTACTTAAGACAAAATTCATGTTGCGTGCGACAAATGACAGAAATTCCTTCTTTTTTATTGCTGAATAGTATTTCATTGTATACACATACCACTTTTTCTTTATCTATTCATCCATTGGTGAACACTTAGGTTGATCCCACACATTTGTGATTGTGAATGCTGCTGCGATAAACATGCAAGTGCAGGTATCCCTTTGATATATTGATTTCTTTTCCTATGGGTAGATACCCAGTAGTAGAATTGCTGGATTGAGTGATAATTCTATTTTTAGTTTTTTGAGAAATCTTAATAATGTTTTCTATGGTGGCTGTACTAGTACACATTCCCACAAGAGTATCTAAAAGTTCCCTTTTCTTCATATCCTTGCCAACATCTGTTACTTTTGTCTTTTTAACAATAGCCATTCTGACTGGGGTGAGAGGGTGTCTCTTTGTGGTTTTTAATCTACATTTCCCTGATGATAGGTGGTGCTGAGCATTTTTTTCATGTACCTGTTGGCCATTTATATGTCTTCTTTTGAGAAATGTCTATTCATGCCCTTTTCCCACTTTTAATAGGATTATTTATTTTTGTCCTGTTGAGTTTTTTATACATTCCAGATATTAGTCCTCTATCAGATGAATAATTTGCAAATATTTTCTCCCATTCTACAGGTTGTCTTTTTACTTTGTTAATTATTACTTTTGCTGTGCAAAAGGTTTTTAGTTTGATTGAGTCCTATTTGTCTATTTTTGTTTTTCTTACCAGTTCTTTTTTATCAGTCTTAATTATAAATTATTTGCCCAGTCCAATGTCCAAGAGAGTTTTCTCTAGATTTTCATATAGTATTTTTATAGTTTCAGGTCTTAAGTCTTTAATCCAGTTTGAGTTGACTTTTGTATATGGTGAGGGATAGGGGTCCAGTTTCTTTCTTCTGCCTGTGGCTATCCAATTTTCCCAGCACTATTTATTGAAGAGGGTGTCCTTTTCCCAATAAAAGTTCTTGTTGGCTTTGTTGAAAATCAGTTGGCTGTAAATCTGTGGCTTTATTTCTGAGTTCTCCATTCTGTTTCATTAGTCTATATTGTCTATTTTTATATCAATACCATGCTGTTTTAATTACTATCATTTTGTAATATATTTTGAAGTCAAGTAATGTGATGCCTCCAGCTTTGTTCTTTTTGCTCAGGATTGCTTTTTCCATTCAGAATCTTTTTTGGTTCCATATAAATTTTAGGATTCTTTTCCTAATTCTGTAAATAACAACATTGGTATTTTGATAAGGATTGTATTAAATCTGTAGATTATTTAGGCAAAGGTCATTTTAACAAGATTAATTTTTCTAATCCATGAGCATGGGATGTTTTTCCATTTGTTTGAGTCATCTTCAATTTCTGTCATCAGTGTTTTGTAGTTTTCCTTGCACAGATCTTTTACCTCCTTGGTTAAATTTGTTCCTAGGTATTTTGTTATTTTGTAACATTTTAAATGGGGTTGCCTTCCTGATCTCTTTCTCAGTGAGATTATTCTTTGTGTATAGAAATGCTACTGACTTTTGTACATTAATTTTATATCATGCAACTTTACTGAATTCATTTATCAAATCAAAAAGTCTAATTTTGGAGTCTTCAGGTTTTTATAGCTGTAAGATCATATCATGAGCAAAGAGGGAAAATTTGACTTTCTTTTTCCAGCTGATGTCTTTATTTCTTTCTCTTGCCTTATTGTTCTGGCTGGGACTTCCAGCACTATGTTGAATAGGAGTAGTGAAAATAAGTATCCTTGTCTTGTTCAAGTTCTGAGAGGAAAGGATTTCAATTTTTCCCCATTCAGTAGGTTATTAGCTATGAGTTTGTTGTACATGACCTTTATTATTTTGAGGTATATTACTTCTATGCCTAGTTGGTTTAGGGTTTTTATCATAATGGGATGTTGAATTTTATCCATTGCATTTTCCTGTGTCTATTGAAATGATCATATGGTTTTTGTCCTTCATTCTGTTGGTGTGATATATCACATTTACTGATTTGCATATGTTGAAACATCCTTGCATTCCTGGTATAAAACTCACTTGATCGTTGTGTATTATCTTGTTGATGTGCTGTTGGGTTTAGTTTGCTATTATTTTGTTGAACATTTTTGCATCTATGTTCATCAGACCTGTAGCTTTTGTTGTTGTTGTGCCCTGGTCTGGTATTGGCATCAGTGTAATGCTGGCCTCATTGAATGAATTAGAGAGAATTCTCCCTTAGATTTTTAGAATGGTTTCTGAAGAATTGGTATTAGTTCTTCTTGGTACATTTGGTAGAATTAGGCTGGGAATCTATCCAGTCCTGGGCTCACTACAATTTGACCCAGCAATCCCACTACTGGGTATCTACTCAAAGGAAAAAAAGACATTCTATAAAAAAAATTCTGCACTAGAATGTTTATAGCAGCACAATTCACAACTGTAAAGATGTGGAAGCAAACAAAGTGCTCATCAACACGTGAATGGATTAATAAAATGTGGTATATGTATACCATGGAGTACTATTCAGCCATTTAAAACAATGGTAAACTAATACCTTTTGTATTATCCTGGATGGAACTGGAGCTCATTCTTCCAAGTGAAACATCATAATAATGGAAAAACAAACACTACATGTACCCATCATTAAATTGGTATTAATCAATTAAAACTTATATGCACATATGGAAGTAACATTCATTGGGTATCAATCAGGTGGTGGGGGAAGGGGATGGGTAAACTCTCACATAATGGGTGCAGTGCTTGCTGTCTGGGGGATGGGCACACTTGTAGCTCCTACTCAGGCAGTACAAATACAATTTATGTAACTAAAGCGTTTGTATCCCTGTAATACTCTGAAAAAAATAAAAGAATGTAGAGCATAAATTTCTCTATTTTTGTGACTCAACAAAATACATACCTCATAATAATAATGCTACCTTAGTATCATCAAATATTAAGTCAAAGTTCAAATTTCTCTACTTGTCTTATACTGTAAATATTTTTACAATTGGTTCCCTTGAAACAGGATCCAAACAAAGCCATTCATTGCATTGGTCAGCGTATGAGAGACACATATGAATGTAAGACTCGAAAGGCAGATGTTGCAATGTTTTCGTTGACTTTTCAGATAGGTTAATTTAGGATACTGTGCACACTTCCAATATAGCATACATCCTGTTGGGCTGCTTTTTTTAGATGCTTCATTTTTCTATATAATGAATATACATTGAAGGAAAATTCTGAAAATACAGATAAGCAAAAAGGGGAAAAAAATCATCTCATAGAGACAACCAATGCCAACTTTTGGTATATGTCCTTTTAGTGTTTGTTTTTTTCTAAGAAAATATTTTATACATGTATTTATAAAATTGTGTCTCTCATTGTAATTATATGCTTACATAACTGGCTGTCTACCCCACTATACTGTTAGATTTCTCAAGAAAAATAAGAGAGACATTTTACTACTGATTCAATCTTACTACTCGTTATTGGTCTGTTCAGATTTTCTATTTCTTTCTGATCCAATCTTTATAAGTTGTATGTTTCCAGGAATTTATCCAGTTTCTCTATGTTCTCCAGGTTGTCGGCATATAGTTGTTCATAATGGTCTCTGATGATCGTTTGTATTTCAGTGGCATCAGTTGTAATGTTTCCCTTTTTATTTCTGATTTTGTTTATTTGGGTCATCCCTCTTCTTTTCTTGGTTGATATAGAAATCAGTTATTCAATTTTGTTTACATTTTCAAAGAATCAACTTTTCATTTTGTTGATTCTTTGCATTTTTGTCTCTATTTCATTTAGTTCTGCTCTGATTTTTATTGTCTTCTGCTAATTTTGGTTTTGTTTTTTTCTTGCTTTTCTACTTCCATGATGTACATTTTTAGAGTGTTAGTTTATAATCTTTCAAATTTTTTGATGTAGGCATTCATTGCTATAAACTTACCTCTTAGATTTTACTGTATCCCACAGGTTTTTGTATGTTGTGTTTCTATTTTCATTTATTTGAAGGGATTTTTTGATTTCCATCTTGATTTCTTCATTGACCCCATGGTCATTCAGAAGCATGTTGTTCAATTTTCATGCATTTGTATAGTTTTGAGAATCCTTTTGGTATTGATTTCTACCTTTATTCCATTGTGGTCTGAGAAGTTTCTTGATATTATTTCAATTTTTAAAAATTTATTGAGAATTGTTTTGTGGCTTGACATATGGTCTATCTTGGAAAATGTTCTATGTTCTGATGAAAAGTTTCAAACTACTGTATTTGAATGTCTAAATATTTTGCTCAACATGGGAAGTTTTCATCTATTATTTTGTTAAATAAATTTTTTAATCCTTTCCTTGTTTCTTCACCCACAGGAATACTGATAATTTGTAAATTCAGTCTCATTATGTTGTCCCAAATGTCATGAAGACTTTACTCATTCTTTTTTATTCTCTTTTTCTTTATTTTTGTCTTGCTGTACTATTTCAAAAGACCTATTTTCATTGTGAGGTTCTTTCTTCTGCCTGATCAAGTTTATTGTTGAATTTTTGAGTGTATATTGTATTTTCCTCAATGAATTTTTCAGGTCCAGGCTTTCTATTTCATTTTTTAAAAAATCTATCCCTTTGTTAATGTTCCCATTCATATCCTGAATGGTGTTATTCCTGAATTATTTGTATTATTTTTCAGAATTATCTTGTATTTTATTGAACCTTTTTAAAATCAATGCTCTGAATTCTTTATCTGGGATTGTAAAAATTTCCTTTTGATTAAGATCTATTGCTGGAGATATATGGCATTCCTTTAAAGCTGTCATATTTCCTTAGATTTTCATGTTTCCTGTGTCCATATATTTTTATCTGCATATCTGGTATAGCAGTCACTTCTTCCTATTTTTGAATTTACTTTCATAGGGGCTTCTTCCTGAAGATGTTTCTATGGTGTTGGTTGAGTAGGGTACTTTGGCCTTGATTCTGGGTATGTGTAGTAGTATAGTTTCCATATGATTTCTTTCACTCTAAATAGCATTCTGTAATTTCTTCTGTGGATTAGGGTGCATTAATTAATGGAGGCCTGTGCTAAAGTTGTGCCAGGGACTGGGATACCAGGGAAGCCAATCTTCATGCCTTAGTGGTGGCAGCAGGGGGTTGCATGCTGGCACCTGTGTTGGCAGGTGCCAGTTGGTTGGTTCTTGGGCCTCCAGGTGCCTTGCTCAGATGCTAATAGTGGCAGCAGTGGATCTGGCAGGCAGGCAGGTTCTCAGGTCCCTGGGTAGCTAGTGAGGCACAGGCAATGGGAGTACCAATGGTGGCAAGATTCTCTAAGTGTGCGTTAATGTTGGCGGTGCCTGCAATGGGCTGGGCAGACCTGTCTCTAGGCCTACAGATGGCACTTTTAGGTAGGTGTCAGCTGAGGTGGTAGGATCTAGGAGTTTGGTCCCAACCTCAGGCCTCTGGGAGGAGTGCTCAGGTGTCTAAGGTGGTAGAGTGGGTTGGGCAATCCCCAGCTCCCCAGGCTATTTGCTCTCTCTCGAAGTGGGGAGGGTGTAGCCTGGGTGGGCAGGCTTGCACTCAGACTCCTCAATGGAGAAAGTAGGCAACAGCCTTGGTTGGGGGGTGTCTGTCCGATCCTCAGGACCCATGCACATTGCTCAGGAGAGAGGCAATAGCAGCCACACTGAGGTCCGGCCCCTGAAGATGATGAGATCATTTTCAGTGGTCACAGCCTGGATGGGTGTGTGGGGAATATGTGTCCCTTTCACATCCCAGTTCTGACAGGGCTGGCCCTGCTTCCTAGGCTTCAGGAACCCAACCCAACTCACGGCCAATTCCCAGAGGCAATTTATATCCCACTCATGTCCCTGTCTCAGATGCTAGCAGCATTTGCTTTCTGGCACTGGCTGCTCCTGCCCAGGCCTCACTTACTTCCTAGTCCCAGCTGCAGGTATGCTCCCAGCTTGCTCCCCTGACCCAGTAGCAACAGCCCGAGTTTCTGTAATACCCTAGTCTCTGCACCATTGGATCCGAGGGCAGCATGCAATTTGCCAGAGATTAGTTTTGAAAATTGCACCTTGCTAAAGCTGCTTAGGTCTCAGAAAGGGTGTGGTACCCAGAACAAGCTCCCTCCCTACAGCAGGCCCATCCCACAGTCTTCTGCCAGCTTCCTGTGTTAGATTCAGGGGTTGGAAGGGTGGAGGGCTTCTCTGGTGTCCAGGATTGCATGATTCCATGGTGGGAATGTGGACCACTGGAAGTCTATTATTCAACCCTTCCTCATGCTGGGGAGTCACTCCTGCTCCCAGCCAATCTTGGCAAGGGAGACTGCCTCTCCTCCTTCTCCTACCCTGCTTTTTGTGTCTGCTGTCATTTCTCTGTTGAATTCCAGCATTCTATTTTTGATAATGTATTTGAAGTGTAACTGTCTCTGTATTACTCTGGTTGATCTAGGTGGAGGGGGCAGGCATTAATGCTTCTAGTCAGCCATCTTGAACCCCTCCACCCCAGAGTGGTTTTGGCTATCCTGCTCACAGTGCCAAAACTGTAGAATCTGAGTAAAAACTTCCCCTTAGCCCTTTGAAGGTTCATTGAAAATCAACTGACAAAAGCAGGTTAATAAGAGAAAAGGCATACAAAATATTTAAATGCGTACATTTGTGCATAGAAATCCTACAAAATATGAAAACTTAAAAAAGGGCCAGATGGTTGACGCTTCTATACCATCTTGGGGTTATAGTACAAATAGTGGCATGGAGCATGGCAAGACAGGTTATGGGAGAGAGAGAGAAAGAAAGGCACTCTAATAACCATCTGAAAATATTAATATATCAAAGAAGTATATTTTGGGATTAAATATTTTTGGTTTCCCTTATTGGTCAGTCAAGGATTATCTAATTTAAATATTATCAAATACTCTAGAATTGCTAAATATATGAAGGAAAACAAAACCATGAAGTCATCAAAGTACAAATATTAATAACACCTGACAAAATAGAGTAATAGAGAAAATAGGAAAAAACCTTAGGATAAACATAACTAATATTAATATTTGTTCAGGTGGAAGTTACAATAAACTATTATGGTCATAAAAAAATAAAGTAGAGATTTTGGACATTAAAAGTTTGTTGAAATAAAGAAATAGAAGGAATGGATGTAAAATAGGCATAACTAAAGAGCATATTTGTTAGCTGGGAGAATAGGATTTTCCTAAAATTTCAACAAAAATTAAAATTTGTAAATATAATATAGGACAATTAAGGAAACTCATAAAATAGGGGTGAAAAATTAATTCAGGTAAAAATAATTAAATGTAAAAATCAAGAGAAAACAATTGGTTTTTTAAAATTAATAAAATCGACAAGCTTCTGAAATGACAAAAAAAAGGGACTATGGAAATAAATTATATTAGAGAAAATAAAATGTGTAAGAAATTCTGTATGTATGCCAATGCATTTAAAAATCTAGACAGAATGCATGAATTTCTAGAATTAAAACTTTCTGAAATTAACTCAAGAAGATGCAAAAGCTATGAATGGAACAATAAGAAAGAAGTAAAATATATAACTAATGATTTATTTCAAAATTGATCTTTAAATATATATGTATATATATATACATATATATATTTATTTTTGAGACACAGTCTCCTCCTGTCCCCCAGCTTGAGTGCAATGGCATCATCATAGTTCACTAGAACATCAAACTCCCGGGCTCAAGTAATTCTCCTGCCTCAGCCTCCCAAGTAGCTGTGACTATAGGCCTGAGCCGCAACACTCAGCTAATTTTTTCTATTTTTAGTAGTGACAGGGTCTCACTCTTGCTCTTGCTGGTCTTAACTCCTAACCTCAAGCGATCCTCCTGCCTTGGCCTCCCACAGTGTAGGATTACAGGTGTGTCAGGTGCTGATGGTGGGAAAAAAAAAAAAAAGGATTACAGGCATGAGTCAAAATTGATGCCCAGCCTCAAAATTGATCTTTAAACTCAATGCAATCCCTACGAACCAAAATCCCGACAAGGTGTTTTAATGTAACTTGACAAACTGAGTCAAACTGATTTATCCTTCCATAAAGTCTATATGGAAGGAAAGAATTCAAAGAATAGCCTGGACGCTTTCCATTAATCACAAAAATGAAGAGAACAATGAACTATGAGTTATCAAAATATGTTACAGCTATAACAATGTAAATAAATTTATATTAGTGAGTGTATGTGTGTATATATATATATATGCACACGCAATTCTATGGGTATATGAGAATTTTGTTTAAGATGGCATTTAATTTAGAGAGGAAATAATAAACTAGTCAATAAATGATGCTAGGGCAACAAAGAAATAAGGTTATATACATATTCACATAGTAAATTTAAGATAGATTAAAGAGCTAAATGAAATTTATTTTTAAAAATCTAAAAAGTGCTTGAAATGCTAGAGGGGTTTTTTTAGAATAATGATCTTGTGACACAGGAGACTTTCTTAGGTATGACAAAATTTAGAATTCATAAAGCGTTAAGACAGCATTGAACACTGAAATTTTAAAAATTTTTATCATAATGAACCCCATAAACATGGCTAATAGTAACTAATGACTTCAGAAAAAAAATGATCCCCTTATTAATAGCCAAATATTTACCATTATGATATTCTAAACACTACCAAAAATTTACCAGGTGACAAATAAGAAAAATAAGCTCTGCCTAGTCACCTTTCGAGTGTTATTTTTCTTCACAGACCCTGACATACTATGCATATTTCTTATTTGTATTTTAGTGATTCTCTCCTCCTTAACAGAATGTAAATTCCAAGACAGCAATAATTTTTTTCCTGTTTTAATCAATTCTGTAATCCCCAGTTCTTAAGATATCATTAAGCGTTCATAGGCGATTCGATAGTACCAGGATACAAGTAGCCAATAGCCATATGATGACACTCCTTAAGAATCAGTGAAAAGCAAATTAAAATGAGTCCTCAATTTTTGTCAATCACATTGGCAAATACGGAAAAGAATTTTAATATGTAGTACTGAAAACAATATGGGGAAATAAGTATTCTTTATGGCGTTTCAAATAAAAGAGCAAGTTTGGAAAGGAATTTGGAATTATTTATTGATATTTAAAATGAATAAACACTTTGGCCATAAAATTTTGCTTCCATGAACAGGTTCCAAGAAATACTTGCACATATGCACAAGCTATCCAAGTCAGCATGTGTTACTGCAGCATTGTTTTTAATAGCAAAAGACTGAAAATAAATCTGTCAAGTCCATATGAAGAAAACATGTCTGTATTACTATTGAAGGATCTAAAAGATATGTTAAAACTTTAAATAGCCTAAAGGACAGATACACAGGGAACTTTTATTATCATTACCTCTGGGTAAAGGATGGGACTTGAAAGAGATTTTTAAATTCTTCTGTGTACATTTTTTCCTATACTTTTAAAACAAGAATGATTTAGTGTATTACTATGTAGTAAAAAAATATTAAGTAGTAGAGGCTCTAAAGGTGATTCGGGATTTTTTCAGCATTCATTGGCAAATCTTTTTTATTCTTGCAAAACTAAAATTATTTTTAAAGCATAAAATTCTTATACAAATATTAAAGGCATTTTGAAAAGCTTAACTGTAATAATGTATAATCTGTCTACCTACCACTTTTATGTAGCTATTCATAATGTTGGTCAATCCCTTTCCAAGGTTGTTTCTAATACATATAATTTTGACATTGTCACAATTACAATATATTTGATTTCAAGGCTTTAATATTTGTATGTTATGTAGACTATAGGCTTCATAGATATTATTTGTAAAAGTTGTATGCTATCCCAATATTCTCTAAAACCAGCTAGTCACTGGTTTTAGGTTAAGTTTTTGAGCCTGGTCAATGGAACTAGAAAAGGGTTAATGCATTAGTTGGTTTTGAGTTAGCTTGGCGATTCTAGGTAGGAGACATAGAAATAACACCAGCTAGGAGAAAGCTGGTGAATTCCCAAGCAGTCAGCTCTAGCAGTGAGAGGAGAGTAAATAGGCTTGAAAATAGTTTTTCTCAGAATGTGTTCTGAGGAATACCAATGTTCTAGGATATTGCAGTTCAAAAATTTTGAAAACAAAAATTCTGAAAAAACACTAGCTATTGTATTCCTATTACAAGTCCACAAATTATATTAAAGTTCTAGGAAAAAAATAATACCTATTTAGCATGGTTTTAAAAAGGTTTTCCTGCATGTATTTAACCATTCTATTTGTTTTCTATTGCTATAAAAAATTTATGAAAATTCAGTAATTTAAAACCATATAAATTTATAATCTCAGTTTCTTTGGGTTAGCAATTTGGGAGCAGCTTAGCTGGGTGTTTCTGGATCAGAATCTCTCATGAGTTTGCAATCAAGCCATTGGCTGAGGCTGCAGTCACCTTAACTGGCCCTAGAGGTTCTACTACCAAGATGACTCACCTGCATATTGGCTGGAGGTCTCAGATCCTCACCATGTATACCTCTACTTAGGGTCCTTTAGTATTCTCACGACATGGCAGCTGGCTTCCCTTATTGCAAACAGTCCAAGAGAGAGACCAAGAAGGACACCACAATGCCTCCCTGCCTGGTTTTTCCTTCCCAATACCTTTAAGACCTTATCTCAGAAGTTAAGGTAAATATTATTCAAAACAAGTCACTAAGTATAACTTATACCCAAAGGAGAGGGGACTTAGGTCCCACATTTTGAGAAGAAGAGTATCAAAGAGTTTGTGGGCATATTTTAAAATCCCACCACAACTGAATCTATTCTTATTACTCAATAATACCTAATAATATCCTAAGGAACACTTAAATCTGCTTTTTTTTTGTTTTCAAATCCCTTGCTAGGAATAACAATACTTCCAAAGATTTTCTAGTTTTATAATCTCAATTCACTATAAAAGAATAGATTTTTTTTTCATTTCAACAGATTCAGGGTCTACAAGTTGAATTCCATTACATATATATATTGTATAGTAGTAAAGTCTGACCTTTTATTGTACCCATCACCCTAATAATGTTCATCGTACTCAATAAGTCATTCTTCATCCCTCACTCTCTTCCACCTTCCCATTAGGTATAATGGACATTGGGCACCTTTTAAGTCTCCAGTGTCCATTATACCACTCTGTGTGTTCTTGCATGGCCATAGCTTAGCTCTCACTTATAAGTGAGAACATGTAGCATTTATTTTTCTGTTCCTCAGTTATTTTACTTAGGATAATGGCTTCCAGTTCCATCCAACTTGCTGCAAAAAATGTTATTTCATTCTTTCATATGGCTGAGTATTACTCTATGGTGTGTGTAGGTATGTGTGTGTGTGTACACACACACACAACATATTTTCTTTAACCACTCATTGTTGATGCATACTTAGGTTGATTCCATATATATGCAATTGTGAATTGTTCTGTGAAAAACATGTAAGTGCAGGTATCTTTTTGATATGATGATTTCTTTTCCTTTGGGATTTTAAGATTGAATGGTACATCTACTTTTAGTTCTTTGAGAATCTCCATACTGATCTCCATAGAGGTAGTAATAATTTACATTCCCACCAACAGTGTAAAACATTCCCTTTTCACCCTATCTGCATCAACATCTATTGTTTTTTGACTTTTTAATTTGTCCACTGTAATTGGAGTAAGATGGTATCTCATTGTGGCTTTAATTTGCATTTCTCTGATGATTAGTAATGTTGAGCATTTTTCCATATGTTTCTTGGCCATTTGTATATCTTCTTTTGAAAAATGCTTGTTCATATAATTTGCTCACTTTTTAATGGGGTTGTTTGTGTTTTTCTTGCTGAGTTATTTGAGTTCCTTGTAGAGGATTCTGGATTCTGGATATTAGTTCTTTGTTAGATACCTAGTTTGTGAATATTTTCTCCCATTCTGTAGGTTGGCTTTTACTATTTCAATTATTTATTTTGCTGTACAGAAACTTTTTAGTTTAATTAAATCCTTTCATCTATTTTTGTTTTTGTTGCATTTGATTTTGGTGTCTTAGTCATAGATTCTTTGCCTAGGTCAATGCCAAGCAGAATGTGGCCTAGGCTTTCTTCTAGGATTTTCGTGGTTTCAGGTTTTATATTTAAGTCTTTAATCCATCTTGAGTTAATTTTTGTATATGGTGAGAGATGAAGATCCAATTTCATTCTTCTGCATATGACTATCCAATTTCCCAGCACCATTTATTGAATAGTGTATCCTTTCACCAGTATATATTTCAGCCTGCTTTGTTGAAGGTTGTAGGTATATGGTTTTACCCATATTGCTTTGGCTATTGGGTACTTTTTTGGTTCCATATGAATTTTAGGATGGTTTTTCTAATTCTGTGAAGAATGATATTGGCATTGTGGTAGGAATTGCATGAAATCTGTAGATTACTTTGGGCAGTGTGTTCATTATAACAATATTGATTCTTCCAATCCATGAGCATGGGATGTTTTTCTTTTTGTATGTGTCATATATGATGTCTTTCATCGGTGATTTGTAGTTCTTCTGAAGATCTTTTACCTCCTTGGTTAAATATATTCCTAGGTATTTTATTCTTTTGTGGATATTGTAAATAGAATTGAGTTTTTTATTTGGGTCTCGGCTTGGCAGGTAGTTATTGGTATATAGAAATGCTATTGATTTTGTATATTGATTTTATTACCTAAGACTTTGCTGAGTTCATTTATTAACTCTAGGAGTTTTTTGGAGTTAAGTGGATTTCTTGAAGGCAGCAATATTTGGATTTTTTTAAATCCATTCCTCCATTCTATATTATTTATGCGGGGCATTTAGACCATTTACATTCAAAATTAATATTGGTATATGTGAGCTATTGTTCCAGTAATTGTGTTGATGTTACCTAATTTCTTCATATTCTCAATTGTGTTACTGTTTTACAAGCCCAGTGAGTTTTATACTTTTATGTGTTTTTATATTGGATTTTTTTTTTTTTTTTTTATGTTTAGACCATCTTTAAGCATTTCCTGGAGGGTTGGTCTAGTGGTGACAAATTCTTTTAGTGTTTACCTTTCTGGGAAAGACTTTATTTCCCCTTCTTTATGAAACTTGGTTTTGCAGGATAAAATTCTTTGCTGGCAGTTATTCTGTTTAAAAACAGACTCTAATTCTATCTGGCTTGTAGGATTTCTGCTGAGAATTCTGCTGTTAGCCTGATGGGATTTCCTTTATAAGTTGTTTGACACTTTTGTCTCACTATCTTTAGGATTTTTTTCCTTCAGGTTGCCTTTAGGTAATCTAATGACAATATGCCTTGGCGAAGTTCTTTTTACAGTGCATCTCCCAGGCATTCATTGAGCTTCTTGTATGTAGATGTTAAAACTTTTCCACTGTTTTTTTAATTCTCTAAAATGAGTCTTTCATTTCCAGAAGTTATGTGGTTTTTTAAAAATCTATCTCTTTAAGTGAAATTTTCATTCATGTCCTAAATTAGTTTTTTTGTTTCTTTGTGTTGGTTTTCAACTTTCTCTTGGACCTCGTTGAGCTTACTTACAATACACATGTTTTTAAATTCTTTATCTGTCATTTCAAAATTTTCCTTTTACTTGGGATCCATTGTAGGAGAGCTAGTGTGATCCTTTGGGTGTTTGTCAAAACAGTCTGTTTTTTCATACTGTCAGAGTTTTTATGCTAGCTCCTTCTCATCTGGAGTAGCTGTCACTTCTTATTTTTGAATTTACTTTCAATTGGATGGGATTTTGTAATTTTTTTGCTTTTTAAATTTTACTGTATTTTTACCCTCTTGAGGGTGTGAGTATACTGTATGCTGTGTTTGGCTGTTTGGCTTCGATTTTTTGTGCGCTCTGGGGCCACGGTTCTGTATGACTTTCTTGGTTATAGACAGCCTTTGTATGGTGGCTTTCTCAGATGCTGCTTGTAGTAGCGATGTACTGGATATATGAGCAGTACTGGGATTGTGGAAGTCTCAGGAAGCTTATCTCCTTTTCCAGCACTATGACATTCTGACAGTAGGTATTAAATTGGGTTGTGCATTTCAACCCCCAGGGCAAGTAGGTGGCACTTATGGGTAAGAGCCAGCTATAGTGGAAGCCACTGGGTAGGTGTTTGAACTCTCTTTACTTTGAGGGGTTCTCTGTTGTCTCAGGTGATGGACTAGTCTCTGGTAATAAAGCCATCTGCTTTCCTATCACACCTCTGTCTTGTCCTGAAGTTCATGACTCTCAGTTCAGTCCAACCCTGATTTTTATCTCCAGGCCACAGTGTCACTGATTGCTGCAGAAAATGCCTTTCTGCCTAAATGTTTTCAGAGCAGAATGTCTTCCCTCAGCCCAAAATAGATAGCTTTGCGGTTCATCTGTTCTCCTCTGCAGGGAACACTGCTGCTCTTTGTAGAGATGGAGAGGTGCACTACCTTTTGGTACATGCGGATGAGTATCTGCTATGGTGTTGCTGGCGATTTGGGTTGGCCATACCTCAGACAGTGAAATAGTGTTCAGGTGCCAGCAGTGGTGGTCTAGGTTAGATAATCCCCACTCCCCAGTCATCTGGATGGTGTGTTTGCATCCTGTGGGGACCAGACTGAGACTGGGCTGGTGAACTTGTCCTCAGGCCTCCTTGGGTCAGGTGCTGGCTGTGATAGGGAGTGGTGGGGTGATCTGGTCCGGCAGAATGCTCAAGCAAGGGAAGGATGGGTGCACTGAGAGGCTGCTACCAGGCGAGGTGGGCTCCTCTTGGTGGGATTAGCAGAGGCAGGCAGCTATGGGGTGCATAGGCTGCTCACACCTCCCTCCCTCAGCAGCCGCAGAAGTCTCCGTCTTTTGAAGGCATGAAAGTGCCTGGATTCCCAGCTCTCTCCCTGGCTCTGCAGCAGCAGTGAAGGAGGAAACAGTTTAAACCGCTGGGGGCCGGGCTCCCAGAATGAGTGTGGGCTGTATCTACAATGCTCAGGCAAGGGAGGGGCAGTTGTGCTACAGACTTTCCTCCATAGAGGGCAGGTTCCTCTCTGTAGAGGCAGGCAGCTAGGGGTACAGACTGCTAACCCCACCTTCTCTCAGCAGTGGCGGCAATTTCTGTCTTTGGGGCATACAATAGTGCCTGCCTCTCCCCTCTGCTCCCTTGGTGGCCCTGCTTCTGTGACAGCAGCCCCAAGTGGCTGATGCCTACAGGTGGCAGCCCCAGAGCAGGACAGAGACCTCTGGGGGCTGGGCCTTCTGAATGCTTCGGGGCTCAAATGCCTGTGGGGTTTCACCTGAGTTTGAGCAATCCTTCCTGGGGGGTTCTCCTGTAGCTAGGATTTTTAACATCCCTGGAAGGAGTGTGGAAAGCCAGGAATCTCTCACTCACACTTTCACCACGTTGGAGCCTCTCTCATCTTCCCACCAATCCCAGTCAGGCAGGGTGTGTGGCTTCTCTCTTCTCCACTTTCCACATTTCCATTGCTTCTCTGTTGGATTTCAGTATTCTCTCTTAGACTGTCTATTTCAAGCATGAATATCTACTCACTAATTTTGATTTCTTTTCATGGGAGAGGCACATTTTCTTTGATGAAATGTAATGGTTTGTTATGTGGAATGATAATAGTTTCTTCTTTTCAGTGCTTTTCTGTTCAGTCTTTCAGGATAGGGCTTAAATTATCTTGACCATTAATGACATTGTGGGCTACATCCAGATATAAGGAATGGTGAGATGGGGTCCACTTAGTCCACTAACACTTTTATTGTAGATAGAGTCATCATTTTGAGCAACAGATTCTTTTATTGTCTTCATAGAGCACATTGAATTTTTTGCTTTATTCTGTTTGAAAATTGTGAACTGGGGATTTTGCATCCATGTTAAGAGCTCAGGTTCTGGATGCAGCATGACCTTTGGTTGGTTCTTAGCCCTGTGACATAAGAGCTCTGTGAACTTGAGCACGTTTGCCTTGAGGAAATGCAGTTTTCTCATCTTCAAAATGGGAATAACAATCAATAATATATTTCATATGTTTAACATCAAGATTAAATGACTTATTACAGATTCTGCTCTTAAAACAGTGCATGGACCAGAGTAAGCATTAAATAAATACTATTATTTGGTGAACTTTAGTTAGCAAAGACTCTGCTGAACCTTTTCTGTTCTTTGCTCATATTATTTGAGATGTCATGGGTGGATATTATTTAAAAAACATAAAAAATCAGAACTAAAATTGAATGAAGAAATAAGCAATAGTGTTGCTTCTTTTTCATATTCTATCTAATCCCATTCCTAAAATCAGATACCCTCTTCTTTTTCCTTGAGAATCACTGAATTCCTAGGTGTTATTGATTGATAATCTAAGTTGAGTATCCTAATTTGCAAAGTTGAAATTTGAAATGCTCCAAAATTTGAAACTTGTTGAGTCCCAACATGATGCTCAAAGGAACTACTCACTGGAATATTTCAGATTTCTGATTTTTAGATTAAGGATGTTCAATTGGTAAGTATAATATATATATTACAAATATTACAAAATCTGAAAAAAATCCCAAATCAAAAACACTTCCGGCCCTATGCATTTCAGATAATGGATACTCAACCTATATTCTACCTGCGTTACCTAACAGAAAGAAAAATCAGAGATATGACCCAAATCTGCTCAGCCTTATTTTTCTATCTTTACAAGCATTTGTAATGTCAGTGGGTTAAGTTCAAAGTTGACCAATCCACAAAAGTCTATGAAAAGGACATTAGGGATGTTCCAGGTATATTATAAAGGATAACAGTAATTTTTTTATTCAAAATGTCACTTTTTATTTCTGTTAAGAAACAGAATCCTTAGTTGGATGGATTTCAGTTCTGTCTCAAAATGGCATTTCCTTTTGGAAAGAAACTAACTATAGACAAATGTTTATGCTTCTGTGTCTCCTGAACAAGCAGCATCATTAAATGTCAATGAAGGTGAGAGTTTAGGTATAAAAAAATTATGACTTAAAAATGTGACCAAGCTTACTGTTTATTTTAAAATACACTAAAGCCTCCCCTATTTGAATGCCTTTCTGTAAGATTAGGATATATGGTTGTCCTATAATATTAGTGTAGTTCATCTTGATCTCAATGACCATGTGTGTGGGATTGTGGGAAGGATTATTGGGGAGTGGTTAGCTGGAAAAATAAAATGGGATGAACCTGTAGTAAGAATTTTATAACAAAAATTTAACTATAAGATGAAAGAATATATATATATATACATATATGTATATATATATATATAAAATCCTATTGCTTTCTAAACTATCCATAGCATAAACCAGGGGTCCTCAAACTTTTTAAACAGGGGGCCAGTTCACTGTCCCT
>VBSM01000361.1:23342475-23409155 GCA_008086735.1 Cheirogaleus medius
GGGTCTCGCTCTTGCTCAGGCTGGTTTCGAACTCCTGACCTTGAACGATCTTCCCGCCTCGGCCTCCCATTGTTTCTTTAGTTATTGTTGGTTTCTCCTACTAGAATGAAGGCAGAGGTTTTTGTCTGTTTTACATTACATTCCTCAGCGTTACATTGAACAAAACTTTTTCCCTGTTCTTGAGAAACTTGGCCATTTTTAAAATAATGCTGAAAAGTTAGCTAAGTTTTATGAAGTTGAAAATCAAAAAATGTCCAAATTTCAATCAAAGCCTGTCATTTTGCATAAGACCACTAGTCTCTAAACCTCTTGCTTACATTACTTGTGCAAGGGTTGTTATCAAAGTATAGTAGTTATAGAGTTATGGATCACTTAGAAAACTGCTTGCCCCATGGTAATCATTCCATTACTGTTGGCTATTTCCCCCCAAAACTCCCTTATGTAGTTTTTTTATTTGCCTAAATTAGTTTTGAGATTAAAAAATATATCTTTAAGATATGCAATATAATTATATGATTCAAAAGGTGAAACTATAAAAATTTATACCTTGAGAAGCTTGTTTTCACTCCTAACCCTTTGACTCATTCCTCCTCACCTACGTTGGTAATCATTTAAAAAAATTTCTCATTTAACCTACCCGTGACCTTTTAAGCAAATAGACTCAAGGAGCCTACTTCATTAGTATATTTATTGATTCTTTTAAGATTTTACATATTTATATCTCATATATTTGAAACAGTATCTATTCTTTCCAAAGTTTCTTTGGTGAGCTAGCCAGGCGTCCTCAAACTACGGCCCGCGGGCCACATGCGGCCCATCGAGGACATTTATCCGTCCCACCGGGTGTTTTTGCCGCCGCTGCCTGTCCTGTTTAGCCGCCGACTAGTCCCGGGCCCACAGTGCGCACTCTCGAACGGTCTGAGGGACAGCGAACTGGCCCCCTGTTTAAAAAGTTTGAGGACCCCTGATAGACGGTATGTAGTTAGTAATTGTAGTGTGTTATAGGAGAGGCAGCATGGCCACTGGAACTTGAACTGGAACAGACTAACTTGAATTAAACTTCCAGCTCTGCTACTTACAAGATGTATGATTCTGTATAGCTACTCTATATATCTGAACTAAATTTCACCATTGCAAAATGGAAACGAGTACATTTACCTTTTAGAGATTAAATAAAATGTGGTAGCCATGGAGCTGTGACACTTAGATCTCCCTTCAAGAGAAATCGCTGCAAGGAGGGTAGTTGGGAATAGTTTCCATCTGCTACATTCCACCTTCAGACTCAGCATTCACCCAGAGGCCACAATTGCTCCAGGCTACTCCTAGCTAATAGCTGAACTCATCAGGGATATCAGCACTGGGCTATGCCTGCCCAATGCAGGTGTTCCGCTAACAGGCAATCTTTGCTTTGGGCTCTCTCCACAGTGAAAACTGAAAGTTTTCTTTGATGCTCCTACTACCCAATCCTCCTTCCCCTCACTCCATTCACAGGTGTGAGACCTGCATTGCAATCTGAAGTCTCTCTCCCCTCTTCCTGCACCTCTCTTTTATCCCTGATATTTACCGCCAATAAATCTCTTGCACAGCTACCTCTCCCTTGGCATCTGCTTCTCACAGGACTCGAACTGCTCCAGATTTTACAGAAGTGGTTTGAGAAAGCATGCAGTAAGATGGGGCTTGGGGACTGTATTGCTTACCACTCAGTTGGCATGGGGAACACCAACCTGAATAGAATGTGGGGCACAGATAATCCCCAGCACAAGATGGAGGTCTGATTGCTGAAAATTCTCCACTAATTACCTAGGAAACCATCCCTGTGGAGGGGAATCCCTTTGCCAGTACCATGATCCAGGCATTTGAAAAATATGGGGAGAACAATGGCTACAAGGGTGGTGGAGTCATATGTTCACCACTAAGTTATATTGACTCTAATAAAGGGAAAATTATAAGTGGAAACTATTGTAGGTAACAAATAGTTAATAGCTAGACATGAAGCCAGAGGGCCTCTTTGATAGCTTAGAAAGAGACCCTTATCTTATTCATTGAAAAAGCTGACACAGCTTAGCAGCAGGCTGAAGATCCCATAGTTAATAGCTCTCCATTAAGAGCTCCAGAGATATTTAAATGCTCAGCCAAAGAAGGTCTTTTCCAATCAGGTCAAGATACTAATTGGGAAAATCCAACGAGATCGAACGTGTTCCGGGTGTTATGGCCGTAGACCTAATTGGGAAAATCTGGTTCACTGAAACATTGAGTGGGAACATCTGGGTGGATACACCCAAAGATTTTTATAGTTGTGAAAAAAACTGTAAAGTGACCCCCAATGATCCACATTCTTGTATAATTCCTTCTCCTTACATGTGGGTGGGACCTCTGTCTTGCTTCTAACTATAACGGAACATAGCAAAGGTGGTGGGTGGGATATCTCTCCTGGGAGTATGTGTCATTATGTGACTGGCAGACTGGAGAGAGATTCTCTTGCTGGCCTTGAAGAAGCAAACAGCCATCTTTGAACTGCCTACAGGGAGGGTCACATGACAGGGAGCTTGCGTATCCTTTAGGATCTGAGGGATACTCTAGCTGAGAGCTGGTAAGAAGCTCAGCACCTCAGTTATACGGCCAGAAGAACGTAATTCTTCATAATCTGGATAAATTTGGGATAGATTCTTTTCCCCAGTCAAGCCTCCTGTAGCAGACTTGCCATATAATTGTGCAGCTTAAGAATTAATCTTAGGAGAAGGAATACGTGCCCAGCCCAGAGCGGCATAAGAGTCATACGATCCGGCTTAGGTTTACCTAACAAACAGGGTTGCTACTTGAAGGCATAACAAAGAGTTTGAGCTTCTGCACGTAAGCAAATGTTGCCCAGCCCCACAGCCCTGGGGGTCTGGAGGCCACTTGATAAACATCTTGCCCTTATGGGTACCGCCTGAGCTCATGGGATGGCTGTTTAGCCCACAACGGGTAAGAATTCTCTTGGGAGGAACAACCTAAGACAGGCACAGCCACAGGGGGCCAGGCCGAAAGGGATGGGAACAAAGTTCCCCTTTGTGGCTGCATTGCTTATCTGTGCTTATCTCAAACTCTGGCTTATGGCCGTAGGCTTAAACAACCCATTAAGACCCCGAGTCATGGGACATCTGTGTCCTTAGGCTACGTGTTCCGGAATCTATGGCCACTGTTGCAATGCCTGGGTGGTCACGTATAAGGAAGTAACTTTGATTTTTTGACTATAAGAATAAAATGACTGGGGTGTTCGGCGCTGCAGTCTTGTACCGTCTTTATGTGTGTCAGTGTCTTTCTTTGTCTGTCTCTTTGTGTTATATGTCCATCCCCCATTCTGCAAACGGGCCACAACACCTCCAAATAAGAAAGCAGCCCGGCAACACTTTGATTGTAGCTTTGAGCGAACTTGAGCAGAGGATGCAGCTAAGTCATACCTAGACTTTAGACATACAGGAACTTTGAGGTAATAGATGTGTAAGTCACTAAGCTTGTGGTAATTTGTTACACAGCAAAAAAGGAAAACAAAAAACAAACAGAAAAAGCAACCCAAACTACAAAAATTAATAAAGCTTGCTAGACGCCTTGAAACCCTGATTGCTTGCAGGTGCCTCTGTCTCTCTATCAGGGGCTTCCTCCGTCAGTGAGAACACTGTAAAGGCCTCTCCACTGCAAGGCAAGAGATGCACCTCAGGAATTGCCTCACCTCCTCTTCTGGCAGCTAGGTCAATAACTAGGGTTAAATCTTAGTATTACCTGGCTAGAGACAAACTGAGCCTGATAATAAAGGAAAGAGATTATATCCAAAGGAAATGCAAAAATTAGTTAACATGTACCAGCTGGATTCAAGGGTGTGCACCTAAGATTGGATTTTGAGGTCATTTGAGCAAGTAAGCCAGAATGTAAGTCTGAATTTGCAAGAATTCATTGGCTTGGGTGTCTTTATTGGAATATAGGCTTTAACACTATAGCGAGGACCTAGGGGATAGAGCAAACTCAATGTGAGAGTGGCAATTAGAAGCCTAGAGAAAATGGTGGCCCATGCTAAACAAAGTGTAAAATGCCTGAGTTTTCCTGGCAGGAAATAAAGGAAGGAATAAAAAAGGTCAGAGAAGTGGGCACGCCTAAATGGATATATTATGTAAAATCAGAAGACCAACCAGAGGATTATGTTGCATGGAAGAACCCAGAGGGCATACCATTCATTAAGGTCATCAAGAATGAGCAAGTTAGCCAGGCACAAGCCACTGTCATTACTGGGTGTAATCCCAGCTTCATGGGAGGCTGAGGCAGGAGGATTACTTGAACCCAGGAGTTTGAGTTCAAGGCAGCAGTGAGCTATGATGATGCCACTGCACTCCAGCCTGGGTGACAGAGCAAGACCCTGTCTCTTAGAAAAAAGAATGAGCAAGTGATAGGGACATCAGCATCACTAAGAACTTGAGCAGTAGCTCTCCTCTGCAGGCCAGGGCTGATAGTAGAAGTGTTCACAGAACTGCATTCATGAATTAATAGCAAAGGGAGTAATGGGACCTAAAGTAATAGAGCCCATTTGGGGGTGTTTGACTGCCTGAAGCCAGGGCATCACAGTTACTATAACGACTGGCAAGGGTGGAAGGCAGCTATGGGGACTTGACTTGCAAGTTGTGGGGATGGTTATGACATGTCTAGGGTAAAATAGATGGACAATGAGGGTGCTGCCTAACATTTACACACAGAAGAAGGCAAAAATTAGTAAATATGAGTCTGAAGGCAGTTGCACTTATAAAAAGTCATGATACTTTGCTCAGTTCCTGGATCTGAACAACATTTTTTTATATGAAACCTATTTACTAAAGAGATGTGGTTTCAGCGTGTATAGAGTGTAAAGTTTCCTCCAGTTCTTGTGGCAGACTTTATGGTGCTGGAGATGTCAGTGGGTAATGGTGCAGTGTGAAGTTTACAAGCCCTAGTGGGAAAATTACAACACAGATCCCTGGAGTTCTGGAGCAAGAGTACGCCATCTGTAGCAGAGGATTACACGCCTTCTGAGAAACAGCTCCTGCTGTGTTACTGAGCCCTGGTAGAGGAAGATTGTTGTCCATGTAGTAGCAAGTGACCATGCATTCAGAATTACTCATTATAAACTGGATTCTGTTAGACCCACCGAGTCATAAAGTTGAATGGGCCCATTAGCATTCCATTCATTTTAAGTGGAAATGATACATTCTGGATTAAGCCTGAGAAGAACAAAAGAGCGTGAGTATGACACATAAGCAGGTAGCCCAAACCACCATGTCACTTACCACAATGGTACCAGTGCCCTTCCCCCAGCTTGCACAGATGGCCTGATTGAGGGTGGTGCCCCCTACGATCAGCTGAAGAAGGAAAAATTGCCCAAATATATGTAACCTGAACGTGTGTACCCCCGTAAAATTTTGAAATTAAAAAAAAAAAAGAAAAAGAAAAATTGCCCGAGTCTAGCTTATGGTTAGATCAGTTTGATTTGTGGGTGTGAACTGGCAATTGATGATGGCTGCATTGGAATCACATTCAGGGTTTCTCTGAAATACAGTGGAGAGGGAAATCCTTCCTAATGAGTGGAGCTACAAGTGATGCACCTGATTATCCACTTTGTGGGGAAGAAAGAGTGTCCTGAGGTGACAACATATACAATTTTTTTGGCAGAGGCCAATGGCTTAAAACTGGAAAAGGAAAGATTAGAGAACAAAAGGCAAGAAGGTCTGGGATGGAAGTATGGGGAAAGACATGTGGGAGAGGACATAGAGTTTGAAGAGTTTTGTAGCATATGTCAGTGCCAACAAGAAATCATCATCTATTACTGCAGAGGCACAGAATAACTGAGTAGACAAAGTGATTTTGGGCCAATGACTTTAGCCAGTTTTCTTCATCAGTCACTCCAAAACTGGCATTATGGACACATGAACAGATTAGTCTCAGTAGCAGAGATGGGGCTACACTGTCCCTACAGCGTGTATTGCCATTTAACCAAGGCTGATTCAGCTCCTGCCACCTCTGAATGTTCCACAGTCCAGCAATTGGTACCAAGTGGATGCTTGTTGACAATTCAGATACGTTGGTGTTGTTCCATTCTAGAAGGGCCAGAAGTTCACTCTGACAGTGATAGATACTTATTATGAGTTTGGGTCATACTATGGCTTTGACTTTTCCCACCGCAGGGCTTTAGTTAGCACCTCTATCTAGAAGCTTAATAAAAGTCTGATGCATAGGCATGGGATCCCTCATTACACAGCATCCAACAAGAGGAACTATGTAGTAAATATGGTACAAAAATGGGTCACCAATTGACTCACATAGCACACCACCCAGAAGTAGCTGGTTTATAGAATGTTGGAATAAATGTCTAATGATGGCACAGATGGAACGCCACCTTGATGGCCATACTGTGCAAAGATGGGTTTCTATACTTTAGAGAACAACATATACATTAAGTCAGAGGTCTAAATAGGACCCAAGAACCCAGGGGCAGAGAAAGAGTGACACCACCAACCAGCTACCATGACTCCTAATGACCCAGTGGGGGACTTTGTGCTTTCCATTTGAGGTCCTCATCTGTAAAGGGGGCAAACTCTTGACAAGGAAAACCATAGAGATTCTGTTAAACTACAAGCTACAGCTACCCCTGGGCATTTTAGACTTTGTGTCCAGAAACCAACAGATGACAAAAAGTGTTGCCATCTTGGCAGGAGTAACTGAACCTGATCTCTGGAATGAGGTAAGTCTGTTTTTATCACCAGGGGGCAGAGAGAAATAGGTGTGCAATTCAGGTGATTCACTTTGATGCCTTGTGGTATTCCCTTGTTCAGTTTTGATGGTGAGTGGACACGTGCAGCAATCCTAGTTTAAGTAAGGTCTGATTACCTATGGCTCAGACCTCAGGAATGAATATTTGGGTCACATCACCAGGTAAACCAGCAGGATCTCAGACTAACTGCAGAGACAAGGTTGTAACTTTTCCTAACCTTCCTCTCTTAACATTTCTCTCAGGAAGAGAGGCACGCAGGAAAGAGGGACTATTTTCTGAAAGTGTATGGAGGAGAGACTCTATGAGACATATATGGGGTGGACTGTGGTGGCCATAAAAGTGTAGCACGCAGATGACCCTTCGAGAAAATCTGCTGCAAGAGTAGTTGGCAAACAGCCTCCAGTTGCTACATTTTTGGAATCCACCACAGTGTTCACATAAAGTCCATGCTCTTCCTGGGCTGTCCCTATCCCATAACTGAGCACAACAGAGCTATGAGAGCCAGCCAATTCCTGCCTGACACAGAGCTTGCCTGTTGGTCAGTCTTTGCTTTGGGACTATACCGCTTCCCTTACCCAAGCTTTCTTCTTTTCTTCTCTTCTTTCACAGATGTCAGACTTGCATCGGAATCTGAAGGCTTTTTCTGCTCTTGCTCCTCCTCTTTATTCTTTGCAGGCATTTCTCCCAGGAAATCACTTGCACATCTAATTCTGTCTTGGAATCTGCTTCTTGCAGGATTCAAAATGACACATCGGATAATGCCTATGGAAGTTCTCATCACTGTGATTAAAAGTAAGCACTCTAATACGTTATAGAAATTGTTTATGTCTTAAGCCACTTTCTCATTCCTCCTAATGATGGATATATGAATATTTTGCATGTGCATAAATTTTGATTATGTAAACAAAAAGATATAATTATAGTGTATTTATTAATGTGAAATAACAGAAATATTTATCTATACTATTTGCCATATGTTCATAATCTATTATAGAAGTATAGAAAGGCAAAATTCAAATATAATGTATTATATTTTGTCATATAATATATCCTTTTTCTGCTTATAAATATCATACTTTAAAGGAAGTCATATGCTTTCCAGAATCTATTTCTGATAATTCAAAAGTTGGACAATAAATAGTCTAAATAAAAAAATATATTTTACCTAGTTTTCAATTGTACCGCTGTTGCAGAACAAAAGAAAAAAGATAGTGTTTTTATTTTGGGTAAAATCATCTTCAAAGGTAGATACATGTAGGTATTGCTGTAGGTACAGAGGATGGGTTGGTTGGTCTTCTACTATTTCTTAGCTGACAACTGTAGTAATCTATGACAGTGAATTGAAATGAGAACATGTCAAAATAGAGTAATTATAGCTAAGTTTACACTAATATGCAATGGAGAAAATACAGGGGGCTTTAATAACACTGACCGTGTCACTTTTGTATTTGTCTAACAAGAATGAAGTAGTTAAGTCACTGCTATGTCAGCTTTGGATTTACAAATTTCTTTGCATCATACTTTCTTTGGGATTGTTTTACCTGCTTGTAAAGGACATACATTTTAGGCATCTGGTTAAGAAAGAAGATACAAGTAGAGTTGTTTCTATTCAACCTAATGTTTATATTAGGCTAAGAGTTGATTTCTTTAGAAAAATATGCTGTATATGTTTGGGTGGTTTTTCCCATCCATACCCTTTTGTTAAGGCCTTTGCCCTCACCTGCAGCTCTTGCTGAGTACCTGTGAATGCTGGACTGTATACCATGCGAACTTTCACTTTGGGGCTAAAGCCACATCTCTATTCTTCATTTCTCTCCCTTCAGCTTGTTTTTGGAATTTCAACTGTTTGCTGGAGTTTCCACTTGAAAGAACCTAGAGTTACCTCACATTCATTCTGTTGTATAATATAGAATTTGGCTGTCACAAATTTGACACCTTTGTGTCTGGTGCTTGGGAGGGAGCCTCCAAACCCCTGGATATCCCAAGTGATAGGAGTATTTGTTATTTACGGTGGTCCCAGTGGACCACACTTGAGTTTATAATAATAACTCATGGAGAGCCTCTAGATAGTTTATGCTGATCAGATGAGTCAGGCTGGAGACTGGCCATGCCAGAAAGACCTACCATGTGATTACAGATAGATCTGTACCTACCTGTGAATTATCATGAATTACATGATATCAGCCTGACCTCTGGCTGAGGTGAAGAAGGGGATTGTAAATTGAGTTCAACTCAATTGGATCAATCAGTCATGCTTATGTAACGAAACCCCAGTAAAAATTCTGTACAATGAGGCACAGTTCACTTTTCTGGTTGGCGATACATATCGATGTACCAAGCGGGTGATACATCCTGAGGACATGGATGACTCATGTGTGGGAGCCTCCCAGATCTTGCCCTATGCATTTCTTCACTTGGCTGGCTCTGATTCTTGTCCTTTTATAATAAAACTGCTACATAAGTATAATGAATGCTTGAATTCTGTAAATCGTTCTAGTGAATTCTCAGACTTGAGGGGTTAGGGGGAATTTCAAAAATTGTAGCCAGACGGTCCCAAGTGTGTGTGGCTGGGGAACCTCAGATTGTGTAACTGGAGTCTCAAGTGAGAGCAGACTTGAGAGGTCTGTGCCCGTAACCTGTGAAATTTGACCTAACTTCGGTGGTTAGCATTAGAACTGCATTGCACATTCTTTAAATCCTAAAGCATGATCCTTTCCCAGAGCTAAACATCTTGTCTGCTGAACTTGCTATTTCTCTTCCCACATCACCAGCCATTCAGTCCAATTTCTTCTTCCCTCATAAACCTCTCACATACATCACCTTAAGTTCAGGTTCCCTGTCAACATGTGTAACCCGTTTTGCCTGGGCTATTTCAATACTACTTAAACTGGTCTATCTTCATTGTAATCTATTTTGCATTTCACCATCAAATGTGTCTTCCTTACCCTCCTCCTAATCTCAAATATCTTTTTCATAGATGTCTGTTTAGTGCCCACCACAATATCTCTTAAGTAGTAGGCACACATTTATAAGTTAAATAAATGTCTCCCTGCTGTCCAAACTCCATAGCTGCAAGAAATACCACAAGTTGGCCCTTATGTGTCCCTTCAGCTCTATCTTTTCTTTCTTCTATAAATGAATCCTGTGCTCCAATTACTTTACTCATTAATTTGCTTACTCCCAAACAAACTATATGAGTTCATTTCCATTCCATTGACTGACCTGTGCATGTCTAAAGCTGTTTCTTTCTCTACTTGTGTAAGTTCTACCTCCTCTGTGAGTCTTTTTGGATTTTCCCATTCCTCAGGGATTGCTCTCACCTCTCAATTGTTTAGCACTTATTGTATGCATATCGTGTATATTGTATTTGGTTCTTATTTGGCTTTTAGTCTAAACCACTTGGGATTTTTGCTTAGTTTTATTATTGCAGGTCCTTTTGAAAGCTATATCATGGACTTTGGAAAGCAGGCAAGTGTAATATAACTTTTTGTGATTTCAAGGACATATGTAAAAGTTGCATCAATTTTTCAGTTTTGGTATAGATTTTCTCTTTTGTTTAATCAGAACAATCAGTCATCTGATCTGTAAAAAAGTGAAGGTGGGGAAAATACCTTAGCTATTAATTCTGAAGGTGTTCTAATCAACCCAATAACTTAAATGTTCTTGAAGTTTTAGAGATAGTATTGTCCATATTGTCCTGTTGTAGCCACAATTATAGAGAAACTGGTATTTATTTGCTGTTCAATAGGGTATGTGTGATTTTTCACATATTTGTTCTAATCCAAATTTTTTTCTCACTTGAATGTCCACACAACAAAAGCTCACAACAGAACCAAGCAAAAATGCACTTAAAAGCACAATGGAGTGACTCCTCACTCTTTCCAAACAGGGAAGGGATCATGTCCCAAACATTATTTAAGCAATACAACATTTTTCAGGCAGCTTTGCATCCTTAATTTTGCACATCTTTTTACACTACCCATATGCCCATATATGATTGAAGACTAAATATTGGCATTCTTTATTTTTCTAATTTTGTGGCAAAGAGAAGAAAAACGAGACTCCAGTCTCACTAATAAAAAAGGGTACACAATCCGGCATGCATTTAATAGAGACATGCCTTGTGCAGAAATGGCCTTTGTGAGAGAAAACACAACTTTTTTTTAAAAAACCAAATCCTGAGAGTGACTGCACAGAATTTATTAAATGTTTTGGGCAAATGGGTTCTGGAGCATTAGGTTTACATTTGTTTTAAAGAGGATTATATGTTCCTTACCTGACTGATCAATAATAATGCTGAAAAACTAAGTTGTTATAAAGCCGAATTTTAAAGTGTAGAACATCTAATCTGTGAATAAAGATGAATGTGTTTGAAAATAAAGATGAAGTGAATGGTGAAAATTTACTTCTCTGAAAAGCTTTATGTGATAAATTTCAAATTTCCTTGTAAGAGTCCACATTATTTTTACTTACTGTCAATGAAAATACGTTTTTACAGATCTTGCTTTGTCAAATATAATCTTGTAGTTGTTCTATATTCCAACACATGAGTTAATGGTTTCTCTCAAATAGTACTTTCAACCATGTACAGGTTTGTGGGTCAATACACATTTTAAAATGCTCGGTAGGAAACATTTAAATTAACTCCTATCAACTCAGAGGGATAGCAAAACTATGTGACCATATAATAGTCTATAAAATGACATGGTAACTGAAGAGATCAATTATTTTTGCTTCCTTATTCCTACCTCTTGAATTGGTTTTTAAGCATTATATTGAGCTGATAAGAAATCAGACTGGTAGAAAGAAATATAGACATGTACATATTTTAAACATTTGTTTATTTTCAAACTTTACAGATGCATGATAGGTTCTGATAACTAAAGACCATAGTTGGATCAAAGTTGACTTGAGGAGTGAGCCAATGAACAGTTTTTGTAGGTAGAGCAAAGGTACAGGTGAATGACTGCTCTTTGGTGAAGGGTCCCACCTCCAACCACTGGAGTTTCAGTGTCTTCCATGGTGAACAGGATTGTCTTTGGAGGAAACTACCTGAAACCAAATCAGACATACATGGATTGAGGAAAGCTTCTTGGGAACTTTCTCACATACAATAAAGGGTTGTGTTATGGCGACAGTGAGTTATATGCTTCCAGAGCAAATTCTTAAATGATGCCTGAAATGAGTAAGTGTAGAGTAGCTACTAATGGAGTGAGGGTTCTTAGGGGTCCTCAGACACTGGGCTAGAGAAGACAGTGGCCAGGAGACAGTGGTAAGAGTGGTGACCAGGTATAGATTTCATCGTAACACCAACAGGGAGGAACTTGGGCTGTATGGGGGACATAAACCATGCCACAAATGACATCTTAGAATCTGGTGCATATTTTTAGGGCTGCATTGAACAGTGAACTCTTACATCAGGATTCTGTATACACTACCCATTTGTCTCTTTTGATTTTGTAGCTTTTTAGACTCCTTAGTGAGAAGCAGGATTGCTTTGGAAACAAATTGATTTAGTCTCAGGTTGGGATTCTCAAGTTACATTTCTCCGGTTCTTTGATGAACCATATGACCATTTCCAAGGAATTTAACTTTGATCCAAGTTTTAGAAGTAGGAAGAAAGACAAAGAAAGAGAAAAGGAAAAGGCAACAGTTTACCTAGAAGAGATAAATCAGTAGGGTTTTTGGCATCAGAAGCACAATACTTAATTCAGGAAATGTTATTCATTGAAAAATCATTTTATGAGTACTTCCTTATAGGCTAATACAGTGTTAGGTGGTCAGGCTGTAAACACAAATAGGATGTGTTGCTACCCTACAGAAATTTGCATTCTTATGGAGGACACAGACAAATAAGGAAAAAAAAAGGCAATACACTGTATTATTTTCAGATGAGTTTGCTGGAGGCACTCTGGAGGGCAGTACTTAACTCTTTTCAGGGGCAAGAGGGAAGGGTCAGAAAATATCTTCAGGGACGTCGTGGTCAAGGTAAGTCTAAATATCAAATATGTGTGAATTTGTGTAAAGGGATATCTGTTGAGTTGTGACAAGTAATTATATCAGTGGTATTCAAAGATGATTTAATATTGGGTCTTGAATGTCAACCAGGGAATTCTGACTTAATAGAAATAGGAGATCATTTAAATGTTTAAGCCAGGAGCAACAATATGGCAGAAATTCTTCTAGGGCTTTCCGTCAGTAGAACAATCAGACAGAAAAGAGATTGGAGGTAGGAAGGTAAGTTAGTATTTTGTTTCATTCAGTGACTTCAGTGTGAGACAATGGAGACCTGAATCTAGCAAGGTGATTATGGGGAAAGCACATATTATCAGAATGTGAGTCTGGATTCTAAGTTTGTCTCCAGTGGTTTTTCCTTAGAAATGGTCATTTGATTGACACTAGAGGAGAAAAGAAATTCATAAGCCAATCAGCAAGAGCACCCAATTAATAACTGGTTCAAAGACTGTCTATGACACTGTCTTGAGATGTAGATACAGGGTTTAAAAGAGATATGGAGGCCCAGCACAGTGGCTCACACCTGTAGTCCTAGGACTCTGGGAGGCTGAGGCTGGAGGATCGCTTGAGGTCAGGAGTTTGAGATCAGCCTGAGCAAAAGTGAGATCCATCTGTACTAAAAACAGAAAAAAATAGTTGGGTGTGGTGGCATGTGCCTGTAGTACCAACTACTTGGGAGGCTGAGGCAGGAGGATCGCTTGAACCCGGGAGTGGGAGGTTGCTATGAGCTAGGCTACATATCGAATCATTCTGGTTGAGAAGTTTAATTGAGTGACATTAATTCATCCTAACAAAGTTATACTGTAAACAATTTTGAAAGATAATTTGGAAATCAAACAGTAAAAGTTCAGATAAAATTAAAACTTTTAAGCAATTGGTTGTGAAGGGCATATTCTTGATGAAACATATCTTCTACCTTTGTTTATAATAATGTAACTTTATTGTTGCCTATGCTTTAAGTTCAGTCCCTATGAAGATGGTACATTTTGATCTCTCTTTTGATAGAAGCTATTAAATACTTTCTGGAAGGGCCACAGCACATTTTTCTCAGGGATGAATCACCTCCAATTCATCACTGCCACAAAGAAATTAACAAAGCAGACATGCAACAGATCTCGGGTCCCAGTAATCATCTCCATACATGAAGGGCTGCATGCAACTATACAAATATAAATGAAAATCAATATTCTCCTTCCTTAAACATTCTAATTTATCTCTCAGTTATCTTTTTTGAAGTATTCATGATTTGAAGTTTTAAAAAAGCACTGAGTAAAAGCCTACTTATAACAAAATGAATTACCCTTTGATATCCAGTTCAGCAACCTAGTATTTGAGAAAAACAGAACTCCACAAAAGCTTAATATATTCAGAATTTGAAAGTGTGACCCATTTACGGAAGCAGAAAATGCACCACAGGTTTTTTAGTGTTTTTTTTCTTTCTTTTTTTTTTCCCGTTCAAAAGCAGATAAATCATATTTACCAGCCAAAGAAAAGAACTGCTTCCAAACGTACTTATTTAAGGAAAAATAGAGGGAGAAACGGAGGGGGAAAAAATACAAGAATTTTGACTCAGATACTCCCAAAATATAAAATGTGATGGGTTTTAAAGGTTTCATAGGAATGTAAAAATATGGGAAACATTTGATGAATTTATGTAATAAAAATACTGGTTACTGTAGATCCCTCCAACATTGTGAGGATATTGAGCAGTTTATATTAACAGAAGACATGCTCACATTGATGTTTTTCAAAGGAAATTTCTAAGGCTTCTGTCAGAATTTTAAATATACTGGAAAAAGAATAAACAATATTACAATACAAAATTCTCAATCTGGTTTAGGTATTCTCCTAAGTGCTCATCTTTATAGTAGCACTTTTTACATTTTTCTGCATGTACCAGAATTTTTATTTTGTCTCCTTTAGACCATCAGACAATTGAAAATGGGGAACTCTGTCTTGCACACGCTCATGTGCCCAGTCTCTTGTACTACACTTAGCATTAGTAGGAGTATCAACCAATGTTTGCTAAATATAAGAATAAGGAAACAAACCACTATTTGGGGCAATTCTTTATTAAAAAGAGTATATATGAATGGATAGATTGAGATACTTTTACATTACTCAAGTGTTTAAAATAGACCAAAATGTTTACTGATTATGCTTAAATCTTCTAAAAGTTCTTCTAGAGAAGATATATATATATAAAAGAAAACTCATTAATATCATTTAACAGTTTTATAAAATACCAAAATATCATGTCATTGTAATTAATACTATAATTAATATTACTTTCAAAATTCCAAGTGGTGAACATTATGGTGATAAACTAGAGCAATGAGAGAAAGATTTCATTTCTCAACCATATTTTTAGATTTCACACTGATCCATGTTTTAAGCCAAAGTTACAGTTGGAACTAAGATTGAGTTTCCTAACAATCTAGGTGTTTTTTTTTATTTAGTTCAATATAAATTTAAAATTATATAGAAGGATTAAAAAAAGTCTTTCAAATGCAGGTCCTTTATTTATTTACAATCACTCCCAATGGCCTGGTGGAACAGATCAAATGTGGCTAGAATGACTTGTGTCCACAATGCTGCAGATCAAATTAAGAAAAAAAAAATTGGAAATAGCTTTTGGGACCCTTGAAAACCACTTCCAGTCTAAGCCACAAGGGCAGAAATAATCAATAATGGTAGCCATTTGGTTTCATTCATTTCTTTTAATGAGCATGCTCACAACTCTCTAAAAGCATTCTTGCAGGACTGGATGGATTTCAGTTCTCTGGTGACTGACAGAAGTAGAGCCTTTGAAACCTGGAGGGGACTGCCCTGCTCTCCACTGTCTGTCTCCTGGCCTCACCTTTAGACCTCGGTGCTGTTTAGCTCAGAAAAATATATCATCTTGGTACAGACTGACAAGCAGTTGATCGGCAACTATCAGCTAAATTCTCCTCGTGATTCTTGAGGCAATTTATTTTAGGAAGGCATCCCAAAACTGTGGATCAGTTTCAAATATGTAAAGTCTAGTAAATGTAGGCATAAAGGCCCCACGAAAAAAATAGGCCCTGAACTGGTTTAATAATTTCATTAATATTCAATAGGATCATTTCCATTTCTGTAGTCACTGCCCTAGTTCAACATAAGCATTAATTTGTATCTAATAAAGTGTCATTAATACTGTGGATACTTAAAAATTGCTTTTGATAAAGGAATAACATCTGGATTATTGCAGCAGCCTCTTAACTTGTCTCTCTTATTAGAGTTCCTTCCAATTATCATCTATTTTATATCTAACTGCCAGAAACAACAAAAACTCTTGATTTTCTACCATATTTAACTCCTTGCTTATGAAACTACTTTTCTTTCTTAACAAAATCAAAATTCCTGTGCCCAAGATTAAATTTTCTCCATCAATTTCCTTAGGTTCTCATTTCTTATAATCCAATTAATCACTTATTACTTCATTGCATCTGTATTTTTCACAAATTGCATTTTAATTTTTTAGTGTCTGCCAAATATAGTTATAATCTCAAAAATGTAAGTTTAAGAATTTCTAAAATAAATATATTAGCCCACTGGTAAAGAATAGAAGGTCTTTATGATTTCAGAAAATGCCCCTTTCTTGGGTCGAGGACAGAGGTGACTTGGGCAAGAATGGAAGAAGATGTGTGAAGGGGAAGTGATGACTGCCCAGGGCTCTCTCTTTATCAGTTGCTTATTTTTGTCCCTAATTTTCTCCCATATTGTCCCTGGTGTTCAAAAGGATAATAAATCTCTTCAGAGGGAATGAACAGTATAGTTACTGACCAAGTGTAAAATTACGTAAGTGTACATTTTAGTCCTTTAAATGGGGGTTGTTAGAGGCTCTAATATTATGGTTGTATATCACCTGAAATTGAATTATTAATATGTCCTGCACTAATATTTCATATTGCAAATGGGGAAATGAAGATGAACTGAGATCTCTAGGGAGACTTTCAAAAGTCTGCTTGTGTGGAAAGAACCTTGATGTGGTAAGTAGGTAAAGAATGAGCATCTTTTCTGTCCCAGGCCAAGCAGGGGTGGGGAACCTATGGCCTTCTGATTTCAAGATTGTTCTTTTTTTAAGCACCAAAGGAGACAGGCAAAAAAAGTTTCATTTTTCTCTGCTTCACCTCTTTTAATAAAAGGATTTGTTCTATAAAATTTGGATCCAGTCGAAAGGCTGCACTTAAGGACCTAGAAGGCCACAGGGTCCCCACCCCAGCCTGGCTTCACCATGCTGCAACATCAGTGACCACTTTCCATTTCATGGAGTCCCAGAGAATCTGGACACAACTGCCAATCAGCTCTATCATAAAGTGTCAATTCTCTATTATGAGAAAATAATCTCAACAACAATTTGTGAGATCAAACACAGAAGCAAATTATAGAGTTTGCTTTTTTACTTGTAATTCCTTTCTCATCCCACGCTGGGAAATACATATCCCACAAATATATTCTCCAATTTCTGCCAAATTATGTCATTAACTGAATTCCATACCTAAAAATGAACTTTTTTTTGTATGGCCAAATCATTCTGGCCAGACTGCCATATTAACATTCCCAAAATAATGCTTTATTCATTTCACTTACATGTTTAATGTGAAAAATATTAACTTTATTTTATATTCAAGTACCTCTATATTTGGTTTACTTTTACTTTGCCTTTTTTATTTTTTTATTTTTTAGCAATTACCTCCCAAGCACCAAATGCTACATGACCCTTGAACATAATTTGTAGTTATCCACTTGCCTTCCCATCTTGAGTTTAGCCACTTCCTCATATTCTCTATTTCTGAAATTCACTACTCTTCTCTACCTACCCATATCAGCCCCCATGCCTCTATGGACTTCCCTTGATTTCCTCAACTAGAAGTCATCTGCATTAACACAATACATATAGGACTTCCCATCTAATCCCGTGGTTCAAAGATGCAGATGATTTTGCACTCACTTCCAAGGGAACATTTGGCAGTATCTGGAGACATTTTGGTTGTCACGACTTGGGAAGTGATATTGGCATCTAGTGGGTAGAGGTCAGAGGTACTGTCAAACATCCCACAACATGCAGGATGGCTCCCCACCACTAAGAAGTATCTGATTCAAAATACTAATAGTGCTGCTGTTGAGAAATTCTAACCTAATCCAATCTGACACCTCTATTTCAATCCTGCTCATAATGTTACTTATATATATATATGTGTATGTGTGTTTAATCATCTGTACTAGAATACAAGCCTCTTGGAGCACTAGAACCATATCTTATGCATAGTTTCATTTCCTCAAAAGCCTAGCACAATGTCTGACACATGTTGGCATTCAAAAATATCAAAAAATGTATGCTATATAGGTACCTGATCACCATTTAATAAATAATAAACATACAAGAAGAAAATACTTACCATTAAGGCTACATTAAGTTCAATGCATATTTTCTTTGATGACTCTGATAATTCAGCTGTCATTTGAGGGTCTTTTAATAACAGAAATCACCTAGCATTATTCTGGTAAGGAGAGAATTTATGGGTCAATATATATTTATACTGGTAATAGATAAGCAGAAAAACAGATACATTATAAACTTTGCTGTGTTTTCATAACAGATGAAAAGTTTAGAGTTTTGGTATACAGGGCTAGCATGCCTATCTTTAACAGAGTCATCTTCTATCTCTCCTATGCTAATTTTGTTGAGTTGTTGTTGTTTCATACTGTGCTACAAACAATTAATCTTTGCTTTATGAAGGTCTCTTAGCTGCTGTATAGTGAGTGTTGGTTAAATCAGCTCCAATTTGTTTGTATTCCTCTAAGTGGAGCATCTAGCTGTTGGGCAAAATAAAACACTAAATTATCTTGCCAATTTGCTATAAATATTTGAAAATGATTGCTGTTGGAATACATAAACAGTATTTTAAGTTCCCTTATGAAATGAGCAGATGCATTCTGCTTACTAATGAAATATCTATGTTTACATAATGTCCAGTAGTCTCCCATATATGAAAAAAATGGCTGTAGCTAGTAGCTGCCTGCTCCGGAGGACGATGTTCAAGCTAGTCAGCCTGCCATTCATTGTCCTCCCAAATCTGCCCCTTACTCACCTTCCAGGCATATCTCTTTCATAGATATTCTGCTTCTGCTGAATTATTTTATTTATAAGCCCTTGAATATGTCTCTTACTTTCCCCACTTCTAAGGTGTATGTCTTTTCTCCCCCAAGTTTTTTTTCTTTTTCTTTTCTTTTTCTTTGAGACAGAGTCTCACTCTGTTCCCTGGGCTAGAGTGCCGTGGCATCAGCCTCGCTCACAGCAACCTCAAACTCCTGGGCTCAAGTGATCCTCCTGCCTCAGCCTCCTGAGTAGCTGGGACTACAGGCGTATGGCACCATGCCCAGCTAATTTTTTTATATATATTTTTAGTTTAATTTCTTTCTATTTTTAGTAGAGACTGAGTCTCGCCCTTGCTCAGACGGGTCTCGAACCCCTGACCTCAAACAATCCACTCTCCTCGGCCTCCCAGAGTGTTAGGATTACAGGCGTGAGCCACCGCACCCGGCCTCCCCCAAGTTTTTCAATCATAGAATTAACTTTCTCTTTTTGCCCCTCTCCCAACCCAACTTCCTCTTGAATTGCTGGTTACTCTAACCCATTCATCTCATGTGCCAAGTTTTCCAAAAGACTTCCCTCATTTTCCAAATCATACGTCTGCCTTTGAAATTAGAGTGTTTATACTACTAATACTTAACAAATTTGTACTACCATGTTGTTGTCATTATATTCATACATTTTTATTTTCCCTTTTCCTTCAGATTACAAAATCTTAGAGGTGGAGACCATGATTGACAGACATCTTTGAATCACACTCAGCAGCTAGTACACTATTCTGTACATAGTAATTGTTTATTATATAGCAGTTGAACAACCCTGTTATAAAATAAAATTTGTTTTTCCAATAAATAAATGTCAAGAGAAAGTGAAGGGAGGGTTGTTACAATGTAATAACCAAATAACCAAACTGTAATATGTTACAGACATAGTAACCAAAAGTGATGTTTGGATTCTGATTTGAACAAACTAATTGTAAAAGAACATCTTTGGCATAATCAGAGAAATGTGTATATGGAATGTATAATAGATGATATTAAAGATCTTATGGTATGATAACAGAGGCATGTTTGTTGTGTCAGAAATAGTTCTTATCAGATAGAGATTTATACTGAATAATTTTTAAATAACATGTTTGGTAATTGCTTTAAAATATCCCAGTACAAACATATGAGGGATAATAAAAAAACTTGGCAACGTTGGCATAATATAATTATTGAAGCAGAGTGAGAGGTATATGGTGTTTATTATATTATACCTCTCTAGCTCAGTGTGGGTCAAAATATTTCCATAAAAAGTTTAAACAATACATAAAGTAAAGGGATGTAGGAGAGAAATCTTTCTTACAGTAGGAGGGTAATTATTCAATCCTTTGAGATTATTTAATCCTTTGAGATATTAACTATAAGAGACTCTAGTGGCTTGAATAACTTTTCATTTTACAGTGTGTAACCTACCACCTAGAACAAATTCAAGTATGACAACATCCCATTGGTTGCATAATGTCCTACTCCCTTGTATGTCACCGAAGACTACTGAGTGCTTAGCTGGTCTGGCTTTTCACCCTTCTCCAAGGACTCTATCATTATTATTCAGAACTCTCTGGCTTGAAGGAGTTAGAGACAACACAATAGATGGTCTCTGGCCCCAAATGACTTACTATCTTACCCTGAGAATGACCAACAGCCCTGTAAAAAGGAAAGAATATATTTTTTTCTTTGCTGGCTAAACTGGATCCACTCATCCTCAATGCCATGGTAGAAAAATGATGTGAAGGAAACCTTCCTT
Source organism: Cheirogaleus medius (assembly GCA_008086735.1). Classification (NCBI taxonomy): domain Eukaryota; kingdom Metazoa; phylum Chordata; class Mammalia; order Primates; family Cheirogaleidae; genus Cheirogaleus; species Cheirogaleus medius. Next base: position 23,363,166 of record VBSM01000361.1, read on the forward strand.
TAGTTGGCATATCAGGGACCAGGTGAGCTGAGATAGAAATTGTGGACATGACCAAGTAGCGAACAGTAAACAAAGATGGCAAAGACAGAAAGCAGACAAATTAGTGATTTGACCTTTAGACTTAGTTACTGCCAAGTCTTTCTCTCATACTCATTCCAATCTTTCAATTTTGTTGCCACTTTCCTGAACAAGTGCCTCTTTATTATAACATTAATACTTCTTCGGTTGATCCAAAGACTCTAATCTTGGTTATCTCCATTAGCATACTCAAAACCACCCCACGAAAGCATAAAATCTAACTTATATTCTTGTACTTGATATAGAGACACAACCTCCAAAGAAATCCTCCACCTTCCCAGCTTTCAACCATATATGAAACCTTCCTTCTCTTGTCAGAGGAGCACCTCCATTTTCCTAGGGATTACTTCAGCGACTTCTCTTCTGGTCTCTCACTTCCAATATTTTATGTCTCTAACATACACTATGGGGTGATTCCAGGTTAGGCTTCCTAAAATAATGCATTTATCGTGCCACTCATCAAATGCTTTCACTGGCTCACCATTGACTATCAAATAAAGTCCATTCTTGTTCACTCAGTATTTCAGACCTCACAAATCTATCCAGAGTCTACATTTTCATTTTTATTTTTTATTTCAAAAAATTTATGGGGTACAGTTTTTTTTCCCCTAACCTCTAGTCCGTGTGGGACATAAGTGTTTTTTGTTACATAGATGAACAAGTCAGGGCTTTCAGCGTACCTGTCACCAGAATAGCATGCATTGTACTCGAGAGGTAGATTTTTATCCCTCACCCCTCCTCCACCCTCCCCCCTTCTTAGTTTTCAATGTCCACTGTACCATTGTATGATCGTATATCTCTCTTGTTTAGCTCCATTTTAATAATGACTTCCTTTAAGCACTTGAAACTGTAAACCAGTTCCTAACTAATGTCACTTCCTGAAACATACTTTGTACTTTTAAGTCTCCATTCTTTGTTCCTATTATTGAAAGCATCCTTTTCTAAACATTTCCACTTAAGATACTCTTCGATTTTTCCTGTCATCATCCCTTAGCATGAAGCCTTTCCTGGTTTTTCTCAGAATCAGCCTCTTTCTCTGTAAGGTCCTATGGCTCTTCATGTGTATCTTGGACATTTCTCTCATTGATACTATAACATGGTATGAGCTTCATTTCTCCAAGCAACCATAAGCTCTTTGAGAGCATAACTGTGCATAGCTATATCATCTTTCTATCCCCAGTCTCTGGTACAGTGGTTTGTGCTTAGGATATGTTTAGTAAATATTGGTTAAAGGGCTCACAGAAGGCATACTAAAAGTTCTATGCAGAGATGGAGAACAAGGCTAAGCAGTGCTTTCACAAATTGAAAACATTATGGTGTTTAAATTCTAGTTATACATTATCATCATTCTTTTGGGACTGTGCTGGGCATTGGGCTAAGTGCATTCTTTGCATTCAATTCTATAATTTTATAGAAGAGGAAACAGACCTGGAGCAATTTGGTAACTTGTCTCTTCATGGTCTGAGATTCAAATCCATGTCTGTCTGAAGTCCAACCTTATCACTTTTTTATTATGGTATTAATGTGGCTGGGAAGCCCTAGGGTTTCGAGGGACACCTCAGGAGATTAAAAAAACCCAAAAAACAAAAAACTAAAACAGATGATATCCCTCCTCCCCATTACCTACTTCAATAACAGAAACTTCTCTTTTGTTTGTTTTACACAGTGAAATTTTTTCTTTTTACCTTGACTATTTGGAAAGTAGGGCATTCACTTTCTTATTTGCCATTATTTCTTTTATCACCTACTGTCTTCTATCTGAGGATGTCACATATTTAAATTATTTGCTTGGATGCATTGAAATACATAATTCTTCACTTAATGTACTAAGTTTTAAATAAAAATTAAAAGTTGCATTTACTTCCCCAAAGAAGACATGCCATGAGCCTTTGTGGCTATGTAAACAATGCCATCATATTCTAACACATATGTTTTGCCCCACTGTTGTAAGTGTCCTCAAAACAAATTTCTAAGTCTTACAAGAAAATAAATTTCATTACTTGATAGTCTAAATTACTACTTGCTCTAAATACTATTTGTTCTTTCAAAAAATTTTTCCACTCTGAAAGGATGAGACCATCATGAGGAAACTTAAGATGTAGTTCTTTAATGTCAACCCCATAAATGAATTTTAAAAATTATTTGGAAGATGCATGGCTCCCCAAAGCAGCCACTTAAAAGAGAACTAATTTGAGTGTATAAATTCTGATCTATGTGTATGTGTGCACATATGTATATATTTTTCTGATGTGTGTATACATATATGTATATATACACATATATATTTGCTGTGTATTCCTATTTCCCTAGTTATATTAATAGCTTATATCAGAAATATCAATATACCATTGCATATCAAAAATTTCAAAAAGATTTGAAAGGAGAAATTTCTTCTGGGGATGGGAGAGATGGGAAAGTTTTCATGAAGGAAATGTGGTATTTGAGTAATCCACGGAGCTCTGGCATAGGCAGATGGATAACCTTAGGACATTCTAGGTTAGTATTTCCAAAGCATGTCCTGGAACGCTGTCCCCAGGAGATGATACTGTGTAAGGAGGGGGTGGAAAGGAGATTGGTGGTTAAATGTGTTGGTTAAATAAGTCTCTTAAAGACTTATGGAGCATAATATCATATTAAAGGCTCAGAGATATTTGTCAAGGAAAAAATGCTTAACTTTATATTTCCGATATATTTGATAATGAGTCACCTTTATTTTCTTTACATAGCCTTTAATAACACCTCCAATATCTAGCTTAAGTAGAACTGTGACATTTAGGCTGATGATTGCGATGGTGGTATGGATGATGGTACAATAGCATCCTCATATTCCTTCTAATAAAAACATATTTTTGTGCCTTGAATAGTTTCCTGTGCTTTTATACAGTTTGCCGTTTATAAGTTGTATTACTATGGCAAGTTATTTAATCTCTCTGAACCTCAGTCTCCTTATTTAGAGTTGAAAGGATTAGATGAGCTCGTCCATGCAAAGTACTTAGAACTGTGTTCGGTTACTCTATGGTGTGATCTTGGACAATTTCTGTAGCTCAGCTAGAAAACGTTAATACTTCCAGACAGCGGCAATCTTTCCTTTCGGTAGTTTCCAGTTACAGGAATGTCAATGAACACATAATGCTGTGAACAGAGGTATTTTTTTTTCTGCAATGAACACTCAATAAACTCCTAAGAGAACCAAGTGCCTTAAAACAATTTGTGTCCAGAGCCCTTTTTAGCTCCCAGAGCCAGAGAAGCAGGCAGATACTTTCAGGGCCAAATTGCATATTACAATTGCATTGTACCGTATGTGTCTGTCCCTCTGAGGACAACTACTTTTTTTTTTCCTCTGTGTTGCTTTTTGTAAGTTTAAAAAAAAGACATGAACTCCATGACTCTGGGAGTGCAAAAAAATAGCATTTGGTAATTACAAAGAGATGCTTCAATACATTTTATTAATCTGTCCATTATTAAGAAGGTTATTATTCTGGTTTCCTGAACTTATAAAGTTGTGAAGAACATAGCCTTTGTCATTGGCTTTTGCATATGTTCGGGAAAGTCCCTAAAGTTCCTTGGCTCCCACAACACCATCTTTACTTCCAAGAAAAATGCACTTCACTAACCTATGCAACCAGAAGAGTTTATTATTTTGGCTTTTCTGTATCTAACTTTTATCAGGAAAGAACAAGTAGAAAATAAATACAAATGGTATGCATTTAAATATGCAAACTTTATCACCATTGTAACCTTTATTTTTATGATTCTAAGGATAAAATAATAATATTGAGAAATGATTGTGAAAGTGTTCATAAATGGTAATTCATTTTGAAAATATATTTATCGATAGCAAAAATGATAAATTGGTGGATGGGGATTTTCATACTTAGGTTTATAATTTTACTTGTTTTATATTTCAAAGGAGGAACCAACCTCAGTCAGTGTTTTCAGAAACAGATGTCAATAAGTCAATAAAGCATGGTGTTTATGTAAGTTAATGTGTAATTATCTATAATTACATATAATTATAGATAATTATATAACACAAATACAGAACTCTAACATTTGTTAACCATTCCTCACTGCCATCAAAGTAAATTCTGTTCAGTTACTACTTGCAAAACACAGGATTTTAAAAAAATCAATTCTAAGATGCACTTGTTAAATTTTTAAATTTTGAAATTAGGGTGATTCTCACAATCAATATCCAAAATATTGCTGATTATTTATATTTTTTACTAAGTTTTCATTAACTATGTAACACATCTTACAACCAATCTTGTTTTGCAGTTAAGAAGATAGAGGACATTTTGCAACCAAGTGTCTAGAGACCTTTTGTGGACATCAGTTTATAATTCACAATTAGCCTCTATGATCTTTTATGCATTCCATTTATTTATTTTTGCTATGAAGTATTTATGAATTCTGATTCTACCTTAGTTATTAAATGCTGTGATGTATAGGTCACAGAGTTCTCTAATATTAGTTAGATTTTGTTTTCCAAGGCCAAATTGTAAATTATGAATGAGTATCTTAGTAAAAAATATATGGAAGCAGTGATCTAACTTATGACATTCTTGGACTGCCTTTGCTCCCTTAATAAAATTCAAAAGATAACAGTACTGAAGTCATAAAAAGAGATTCTAATTAAGAACAAAAAATCATCACAGAGGTGATTCAGATTTTATACAACATGACCTAAAATAGCATTATTTTATTTGCTTTAAATTTCTTTAAAGTAAAAAAGCAAAACAAAATTAATATAATAATATTATAAGAAACTTTAAACTGGCCCTCAGTATTATGACTTTCTGAGTTTTTTATGGAATTAGCTGCCTTTCTAATTGTGTGAAATATTTTCACATTATCCCATTATCTCTGTACATAGTCCCTGTGGTACAATACATGTGAGCCCAATGTATCAATGTCTTTATTTAGCGTAAGACTAGAATCTAACTTCAGACTGAGAAGGAGGAATGGATAGGAAGAAACATCATCATCACGAAAACAAGAGATGTCCTCACCTTCCTCAGCCACTTGAAGTCTTCCATCACCACATCATCATAGTGACTCTTTTCTACACCCATTCTAATACGTTCATATTGCCTATTCACCCATACATTTATATATTCAATCAGAAAATATCTATTTTGCACTTTATGTCAAGTGCTGTGCTAGATCCTTAGAATTTAGAGATGAACACATGTTGTGCCTTCAAGGACAGCGTCATGTGGAGACAGACTGATAATCAGATTACCTTCGATAATATGTGGTAAAGCAATTATATAGAAAAACCACAGGGGCAGAGAAGAGTAGGGGAGAAGGAGACAGGGTTTTATCTTAAAGGAGCCAGTGTGTTGCCTGAGTGAAAGAATTTGAGTAGGAATTGACCAAATGCTTACATGTTTTTCCTCTTTACCATATCTCAACTTTTGTAACTCTTCAGATCTAGTATTTGTAGACACTTCTAGACACTTCTCCTGAAGTAGTGTCATTGAGTCTCATGGCCTTAGTGCCATCTCTATGCTCATTACTTCCAGATAGACCTATGGAGGGCAAAACTTTTCTTTGAGCTTCTGTAGGGGGTTTGAGGGATTTTGTGCTGAGCAAGGAAAAGGATATGACCACAAGGTGGCAGTAGCACACACGAGCTTTGCTGGGCTACTTTGACAAGTTCTGGTTAGGAATCAGTCCCTCACAGCAGGAGTCTGTCCAGAGGTTAAGGGTCAAGGTCACTACTCAGAAGAGGAGGAGGGCAAGGAAACCCTTAGGAGAGAGGGGGGTTGTGTGTCTAGGCAATGTGCCTCAGTAGCATGATGGGGAGCGGGGCAGTAGCAGCTTGAGTCTTTATGACCCACAGGGTTTATCTATTGCTAGCAGATGTGGGGTGAGGTTTGGTGGGATATGAAAAACAGGCAGATTTTAAATGGCAAAAAATTTGCTTGTGTAGTCAATTTGAAAAATTGAATGCATGTGCAAACATTTGATTTTCTCCCCTGGTGGGCTTTTGAGTTTCAGCCTACAGCGAAGAAATAAACAACCTAGGGGCCAACACACAGAGGCCATCTTTGGCTCATTTGTATGACAGCTTCGCATCAGTATAATCAAATGCCTATTTAACATCTCCATTGGGGTGTCCCATAAGTATCATGAAATTAACCTGATCAAGACAGAACTCCTGGTACTTCCCCAGTTTTTTCTTTTCAGTAAATAGAACTATCATCTAATAATTGAAGCAGAAACTTAAGGGTCATACATGGCTCCTCCCTTTCCAATCCAATCCAATCCAATCCATCGTGGATTTCTGTTATTTGTATCTCCTAACCCTCTCTCATATCCACTTCTCCACAGCTCCATCGCTAACATTCAAGTCTGAGCTACAGATTATCTGTCAATATTCTGCTAGGTTATCTTCTCATTTTACTAATATCCCCTTCCCATAGGTTCTCCACACAACAACCGGGGTCATCTTTTGAAACATGCATCAGATCATGCTAGCTCCTTGTTTAATATCTTGCAACAGTACCCTGTTGCACATTTAGAACATACAAGTCAGAAAACTCTGCATGATCCAACCTAGCTCTTCTCACACGGTTCTCCCTATTGCTCGCCTGTGTCCAGCCACATACTCAGTGACCTGTGCATGTTCCTTTCCACACCACGGCCTCTGCGGTTCTTTCTGCCTGCAATGTGTTCCTCTCTCTGCAATTTGTATGGTATGTTCCTTTTCTTTCTTCAGATGTTGCTTAAATGTCACTTCCCTCAGAGAGGCTCTCTGTAATTGGCTTGTCTAATATTTCCCTCAACCTCTCCACCTCCCACCCCCATTACTCTGGGGTACAAATTATCAAGCTCTCCATTTTTTTCTGGCATAACAATGATCTCAATTTGTAATTGAAATATTACGTGTTATTTTTATTGCTCCAAAGCCACTCTAGACTCTAGGTTTCATGAAAGCCAAGACTTTGCCTGTCTTGTTAATTGCTTTTTGGGTTTTTATTAAAAGATATCTAGTGTAGTGCCTGGTACATAATAGAATCTAAATATCTGTTAAATGAAATACATGCATACATTCATAAGGAATAAATAAGTGAATAAGGGCATGGTCTCTGTTTTTTTTTCAAGAGCTAAAGATGTTATATTATGCTGTACAGTGAAACAATATGAAAAACTTAATAATGCTTTTTTGATGAGGCAAAGGAATTCGAACAACTATGGGAATATGAATAGTCTTTGAATGAATATCTTTGAAAGCTGTTGAGTTAAGTCAGTTGAGATTCTTTGGGGAGGGGTCTTAAAGGGTAAACTGTAATCAGCTGTCCTCCAAATATTTTAGATCAAAGGAGATAAAACAAGAGTAATCTTCATCATTAGGTGTTTAAAAGATACATGAAGAAACATTTTCTATCGAGGGTAAGAATCAAAAAGAAAAACTGTTTACAAGGGAACATATCAATATCTTAGAATATTGACTTTCTATCATTCCTTTTTACATTTGTAATGAATCTGTGGCTATGCTGCATTTTCATTCTCACTATTACTTATGTGTGCATTCTCTCTCTATTTTTTTTTCTTTCTCAGTATTAATGAAAATTTATCCAATCTGTACCCAACGTGTCTTAATTTGGAGGTGGCAAAAACAATAATACAAAGAAAAATAATATGATTGGTATACATTTATTGTTTCCTATGTGCCAGGCATTATTATAAGGGCTTTGCATGTTCTAACTTATTTAATCCTTAAAAAGAATCCCTATGAGTTAGGTACAGGTTGAGTGTCTCTTATTCAAAATGCTTGGGAACAGAAGTATTTTGGATCCCAGATTTTTTTAGATTTTGGAATATTTGCATATACATGATGAGATATCTTGGGTTTGAAACCCAAGTCTAAACACAAAATTTATTTATACACACCTTATCCACATAGCTTGAAGGTAATTTTATTTTTCCCTTGGGGCTCTGAATAAACTGTGTGTTGTGCTACTGCATTTTGACTGTGATCTGTCACATGAGGTCAGGTGTGAAATCCACTTGTGGTATGATTTGGGTGCTCAAAAAGTTTCAGATTCTGGAGTAATCTGGATTTTGAATTCTTTAATTAGGGATGCTCATCCTGTAATATAATGATCTCCATTTTACATATGAGAAACAGAAGCAAAGCAAAGTTACCTAGCTTGACTACGCACTCACAGCTAGAAAACAGTGGGCTAGGATTTGAAATCAGGCAGTCTGGCTCACAGTCCTTGTCGTTAATCATGACACTCTACTGGGTATTCCTGTCATTATGCCCCACTCTGTCTTTTTAGTCATCAGAATTTTTTAGTTAGGAAAAAAGAGTGTACACTCTAAAAGTATCAGGATTGTGCTGGTAGAGTAGAAATCGGAGGTTTCAACAGTAAATGTGAGAATATTCCATGTCCTATTAGACTTTTTGCTTTTTAATTAAAATATTTGTTGTTTTTATTAGTGGGTAGCACCAGCAATGGACAGCAGAGATTTTCTTGTCTTCCCCTTTCCCTCTCCAGGTAAAAACAAACTGAAAACTCTGGGATCCTCTTTGTAGGAGGAGACAGATAATAAACCTATGAAATTCTCAAATAGAGAGAAGAAAATTGACTCCTTTTTTTCCCTTTGCTTTTAGTTCCCTCCTCTGTATACTTTTTGTTCAGTAAAACTTAAGGTCGAATGTAATTAATGATTGGAAAGTATTCTTTGCTTTCATAGATCCATTCATTCACCTTTTATTTATTCAACAAATATTTCTGAGTACCTACTCTGTGCCAGGCTCTGTGTTAGGCTTGGGTGTTTAGTGGTGAAGCAAGTCAAGGAGAAGAAAATCTGTGGAGGAAAAGAATGAAAACATGAAACACACACATATGCACACTCATACGTATGGGGTTTTAAGTATATAGTGCTTATACGTATGCATGCATACACTTTATATCTACTATGTATTTTACATAGTTATAAATTTAAACTTTATGTGCTTATCCTATACATACTTTACCTATGCATATAATTACAAATTATCATAAGTGCTATGAAGGAAATGAACAGGTTCTGTGACAGAGAACCAGTTATTGATGGGAACTCCTAGAAGGGCAATAATGAGTCCCTGGGGAGCAGTAGGTTAGGGATATTCCTGGATTGAAAGAAAAGTGGCAGAGGGGTCTTAAAGTCTCTGGGATACCCAGCCTAGCTCACAGAATCTCTGGTCTGGAATAAATGAACCAACCAGAGCTACGTCTGTGTGGGTGATGCCCACGAATCTAGCTGCAGAGCGTGCAAATCAGCATGCCCATTTGATAAGGAACTAAAAATATCAGCATAGATATTGGTGAAATGTAGAAGACATTTAGTTCATAAGCCTATGTTGTGAACATGCTGTGAGGAGCTATAAAAGAAAAAGTACCTTTGACTGCAAAGCTCTGAGTCTAATTGGGTAGAATAAACAGATGCATGAGAAAAGACACCGGAGGCAGTGGACCAAAATGTGCAAAGAGTGCCATTATAAATGGAATAAACAGAGCACGGCTGAGCTCATCCTTTTTAAAGGAAATGAGTTAGAGAGATGGCATTTACTTAATTGATGGTGGAGGCAGTGCAAATATATTTAGATGGACACTGAAAATAAGGGCTTAAATTTAGGAAGACAAACACAGAACGAAAATGCAACTTCTAGGGAGGAATGTAAACTAGGTAAAAGATGTGGAAAGCTTCATCCTAAACTTGTTACAGTGCTACTGTTCCTCTTATGTGTCTGTTTACCTTATGTATCAATGTTGTTCAACAAAGGTGATACAAGTACTTTTATGGGCAGGGTGCAGACACTAGGCATCTTGTGAAATGGCCAGTCTGTTATATGTTGTTAGTAAAATATCCCTAGTACTAAAAATATTTTAAAATAAAAACCTTCCATTCAAAGGATCCTAATACTAATTTTCACCCAGCGTGAGAGATTTTGGAACTTTCAGAGTGTTATTCAGAAAACATTTAACCCATATGTTTTGAAAGATTCCTAAGTGCAAAGGAAATCAGTGGACACTAGGATTGCAAGGATGAAACCTGGTCTTGTCTTTATGGAGCTTAAAGTTTCATGAGAAGCAGAGAAAGTGGTAAATGTGTCACTTCATAAAATGCACTATGGAGGCACAGACAGGGCTACAAGCAATGTCACCCAGATGAAGAGCGGGAGACTACAGGGAACACTCCTAGAGAGCTGGTTGTTTCGCTAAGAATTTATAACACAATAAAAGAAAATAAAAGGAAAAGATCATTTCAGGAAGAGAGAACAGGCTAATAGGATGGGTGTACAGAAAAAATTTGGAAAACTGTATAAAACATTATTTTTAGCAACTCAGCATTAATGCATATTTCAATGTTCAAAGTCCAAAATAAGTTTAACAAACACATGAACTAAACAACCCCAATTTGACACTTTTAGATTAAGATTATATTTATAAAACTAATTTAAACTTTTAAGATATGGAATTGCTTTATGGCTCAAATCTCATTCCTTGAAAAGAAAGTAGAAGGAATAGAATTTGAGGATAATAATAAGTAACAGTTCTATATTCCAATCGTGTCATTCACATATGTGGAAATGGATCTGGAGACCCTGCCATCTTTTGTAACTTACTAGGAAGGGCACTAACATTCCATAGACTAACCACCTGCAAACCAGCTCCCTGCAGTGAATTTGAAGGATGTGGCCTTAGGAAGGTGGGAAGGCTAAGTTAATAATGAAGTGCAATGGTTGAGTGTCTTGTGTCACTAAGTTTAGCAGAAACAAACAAACAAACAAAATCTCCCTGCCAACATCTCAGGGACATGGCACAGAGCAGACTCAAGGTTGAATCATCACTAAAGTAAAGGAAGGGAGCTGCAAAGGGACAGTGACTTCAGATGTTCATGCACCAGAGGGTCTCTGAGATCTTTATGATGGTGCAAGAGAACAGCACTTCTAGCGGTGTTGCTTGCCCACAAATACAGTACGGGCAAATGTCCTTTATCAGCCCCTTGGATCAATCAGGGTCCAATTAAGAAAACAGGAATATTGAAATGGAAGGACTATAATGCAGGGAATTGGTTAAAGCAGGTGATGAAAAAGACAGAAAAGTCAACCAGAGAGAAGTGAAGCAACTCAGAAATCAGGAAGAGGAGCAAGCCATAACCAACCCCTGGCTGGAGGTAAGCAGGACAAGGAGCTGCTAGTACTGTAACTAACACAGGAGCCTTAGGTGACCTGCTGGGAACTGGAACTGAGCGGGGAAGAGACCTAGCTACTGCTGAGAAGAGGCAGGAGGCAAAGTGAGTGTTGAGAGAGATACCCTGGCTTCTCCCTTCTTCCCAGTATACAGGTCTCCTTGGAGATTCTACCATAGTCCCCACCCCCAAACTCCCATCGGCAGAAGCCAGCTGCAAGCCAGCTAGACAACTCTCTGGGAAAGGAAACCTGGGGGGGTGGGGGAGGGTGTCAGACTTCCCTCTCCCTAATTGAGCCAGAGGAAGGGTAAAGAATGGATTCAAGGGCAAACAAAGAAATAGCACAAAACCCAATTAAGAGAGTTTAAGTTATAGAATCTTTAAGTCATGTCTCCCCTTTTCTCTGCTTTGCTTGGCCAGAGGTCAAAGGGAAATGGGAAAATCTGCATGCACAATCAAAAAATTAGTTTTAATTTGGCTAGAAATGCTCATCAGAGAAGACAAACTGATTTTTTTTTCTCTAAAAGAACTTGCATGTTAATATCCTATTTTGTAAACTTAGTCTACATGGAAGATTTTCTGTTCCTTGTACTAGTACATTTTACACATCAAAAAATCCTTGAATTATCGAACAAAGGCGTATTTGCCTAAATTACCATGCTGGCCTGACACTGAAATGTGGGGTTTGTTTTGAGTCTTTGTACATACAGTGACCGGAGGTATTTTGATAAATGCCATTGCCTAAAACTATTCAGTAGGAAGTTTGGGCACCATCTGTGTTTGTTTCTGTAGGAGCAGTAACTGCCTAGAGAAAAATCTGATGCTCATTTCAAAGATGCAGTATAAACAAAACTCAAGATGATGCCTTTAACATAATTATTCCACCTTTCATTTACATAGTGCTTTATTCATTTCAAAGTGATTTGATGTGCTTTCATTTAACAGATCTTTATAAAACTGGTGGAAGTTGGGTATGGGCTTCTAAAAGATATAAAAGCGTACCAAGGAAAATAACACTGAGATTAGGCAGTCTTTTAGAAGATTGTAGAAAACCGTATTAGCCTCATCTGTTGATGGTAACAGGATATAGTTATTGAGCACATTTCTTGTGCCAGGCACTTTTTTGAGTATATCATATGTATTAACTCATTTAATCATCAAAACAATCCTATGGAGTTCTCATTTTAGAGAAAAGAAGACAAAAGGACAGGGAGGTTAATCGACAGCTTATAAAAGATTTGAGCTTAGGTAGTTCAACAAAATACTGTTTCTCTTAAGCAGTGTCTTCTTTAAATATTTACTCAGCAAGCAACCTTCCTAATTACAGAAACATATTTATATTGGGTCTCTTTTGTTCTTCTAAAATGTGCGTGTAACTCAGGGTTGTGCTGGTAAACTGGCTCACTGGCTCTCTGTAAAAGAAAAAAAAAAATCCCTGCTTTTGTAACATTTTCCAATTTCCATGGCATATAAATAGACTTACTAGGGTCCATTTCAAGCTACCAAAGTGAAGTCGCTGAAGTCCAGTTGAGGTAAGCTGCACACGTTTGGATCTCATTAGCTAGTAAGAGCTGTCCCAATGCACAACCAGCTGATTATAAAATTACTATTGTATTCAAGATGACATGTGATGTCATGGATGTGACGGTTTACTCTTGAAATATTCCTAAACAGGAATTCATTTGATTCTTAGCTGTTTTATGCAACAAATACGAATTAAATTGTTTTGGGCATGCTCTTGTTCAATTACTTCTTGCAAAGAATTATGTAATCATGTTATCTGTTAATCAGGCTTACTTGGGGTGAGGCATTCATTCACATAGTACCTGGAGAAAGGAGCAGGGAGGCCAAAAAATTGTAACCACTCATAAGATGGGCCAGTAGATACAGTAGGTCAGCAGTCCCCTACCTTTTTTGCACCAGGGACTGGTTTCATGTAAGACAATTTTTCCATGGAATGGGCGGGGGAGGCGGAGCTCAGGCAATGATGTGAACAATAACAATGAGGAATGACTATAAATGCAGATGAAGCTTCGCTCACTCGCCCTCCTAAGTTCCATTAGGAGTAAGCTCCTAAAAGCTTACTCTTAATGAGCTAAAGATTGTGAAAGACCTTGCAAGAAGACAATTTTTCCACAGACTGTAGGTGGGGGAACCTCAGGCTACAGACTGGTACCAGGGCTTGGGGACCGCAACAGTAGATCAGAGTCTTCCTACACTGTGACAAAAGCTTGTTCCTAAGCTCCATCTTCTGGATCTTACCTACCTCTTTCCTAATACTAAACAGGCAGCTTTTTTTTTTTAATTATCAAAGCTGTCTCACATTGAAAATGTTTTACAGATACATGTCCCCAACTAAGCATTATACGAGGACTTTCACTTTCCCCTTTATTCTTGAAAGCAGTATGATGAAATCAAAGCTTTCTGTCATCAGCTCACCATACTCTTTTCTCATCTGTGTTTTGTTTTCATTCTTATTATTTTCCCCCATGAAACAGTTTTGAAAAGTAGTATAAAATTTCACTGTGGGAATAAGAACAGCTGAAATTTTTTCTACAATAACAACAACAGCAACAAAAGGCAAATGAAGCTTGGCTTGACTGGTGCTGGGGAGGCCATAATGTAGAATAAAATAAAGATTCTTAGGGATCTTTTGGCCATGCCTTTAACGCCTTATTAACAACACAAACCCAAACAGTGACAAAACAACCCTGTCCTACAAAAACTGTGGATCAGCAGATAGAGCTTGGGAAAGCCTGGGCAAGCTTTGAAAGCCTTCCTCCTGCTGGTGGATGGGTTTGGTGACTTTGCTGCCCCCTGTGTAGAACCTGGTCTGAGAAGAGGAGTTTACTAGCTGTTCTGGGCATAAAGCTTGGAAGGAAAACTCTTAATGCAACCATTAAGATGCATGCAACTCTTTGCTTTTCCACCTTTCTTCCCTTCTCTTCAGTGTTTTTCTTCAAAAGAAAAAGCCTAAAAGCTTACTCTTAATGAGCTAAAGATTGTGAAAGACCTTGCAAGCCCATTGGTTCCAGGTAAAAAAACAAAGGAACAAACCAAAACCTTCATAGCAAGAATATTTAATCCTTCAAATGGAGACCATTGAAATTTGTCCCACAGGCGAAATGGAATACATAAACCAAGTAAATCCAAATGTCTCATTCATTCAGCAAATATATATTATATTATAAATATTCTAGATAACAATTCCCGTGCTAAAGATCTAAGAGTCCGAATTTGAATAAAACATGAATCTTGCCCTTTAGTGGTTTGCAGTCTAAACTATATTTACCAGCTGTGATTAAATTTCCTTATTATTGATATTAATATAAATCTATAAGCTTTCAGGCAAGCTTTTAAACCAGATTTTCATAGAGACCTATCATAGATATATTAGAAAATAATTGCACATTACTAGGTATTTCTTGTTATAAGTTTCATTATCTATTCAAGAACAATCTAACTAAGGATCTGAAATACATTAAAAAACCTTTAAAGACAAGATTTTATTTTGAGCTAAAAAAGAAAAAGAAAAAAATTCTCACTTACCTATGTCCATATCTGACCTTCCATTCAAATCTGATCTCTTCTATAAAGTCATCTTTTAAAAACTCAGCCCAAATTAACTTTTTAAATTTGCATAATTAACATGTTAATATGTTCCATATATATTTTAATCCAGTGGTTGTTATTCATAGTACATGTCAAAATCACCTGCGGAATTTTAAAAATACACATTTCCAGGCTATAGCCTCAGAAACCTAGTCGATGCAGGTAGTATCTTGGCATCTGCATTTTTAATATATACTGTACATGATGCTGATATGCACATCCAGTTAAGAATCACTGCTCAGATTATTCTATACAATTTGGCATCTAACGACAGCACACAATCCATATTTGTGCCTTTATATTCTTGTATCCTCAAGAGAATTGTAAGCATCTTTTGAATATAGGCACAGACTTATATTTACTTTGTTCTCTACAGCACACAGAATTTAAGTCTGCACTAGTAAGAATTTCCACATTTTTTGTTTGAAAAAGTTACAAGTAATTTCAACAACCTCTCTATAATAAGATCTTATCTGTTTTTATATTCATATTCTTTATACAGTGGGGAACAAATTTGATTATGAGCAAATATTATTTATTTACCTTTATTTAATATTGCTTTTCAGAAAGGTTTCTAAATTAGAGCAAGCCCTAGAGTTTCAGAGATGGTTCTCTCTCTAGCATAGTGGTTACACTTACATTGGTTCAAACCCAGATTCTCTTCTTATTTGGCCTATGGTAAGAAGAAAAACAGGAATAACAAAAAGATTTAAAAGTATGTTAAATGCATGCCAGTATTAAGACCTCAATGCATAATAGTTAATATAAATATGAGGTATTAGGGAAGTCCCTTTGTCCCCAAGAATTTTTCTTTGCATCCAGTTTCTGTGTCTTATCTCCTGATAATCAGTGAGACATCTAGGCACAGAATGTCAGAGTTGGAGAGCTCTGTTGAAAGGATTTAATCCCCCAGTGTTCATTTTTAACCTATGAACCAATTTAGAGCTAATAGCTAAAGCAATTCATACACATTCACAGGGTTCAAATATTCTGCTTTGCAGAGCTGTTTTAAGGGACAAAGACATAACACAGGGAAAATCCCAAGTATGATGCCTGGCATACACTAGTCACTCAACAAATCATAGTTATTATCATTTATATAGTACTGTTAATATCCTGAACTAAAATATCCTGAGTTTTAGTTCAGTTCAGTACTCTTTTTCTGCCTCTTAAACTGCACTGTCTTTATAAGAATATAGTTATAACAGCTAGGAAGAGTAATAAATTAGAACTATTCATAATCTTTGAATGTATTAAGAAAAACAAAAGTTCATTATATTGACATTATAGGAAGATGGTGATCTTCTAGCGTATACTGATGCAGAGTCAGACCGTGGTCTGGATTTGGGTTTGCCCACTATGAGAGTAGGCCACGCTATTTTACCTCTCTAACTCTTTGTTTCTTCAACTCTAAAATGGGGGCGATAAAATACTTGACTCATTGGGTTATTGTAAAGAATTCATTATATGTGAAAGCATTGCAAAGTCTCTGACAAATAGCAAGATTCCAATAAAGATATTTTTATTATTATTATAATATTAACAGTTTGTTATTATTTATAGATAAAGTTACTATCATTTTTCAGCCATACCAGGACACCTCTGAGAGTGAACGGTAGTGGTAGTGATAATTATACTGGAACAACAGGTGTAAATCAGGACACATGGTCACGATTACAATATATTTTCTAGCTTCAAGCGAATTCCTAAGGGAGTGTTATGTTGTGCAGGATATTTACAAGGAACTCTATGCAAAGAGTACGAAAAGATGTTAAGTATGGGTCAGATTCAAGATGGAAACAAAAATTAGGTGCTGTTTTCTTCCAAACTCCTCTGAGGAAAAATAGAAGGAGGCATGATGTTTCTATAGTATTTATAACTTATCTCAATTCTTTTTTAAGATCTTTCTGGGAAACGTACTTTCATTAAAAATTTTTTTAATTTAAGTACTTTTAAGAATAACTTTCTGAAATATCTTATACAAGTTTGTGTCTCATTAAACAAACATATACACTATAATTTATGCTCTCTAAATAAGTGATTTTTTTAATACAAGGATATATAAAGAAGAAAATGAAAACTTCTCTATTGAATTATCAAAATCGCTGATCATTCATTCAGGGATACATTTATTTTGTTTTAGAAAAAATTAGAATTTCAGGAGGGAACAATTTTATTCTATTGGGTTCTGTTCCATTCAGCTCCATTCCATCCCATTTCATTTTACAAACATTTATTTGAAGCCCCTACGTATTGGTCCTCTCCAATAAAATTGAACTTTCCCTCTAATACAAAAAGGTGATACTTGGAAGAATGACTACAGTAACACTTCAGACGAAGGCTCTATAAAAATCCATCATGTATGGTGGGTGACATTTCTTCTCCACAGCAACTTTTGGTAAACCTACTCTCCTTATGAACATCATATTCTCTCAGTAAAATATATTTCCTTATTGATTTTTGTTTTGATTTTTACTCTGCAATACAGAAATTCATAATCTCAAGTTCTAGTGATACAAGACATATAAAAATCATGTGCATATGAGAATCAACATATTATTGCTATGCTGCTACGATGTAGAATAAAACCAAAAGTTTCTCACTTATTTCACATTAATTTAATGTTCCACTTAGCTTCCATCTGATGCGAAGGGCTGCTTCAGCCATTTAAACATTTCTGCTCAGGCCCATAATGAATTGTTCTGTGTTTTGTAAGCAGAGTTCATAAATGAAATCACAAATGAATGAGGGGACTTACCTCCATTGTTAAAAACACTGAATCTCCAAACAGCCAGTGTAAGATTTATCCCAGCTTTTGTTTTTTCTATCATACGTCTTCACCTATGGTCCCAGATGAGCAAAACAACTTTAAAGCATAATGCAATGTAGGCATCTATAAGGCATTCTCATATAGGATATCAATCCATCTCATGGCAAATTTAACAACAGTAGCAGATGTCAAACATACTCAAAACAAAATAAATTATCCTTCTAACTTTTTTTATATTTAAGTGCTTTTTATACTCTGCATTTTAGAAAAACAGTTTAAGCAGTATTCTAACTGTGATCAGTCTCTCCTGAGGAATTTTTTTTTTTATGAGATTGATACAGATAATGACAAACATTAGTCGTTGCCATTAGCATAAGGCAACACAATGATATTTATAAGCAGTTAAGACAAAGCAGTAAAAATATGACTTCCTGTGACTTGGGCAGGCTTCTGACTACAGCTGACGGCTATTTTGTAAAGTGAAACTGGTCCAAGTCTGGTAGTAGTATACTTAATGGCATGAGCATCGTAAGACCTAATTGTTTTCTAGCACAGGGTACACAGCTCAATGTCCATTATCAATCAAAAACAAACAGTTATACTGCTTAATGGCTGTTCAATTAATGTTTATGTGCTACTTTTACATCCTGAATTATTTGACAAATAAACTTTAAGAAGTCACTTGTGAACTAAGTTTAATGGAACCTCAACTACTATTAAAAATCCCCAGGATTCTTATAGTATCTCACACTATCAGCTAGGGAGTATAGAGTGTGCATCTATATCCAGAAATCTACACTCCTGCAAGAATGAAAGAAAAATCAAAAGTTTGTGAGGAAATGATCTATGTAGCTTGAACCTTGGCACCTTGAAATTGAAAATCAAAATAGGGTTAGAATGGAAATAACTGGGTCAGACTAACTCAAAGGTGAAACTTGTTTTATTGTATCAGAAATGCTCAGCTCTTGTATTTCAATTGCTTTCTTAACTTGTAATGCCTATTGATCTTTCCACTCTTCCTTTGTAAGACTTAGTACTTTTAAAGCACAAGTTGATTGGATGTATTAATTTAACATCCTTCCTTTGGTAGAAGATTTGTAAAATTACTGACAATGTAATTTCATTGGAAGATTGCCATTTTTGAATTTATGAGGTAAAAAAGTTATCTAGCTTTTGTAGTTGTTTGGATATGGTAGTATTATAGTCGTCCGCTGTTATTCATTCTAATATAAGAGCCCTGAGGTCTCCCAAACTAGGGCAATGAGTTAATAACACCCTTTATCGTCCCAAATTAATTGGCCATCCTTAGATACAGGAAAAAAGAAATAAAAGCAACCAGAACTGAGGAAAACAGCACACATTTCCTTTTGGAAACCAAGAATTCTTTCACATCATTCATAGTATTTATAAATACTGATATATGTGTATTTATATATATATTTCATATTAATAGAACTGTACCCATCCTCATCCTGTCCTGCAATTTAACATATCAACATGAGGTTCATAAACACAGACAAAATAAGATGTAAGTTTAAGAGATGTCAAATGTGTTTGACAATTTCCCACTAAGAACATAACTGAGAAATGACAAACTTATCATCTACCTGATTGGTGGAAGTTTAAAGCTGACTGCTTTTGATTATAAGACAATGATCCTTTCGCTTTTAGTTTATTTTGTATTTCTTAAACACTGTTTCATTGAAACATATGAAGTTAAATTGATTTGAATTTGATTAGTTTTGAACTATAGTTTTATTATTTGTAATAACTAAAGGTGGTTCTACATTTAGAAACATTTTAGGTGAGCAATTGACTTACTTTTAATTTTTAATTATACATTTGATACTAAAATAAGGTTTATTTATAATTTAAATGGATATACTTTTTCTAATTTTACATATCGTTAGCCAATAATTCATATTCTAATTCATGTTTGGTCTATTTTTGAAGCTACTGAGCAAATAACACATGACATAAAAATTTGAATATGTTTAGTAGGTATTTCATAAACAAATTGATGATGAATGAAATAGTAAATACTCAATTTTACTTCCAATTAAAAATCAATATAGTATGTCTCTCCAGTTATTTTATAGCTTATTTTCATATGTCCAAAATTTAAGTAAAAAATATTTTAGGAAATAAGAGTATTTGGAATAAGCTTTGGGTGTTATTATGTTAATATGTTATATGATATAAATCATTAGTGTCAAATGTTGCCAGACTGTTGGGAAATATTTAAGTGTTTTATGTTATACATTTTTTTCTACTAACTCCAATATAAGAGTACATTTTGAAAAGTAAGAGGAATTGCATATCTTATAAGTAATGCTTACATTCTCCACAAAGGCAAAGTAGAAGAGAGTTGGCAAGTTGTTGGCTAATTTTAGTAAATGTCCTATCTTGGATCGATGATCAGTTCAGTAGATGATACTTATTTCTAAACTTTACTGTTTAAATGTAGTAAAAAAATAAATGTTCAAATTTGCCTAATCAATAAAATTAGAAGCAGAGTAAGTATATGATAAAAGAAATAGAAAATTTATACAAAAAAAGTTCTAGTAAAGTCCGAAATGACAATCTTATTTATTTACATAAGTTATAATAAAATCTGAATATCTTTTGAAGGAACAAGTATATCCAGCATTAAAGATATTATAAAATTGATACTCTGTGCAATATAATACTATAACAATAGTTTATTTTGTTTTTATTTTTAATCATAAAGATTATTCATAGCTTATTTTTTACTCCAATAATTTGATTTTGAAATTTAATTCTGTTATAATATATCATCATCAACAAATTAACAGACTGTTCCTAGTTCAGAAATTTCTATTCTCAAATTCTGATTTCTTATCTATTTGTACATTGAAGGTAATTAAGAATAAATAAAGTACTGTACTTAGGAACCAATAGTCTGCTAAGTTGAATAATTATATTTTGATGTTGTCTATGGTCTTATCAAGAACAAAACTATTAGTTATATATACAAATCATTGGAGAACTGAAGTGAGTGTCATTTCTACTACTTGATAAATCTATAAAATTGACTGCAGTTATAATACATTAATATTATCACGTAGGGTTATTTTGAGAAATAAGGCACACTACCACTGAAATAAAATGAAGTATAATTAGGAAATACATAAAATAAAACATTTATCATATATCCAGCCTCAGAAGAGAATGAAATAATATCTAATTAGATATTATCAAATATCATTATCAAATAATTTTTCTTTATAAATAAATATACACTCTAGAAAAACTCTGTAGCATGTTAAAAATATTACTGTTTTTTATTATTATTATTATTTTGCTGTGAACATTATAGACATAATTAAAGTCATCTCTTACTTAATCTGTATTTCTAGACCATACCACTGGAGGGTAGGGATAGGTGGTGGAGATCATCTCACCACCAAATATATGTATTTGTTTCACAATTTGCAACCTAGGCGTCACCTTTTCTTACTACAAAAGTGCATTTTCTGATCTTAGCAATTACGCCAGACTCTGAAGTGTATAGCACAGTGGAGCTATCTGACCACAGGAGTAAAAATTCAGGAACTTGTGTGAGATTTAGGAATGAGGTTTGACTTGAAAACTGAGTAAGTCTAAGACTCTCAAATATGTTGGTTTTATATTGGAAAAGGAGCTACTATATTTTCTTCACAGTGTAATACAACAGGTTAATTGTAAAACATCAAAATCTGTATTGATTTGCCTTGTATTGCTTCAACAGTGGGTTTGTAACAAATAGGTATTTCTGGGTCCTTGCAATGCACTTTAGCAATAAAGGTGGACAGAGATAAATTGGAAAACAGCAAATCCTCCACATGGCTACACTCTTATAGAAGAAGCCCAAGTCTCTGAATTGCTACATGAAATTGTATAGTATAATAAATTAAATGAAGATCAACTGCTGACCTTTTTAATTTAGATCCAAACCTTGTGGGATCTTCTCCTCAAAAGCAGGGTTCTTGGTTGAAAATTAGAAAATTGCTGTCAATTTTCTGGCTCTTGCAAACCCAACCAAAATTAGATTTTTAAACTTACAGGACATTTAAAAATTTCAATTATCCAATAGTCAGAAAGATCCTTTTTCTTTCTTTTTTTTTTTTTTTTTTTAAGATTAAAGGAATAGTGCAAGCATAGAAAAATAACAGCCAAAGTTATGCTAATTCTTATCTACTGGTAGAATAGCAACCCTATTTCTTTCTTTTGAACTTCTTGTGATCACTGATGCTAAAGAAAGGAAATCACAATTTTGATATACTTTAAATCTAAATTAGAATGTTTCTACCTATTTCTTACTTAGCATAAAGCTTTTAGTTAATTTCAATTCCATTCTTTCCCAGCTAAAATCAGGACAAAAATTATTACTTAATTTAGATTTTATAAATTTAATGTACCCTTTTATAACCATTAGGCTCTTGATTTTGACTAATTTCATATGCCTTTGACACCAATATGCTATTTTTTTTAAAGTATTCAATATTATGGCATGCCTGTAGTAAGCATGTAAATATCAATTATTAGGGTTATGAGTAAATGTTTTTACATATAAAAAAATTTCGATACTTTTAGTTAACTTGAAATGTGCTTTATAAATAGATGTTTAATAATTACTGCACATGAAGAGTGTTGGTCATGCAACCTTGATTGATCTCTCTTACACCATCAAACATTATCATTTACAAAAATGAGAAGGTTAACTATCTAGGAGGGGATACTGTTTCAGCCCAAATCCCACCATGCAGAAATTCATGTGATTTTTGGACAAATCTCTCAACCTGTGAAATTTGTTTCCTTATCTTTAAAAAAAGGATAAGAAAATTTGCTCTGCTTTCTTCATACAGCTATTGTGATAACTAAATACAGTATAATAATAATTATTATTATAAAATAATATATTATTTTGTATTAATATGATATTATTTTATAATTTATATCAATACATATTATTTTGTAATAATATTAATATATTATATATATGTTTATTATAAAATAATTATTATTATTACATAATAATCTTAAAAGTTTTAAAAAGTTATCAAAGCATACATTTATGTATATTTATGTATGTACATGTAATGTCATATAGAATATTAATATTTTACATACAAATCAATATGATAATTTGTATAAATCACAAACAGTACATAAGAAATATTATAAGACCAGAAAATGATGGAGGCGTGTTGATAGATAATTATTCATTTAGTTAAATTTGATAAATGCCTCCCATCAGCATAAACTAATATACTAGTCAAGATAAAAAACATTAAGCCTTTTCTTAAGATGGCTCTAACTTTTGCATTAGAAAGGTAAAGGCTGGCTTTTCTTTCCCAAAAATATTTGTTGGCCATCTTTAATATAAGATGCTGCACTTGATGCAATTTTTCCTTATATGACAACTAGTAGTATATTTAGCTCAACAGACTATTTGGCATTCACTGAATATTTTTTTAACTGTAAATTGTCATGAGGTCACTTTCTTTCGAACTTACTTTATTTAGTCATAGGTTATCATTATTAGTGTCATTTGCAGGGTAAAGTGTTTCTTTGGGTGATACGATGAAATGGTAGAATTAATGATGGAAAATTATGTGGATTCAGTAAATTGCTTGATTATTAGTTAAAATATGCAAACACCTCACTGTTAACTCCTGAGAAAATTAATCGTCTTCTCCCACTTCTGAGGAATCAAATCAACTCACTACTTTTACTTGTTAGTAATTAACCTTTTAAAATATTCTATGTTAGATATTTTATAATAATCTAAATACAACAAATAAACAACAGATTCTTATTAAGAATGCTATAATTAATGCTTTCAACAGGGTCTATTTTTTACTTACAATATATAGTATACCAAACTACAAGACTCTTAAAATATAGATTGAACAGTATCTCTCAAACATATTTATAAAGCAACGTGGTAAAATTACTTTGGCATACCTTTGGCATTCATAGATTTAGGACTCTTATTTTTTAATATCTCTGAAAAATTCTGAGGGTACATGATATGCAGTATTTATAATTTTCTACAAGTGCACGTTTGAATTAACATACACTATGGGAGGCGGGTGCAAATTCTTGTTCTCTACTCAACACTGGACACAGAAATTATCTGTTGGTGAAAGTGAAGGAAAAGTGCAATGGTCTAAGAAGGTAATTATTCTGAGACAGATGGCAGAAGTTCCAGATACATTCAATAGTGGAACGTTCTGTATTTGTTATAAAGGGAAAACATATTTTTAATTTCTAAAATTATTGCTTTATGTGATAAGTTGCACATGATGGTGATTTATGAGAATTTTTATAAGCTCTTAAGACATTACATCCCTTGAAGGATCTAAAAGGTGGTCTATCTTTGGTGTTTTATGTTATTACCTCTTTCATCCCAGCACTTCTAATGGATATTTATCATTCTTCTAGCTACATTCCTTTTCTTTCTAAATCTATTTTCCCTTATTTTCATGTTCACCTTCATTTTGGTACCTTATTATTAAGTATAATAAAGTATAAAATATATTTCAATAGTGGGCATAATATGATAGGGCAAGAGATAAACACTGACTATATTACTTGACATGTAGTATTCACTCCATTATTGCAAATGCCTTTTTCTTTACATTATTATTATTATTGAAACAATGGTAACAAATTATTGTTTATCTCACTTTCATCTTTAGTCCTATTTCAATGTAAAAAATATAAAAACATATATGCAATATTATTATAAGATTTTTGTGTACAAACATCTTGTAAGATCCATTATGAAGACACCCAATATATGTTTATGAATATAATAAGTATTTTTCCAACTGTGTTCTAAAGCTACATTAACTGAATATTTTAGTTGAGAATATTTTTAAAATGTTTAATCTGTAATTTGATTTGTATTATATAAATATTTTTATAGTTTAAACATGTATTTACACATTTGATACATACTATGAAGGTATTTTAAAATTGAAAAATTTTTAGCCAAGGAAAAGTAACTAATTTGGGGGAGGATATTAACTAAACTTGAGGAGGATACATATGTATATACCTGCATGATTTTACTTAACACACTTCACAATTCTATAAGTAGGTGCTATTATTATCACCATTTTACCTATAAGAAAATTGAAACTTGAAAAGGTAAACTTTGCTCACACTCAAGAGTGTGTGCTATAGATTAATTCCATAGTGTAATGATACAACTTTACTCCTCCACACACAAGTCAAACTTAGGGAAGTAGGGAGTAGCTTATTTTTTCACAAAGAAATAAAATTCAGCTCAGCTCTGAAAATTAAAATTACATATATTAATACGCCAGAATCCCAGTTCAAATAACTAAATAACAAACAGTTGAAAAATGAAAAACTGGAATGAAGAAAAGGAAGATAAAAAAATTAAAGTGAATTGTAAACCAATCAATTAACAGTTGCCTCTGAGGAATAGAATTATAGATATTTTATTTTTACTTTACATATTTATATTATACACTGTACTTTTTTTTTTACCCTGAGTATGGACTACTTCTGTAATCATAATAAAGAAGACAATGTCAAAAAAAGTAGAACCTCTGCAAAAAAATACTAATTCACTGTCAATTATGCCATGTTCTAAGATAATCATTATTTGTACCTGAATGATTTACTCCCTAGAAATGAAAAAAGTCTTTAAGAACCAATTTGTGCTTTGTTAAAGGTTGTCAATGATAAAAGGATTTCAGAGTATTTTCTCTGATGGAATGTGATATTACTTATTGTAAAAGTTATTGCCTTATAAGAAAGCATAAAGCAGCAAGATTAATATTACTTTCAAATAATTATAGGTCAATAAATTAATTTATATTCTTAAATCTCTAATAGGAAAGTTGAAAGAAACAATTTAAAAATTCAATTTTAATTCCATTATGAAGTATATCTTTAGGCAATATGTAAATATAATCTTCCTTGTTTTAAGGCTTTTAAAATTGCCTTCATTCCAGTCACAGATTTTACATGCTGATCTTAGTAAATTCCATAAATGAGTTTGTTTATTTCTAATTTTAAAGTTTATGTTTTGAAATAATTAAGGAAGTTGGACTAATTGGAGATGTTTGCTCATCTCTAAGCAAGCCCTTATACTTTATAGATAAGAAATTAAGATTTTTGTGAACAGTAGGTTATCTATTAATGTTAATAGTTGTTATTTTTCTGTTTTCATTAAATGTGTTTTTTCTTCCTTTCATACTTTTTGGTTTACAATGGACATGTATGGGTTTCGTCATTAACCCAATGAACATTTCTCAATGTAGGGGCTCTGCTGAATAGATTCCACATTGCTCCCTCCCACGTAGCCCTC
The DNA here is from genome assembly GCA_008086735.1 of Cheirogaleus medius. Taxonomy (NCBI): domain Eukaryota; kingdom Metazoa; phylum Chordata; class Mammalia; order Primates; family Cheirogaleidae; genus Cheirogaleus; species Cheirogaleus medius. The sequence goes on from VBSM01000361.1 coordinate 23,389,172, forward strand.
AATTGCCGTTTTCCTTCTCTTCTAACCTTCCCATGTGCTCTTGGGAAAATGACACAAGACGCTGGGAAGGGAGGGGGTACGACAGCATCAGAGGAGTTGAAAATGTCATGTCAAAAAAAGCAGACTATGAGGTTAGAAGACAGAAAATATGGCACACCTGCGTGAGGGTGGGTAGAGAATGAGATAGAGAGGGGATATTTTCCTACTGACAGAAGTCATCCTGAGAGGCATTAAGGTGATAGAAAATCTGTGTCTAGTGGTGAGACTTGCCTCCAGAGAGGTTCTAAGAAAAGGATCCAAGCATCTCCAAATTTCTCTTAGAAATAGATCCCTCATTATATCCCACTGTGAAGTATGAAATATGGTGGAACAGAAACTTAAAACAAAATTAGTGTTCAATGACAAGTTACCGGCTGGGCGCGGTAGCTCATGCCTGTAATCCTAGCACGCTGGGAAGCCAAGGCGGGTGGATGTTTGAGCTCAGGAGTTCGAGACCAGCCTGAGAAAGAGGAAGACCCTGTCTCTACCAAAAATAGAAAGAAAATTAGCTGGACAACTAAAAAATATATAGAAAAAATTAGCCAGGCATGGTGGCACATGCCTGTAGTCCCAGCTACTTGGGAGGTTGAGGCAGGAGGATCGCTTAAGCCCAGGAGTTTGAGGTTGCTGTGAACTAGGCTGACGCCACAGCACTCTAGTCTGGGCAACAGAGTGAGACTCTGTCTCAAAAAAATAAATAAATAAAAATAAAATAAAATAAAATAACCAGTTAACAATTTTTAAGGTGGTTCATTCTGTATTTTTTTTTTTTTGTAAAGAAAGATAAGCCAGCTGGTTAAGATATCCAGTCGTATAAGAATCAGACAACTTCCTCTCCAGTTCTCTCCATTCCTCTCATAATAAAATATAAGACACCAAGATGTAAAACGCATATCAAATAGATTGACCTCCCCCCATACACTGTAAATAATCTCTCAAGTACCAATTCATATATTCTACATAAAGACACTAAGAAATTAATTTTCGTGATGTATATGGAAGACTGGTGTTGTCAGTGAGCAAGAACAGCTATTTTATTGTTAACTCAAATACTTAATAGGAAACTAGAATGTCCAGATAAATGTTACACATTATATTGGCAAAAGGAAATGCCTTTAAAAATTATTTAACATTGAATGGTACCTTCACTTATGTTCTTAACATATGATTGCATGGCTTATACAAAGATATATCTGGTTTGAAATTGACCCTTATTCTTTAAAGCAGAGTTCTGATCTATAGATTGAAGAATAAAAGCTTGAAATTGCTTTCATGCTTATTTAATCATGTGAGTGTTTTTTTAAATGTCAAAAAGGAATTTAGATTATAAATGAATTCATTTGTTCTACCAATGACTGTGGTCATGCTTTGTGACAAGCGTGGGAAACTTTGATTTACATTTTTATGATGCAATCAGAATGATTAATTTGGGGAAAGATCAAAGTAAAGATGTACTTCAAGTTAAAATATTTAATCAATCTTTTTTTAAGTCAATATTTATCATATTGCTACAGAACAGAAATTATGTTAAGGCTATCTGAGACTTTTGATTTCTCTTTTCAATCAAGTTTATTAAAAGATGGGAATCTCCATAGCATTTTGGAAAATGTGTGGGTTATCAAACTTTGTTTTAAAGATCGGCTTTGCTGGATATTAACAGTGGTGACATTATTTCCTCTTCTGTAAAATGAGGTTAATTGTACTTCTTTTGCATCCTTATTGAAAGGATTACAGATGGTTCATGTAAGTTTTTGCATGAAAATTCTAGTACCTTGCTTGTCACGTAAGCTCAAAAAACAGAAGATTCCACTATTATTATTGTTATTAATAATATACCCTCATATCCATCATAAATCATGTAATCAATTTAATAAACTACCATGCAATTGGATATTTTCAATCATTTACTATATAATTTTTTTTTTTTGCAGTAAAAATTAAACCTTCCTGTGGAAGCTGCAAACACGGCAAATGGATGAGTTTTTAGTAACAGAATCCTTGATACTGAAACTTGATACTCAGGCAACTCAGATATGTGATTATTGTTCTCTATTCCCTTTAGAAACAAAACAAAACAAGACAAAACAACCCTACAAACTTCTATGTTCCATGAACCAAGACATGGCAATAGAGAGAGAATGCTATAGTCAAAGAGTTACATTTTTAAAAATTTAATTTTTTATTGATACATAATCGATATACATATTTTCAGGATACAAGCAAAGATTTGATACATTCATATAAAGATCAAATGAATGTAATTGGGATATCCACCATCTTAAATATTTGTCTTTTTACTAGAAACATTTGAGTTATTCTCTTCTAGTTATTTTGAAATGTATAATAGATTATTGTAAACTACAGTCATCCTACTGATCCATCAAACATAAGGCTTATTTCTTCTATCTAAGTGTATATTTGTACCCATTAATCAACCTTAAAGAGTTACATATTTAAAGGGCATTTGTGGTTTTCACAATATTATCCTATATATTTTCAAGTGAATAACTAAAGGAATAAGAGTAATATTTTAATAATTTAGTTTAACAAATCATTTCCTTTCTAATAATTCTTGAAAACCATTCATATGTCATTTCATGCCAATTTTATTTAAAAACTGTTAGTAGTTCAATTCTTATTAAGCTAAATGGCCATAGGTCCATTAATACTATATACTGAAAGTGAAAATTGTCTAAATAGTACAAATAAGACCTCAAAGCACTCTGGCTTCTTAAGTGGCATCAAATTGATTCTGATTCAATAATGCTTGATTTTAGTAAAACTTCTTGTTAGACAAATATTAGCAAGCGCAAAGACTTTCTTACTTATTAGCTTTATTATTACTATTTAAAATACTTTGTCTAGGGCCCAAGCTAGCTATCTTTGGTGTTTTAGTGGGGTCCAAGTTGTTATAGGATCATCAGTATACCAGGTGTTACAGTATCAGCTGAAAAAATGTATGGAACACGCATACAGATAACTTCAAAATACACTTAGATAGACTGCACTGTAATTTAAAACCTTAATTTGCCATGCAAGTTTGTATCACTTGCATGAGGTCGATGTCGGGAATGTTTGCCAACTTTGGGAGTCATTCCTGGGACCCAGGTGGAACCCCGCATTGTTTTCTGATACCAAGTAAAGAAAGCATCTTCTGACTGTACATATTTACTAATTAGGACCACTTGCTGAATGGTTTTCATTCTAATAAACATTACCACCAAGAGGCCACTAATTGAGGGAAATTATCATTTCTTGTTGCTGGAGAAAACTAGTATATTCATTTTTTATTATTTTAAGAGACAGGCAAGTTATGGCTTGCCTGTAAATGACTCTGCTATGTATACACATATAATTACCTTAACTTGATTTCAAACTCAAGTCTCCATTCTGCTGGGTGGATAAAAATAATCTCAGCCAATTCAGATTAATTTTGATCAGGAATTTCGCCAAGGATTTATTTTTATCCCCTCTCTTTTTCCTGGGTTGGATTTAAGTTCGGGAGATGCCTGGAGCAGCTGGTCTTCTTACCTTTCCATGTTGTTGAGTCCACTGATACAATCTGCATCCTGGCCAGTACTGGTTTACACGGAAGCTACTGCACCCTCCCTACCTTCCTGCGGAGGGATTATGTGTGGGTCTCTCTGCCATACCTGCTTCACTCTTAACAGTGTGGGGAAACAGTCTATAGCCACTCTTGCAGGATTGCACCTGGCAAAGACAGGTGTGAGGAACTCTGTGAGGCTCGCTGCATCCCCAGGCTCCACTTGAGTCAAAGGTCCTCTTTGTGTTCCAAACCTATCTGAGGCTTTTATTGGATAAATGACATGGAATATGGAACCCATAATCAAGGCCACACCAATATGTTAGATATTGCTGCCTCAAGCTCTCTTCTCAGCCAGGACTATCTTTACCTCATACATATACGTAGACAGGTAGATGGGAGTCCTTAAAATCTACTGTTTAACCTACTGTTTAACACATATACTTTATGTCTAAAGTCCATCAGTCTTATATTACTCAAAATGCAGGCTCTTGAATCTCAAAATCCCCTTTCTTTTAAACATTGTTTTTGTGCTTAAAAACAATGTTCTCTTCTCTTGTTCAGTACTGGTGTTTCTTCTGTGATAACCCTGCCTTGAGTTAATGCATGCAAAGATCTAGTCTGAGTGGTAAGAGAGTCACAGGGTTATAAAACTATGGCAAAAATCTAATAATTACAAGGAACAAAAAAATCATATTGATTACTATGTCAAAATAGTAACAACCTATGGCTGGATTTTCTTTCATTGCTTTATCAGATCAAGCCCATTGTTTGAAAAGGATGAAGGAGAATAATAAGCAGGATATCCTCATTAGAGATTTGTTCTCCCCTTGCTTTATAAAAACAGTAAAATTTTTAATAATCAAATCAGATATGGAATGTTACTGACACATAACATTTCAGAATTTCACTCTGTAACTTTTGATCTTTGATTCTGCAGATAAAGGAATTTCAGTTTGAAGCACATACACTACTAAATAATTATTTTTACAGTTTGAATTTTAGAAAAGCTACCTCAGCTGAAGAGACAGTAATTATAAAATTGACTAACCATGAGATGTACTTTGGTTTCATTGAATAGTTCCCTTAGGAATAGCTCTACTTCTTTACTTCAAACCTGTGGCGGTTTCTTCTTACTTTTCCTCATAAAATCTGAGCAATTCAACATAGTGCTTAGTGACTGGGAGGCTGAGGCGGGCAGATGGTTTGAGCTCAGGAGTTCGAGACCAGCCTGAGCAAGAGCGAGACCCTGTCTCTACTAAAAATTTGAAAGAAATTAGCTGGACAACTAAATATATATTAGCCAGGCATGGTGGCGCATGCCTGTAGCCCCAGCTACTTGAGAGGCTGAGACAGGAGGATAGCTTGCGCCCAGGAGTTTGAGGTTGCTGTGAGCGAGGCTGATGCCACGGCACTCTAGCTCAGGCAACAGAGTGAGACTCTGTCTCAAAAAACAACAACAAAAAAACAAAAACAAAACATAGTACTTAGCGAGAACTGGGACCTTACTGGCATGGCAGGCTTTGCTCAGTGCCTTCGCAGAACTGGCCCTTGGGACTCACTGAGCTCCTGCTTTCCTTTCAGATAGTTATTAGACTTTTCCAGCTGCACAAATTGAGACAGCCTATTCCTTTCCCCAGGAGGTGCTCCCGTCCTCACCGACGTACAACTCCTTTTATTCCAGTCCACCTCGTGGCTTCCTCAGTCTCTGTCATCGCCACCCTCATCATAAAGGCTTTCCAGGCTCTCACATCCCTCTCCCGTGCCACTTCTTTAAAGCTAACCTGTGTTATGGATATTTGTGCAGTCAAAACAGGACCAGACCAAGAAAGAGAAAGCTTGGGGTTTTTAACCCTGCTCCAAACATCATACCAGGACATTTCAATTCTCTGAGCATCAGCTCAGCCTGTGGATTTCACAACTGTCCTTGCATTGTTTTCAGTGTGAAGTTTACTGGCTAAAGCTTTCAACTCCTTGTGCATCAAAATGAAGTCTCAATTTCCAATAGTGCTCAGTAGCTATTTGCTAAATCAAATAGAAGGGCAGATGAGAAACAAAACATTTATTGATCAATCCAGTGGGATAAATGGGGAAAATAATAGTAGTGTTCAGTTATTTTATTTGACTCTCATTGACAAGGGTTTCGCAGGGGGTTGGTTACAAACTACCCTTTCCCTTCCCTTCACCTTAGCCAATGATTGTGAGTTCCTTCTCTTACATCTGTAGAGTAAAAGTTTTAATACTCTTTCTTTGTACAATTTACAAGAGGTAGTATATGTTATAGTAGTTCACAGCAAAGAAAAGGGCTGAAGATTATGTACTAATTCACATTTCATTTGACAAGCTTCTGAATAAACCCAGAAAGGCTCGCCAGGTAAATACCAAGTCATATCACTTCATTTCAAAGAAGATCAAAATAGCTAGTTCCTTGCCAAACAATCTAAGCCTTTTCAATAGTTCAACAAGTGGCATTAGGTGTTTTAGCTCACTGCAATAGCTTCATCTTTTATCATGTTTTCATGTTGATGAAATTTATCTATTTCAAAGATGACCAAAATATAAGCTTACCTTCATCTTTAGACCATCACATCTGCTATTCAATAATCTTTCTTTGCTTGTGGGTACCTGAAATAGTGAGAAAGAATAGAAAAAGAAAATTAAATATAACTCAACAGCATTTTGTACAAGGCAAATATTTATAATTTTAATTGATGACAGACACACACTTCATAAAACTATTAGCATGCAACTCCAGCTGCAAAAACTGAACAGCAATATGCCTAAGCTGGTTAGCAGCAAAAAAGTAAACCAATCACATCGACAAAAAGCCACCATACACAAAAAAACTGTATTTAAAAGATTAACAGTTTTGGCATTCATCCCTACCATCAAGTCTTTCACTTTCTTTTTTCCATCAAAATTTAGCTTACGTTTGATGTTAGCAAGAGTTGCATTACTATTATTGTTAATTTTAGTTCTGTTTATTGCCTTGAGGGTTATATATTGTAAAATAATTTTGGTGCCTCTAGTTAATGTTAATTAGTTGTTTTAATAGCCTATAGACCTATTTGTTATGTTTTTGTAGGTTTACTTTTTTAACTATCAGGAACTAAATAACTGAGAATATTTAACATTACTGGTGCATAGGCAAAATTACAGAGTTACTATTAGTGTTACCTGTTTAACGTTTAGTCATCCTTTGAGTCCTGCGACATATTTCCTTAATAATCATCAGCCATCAAGTCTGATAGTCTCAAAAGAAATATCAGCCCTCTAAACTGCCTTCAAGGGAGGTGATATTTAGCACTGAAAATTACAAATAAAGTTTTTGAGGTTGAATAGCAACAACTGGCCAGTGACACTGATGATTTGTTTGTCAAAACAAATTGTTATAAACTACGCAAATGAAGTCCACGCACTCCTTTGAGTGAAAACAATAAAGTGAATCTACGCAATGCTTACATGTTGGATGGGATATTTAATGTGCGGGGAAACTCAAAGGTTGAAGAACTAGGCATTTAGACAGTGGTAAGTGGTAATCTTACCTCTTTATACTCCATTACTCTTTCTCACGAGAGACATGCTAATGCAAACAAGTCAATCAGAATTTGTGTTTAGCAAGATAAAGCTTAGAGGATAGTTTAAAATCCATTTATTATTCTAAATCCATTTTTTTTCCATTAACATGTTATACATTAGTGTTTACTAACCATGATTCATGTAACAGTTTAGTTTGTTAACTTTTAAATTATTTAACAACCATAAGTTATTAATACATTTTTAAGTATTACACAAATATCTTAAAACAGGCTTGGGTTCATTTTTGTAATTTTTAAATAGAAAACATTTTAGGCATCTCTTGAAGAAGAAATAAAGCAGGCATTTAAAGCTAGAAAACAAGTAATTCCAAATTTAGTTTTTACAAAAGTTTTCAGCTTTATTGACAAATTATGGCAAACATATTTGACAAATTGTGGTTTCCTATTTAGAGAAGCTTACACATGGAACTTTATGTGTGTTTTTTTTTTCTTTTTTAACAAATACAGGTTAAAACACTGAACAAATTCAGTTAGCTACATACATACAGTAGCTGCTTGTTTTCAACCCCATTAAAACAGCATTTAAAATTAAATTTACAAACTGAATATCGAACATCTTCATCTAACTAACAGATATTAAAAGACAGGTTAAAACATCTTATCTACAACTTTATTATCAGCTAGTTCAAAAATCATATTACAGTCTTTTAGCGACCCTAAACAAAGCTTCTGCTAGTTGGTTGAGACTCAAAATCTGTTAACAGATTCATGCTCTTTCTTAAAAAAAAAAAAAAGGAAGAAAACAAAAAAGAAAAAAAAAGATTACACACAACAATGAAAAACAACCAAGAGAATATCATCCTACTGAAAAGCTTATAGACTATGCTTGCCAGTGTCTCTTTCAGTCCATTTTGTAAAGTAATACTAGATCAATGTCACACCAACAGTATAGAGGGAAATACAAGAAATATATGGGAATAATCATGAGCAGTTATCCCTAGAATAGAAAAAAACAAACAAACAAACAAAAAAAGGACTATTACTTGTCTTGTTGCTGTTTATGTGGAGACCACAGGCTATGAATTGTCTTTGAGGTGAGGTCACAGGTGAGGAGGACCTTCAATATCTACCATAGGGGTGTTCCCTGTATCCCCCTCTGGCTGACCTCGGCGGTGGTGCCTTCAAGCTAGAGCGGGTCGTGGCCCATTCTTCAGGTGCTACGAACAAGAGAAAGACAGTAACGTACATATGACCATACAGTTATCAGAAATAATCACTTCAGGCACACTAGTCGACCAAGAAAAAGAGAATAAAAGATCTCAACACTGAAAGCTAAAACCTTACTACTCATCCGAAAGTGTGTGTGTGTGTGTGTGTGTGTGTGCGCGCGCGTGTGTGTATAGCCACTTGTAATTAAACTTTAAACTTTCAGGATATTTTTCAAAGAAGAGAAAGTCAAAGTCCTTGGATAACTAGCTACACCTTTATTATATGTTAGATTTCAGTGCTACAAAATAGAGGAGTATCAGTGTAAATCACTTATCATTTAATCTTTTCATACAAACTTGTAAAAGAAGTTGGATATAGTAGACCAGTGGTTCTTGGCCCTTTGATTAACTTGAGAATCACTTGGGAATCCTACACAAACAAACAAAATCAAAAATAACTAATGCCTCTTCTCTGTCCCTCAAACCAACTGATTAGAAAACTCCTCAGGTGGGATCTAGGGCTTGGTATTTTTCAAATGCTCCTCGGATGATATTTATGTGGTCCAGGGTTGAGATCCATTGTGCTAAACTGTACTAGACAAAGTTAATGAGAGATAAGTAGGAGGGAGTAGAAAAATTTTTAAGCAGTAAAATGAGTAAAAAAAAATAATAAGTTTTTCTAAATAAACAACTCAGAAAATAAAGAGGTATTAGTACCCTAGGAAGACTCCTCATTTACCTGTTACTCAGAGTTCCAGTAGCCTCAATGTTTTCCAACTTAGCCAAAAACCAAGAAATAAGCAACCAAGCTTTTAAGCACTGTGGAAAATAGCTATTGTCAAGTCTATGTCCAGAGAGGAAAAAATGTAGTCCATCTTTAAAGAAACTTAATATTGGGTTTATGGTGACATTTTATGTGATTCGGGAAACTAGATTATCTTTGTCTTGTAATCAGAATTTAGTTCCTCATGGAGAGCAGATTTCACACGTGGGTCTATAGCAGCGGTCCCCAATCTTTTTGGCACCAGGAACAGGTTTCATGGAGGACAATTTTTCCACAGCCCAGCAGGGGATGATTTCAGGATGATTCAAGCGCATGACATTTATTGTGCAGTCAAACCTCTCTGCTAATGATAATCTGTATTTGCAGCCACTCCCCAGCGCTAGCATCACCATCTCAGCTCCACCTCAGATCAGGCATTAGATTTCTATAAGGAAGGAGTGCTCAGCCTAGATCCCTCGCATGCAGTTTACAGTAGGGTTCTTGCTCCTATAAGAATCTAATGCCACCACTTATCTGATAGGTGGTGGAGCTTATGCGGTGATATGAGTGACGGGGAGTGGCTGTAAATACAGATGAAGCTTCCCAGGCTAGCCTGCTGTGTGGACTGGTTCCCAACAGCCCACGAAGTAGTACCAGGCCACCGTCTGGGGATTGTTGACTGCAGCTCTATGGGATTGAATGACTGAGGTAACATAGTTTCAAGTTTTCTTAGGAAATGGAAGTCCTGGGTCCCTTCTCAGATTCTAATGTCCCTGGTAAATGTTCCTACAAAATAGCAGAACAGCCATGAGCACAGTGACAGAAATATCTGCCACATCCATTCCCAGAGTTTTCACAATTTTAAATTGACATAAGTCCTGGGGACTTGCCACAGAGGACCTAAGTGTTTAATAAAACTCATTGACTTGATACATGTGATAATTTGATACAGGCATCTTAGCTTTACTTGACGTTTTCTAAAGCTCTAGGGCAGTTAACTGATGAGCTAAAACTTCATTTCCTGTTAGCCAACACTGGAATAGGGAGTGTCACTGTTCACTGTTGTATCCTGAGTGTCTGGAAAAAATGCAGTGCCTAGTGAGGGTCTAATGCAATGAAAGGTTGCATGAACAAAGGACGAATGAAGGAATAAATGTGGAAACTACAAAGTAGAAAGAGCTTCCAATGACAACCTAAACAAAACAGCAGCATTGAAGTGAAGAAATTTGATGTTTATTTTAAAAGCTCTATAACAAAATCTTACATATTTGTTCTAAAATCAGACTTTGTACTCAAAAGGTTTAGTTGTCTAAGTAGCGAAAGTGTTTCACTACTGAATTCAAGGAAGCAATCACAGTGAAATACCTTTAGAAAAAAGTGCAAAAAAGTTATGTTTCCTTGTGTAAAAATGTGCTCTTTTATAATTCTCTACATGTGAATTAATACTATTCTCTTTCCTCTTTGCTCAAGGCTAGGAAAATGGGAAATACTATTAGTTTACAACAACCGCAACTAGGAAGGTAAAAGCCAGCCAAAATGAATTCCTATACAGGCAAAAGTGAGTTTCAGATTTTCCAAGATTTCTAACCATTAGCAGAGGAAATCAAGAATTTATTTTTAAATTCAGATTTAATTCAGACTTAATTCAGATTTTTGTTCCATTGTTTATTGTTCTCAGTAACACTAGTGAATTGAAATCAGGAAAATTATTATTTCTCTTTGTGCCAAATTTCCTTCATCTATATCTTTCCTAATATCAGAATGTTTACATACAGTCACACATTTCCAATTACCATGTGATGATACAAGCCAGTTTCTCAGTGAAATTATATTCTTTGAATTGGGCTTGGAGAGTACTGACTCAATGAATGTTTTTCAATGTCACCATTTAGTGTGTCATTGAATTTTGTGTCTCTCACCAGTGATCTTTAGGCTTCTGGATTTCTTTATTGCAAGTATCAGAGATAGAAAGGATTCTTAGGAATTCAAAAGGATTGTAGCCTGGGTCTACCATGGAACTTTGAGCATGGAAAAGACCCAACCACAAGGAGAGACAAATTATGATAAGGTCCTTTGTGAGGGAGTTTCTCTGAAATATGAAGTTATAAAGGCCCAGGAGTGGACTTAGAATTTATCTGCCCTCTTGGGATGTCTAGATAAAGAAGGACTCAGTAGACAAGTAGATTTAAAATATTTTAAGACTTCCTACAAATTTTGGAGTCCTGACCAATTGTTTCTAGTCCTGTGATGTAGTCTAGGATGTCATTTTTTTAAAAAATCATTGCAGACAGCAAAATTTAGGATTTCTTTTTTTTTTTAAATGACAAAGGAAGGAAGATGCTCTCAAATCAAGATCATTGTCATATGAGAAACACTAGCTAAGTTATGAATGTGAATTGAGCAAATAACAAATTACTCCACAGAGAAGGTGCCAAATAACTATCTGCTGAATTGAAATTACTGGAATGGGTTGCAGAATTGTGGATCTGGAAATGACAAATTAGGATATGACAAACAGGTTAAGTGACTAGATCAAATTGCCAGCATTTCTTGGCTTCCCAATTCAGATTTTAAGGTACCATATAGTATATGGAATATGAAATAAATTCATGTTTATTATCTGAATAATAAAGCATCACTAAATACATTTTCCCTTTACTGAATATCTCCTATATGCCAGTCACTACACTGTGCCCTATGTATGAGGATAGTTAAAGAGCCTTAAAAAAGATTACAGGGGAAAATTAACATGCAATTTCATAGATTACAACACAATTATAATTGATATTTTAAGAAAATGCTGGAAAAAATATAGAGGAGAAAGGTACTAACTTTTACCATGCAGCTGAACTTGGATTGAACTCTAACATTTAATCATCTCAAAGAAGGGATTTTCTGAGCAAATATACTCAGTAAGAACACAGGTGCTGTTTAACTTATCTAAGAGAATTCACTTTCTTTAAAGGCTTTCCTGTATTAATTATTCTGTATCATCTGGCCTTGTTTCGAATCTGGACTCTAAGAGGAGAAACCATCTACAGTGGTAGACTCATAGTAAGAACACCATAAATATTTGTAAGCTCCATATAAATAAATGGTGCTACTAAACCAAAGAGGAATTTTAAAATCAATTATACGAAATAAGTAAAACAGGACTATTCAGAAAGGCATTGTTAGCAATTAGGTTGTCACGTTGCATGTACCTAAAATATGTCAATAATTCTTTTAAAAGTTACTGTTTTTTTTTTATTAACTCAGATTGGTATTTTACCTAGTGAATCAAGTTTTACAGACTGCCTTGAGTGCATCTCCATTACATGCTAATCAGCATCACTGAGGAACATTTTACTTTGAGAGAAGAGTGTAAATTACCCAGGTAACTCTTCTTGTACCTTAAATGTTACTCTAGTGACTGCAAGAGCTTCTGAGTCTCAAACACTGTGCTCTCAGCAAAATCAGGCCTATTAAGAGGTGAGCATTTTTCTATGTGTTCTCATCTCTGCGAAGGGACCAGGTACTTTGGGGAGGATTCACAGTGGGAAAGAAAAATCTGGATGATTTTTAAAGTTGCAAACACTGCGTTCTATTATTGTTTCAGAGATACTTTAAACATCGAGGTTTTTGGGAAAAACACGAAGCTTAGGGATGAAGAGCCAATTTAAGAAAAGTAGGCATTATTTAAGTACCTGGGAAGTAAACTTTTAATGTTTATCTTCCAGGAGGTAGTTTTAAATCGTCATCTTCAGGGTAAATTAATTTTAGGGATCAGTTCATAAAGCATATAGGATACCATGGAGATTGTAGGGGGCATAGCTATCATGTTCACACTTTGCCAGTCCTACATAGCTCTGTGTTTCAGATTTCTGAAATCTGAAAAGGAATCTCAGAAGAATGTTTTTTTAAAACCCACAGGAACAAAAGAGGGCAGCTCATGCTATTTATTTTTGGTACACTGTAAATCAATATGCAAAAACCACAACTAAAGCAGGAAACCTAAGTTAATCTCTATCGTTACAAACTGCTAATGTTTTTGGTTTGCAAATCATGTAAGAGTATTACAACATGGTTGATTAAAATTCACCCTGGTTCTGAGCCACTCAGTTTGTTGGTCTCAGTTAAGTTTCCGATGTCTTTAAGGAATATCATTCTACTTAAAAGCACCTTTCAGATACATACTTATGTGTTGTTTTAAGGCTACATATTCCAAAAGAATATGTTAAGTTAGATGTTTTGCTGTTGTTGTAATTCACTATAACAATGAAGAAATTATAGATCAGAAAGTTTATTTGTTGGCAAGACACAGAATTTTTATCTATAACTGTCTTACCATCTTTCTACCACCCCTTTCATTGGATCATCTTTTCCTTTTCTTTTTTTTTTTTGCCTAGAAAACAGGACTTAATTTATTTTACTCCCCTAGGATTATATAATAATTAGTGATTAATTAGCCATATGAGTGAGGTTGTAGTTTTAATTTTGTTAACAAGAATGTGGGCTGCTTAAACTGAATGTGTTAAGGTGCAAACCTAGGTGTTGTTCATTCATGCAAAGTAGAAGGCAGGGTTATCTGCTGTGCTCTAAGCATTTTAAAATATTAATGTCATTTTGGAATGGAATGGCTCAACCATTTCATCTGCACAATCTGCATTCCCTCTATTTGTAATTGCAGAGTTTATTGTTTTAAGATGCAGAGGGGAAGAGAATAGTACCAAAGGAGAAGGATGGATGCTCAGCACCTAATTTCACAGATGAATATGGTGCATTATATTTATTCCAAGAAGAAGTGTGGTTAACTTTCAGTTCACTATCATTTATGCTCGCAGGAAATTCAGTCAGCTTCTGGGAAGCATTTACAGCTATTGTCACTCTTTCAAATTTTTAATTAGATAGTCTCTGTCAGAAAAAACTATCACTTGGGATAATCCATTTAGAGAGTAACAAAGGGCTTGGGCCTTCTAGGCATTCTTTTCTCTACTAGAATCTTATGATACACACGACAGGCACTTGTCATTACTTATTGAATAAATTTATTATATTTAAATATTTTATATCTTCATTTTAGACCCATAAACAGGCCACAGGCTTCCCTCAGATGGATGCCTGCACTTCAAATGGCAGTCCCGGGAGTCCAGCCCTGTAGCCAGCCCTGCATTTGAATTCTGATTCTGCCTCTCTCTTGTTGAAAGACCCCTTTGGTAATCCTAGGGCCATTTTTTCTTAACTTCTCTCTACTTTATACTTTTCCTTGTTTAATACCTCCAGTTTACTTAATGTACATACCGAATCTCCATATCATAATCTGGTTTCACAATTTTATCATCTGTGCCTAAGCTTAGGTCATTTGAATTACTACTAGTTCAAATTGTGAGCTCTTGGCCAGTTAAAAAAAAGTTCAACAAACTTCAGGCTGAGCCAAGAGCAGCATTCCAAGTAGCTCAGCTTTCACTGGGTGGTTTTTACAAGCTTCTGTGTTCCCAGATGAGGCCACCGTTGTTTGGGATTTTAGGAAGAATCACTGTAATTCAAACTCCTTGGTGGTGATGGTGTTTTTAAATGGCCCTCTCTGTTTTATCTTCTATCTTATACATTATCATATTTGATAAATTGACTCAATCTGTATTGTTTTATTTCTAATTACCATGCATTAACAACTGATAAATTATTTGTGTCATTAAAACTTAAACTTTTATTTTATTCTTGATTCTGCTGTATAGTATCTTGCAGGTGTAGAATGATACAGGCCAGTGATTCTGATTATTTTCAAACAAGTATGTATCTATCTTCTTGCTTTGGAGTTAAGATCTCATCTAAGTAAAAAAGGAGACAAAGAAGCAAGCTAGAGAAAAGATTTTCAATATGGAAGGTACAGAACAAAATGGTGAATGATAATTGGACACAATGTAGAAGGTTGTCTGAGTAGTGTCTAAAAAATACTTTCATTATTGTCAAATAAAATCCCGAATCATTTAAAAGCCTGTACAATGAGCTCACAATTTGAACTAGTAGTAATTCAAATGACCTAAGCTTAGGCACAGATGATAAAATTGTGAAACCAGGTTATGATATGGAGATTCGGTATGTACATGAAGTAAACTGGAGGTATTAAACAGGAAAAGTATAAAGTAGAGAAAAGTTAAGAAAAAATGGCCCTAGGATTACCAAAGGGGGACTTTCAACAAGAGAGAGGCAGAATATAACATAAAAAATATAAATAGAGTATAACATAAAAATAATATAAGGGAGAATAAAAATGGTGATATAAAGTAATATGGTGTAATTCTCTTTTCAAAGAATTCTACTACTTTCTTTAATTCAGTGAAGAAGGTAGGCTTGGTGACATAGCTTCATAGAATAGAGACAAAATTTGTCATTACCTGATTGATTATCTCACTCCCCCTCCATCCATCATTTCTATTCCTGAGAACAGAAATGAGCCCAGTGTGTATTCTCCGACCAACACTAAGTCATGGCAATTAGAAATAATCAGGCCTTAAGCTCTGCAAAATGTTATTCTTGCTGAATGACCTGCTCTAACTCTCTCTGCTTTTGCCCCAATGTGTTCTTGCCTGCTTCCCCAGGTTGATAAATGGCTCTCGCCACTTGTATATGATAAATATTTCAGCTAGTCTTTGTCCCTGGTTACTGGAAGGTAATCTCTAAATCCTAAAATTTCCCAAGTGATTGGAGTGTCTTTGTTATTCATAGCAGGTCCCTTCAACCACATCTGATAGTTTATGTAACAAGATGATCCAAGGTGGGAGCTGGTCATGCCACAAAGACCAACGATAAGATTAGAAGATTTAGGCTTGGCCCTTGAGAGATCAGCCCAACCTGAGGAGGGGAGAAGGCTGAATGTCGAAACCATTCAATCAGTCATGTCTACCTAGTGAAACCACAATAAAACCTCTAGACACTGAGGCTTGTGTGAGCTTCCCTGGTTGGCAATACTTTATATACGATTATGCATTGATGTACCAGGAGGATAATGTGACCCAGCAGATGTTGGAAACTTCATATTTGGGACCCTCCCAGACTTTGCCTTTTCTCTATATGTCTCTCCCTTTGGCTGGCTCTGATTTGTACTCTTTGCTGTAATAACACTGTAATTGTAAGTAGGGCATTCCCTTAGTTCTGTGAGTTGTTCTCGCAAATTATCAAACCCGAGAAGGTAGCCAGCTGATCAGAAGTGAGAGTGGCCTGGACTCTCCCAAATTTATGACTGGTGCATGATGTGAGAGTAATTTTGGGGAAAACTGTGCCTTTAACTTGTTAAGTTGGCCTAATTATGGGCACCTCCCTATCTCTTGGCTTGCCCTCTCCAATCTTCTCAGCAACCTGAATCTTAGCTCTTTGTCCATGACTGAAGCTATCTGTGCCAGAACTTCTGATGTCAAAAGCCTCCTGGAATACCTGTCTATTGCCTGCTGCTGCACTGCCCTGAGCGAGAGGGAGCTTCTAGATCTTCCTGGACAATCACAGGCTACAGAGAGACTGACCTAGCTATTCTAGCTGTTTTTTTGTTTGTTTGTTTTCTGGCATATCCTAAAGGTTTGACAAGGTACCAGTACAGTTAAGTCACTTGTTCAATATAAAAAGGCATTGGATATAAGTCATCCATAATTATAATTACATTTTCAACTGTCATAGTTTTTCAGCAGTCCATATATATGTGTGTATATATACACACACCCACAAACACACACACATATATATTTTACTACTGAGTCATTCAATAAATTATGGCATTTTGACAAATGAAGTCTAGCACATTTATTTCAGAAAAATGTATCTTATTCTTTTTTTTCTCTAACCCATGCCCTTTTTTAATAAACATAAAAGTCTCCTCAAACTATGGAAATTCTATAAAAATGCCCTAAGGTGGCACATCCCTGGATATATTTTTTCTTAGCTGGTATATTTCCATGTTGGCAAGACAATTTTTTCCCAGCTTTATATTTTGTATTCTGTGCTTTGTGTCTTAAAAATAGTTCATTTTCTCTATATTCTAGATATGAATCTATCTCATACTAAATATACTTTTTTGTACATGATATGTTCACCCCCAAGTTTCAGACAATAATCACTCAACTCTCTCCTCCCTCTTAGTTAAAATGATTGAGCCATTTACTCAGCAGGAAAAGAAAATGATTTAAAAAAAAAAAACCTTTCCTATGCCTTGTTTTATTGTCTCAGCAAGGGTGGTGTTCGATGAACATGGACTATAATTTTTTGTGGACTCTATCTGTTGGGGAATTTTAGAGAAAATAAGGCTTGAGATTTAACTGTACAACACAGAATTGTTCAAAAAGGAAGTAAATTATATTTTCCACTACTTAAACTTACAGGTTTTTTTATTAAAGTGTATTTAAAATAGCAGGATCTATAACACAATGTTTGCTTACAAAATACTCAGTGTTATAAAAGTGGCCTGTGAATAAATTATGTGTTATTTTTAACAATGTCAATGACTGACAGACAATTGACTATTGATCTTTTCAGTAGTCATGAGAAGCAGATACTGACAGGGAAAAGGGGGTTTCAAGAATAATTTTATCTTATTATTGTGAGGGAAATTTTAAAGATAATTACCAAAGGATGGCTATTACATATTAAGATCATAAGCTACCTTTTATCGTAACCTCATGTATGTGTCTATCTAAAACTTATTCTCAATGTTAGCTTACAGCAGAACTACCCAGGAAACTTTTTAAATAATCTTGATGGCCAGTTCTCATCTACAAAGATTGTGAGAGAGCTGGTCTGGGGTGGAAACTGGACAGTGGTATTTTTTTCAAAACTTACCAGGTGATTCTAAAAATGTGTAGTCAAGGTTAATAATCTCTAAAACACATAAAAGTAAGTTTCAATTTTGCCTGAAATTGTTGACTTAAGGAGTGCATACTTTAAAACAAAATCCAAATTGTAAATACAGTTAACCTAAAACTAGCAATATAAACAGTGAAGTAGTGGTGTACTGTTCTTTTGATTGTTTCTTGTCTAGACAACATGATCTTCATTTATTATTGAGACTGATTGAATCAGATATCCATCTAATTACAACCTCTGAAATAGTAAAAAAAGAGAAAGCTAGTTTTTAAATTAATTTTACAACTGAATTTTAAAATACTTTAGACGTCCAATTTCACTAAGCCTTCTTACTTTCCATTTAAAATAAAGTTGAAAAATCTATAATAAAAATTAAATTAAAGCACAGTGATTTTTTCTCCATAACTTATTGTATAAAAATTTCAATATTAATAAGTAACAAGAAAAATAAATTATTTGCATACATTATTTTTAAATGGCTATTAAATTCTTGCCAACATTAATATAACTCATTTCCATTTTGTGAAATCAATTTTTCCAAATTTATGGTTCTCTTTACTATTAAACATAGATAGTCTTTGTTCTTGAATCATCACATGGCTGGCATGAATGCCAGTTGGCTTCATTTTCCTTTGCTGTGTTCACAGATTAATCAATGCAAGGCTTATTTTCACACTGGGATAATAATCATTCCAGCTCCTCAACACAAAATGAATATGTTCGTGTTCTGCAATTGACTTGAAGTGAGGCACTCAAATGCCCTAAAATATGGCACAAAAATTCTTTTTGCTTTCATTCATTTCAAGACAGTGTATTAATATTATCCTCCTTGCTTTCACACAGCTTTCATCTAAAATGCCACTAAAGAATGGGCACATAATTAGCTCTTCAGTTCATACATTAAATACATTTTAATAAACAGGTCTTTTCTCTGGGAAGAGAATATTGCTGTCCGTTCTTAGTTATCAGTCTCATAGAGAATGTAGAAGGTGTTTCTTATGTGAAGCATTGCTTAGCCAAGCTAATGTATGCACGGTATTTAAAATGCATTCTTATTGAATTATGAGCTATTCAGACTCATCCAAAACAATTATTGTGCCTCCGACAAATTAGGAAAAATTTTAAAAATGCAGAAACTGATTTGGAATTCCTGTAAGTCAAATATTTATACTAAAAAAATAAATTCAAGTCATTGGAAATGTAATATTAAATATTAATTTAATAATAATCAATTTAATATCAATTAAATATTTAATAAATACCAATACATTAAATATTAAGTAATATTTATAATAAATGAGACAATTATATTTTGATAGTATTAATTTATAATTTTAATATTTATATTTTATATTTACACTGTTGTAAGAAAAATAGTTTTAATATTCAATATTAAAGTGTCTGCAAATATCTTGAATAATTTAATTGTTATGAAACCTAAAAGGATACATGATTTCCTCAAAGTCAGCAGATCTGTTACTTCAATGATGAAATATGGGTCCAAAAGAGACAAACAGAATTTTAATTTGACCATGCACAAAGCATAAAGTATGAAGATTCAAAGTGAAGTATTGCATTGAAAGATTGGATTTTTAAAAATTTATTTCAGCATATTATTGGGGTACAAATGTTCAGGTTACGCGTGTTGCTTCCACCCGCCCCGTGTCAGAGCTTCAAGCATGTCCATCCCCCAGACTGTGCACATCACACTCACTATGTATGTGTATACCCATCCCCTCCTCCCCTCTCCTATCTGCCCAACACTCAATAAATATTATTCCTATATGTTCACTTAGTTGTTGATCAGTTAATTCCAATTTGCTGGTGAGTACATGTGGTGCTTACTTTTCCATTTTTGGGATACTTCACTTAGTAGAATGGGTTCCAGCTCTATCTAGGAAAATACAAGAGGTGTTATATCACCATTGTTTCTTAAAGCTGAATAGTACTCCATGGTATATATATACCACATTTTATTAATCCACTCATGTATTGATGGGCACTTAAGTGGTTTCCACATCTTTGCAATTCTGAATTGTGCTGCTATAAACATTCGAGTGCAGGT